>CM019065.1:114801351-116001351 GCA_009667805.1 Leptobrachium leishanense | reverse complement strand
AACATTTAAAAGAGCATTATGGTCCATTTTACAAGTTACGATGTAAAAAGTTAGCCTTGTAAAATAACAAAATAAAATTTTTACATATATCTGAGATGTAATGTCTAATGTGAACGCATTGTAAATTGGTCTCCTACCATTTAAAAAAAATGTCTTTCATGCTACATTTTTAAGGTTACAACAGTGAAATGATGGATTCCGGTGCTGACAAAATGCACACTGCTAAACGCAGCCTTCTCAGATTTGTTTACATGATTTAATGGTAATATAATCTGTTCACAACCAAGTGATTTCCCTTAAACTCATTGGCAGAACCCTGTGGTTTTTTGGAAAGTCACTTTCCACTACCCACATGGTAAATATATACAGGTGTGTTTCTATTGTATATTTTCTCTGTGGGTTTAAGCAATATCAGACAGTCAGAGGGCTCCTTCTGCTGATCATAAAGTGCTACTGCATGTACATTACAGCTTGAGCTGTGTTTCCTTGAAGGAAAAATTGAATTTAAAGCTTCTTAAACAATTTTTTTAATAAAGTATTTTACCAGGATGGATACATTGAGATTACTCTCGTTTCAAGTATGTCCTGGGTGGCGAATATGTACCAATAGGTGTCTTGCCCAAGGACACTTACTGGAGAGGTGCTCTTGCTGGGATTTGAACCTGTGTCTTCACGGTCTAAATGGTTATAGAGCAGTGATGCTACCTCTACTCCACTCAGCCGGTACATTGCAACACATCAGCTGTTATGGCGGATGTGTTGAAATTTTAGGAGCATGTTCTAGATCCCATGTTCCTAGAGTCCATGAGCCTAATTTCATTTGCAATAAACAAACTTCCTTTGTACTGATCAAGAATAAGACCAGATACACTATACTTGATATCAAGTCAACTGCAGGTCCTTTAGAAATTTGAGTACTTGATCATCATCGAAAAAAGGTTACGAAATTGCCTGAATATTCAACGCAATAGCTGTAAGTAAAGGCACTTGTCTAGGTCATACCAGTCCACTGTACTGCCTTGAAAAATGAAGCCTTCACTCTGCAAATAAAAGCTAACATAAACCTGAACATAGCAGGTTCAGTTTATATTCCATTGCCACCATAAAACAAAACTTTAAACAGTTTCTTGATGTTTAACTTCGATACGAGACAGAATTTACATTTTAGCATTTATACAAGCAATTTAAGCATATTGCTTTTCACCACCCACCCCCTGTACATCTAAATTGCTCAGTATATTTCATTCTATCAAGTGTTTACCATTACCGGATTCATCATTCATCTATAAATAACGTATTAACAATACCTAAGGGTATACTGTACCTTTATCATGCTGCAAGAGACAACAGGGTATTTTTATGAAAACGCCTGTTTGGAAGTTATTTGCAAAATCTGTAATTTTCAAAAAATGAACAGCAATACACGAACCGACGGAGCGAACAAGTGACAAAATGTGACGATTGTGGTTCACCAACAATGGGCTAGATTTCATTCTTCGCGCTAAAACCGGGACGCCAAGGATGAAAAGCTGCACCTGCAGGTTTCTCCTTAGCGCCCCTGTTTTATCGTGATATTACGGTGCAGGTGTTGCTAATCCAGTAGCCTGACCCATAAGAGGGCACTAAGCCTCGGGATGCTCGAGGCAGCGCTAAGCACCGTCACGAACATCCCCTCCACCCCCCCCCTTGAGGCTTCCACTGCCGGTCACATGACCTGCAGGATCTCGCCTATGCTTAACATGGGGGAGTGCAAAGTGTTAATTAGCATTAGGATTACAAAGTCCTAATGCTAATTACTGTCCTGCTGCCGTTAACTCAAAAGTTACCCACAGCTAGGACCTGGTGCTAACTGCTTCTGTAGAATCAGTCAGCACCAGCTGGACCCCCCCAAAAAAAATCACATACTCACCTCCCATCCAGCGGTGAGAACAGCGGCTCCATCTACTTATTCTTGCCACCGGGAGCAGTGAGAGACTGAGGGAAAAAAGTCCCCCAATCTCCCTCAGTAGATCACTACACCGACCAGCCGGATCTTGCGAGGTGAGATCCTGCAGGTCATGTGACCAGCAGCGTTAGCCTCAATGGAGTCCTATGGACTCCATGGAGAGGATGCACGCGGCAGCTCTTAGCGCTGTGTTACGGTGCAGGCTGCTGGATTAGTGCCTGCACCATAATATCATGCTAAAATGGGGACGCTGAAGAGAAACCTGCAGGATTTTCTCCTTAGCGTCCCCGTTTTTGCGTAAACATTGTAATATGGGCCTAAAAGTGCTTCCATCAAGTATTATTTCCATTTTTTAGTGACTAAATATGGTTTTAGTTTCAGTTAGGTATGTTTTGCAAACTACATTGTAAAAATGCTCATTTGAGGACACAATGATGCAAAATGTTGAAAGTGCAATGAGTAGTTTTGTAAGGTTCAAGTATGCTCAGATACTCATGCATGGATAATGTTATGACTTTCTACATATTTGTAGATTTTATCAGGGTCATAATATAACTTCTTTGTGTATCCATTGTATTGCTCTTGTTGCACATGACGAACATTAGTGGGTTTTTGATAATATGTCTTACACATTCTTTTACAAAGTAAGGAATTCCATAAATTCTGCCCCAAAGCAGAAATTCAAGGATCAATCACCTCCTCTCCCACAGATATTATAAAGGATATTCTGGCAGAGGTGGTAAAATAACACCTTACTGAGGAACAGATGTAAGTTATAATGTAATTAGCGTGGCCCTTGGTTTTGGTTGATAAAGACAATGAAAAATATTAAGCGTTGTGTGTACGTCTAACTTGTTCACAGCTGTGTAGCTGCTGAACGGTATGTTTACAATATATTCATTTTCATAAGAATTGGCTCCAGTGGTGCCACTTAGTAACAAGTTGAGCCTTGTCAATGCAGCCTAAGGACCTTCAAGCTGTTCATTAGAAATTATAAGGTGGTGATCCTGAAATTAATATTATTTCAAACCCATCACAGCAATGGTGTTCTATGGGGATATTTTCCAAACATAATTACTGTATATCCTACAGACATGGAACATTTGCATTGTCGAGTGGGTCATTTTATGACATTATTAAACTGAATAATGAAACCAGGGCCAGAGGTGCCCAAGGCAAAAAAGCCATTTGGTTAGAGGTGACTGTCTAACAACGGTGCACTTGTGACATTGTTAATGCCCTCTCACACATATTCTTTTTATATTGATGCTCACTTCTCATAATAGGGATCCATTTCAGCAAACGTAACGAAATTGCCAGGAGCAGAATGGCAGGGAGGTAGCAGATTCTGTCCTATATTGACTATATGTTACAGTTACAAGTATTTACAAATCACCAATGAGTTCTGTTGCGCTGTACAATGGGAGAGACAGAATAACAAATATACATACACGTTACACACACAGAACAGTAGGAGAGAGGACCCTGCTCGAGAGCTTACAATCTAAGAGGAGAGGGGTGACACACTAAGAGTATGTGAAGTAGCAGGGTGCGTGTGTGCTGAATGAGAAGATGGAGCAAGAAATGTACAATGGGGATGATGGAGGGAGCCGATAGGCTTCTCTAAAGAAATGTGTTTTCAGAGACATCTTGAAGGACTGGAGAGACGGGGAGAGTCTAATGTTGTGGGGGAGGGAGTTCCATAGAAAGAGGGCAGCTTGGGAGAAGTCCTGAAGGCGAGAGTTGGGGGTGTGGGTACGAGGAACTGATAGCATCAGATCATTGGCAGAGTGAAGTTGTCAGGATGGCATATACTTACTAATAAGGGACGAGATGTAGGCAGGGATGCAGTTACGGAGAGCTTTGTACATGAGGACCATTAATTTGAATTGGATTCTAAAGGAAACAGGGAGCCAGTATAATGATTGACAAAGGTGTGAGGTGTGAGAGATGTAGGATGTGAGGTGTATTAGTCTGGCACAGGCATTCATAACAGACTGCAGAGGGAGAATCTTCGATCTCTTAAGGCCAGAGAGAAGGAGGTTACAATAGTGAAGATGGGAGATAAGAGCTTGGGTGAGCATTTTAGCAGAGTCCTGATTAAGAAAGGGATGGATGTGTGCAATGTTTTTTATGTGGCAGTAGCAAAATTTGGTTAGCGAATGTGAGAAGAAACAGATAGATTGGAGTCCAAGTTGACTCGGAGGCAAGAAGTCTGAGAGGTAGAAGTAAGGGTGGCACCATTCATATGAAGGGAAATGGTTGCAGGAATGGAGGTTTTAGAGGAAGGGAAGACTTGAAGTTCAGTTTTAGAGAGGTTGAGCTATAGGAAACGGGAAGTCACACAGCCTACATGCAGCAGACACAATGCCTACATTTCAATAGGAAAGTGACATATACAGGGTAATTCAAAGAGAGTCTTTGGTGCCAGCTAGTGCCTTAACACCGTAACCCCTCTCAGGTATTGTGGAAGAGTGCAGGGTTGGACCCTGCGGTCAAATATTGAAATTATATGTACCTGTCACATTCAAGTGCAGAAAAATTGTGTCTTACTCGGTGGTGCACGACACCGAGAATCTAACAGGGTTATTCAAAGAGATCCGAATTGTGGCCGAAAGGTAACCGAGCACTGAAATTCAGCATACAGTTACCTTTCCTGGCCATTCGGCTATTCAGAGAGCAGGCAGTTTGCCAAATCTTGGCGAATTGCCTGCATATACGGTGTCTGTTCGAGGGCAGTGAAATCCCCACAGAGAAGCAATGCTTTGTCTATTCAGAGAACACAAAACAGCAGGGAAAAGTTGCCGAAATGCCCTGCTATTCGGTGGTCTCATTTGACAGATTTATTCAGGCGATTCCCATAGGCTTCAATGTTAAAAATATTCCTTAATTCAATATCTAATAAACTGTTTATTATTATTATTATATTCTGCAGTAAAAGGTCTTTTTAGGATCTGTTAGGTATTTTTTTGGCAAAAAAAATCCCGTTTTTTTATCGTCTTTTCTTTTTTCTGTAACAGCCCTTTTTATTATCATTCATTGGATCATATGTGTAAATTCCAGACATTTTCGCTCAGTATTTTTTTTGCAAACAGCGTTTCAATTTTCCAACTGTCAAGTACTGTTTTTTTGGTTTTTCTCACCTCCTTCGCAGGGGCGGATCCAGACACAGGTTTCGGGGGGGGTGGCACTCTATCAGTTTTGGTTAAGAGCTGG
This sequence comes from Leptobrachium leishanense, assembly GCA_009667805.1. Taxonomy (NCBI): domain Eukaryota; kingdom Metazoa; phylum Chordata; class Amphibia; order Anura; family Megophryidae; genus Leptobrachium; species Leptobrachium leishanense. The sequence continues at coordinate 115,996,190 of CM019065.1, read as the reverse complement.
TGTTGGGTTTGCAGTGACAGGCGCTGTGCTCGTTACACTCACTCTCCCCAGAACATTGCACAGGGTCTGTCCTCATGTGGCTCATGAGCCCTGCAAACCCTTTCCATATGAGGGTCCCAGGGTACCCCCCTCCCAGCACATACCCCTTGAAGCTATGTAGTGTAGGGTAACCCAGGTGTGGGCTGCCCTTTGCACCCTTTCCATGCTGGCAGGACACACATGGCACCCCATCTGCGCAGCCCTGTGAACCCTTTTCCTACCAGGGGCCCAGGGTACCCCCCTCCCAGCTCACATGTAATATATTGCCCCCAGCTCACATGGATATATTGCCCCAGCTCACTTTTTATATATATTGCCCCAACCCAGCTCACACATGGATATATAGCCCCAGCTCCTCACATGGATATATAGTGCCCCAGCTCACTTGGATATATAGTGCCACAGCTCATATGGATATATATATAGGCCCAGCTCACATGGATATATATTGCACAGCTCACATGGATATATATAGGCCCAGTTCACATGGATATATTGCCCAGCTCACATGGATATATACTGTATTGCCCCAGCTCACATGGATATATATCACCCCAGCTCACATGGATATATACTGCCCCAGCTCACATGGATATATAGTGCCCAGCTCACATAGATATACATAGGCCCAGCTCACATGGATATATAGTGCCCAGCTCACATGGATATATAGTGTCCAGCTCACATGGATATATAGTGCCCAGCTCACATGGATATATATAGGCCCAGCTCACATTTTATATATATTGCCCCCAAGCTCAAGTGGTCCCAATCGGTCTCCTGCCGTCTGCAGTGCCAGGCCAGGCCCCTCCGAGTGCTTCTCACTGTGTGAGTGGCCTCCGGCATCAAACTCTGCCACTCGTCTGCGTGCGAACCACGCACAAGCCGCGCTCTCGCAAGATCCCGGACGTTAGCTTCGCGATCTCACGAGATCGCAGCTCTGGTGGTTACCAGGTGAGCGGTCGAGCTTGATGCCGGCGGCCACTCGTAAAGTGAAAAGCACTTGGCAATACTTTCTCATGGGGGGGGAATTGCCCCATTGCCCCCCTGGATCCGCCCCTGCTCCTTCATCTGTGTGTTGCGTTTTTCCAGTGGCTGCTCTGCACTGTTGTCGGCGGCTAGTCGGGTTTCTCCGGCATGTTCGGCAGGGTTAATCCAGCTGTTTCTGTGGGTTTTTGGAGAGTGTTTGGTGAGTGTTATGAGGGTTTACGGCGAGTTTTCCCTGAACTACGGGGGCCCTGGTGTGCTTGCTTAATACACCACAGGGTCGCGAACTAGGATCGCCGAATCGCCCCGAAGTGCGGGGAACTAATGTTTTTGCTGGTATAGGTGAGTGTTCGCCGGGTTTTGCAGTGAGTGTTCGTTGGGTTTGTGGCGGCTTTTCCCTGCACTATGGGGGCCCTGTGGTGCTTGCTGAATACACTGCAGGGTCGCCGAATCGCACCGAATTGAAGAGAACAAAAAGTCACCGAATGTGCAGTGACTTTTTGTTTCTCTTTGAATAACCCTGATAGTTCTATTTTGAGCTTTTCGCTGACACAAGAAGAAGGTATGTGTGCTCACATTAGGAGGATTTGGTGCCCAAGATCACTTAACCCCTTAAGGACAGGGGCAATTTTACAAGTTAGGAACACTTCTAAAATTAGAAGTGTGCTCAGCTCATTTTGACTGTTTTTGCTCATCATGTTTAACTTTAAACATGATTTGAAGTCACGTTTTATTGTATGACCCAGAAAAATTATATATAATTTTTAATGGCAGACTTGGCAGATTCATAATATATTATTATTATATGTATACCTCATGTCCTGCTAGAATGCTATAACAAAATATGCTATAAAAAATGTGAAATTCCATTAGAATTTCAATCATATGCAGCGTATAAAATAACTTTTTCACTTTTTATCATCCAAGCCTTTATGGTTATATATTCTATGGGGTACTTTTTAAAAAAAATAGAAATGAGAACTTGTTACTGTATTTTTCAGTAGATACGTGAAGCACTATCGTCGTTTGTGCAGCACTATTGTTCACATTATAATTGAAAAGTGAACAATAGTGCTGCATTAATAAATTTAAAAATATATATTTTTTTGGTCTACAGGTAACCTGGTCATGCTTGGTGTCAGTGGAAAGGCCATGCTCTGGCCTTTCTGATAATGTCAAACATGACCCTCTAGCTGCCACTGATTGGGAGATACAGGTGTGCAAAGACCCCCTATCTCTGCCATAGGATTTCTTTAGGAAATCCCTGGGCAGCTAGGGGTTACCTGGCTAACTGAGGTCATCGTGCCATGTGCGATGGTGTCAGTTGATGAGGGGGGACCCAGAGGTGGGGCTGACATCTAAGGCTGGGTGCACACGGGACTTTTTTTATGCGCAGTTAGTATCGCGCGTCGCTGCGCATCATTAGGCGGAATCCACACACGCATAACGCGCGCTACGCCTAACGTGCGCTGAAGACCTCCGTCTTCAGGACACAAAGGCTGTAGCGCTAGGATTGACGTAACGTCGGGCGTCAAATTGATTGTGCATGCGCACTTGTTGAGTGAGGAGAATCGCGCAGCCCCGTCGACGAGCATCCTAGCACATCGACGGTGATGATACGCTAGGACGCGCGTCGATGGGGCTGCGCGATCACGCTTTTCAGCTCTGAGGGGGGGCGGGCGTCGAGTGGGACGCTGGTTTTCTTTAACGCACGTAATGTGCGTTAAAGAAAACGTCCTGTGTGCACCTGGCCTAAGATGGCAGCCCCCACCAGAAAAAGACTGAAACGTTGAGAGGGAATAACTCCCTGTTTTCAGTTAAATCTGTCAGAAAAAATGCTGACATATAAAAAGGAACGATTCCACGTCAAATGAGCTCATTTTGTTTTAGATATGATAGATGCACTTTAAAACCATTTATGGCATGTTCACTGTTTTGGTCCTATTTTTCACTTTGTTATTGACACAGTATATACTTTGATCAATAATTATCCTAACTGTATTTTCTGGGTAAAAAAAGCAAGTAAGCAGATCATTAATCTCTTTACTATCAAAGGATTTACTAAAAAACCTCCAAGGACTTGTTCTGGAAAGTAATGTGTAAATTCATTTTTCATGTCTATAGATAGAACATTTTTCAAAAACAAAAACTAACATGAGCGATGATTTTTGAAACTCAAATGTCAGTTACAGAAATATATAAGTAACATAAAAGCAATTATATTCAAGTAGTCATATACCCTTTTCCCATAATGCAATGTTTCTAATTTCTGGTGGCCTGTAACAAAAATACTCCATATTGCCATATTGTTATCATGTTTTAGTTTCTTGCAAGCAGTTGTACTACACCCTTTTATTCTACAGCGCATATTGCCACAATGGGTTTCCTTTTGAAATGAAGTGGTTAAAAATTCATGTCTATAAAGATGCCTGGGCAAAAAAAAAACATTCCAGTTCAGTTTCTCCGGCGTGTTCGGCGGGGTTAATCCAGATGCTTTTGCGGGTTTCGGTGAGCGTTCGCCAGGTTTTGCAGTGAGTGTTCGTCGGGTTTGCAGCGGTTTTTCCCTGCACTACGATGGCCCTGTGGTGCTTGCTAAATACACTGCAGAGTCGCCGAAATAGGATTGCCGAATCGCACCGAATTGAGGAGAACGAAAAGTCACCGAACGTGCGGTGCCTTTTCGATTCTCTTTGACTAACCCTGATATTCTAAAGGAGAGGGAATTATAAGGCAACAATTTGAATTTCCAGCACCTTACAGAGTGCTGTGACACAGAGGGAGACATTTCTCATTCTCTACGAGGTCTTGGGACTACTGAATGAAAATCAAGCTAAAGCTTTGTTAGGGCAACTGATAATAAAGCATATGATTGATCATGGTTTGATTATATGCAAGGAGATAACGCATTTAATTTGTCAGGCTCGTTTTCCAGGTTCCTATACTGGAACTGCACAGGATGAGCAGTGCTGGCTGGCCAATGCCTCTCAGCGTGATTGCGTAAAAAGGAGTAATGTTGGCAGAGCACTAAGCCCCATGACAACATCTGCTACTGGAAGGGCGCTAAGGGGTGCCCAATGCTGGAAGTGATAAAAGTTTAGAAGGATTCTTTAACGAAGCAAATGTTTTCCCCATGATCTCACCCAAATATTTGCACACAATGCAGTGGTGGGTGCCAGGATGGGCACTTCATGAGTTCAAGCACCTTCAAGTACAAATCTATTTTGCAATTCTCTGCTGTGTCATTTCTATAAACTCTAATCCTGGAGGAAAAATATACATTACAGCTAAACCTTTTTGAATTTTGGCTTCGACAATGTACAGGTGAAACAGCATGTCCTGCAAATTGCCACAATGGCACAGGCACTTTAACAGTGAACTCAGCAGGAACTGCACTTCACAGAGAATCTTTTGGAGTTCTAAAGCAATGCAGTTGCCAAATAGCACTTGCTTAATAGCATAATTAATGTACCCCATAGAGCCATTTTCTTCTTGTGTTTTAAATCATATCAGTGATAATGGCAGGAATCTCAGTATAGCACAAACAAGACTACATTGAACTATAGTTGATACAAGGTAAAGTCCTTATGTGACTTACAATATAAATCACTTTAATCGCAAAGGATACAAATCCTGAATATGGGGATATTGCTAAGACTCCATTAACCTAAGATTAAGACCCTTGACTCTAAACATTTGTTTAACCCTTTTACTACCAAGCAATTTTTGATTTATCATAACATTTATTTGAAACATGGGATGCAGAGATAACAATTAAATATAGGGTAAAATAGAAATTTTGCACATAGGTTCTTGTTCTGAGGTAACTAAAAAATAAAATAATGTAAATCTGCTAATTTTAAATTTTTCATGTATTCGTTTATCCATATAAATCCAGAAATATTGTTGGAATGAAACATTTTGAACTCAGGATGGTGTCCTTTATCTTACACAATGTCACACATGGTCTGAATTATCAACATACAGGCAGAATTGGCCTTTTTGTCAAATACTGTAACTGTGATAAAGGCAAGTAATAAAAATGGTCAGATCTCCTGCTTATGGGGATTTTTAGTGATCATAATCAGATTATAAGTAATGAAGCTTCCAAAAAAATACCAATACAATAAAAACACATTATCTGTATGTGGCATAATGTCTGTTTTTGTAAATTACAGTAACACCTCGTATCTGTACTGTACAGGGAGAATTTAATTCATTATAACCCCATAAATCTTATCCCTGTACAGCATTGAGTGACCCCAGAGCTCTCATTGTATTCTATCCTCTTCCTGGCTGTTGTACTGCAACCTTAATGTGTTTGAACTTTTTGTTACAGTGAGGGTTGGGGTTGCTGTATGCCTCTTGTGTTATCTTATCCAGGGTGCCTGGAGAGAGCTAAATAAGTGTATTTTGTTACTCCACAGGGGCCACACAAATCTGGCTTTAAAAAGGAGTGACAAATTGCCTTTTGAAATGCTAACGAGTGCTTTTCAATATATTTCAATGCAAAATCGAGATATCTTAACTTTGGGTGCGAAGGGGTTAAATAATCTTTATTGGGACATAATACAAATCATGATGACAGATGTGAAATATTGCAGAAAGCACATGAGTCAAACACAGATACAATGTTTGTAATGGACATTGAATTCCCCGGGACAATAAATCCGCTGTATCCAGAGGGAAAACCGTACAGGTGCCCTGGTAAAATCTTGTTAACGCTGCCATATCTCCTTGTTTCTTTCTTGTGTTATATACTACACCTGCTTTTTAGACATGATTTTGAATGAATAGGTGTTTGTTTATTTGTTTTATTGCCCTGCATCCCTGTCCCCCTTCCCTTGTCTAGATCAGAAGGGTGGGTCTCAAGTAGGGCCAGACTGGGAATAAAACTCAGCCCTGAAAAAAAAAAAAAATTGTAGACCAGCCCTATATTGCATCAATGATAAAGATACTAACTGAAAAATATGAAGGCACAATTCATGTCACACCAGCATCTAGTCACTGGTCTCAAGCAATTGGTTGAGAGCAACAGGGATGTGCCAGAACAGAATAAACAAAACAAATACATGCTATATTGATGTAATACTTTAAACATTAGCCATGCTTAACCCCTTCAATACCAAGTGATTTTCCAAAAATTCATTGTCAGGAACTAGTGGTATTTTGAAATATCGTTTTATTTAATTATACAGAAAGAAATATTTGGGGATATTCCTAATGTATTTCTTACTCTAATAACCTATTAGACAGGCAGGTGGCGCTGTCTACAGGCCAAATGGAGATACTGCAGTTAGAGCTGCCTCTCGTGCTTCCCTGCATCAGCTGCTGAAAAGACATTCAATTAGCCGATATTAGACAGTTTTAGCCACAGGGTAAAGGTTTAGGGGCACCTACTGTAGTCCAAAAGCAAACAAAATGAATTTGCAGCAAATAAATTTCATTTGCTTTTGTCCTGCACAGGTGCAGAACGAGATAACTCGATAACGGGCCCCTGATGGTGCCTTTGAAATCCCAAGTTAATTCGATCTCGGTATTGATGGGGTTAAGGTGCATAAATAACTGGCAACTAAGTACACAAAAAGCACAGAAATTTTATAATAACACAGAACAATTTAAACAAAACTCTATCAAGGTAGGAGCGTATCACAGAGCTCCACAGCAATAAAACTCACAGCAACGTGTGGGGTGTATGAGTGTATCACAGAGCTCCACAGCAATAAAACTCAGTAATGTGCAGTGTGTATTACTACATCACAGAGCTCCACAGCAATAAAGCTCACAGTAATGTGCGCTGTGTGTGAGCGCATCACAGTGTTCCACAGCAATAAAACTCACAGTAATGTGCAGTGTGTATTAGTACATTACAAAGCTCCACAGCAATAAAAGGGCAACACCAATTATAAAATGCCAATGTAGGGAAATGTATGCCCAGTATGCCTAGTAAAAAGGGGAAGGTTCATTGTAGCAAAAGACTTTGTTGCTGTTCCTGTATAATTTCCATGAATAGCTCTCAGAAGGACGTGAACTTACCTAACATTTTCAGTAATGTCTGTAAACATATTCCCAATATGACTTTCAAAAGAGAAATGTCGCTATTCGGCTGTTTGAAACCTAGCACGGGATTCTTTATGATGCTCCAGCAGCTTAATTCTTTTTTTGTGCATGGTAGTTGAAATTTGGAAATCAATAATCCACAAGTATATCAAGGCATAATAGAAGTCTGTTGGGCACTTCTTCACAAGAAGGGCATTTCAAAAGACTGGAAGCATCTGCTGAATGATAAAGTGTGCAGAGTGACACTGGATCTCTCTATAGGCTGACCCGACTGTCAGATTATGCAGGCAATGAGATGAAAGAGGACAAAATCTACTGAAAAAATTGCAAATAAGAAAAAATACTGTAATGTCTGGTGACAGCAAATCTCGCCAAGCATTTATTTGCTGTGTAACACGACACAAATAGGCTAAATAGTTTAAGCCCATCAATCATTGCCAGTGTGACAGACTGTCTGTCAGGAACAGGTTAAAAATTATTTAATAAAGCTTCTCATTGCTCTTAGGCTGGTAAATGGATAGAATGAAACAAATGTTTTCCTCTGAAATGTTTCTATTTTTTTAATGTATATTTTGATTGCAAGAATTATTAAAACACCGACTGATTAGATTTACAAGATTAAATGCATGATTTACCTTTTTAAATTCAAAGTGCCATACTCTGTTGTATAAAAGCAGAAACAAAGAGGTTTAGGGATGTATACACATTCAGGGTTATTCAGAGAGCGTGAAAAGCAGGAGAATGACAGGAGAATGAAAAATTCTAGGTCAAAATAGCCGATTTGGAAAGTGAGATGAAAGGGAGAATTTTTCTGGTTTGGCTATTTTGACCTAGAATTTTTCATTCTCCAGTCATTCTCCTGCTTTTCACCGCTCTCTGAATAACCCTGTAACTCAGCATCTCTAAACTGGGAGTTTGATCACAGCATTTTAATCCAAAATAGCTGAACTGGGGAACTATTTTCCAACCAAACTATTCTTACAGTTGGTTATACAGGTTTGAAACCTGTCATTTCTATGTCGAGTGAATAATCCCGGGAGAGATGGTACATTGGAAAGTGATTATTATTTCAAATCCCTTACTTTGTGGTTGTTATAACAGCAAAATATGTGGACTTTATGTTTGCATTTGTCAAACTGCCTATTTTGTATACTTGTGGGAGGTAAAGTCTGCCCAGTGTGATTGTCAATTTTATATTCGTTCACCAGCAAATCAATAAACTGAATTGTCTTCAATTTATTACTTTGTATTTCTGTACCTACTGTAAAAATTCAATGTTTTTGAACCCAGGACATACTTGAAAATGAGAGAAATCGTGATTTATCCTTCCAGATAAAATACTTTATAAATAAATAACTGCCTACAATTATATCCTAGATCAGGGATCTGCAACTCTGGGCCTCCATATGTTTTGGAACTACGTCTCTCTTGATGCTCAGCCACTGGTTAAGTTGGCTGAGTCTCCTGGGAAATGCAGTTTCAAAACATCCTGAGGGCAAAGGTTGCTGACCCTGTCCCTATTTGTACTGAAAGAGGTGATGAGTACAATGCAGGCAAGCTGCACTGAGTTTAAAAGAAAAGGCATTATTTATTTTTATTATCTATTTATTTATTTATTTTTAAAGTTTTATTTTTACACCAAACCTGGTCATGTTTGGTATCATTGGAAAGGCCATGATCAGGCCCTCATCTCCACATGACAGCTAGAGGGTTAACTGGCCCACTAACATACTCACACATATGGTGAGGATGTCAGTGGGTGGGGGGTGACCTGGACGCTTGGCTGACATCCAAGATGTCAGCCCCCTCCAGGTTTGAATCGCGATTCGGCGCAAATTTGTACCGAATTGCGATCCGGCAGCGAAACCATTAATGCAGTACACCGCTGAAAAGGGGAGACTCTCTTGCATCTCTCTATCTTCAATGGTTGGGGAGATAGAGGGCTCCGAAGGGGTGCCTGCTGATGACATCACCACGCAGCGTGGTTTTTGGACTTTTTGGACTTTTTGCACTTCTTGCACAGACTGATCATTCAGAAAGGATAACAACTGATGAAGCCTATTGGTGAAAGCGCGTTTTTGTTGATCTACTTAATTAGTACTTTAACAATTGATTTTATAGTTGAAGGTCTACCTTTTTATTGATTAATAAATGCATTTTAATTGAATTATCTGCCGCTCTGCTGTCTTTTTTTACATCAAGTCAAGTGGAGAAATACCCTCCCCCCTCTTTTTTCTTGGGATACCGAACAGCTACATCGCAGGACCCCATGCTGAGAGAGGGAAAAAAAAGAAACACCACTGAAATATAAGTATTCCTTAAGTTATACACATTTATCATTATAATATAACCACTGTTTTATTTAAATATTAATTCATTAGATGTTTGCACATTGGCCATTTTTGGTTTTAAAAAAAGGGGAAATTTTAGTAAGGTGCGCCTGGAAGTGTTTTTTCTTTTCTATAGTACGTCCTGGGGAAAATTCCCCTTAAGGACCAAGGACGTTGTCAGGTTCCTCGCTGTTGCCGTCATAAAAGGGCAAAACTGGTGCTGCTACAGGAAAAGTGCTGCCTTGCTGGACTTTCCCTGTGAGCTCAATCCAGCAGTATCAGCAGGTGTATTAATCAAGCCCTGCATTCCCTATTTAACAGAGGCACACCCTACCCAAGATGCTTCTGTATTCTTGAAGCCTCAGTCTGCTCTGAACACCAGACTGGAAGGAAGCTCAGTTACTCTGCCTGATCATTTGTGTACTGTACCCCTGGCTAACCCCCTGGACTCTCTTTGGATTAATTCTACTGGTAACCGTGCCTCGAGACCCCCTTTTTGTTGTGCCTGCCCTGAGACTCCCTTTTTTGCACTTTCCCAACCAGAGACTTTCCTGCCTCGCCCCTCTGCTGTGGTTATTGTTTATCTAAATAAACCTAAACTGGTTTCACCATATCAAGTGTTTCTGTTGTATCACTGCATCCTGGGCTTGCAACCTCACCCCTGCACGCTGAGACCTGACAGACATACTATGTGTGTCATGGTCCTTTAACCTCCTGCCCTCCCTATACTCACCTCCCTAGACGGGGTCCCACGTTGGTCTGGCTTCCTTGAATCCAGCCCGATAGTGAGATGGCCGGAGCCCATAAAACCGATTTCATCGCTGGGCGCGATAATGTCAGTTTCAGGCACACCTGGCTCCTGCAGGGGAGAACCTGAAAGAGGAGGGGAGGTCCTTTGGACCCCTTTCCCTCCCGAACAGCTGCAAGTAAAAAAAAAAAAGAGGCACCACTGGAAAGGGCAGAGTCTGCCCTTTCCAGCAGTGCCGCTCTTTAACCCCTTAGGTGCCGGATCGTGATCCACTCTCGGAGCTGGCTGATATCTTGGATGTCAGCCAAGCCTCTGGGGTCACCATATGTGTGATGATGTCCGTTGGCTAGTTATCTCCTGATCTGTGGCCTTTCAAATGATACCAAACATGACCATGTTTGGTGTAAAAATAAAAATTATTAAAATATAAAGTTGTTTTATAAATTATAAATAGGACTTCAAATCATGTTTAAACATGATGACCATAAACGGTCAAAATGAGCTCAGCACACAGAGGTGAAATGGCTCTGCAATGAAGTGGTTTAAAAGCAAAAACATGTAAAAATTGGGTATTTATAAACTCAGGACAAAATTTGAAAACTATTTAGCAGGGGTCTTTTGGGGGTCAAAGTTCAAAAAAGTGTGTATTTCTCCCGAGTTTTTTTATCATATTTCATAAAAAAAATTAACCCCTTAGTGACCGGCGCTTTTACAAGAATCTGTCCTTTAGTGCCCGCTGCTGTTTTTATGTTTCTGCGCTGTTTGTGTTTAGGTCAAATTTTCCTCTTATAACGTTTATGCAACTCACACATATTATATACCGTTTTCCCGCCATTAAATGGAATTTCTAAAAATACCATTAGTTCCATCATATCGTATAATTTACTATTAAAAATATATGAAAAATGATGAAAAAATTATAAAAACACACTTTTTCATAATTTATTCCACAAAATCTACAACCGCCAAAAAAGACTCAGGCTAAATAGTTTTGAAATTTTGTCTCGAGATTAGAAATACCCAATTTTTACATGTTTTTGCTTTTTAACCCCTTCACTGCTGAGCCAGTTCACCTCTGTACGCTGAGCTCATTCTGACCCTTTTATGCTCATAATTTTTAGATGTCAGCTTAAGTCCTATTTCATTAAATTAAATTACCCCAGACAATTTTTTTGTAAAAAAAAAACAATCTTTAAATTTTTTAAATTTAATTATTATTTTTTTATTACACCAAACCTAGTCATCTTTGGTATCATTGGAAAGGACATTCCAATGATATGTAACATGACCCTCTAGCTGCCACGGATCGGGAGATAAGGAGATCCAAGGATCTCCACTTGACAGCTAGGGAGTTAACTGGCCCACTGATGTCCTCACACATATGGTGAGGATTTAAGTGGGTGGGGGTGACCCGGAGGCTTGGCTGACACCCAAGATGTCAGCCACCTCCAGGTCTGAATCGCGATTCGATGCTGATAGGCACTGAATCGCGAGCCGGCAGCGTAGGAGTTAACTCTCTGCACTGCTGCAAAGGGGAGACTTTCTCTTGCTAAAATACTTGGAGAGATAGAGTGCTCCAAAGAAGCCACCCTCCCCTTCCTGTTTTTGATGTCATCGTGCCGGCTGGGCTCCCTGAATACGTTCGTGGGTCTAAGGGAGACCCGTGGCCATGAAGTACATGGTATGTCCGCAGTCCCTAAGGGGTTAAAGTAAATTATAAGATATGATGAAAATAATGGTATCTTTAGATATTCCATTTAATGGAGAGAAAAACAATATATAATATGTGTGGGTCCCATAAACGAGTAAGAGGAAATTTAGACCTAAACACAAACAACGCAGAAATGTAAAAACAGCAGTGGGTACTTTCGGAAAGACAATGACAAAACTGCCTGGTTACAATTGGGTTAAAGGGAATCTGCTCTGTATATGCTTTACCCTGGCCTCTGTTGACTAGAGGTCGTACAGCTGTAATGATTTCAAGTTATAGAAAATTCAATGTGAATGCAAAGTGCCATTGTTTATGACAACAAGAGTCACTCTAAGGCTAGGGTCAGACTAACGCAGTATTAACGTGCGTTTAGCAGTACTAAATCACGGCCGTGCTAGCAACAAATGACGTCCAATGCCGGGCAGCGCAACGCAAGTGGCAAACGAACACATTTTTGCAAGAACGTAGAACCGCTAGTACGGACGTACAGAGTGCGCTGCGTCCGCTAGCGGCGTGTGTGCGTGATTAGGAGACGTCAGACGCTGCTAATGTCCGGCCAACATAACGTCCAGACACAAAAAGTGTTTTATTGATGATCCGTACAAAATCACGGACTAAAATGCGCATCGTATGACCGCTATCGCGTATTCTGTGAAAAAATGCGTCCATTCGTTCGAACGCACTTTTTCACGGACAACGCGAAAAATGCTTTAGTCTGACCCTAGCCTATTACTGCTGGAAAGATGTTAGGTACAGTTGTGCATTACCTATCCTCTCTACCATGGAGTAAGGAGTGCTGTGTGTGCTGTATACTGTAAAGCTTTTTCTTTTACTGTTTGTTTCCACTCTATTGTTCCAGTAGTATTTATAAAAAAAAATATTATTTTAAAATAACTCAATATTAAAATTATTTCATTTCACTTTTTTCAGTTTTCATTTCGCATTCATTGATTTTCATATCTAAAGTTGATTTTTTTCTTATTCTGCTTAGTGAGGAAAGCCAACTGAGCTTGTTTTATCTCATAGCTTGTATTGAAAGAGATGGATATTATCAGATGCAAACTGTCACATGTTTATTGCATAAAACAGCTACTTGGAAGATTCTCTTAACTAGAGAATCATAACCAAACTTTTTCAGTGAATAAATCTATCTGAGACATCACCAAACAATATAATTTTGCTGCACAGGCCAAGATAACACCACAGAGATTTTCCGAGGCATACATGCTACATATTAATCACTGCAGCCAAGCACAGAAGAATGCAACTCAAGGGGTGAAATCCTGGCAAAAAATTGTGATCAATAATCATGTATGCCATGTAATGTAAAGAAAAGAATGGATGAAAGGAGACATGTTTTCCCAGTTATTTACACTTTTCTTTTACATCTTTTTTTCCCAAACCCACTTGTTAATAGGGATGAGCTGTTCGGTTCGATCTGTTCGGTGTTCGATTCGAACATCGCCCGTTCGGCTATTCGTCGAACTCCGAACATTTCCGCCTGTTCGCCGCATGTTCGCCCACAATAGACCACGATGCACTTTTCCACTGGCCTGAAGCTTGTAATTGGCTACAGCCTTGCACCTGACAACAGGTCAGGTGCAAGACAGGTGCAAGACTATGACAATCAAGGCTCAGAGTCAGAGTCCTGATTGGGCAATTGGCAATTTGCCCAATCATGTGCTCACAGAGCTAAGTCCCGCAGCACACTATATAAGGTGTCCCTCGCAGCCCCAGCACGTGTTTTTTGAGAGGAGATTGTTCTGTTAGTGTGTCTTCTCAGTGCCAGCAGCTATTGGGGGGGGTCTCACTTCTAGCAGATTTATGGGAATTGTTTTAATCTGTGTCTTGTCAGTGCCAGCAGCTATTGGGGGGGGGGGTCACACTTCTAGCAGATATCTGGGAATTGTTGTAATCTGTGTCTTCTCAGTGCCAGCAGCAATTGGGGGTCTCACTTCTAGCAGATATCTGGGAATTGTTGTAATCTGAGTCTTTTCAGTGCCAGCAGCTATTGGGTGGGTCTCACTTCTAGCAGATATCTGGGAATTGTTGTAATCTGTGTCTTCTCAGTGCCATCAGCTATTGGGGGGGTCTCACTTCTAACAGATATCTGGGAATTGTTGTAATCTGTGTCTTCTCAGTGCCAGCAGCTATTGGGGGGGTCTCACTTCTAGCAGATATCTGGGAATTGTAATCTGTGTCTTGTCACTGTTCCCAGCTATCAGGGGGTCCTATCAGGGGGTCTCACAGACTTGTATCAGATTTCTGAAAATTTTAATCAGTGTCTTGTCACTGCCACCCATCAGGGGGTCTCACTTATTTATAGGAGGTTTCTGGGAATTGTAATTTGTGTCTTGTCACTGCCACCCATCAGGGGGTCTCACAGACTTGTAGCAGATATCTGGGAATTTTAATCTGTGTCTCGTCACTGCCCACCCATCAGGAGGTCTCACTGATTTATAGGTGGTTTCTGGGAATTTTAATCTGTGTTTTGTCACTGCCACCCATCAGGGGGTCTCAAGGATTTATAGGAGGTTCCTGGTAATTGTAATTTGTGTCTTGTCACTGCCACCCATCAGGGGGTCTCACAGACTTGTAGCAGATATCTTGGAATGGTATTCTGTGTCTTGTCACTGCCACCCATCAGGGGTCTCACTGATTTATAGGTGGTTTCTGGGAATTTTAATCTGTGTCTTGTCACTGCCACCCATCAGGGGGTCGCACTGATTTATAGGAGGTTTCTGGGAATTGTAATTTGTGTCTTGTCACTGCCACCCATCAGGGGGTCTCACAGATTTGTATCAGATACCTGGGAATTGTAATCTGTGTCTTGTCACTGTTGCCAGCTATCAGGGGGTCCTATCAAGGGGTCTCACAGACTTGTAGCAGATTTCTGCGAATTTTAATCTGTGTCTTGTCGCTGGCTGCCAGCTATCAGAGTGTCTGACTGAGTTATACCAGAGTTCTGGAAATCTTTAATCTAGATAACAGTTGAATCAGAGTTCTGCATATCTCCAATTTTTATAAAAGAGTTGAATCAGAGTTCTGTATATCTTTAATCTATATATCACTCACCATGTCAGAAAGACCAAAAAGGACAGGCAGATGCTCCCAGACACAGATAAGAGGACAAGCAGCCTCGGTGTCGGGAAGGCTGTGCCTCTGGTCGTTGTGGACGTGGTGCATCCTCTGCAGGGGCACGCTTGTCCTTTCTAACTGGTGCTGGCCGTCTTAAGCAGCAGCAACATACAGAGAATTTGGTGGATTGGCTAACCAGGCCACCCTCATCCTCCGAGTCCTCTGCCAGCCAGGCTTGTAGTGGTTTACAGTCCACCTCAGCTGCCAAAGCATCTAATGCAGCCTCCATGTCCACAGCTACTCCTGCTGTAGCCTCACCAAAATACAAAGAGGAGTCAGCTGAATTGTTTGACTGCAATGACAGTGACATGCTGCTTGAGGATGCGCAGCAACTACAGTGCTCTGATTCAATCTCTGAGGTTGAGGAAGGGAGTATAATCAACCTAGAGGAAGGGGGTGCCAGTGACACACAAATAACTGGCACTCATGTTGCCTCAACAGCTGCAGCATACTGCCAAGTTGGCTCCAGTGACGAGGAGATAGGGGGTGATGATGACAATGATGATGAGGTCACTGACTCCACCTAGCTGCCTGATCAAACAGAGGAGTCTAGTGAGGAGGAGGCACAACAAACACGAGGCACAACCTCCTCTGAGCAACTGTAGCCAGTCTAAGGCATCAGAAGTCACAGCTGCTCAGGTGCAGAGCGCTGTTGTCTCAAAGCACATGTACAGGAAGTCTGCTGTCTGGGAGTTCTTTAAGAAATGTGCAGCAGACTGCACCATTGCTATTTGTAATCTATGTCAGATGAGGATCAAGCGTGGGAAAGATATCCCACGCTTGGGTACCACGTGGTTGAGGCGCCATATGACCACCTGCCACGCATTCCTTTGGCACAACACTTTGCATAGGTCCTCCTCATCTGTCTCTACCCCCACTATATGTCCTGCCATGTCATTGCCTACAACCGCCACTGACAGGGATGATGCTACAGTAATGGGTGTACCAGGTCCTTCCTCAGAATGTGACAGCATCCCATCAGCTGAAGATTTACGCAGTCAGATTACATTGCCCCAGCTGCTGCAGTTTAAAGAAAAAATATAGCCCCAACCATCCCCAAGCACAGCGTCTAAATGCCAGCTTAGCAAAATTACTCGTATTACAGCTTCTGCCTTTCCAGCTAGTGGACTCTGCTTCCTTCCGTGAATTTGCTGAATGTGCTGTACCACAGTGGCAGGTTCCAAAACTCCATTTCTTTTCACGGAAGGCCATTCCAGCACTATACCAGCACGTGGAAGACAATGTTATGGAGTCATTGGGAAAGGCAGTCAGCAGCAAGGTGCATATGACTTTAGACACGTGGTTCAGTAAGCATGGACAGGGCCATTACATTTCCTTCACGGCACACTGGGTAACTCTGCTTGCAGCTGGGAGGGATCCAGGACAGGGCTCTGTGCTGGAGCTTGTTCATCCACCACACCTCCAGAAAGCTGCTTGTATGAGGTCTGTCCGCTCCACCACCTCTTCCTCCTCCTCCTTCTCTGTCTCTGGCGAAGTGGCAGTTAAACCCACGCCTGACAGGATCTACGCAATGGCTCAAGCAAAAAGATGCCATACTGTGCTTGAGCTGGTTTGTTTAGGGGACAGGAGCCACACCGGGCCAGAAATTCTGTCAGCCCTGCAGGGGCAGGTGCAGAGATGGTTAACACCACGCCAGCTTCAGCTGGGAATGGTCGTCTGTGATAATGGCAGCAACATTCTCTCCGCCCTACGCCATGGTAAGTTGACGCATGTACCATGCCTAGCACACGTCCTAAATCTGGTGGTACAGCGTTTCCTAACCAGGTACCCAGGGCTGACAGAGCTTCTCAGCCAGGCCAGAAAAGTCTGCAGCCACTTCAGACGGTCATTCCCAGCAAGCGTTCGCCTGGCAGAAATTCAAAGAGAATTCCACCTTCCCACAAACCATCTGATTTGTGACATGCCCACCAGGTGGAACTCGACATTAGCAATGCTGCAGCGTCTGCACAAGCAGCAGAGGGCCATCAACGAGCACCTTTGTGAGTATGGCACAAGGACAGGTTCAGGTCAACTTGTTTTTTTTCCCCCGCAGTGGCTGATGATCAAGGATGCATGCACTGTACTGTCACCATTTGAGGAGGCAACGAGGATGGTGAGCAGGGACAGTGCATGCATCAGTGACACAATTCCTTTAGTGTTCCTGCTGGAGCACACTCTGCGGGGAATTATAGATGTGACACTAGAGGCAGAGCAGCAGGAGGAAGAGGAGGCCTTCCCTAGCTCTCAAGGCCCCAGTCTTTACGCAGACAGCATTCCTGCGGGTCCTCAGAACAGGAGGGGACAGGAGGAGGATTAGGAGGAATATTTAAGTAGTGGGGGCATTGAAGGTGGGGATTCCTCAAGGGAGGGTTTTGTGTGCCCAGAAACCCAAGGACTAGTACGTGGCTGGGAGGAGGTAGTGCAAGGTAGTGCTGGGAGAAGGTCATCCTCAGCGACCAGGAAGACTCTGAAGCTAATGCCACCTCCAACTTACACTGCATGGGCTCCCTTATCCTGCAAAAGCCTGCAAAAGGACCCCAGGATTTGTGCTATCAAGGAGAGGGATCATTACTGGTTGGCAACCCTTCTTGATCCATGATACAAGGGTAAGGTTGCAGAGCTCATCCTGCCCTCACAGAGGGAGCACAGGATGAAACAACTTGAGGATGCTCTAAAGCGACACTTGTGTAACACCTTTCCAGACACTGGTAGGTTACCAACTGATGACACAGGTGCTTCTGAGGCTGCTGTTTATAAGAGGAATAGTGGTGAAGGCCAGGGCCGCTTGACCGATGCCTTTTTAATTTTTTTTAGTCCACAACGCCCAGGGACGTCAAATGTAGGCACCCATTGCCAGCGTCTTCACCATATGGTGCAGGACTACCTAGGGGCAAGGGCAGACCCGGATACCTCTACAGCAGATGATCCACTGGCTTACTGGGTGTTGAGATTGGATCACTGGTCAGAACTTAGCCAATATGCTATGCAGCTACTAGGTTGCCCTTCATCCAGCGTGCTTTCTGAAAGGACGTTCAGTGCCGCTGGAGGTTTTGTCACAGACAAAAGAGTGCGTCTGTCCACCGCCTCTGTAGACCGGCTGACATTTATAAAAATGAATCAGTCCTGGATCAGCAGCTATCACTCTCCTGATGCTGATGTAACTGAATAGATCGGGGATCTCTTCTGCATTACCAAAACTTCCACCACTGCACTCTTCCACAATACCTCAGAGGGGTTACGTTGTGAAGGCACTAGCTGGCACCAAAGGTCCAATATTTGGGTGCACTGCCACTGACGCGTTTACCAGATTCATATCATTTTAATATTTGACCGCAGGGTCCACTCCTGTACTCTTCCACAATACCTCAGAGGGGTTACGTTGTGAAGGCACTAGCTGGCACCAAAGGCCCAATATTTGGGTGCACTGACGAGTGTACCAGATTCATATCATTGTAATATTTGACGGCAGGGTCCACCCCTGTACTCTTCCACAATACCTCAGAGGGTTTACGGTGTGAAGGCACTAGCTGGCACCAAAGGTCCAATTTTAATGCACCTGTTGTTACTTTCATCCAAAGCCTGCATAAGAGGCACCATAATCTAGCCAAAAAATCACTAAACTTGTTCTGTGTGTCCTAAAACGTCTCCTCTTTTCATACAGGCTGCCGCCCCAAGCAGTTGTTTATGAATAGATTAAAGGAAAACCATTAACCGTCATTTGAAATGACAATTTTTTCTTTTTAAATGTTTCTATACATTTTACAAATCCACCACTTCACGGGTAGGTTATGGGGACCTACTAGGCACGATATTTGAAGGAATTTTTATTCTTAAACCTTATGTCATGGAAAAATCACTGTACCTTTAAAAACGTTTTTTTTTTTTTTACTTTTTATTCCCTGTTTCCTGTCCCCCAGGGCACTACCCGGACCCCCATACACCTTTTATGGCAAATATCTTGCATATATGCCCTCTTGCAGGGCACTCTAAAATTCGAACGTTCGAGTCCCATTGACTTGCATTGAGTTCGAATCGTGTTCGCGTTCGAATTCAAACTTTTTCAAATGTTCATGTTCGAATGCAAACCGAACACGGGGATGTTCAGCCCATCACTAATCACAAGAGGTGGTAAATTTTAAACTATGGTAGTGGGTGAGGATTAAAACTCTGTGATTGGATAAATCTATTTTTAAGTGAAGTAATGGATTAGCTTAATTATGTTTTTTTCACATTATAAATACATTGGTCACTATTACATTCCAAACACTAAAGGTAGCGCTCACCTGCGTGAGCGTTAACTTTAGCATTGGTGGCCCTAGCGTGGGCACACCATATTACCATCCAAACGCTAACGGGTTAAAAAAAACGTTAGTGATTCAGAGCTTGTGCTCCCTTGCGTGAAGCGCAAAGTGTTAGTGTTAGGATTACAAAGTCCTAACGTTAATTACCGCCCAGGTGCAGATAAAAGTCGAAGGTTAACGACAACCAGGACCTGGTGCTGACGGATTCCGCGTCTGCAGAATCCTTCAGCACCAGCAGAGACCCCCCCAATAATATCACATACACCTTCCATCCTGCAGTGGGAACGGTGGCTCCAACCGCCTCCTCTGGTCACCGGGAGCAGAGAGTAGACTTGTGCACCGATTTTTTTTCGGTTCGATTCGGTTCGGATGTTTAAAATTTCGATTCGGCTCGTTTCGGCCGATTTCTGTTTTGATTCGGTTCGGTTCGGCTCGTTTTTCATATACATTTTTTTTTCGGAATATCGGCCATTTTTCGTGTTTTCGGGTCACTCTGCTCGTTTTTTGTATCGACTTTTCGTAATTTCGGAAATTTTCGTTTTTTTCGGAACGTCTGTTCTCCTCGTTTCAAAGTGTCTAACTCTATTCGTTTTGACGTAAACTACTATGGTTTACTTTTTTTATACTTAATATATTTTTTTATAATAAATTTTTGGTTTGTTTTTCGGATCCGATAATTTATTCTGTCGATACGATAATTCTGGCGATTCTATCGTGTTTTTTTTTTATTAAATAAAGATCCTTTTTTTCTTATGAATATACATTTCACAACTTTATTTACTCATATTAAAATGGTATGAAAGCCAAGGAACAAAAAAAATGAACAAAACGATTTAAAAAACGCTAAACTGACCCGAATGCCACAAGAAACAAGTGATACGCATTTACAAATACAAAATTTACAGAATCAGCGATATAACCGATAATAGTTAAATATACGATGTCCAGAATTACCGAAATGGAACCGAAATCACGAATGGAACCGAAATCATGAATAGAGCAAAAATAAATTTCGATTTGACACATTTCAAGTCCATTCGAAAAATCCGACATTTTTTCGTTTCGGCTCGGAAAACTTTTCGGTTCTGTCGGTTTTCGGGTCCGATCCGATTCGGAAATTCGGCCGAATCCGAAGACACGAATCGGGAAATTTCGTGAAAATTCCGAAATTCCGAAACCCGAAACGCACATCCCTAGCAGAGAGAAACTGGGGGGGAAAAATTTCCCCAGTCTCTCTGCAGATCACTACGCCAACCTGTCAGATCTCGTGAGGCAAGATCTGGCAGGTCATTTGACCGGCAGCATCTGCCTCAATGGAGTCCTATGGACTCCCGTGGTTTAGCGCCGGATGACGATGCAGGCAGCTTTTTTAGCGCCTGCATCGTAATATCACACTTAAAGGGGGATGCAAAGGAGAAACCTGCAGGCGCAGGTTTTTCTCCTTTGCTTCCCCGTTTTAGCTTGAGGAACGTAATATAGCCCATTATAATCACAAAGCAAGACTGCTCACACACCGCTGGAATATGGTATTGTACTTAAAGTTTAATTATATAAATGCTTCTGCCTTAGGTTTAAAAGACAGACCATTCTCAAAGCACTTGGCAACAAGCAAAAGATGCTGCAGGGAGAAAGAAGGAAAATACAGCCTTTGCTCTGTTGAAGATAGAAAGAAAGGAAAGACTACTGTTGGCAACATATTGATTATATTCCCTAAGCAAACTCACTTTACACTCAACTTGATTGTACTTGAAAAGCATGGTGCAGTATACATTGACTGTTCAAGGAAGCATATCTATTTAACCCATTCATTACTGGGTGTTTCTGAATTTCTGTACATGAATGATTGGCACATTATCAGTCTTTGGCTTGCCTAATTTCGAGCATTGATTTGTTAGGTGACATTCTATTTAGAATGTTTAGGTAGAGTTCTCTGAATTTGTTGTGCTTTATTTAATGGTCTAAGAAGCAATGTCATGAAGTATTCATATTCTTGTTGATTGCCGCCATCCTGGTTTTGTGGGTCATATTGGGAGGCTGTCAACCTTCCGGGTTTTACACCGATCACTGTCACATGGTTTAAGCAGGGATGTCAATCTCAAATCCCCCCAGATGTTGAGGCCTATAATTCCTAGAATTCTTCCAATGTATTACATGGCCAAGAAATCATGGGAGTGTAGTTCAGAAACATGTGTGGTCCAGAGTTTGACAGCTCTGGTGTTACGTCCACAGCCCCCGCAGCGCTGCCTGGGGGGTCTGGGCACCAGGCGGTGTTGCTGGCTGGCCAGGTGCCAGCACTTAGTAATGCCAGATCAGCGTATGAGGGGCAGGGCCTGGGGTGGTCACGAGGAGCCGGAGGGTTTAACCACTTTGCTGCGGAGGACGTGCTCAGCGCGTCCTGCAAAGTGCTTCCCCTGTGCTATGGACGTGCTGAGTGTGTCCTGCACAGGAGGCAGCAATCGGCAGAGATTCTGGCCGATTGCTGAGCCCCCCGGTACGGGCTGACATCTTGGATGTCAGCCCAGCATCCGGGACCCCGGCGGGACCAATAGATGTCATCGCGCTAGCGCGATGACATCTATTTCAGGTGCCCCCCGCGAGTGTGGAGGAGGTCCCTGAAAGGGAGGGGGTGCATAGCGCTATGACGTCAGTTTTAGAGTTAACCCCTAGCTGCCACCAATGCTGGAGATAGGAGGTTCCAATGAACCCCCTATCTCCCGATCCGTGGGATCTATGTGTTAATGTTTGGTATCGTTGGATCGGCCAGAGCATGGCCTTTTCAACGATACCAAATATGACCATCTTAAAAGTTATTAAAAACAAAATAGAAAATAAAAATGTAAATAAAATAATATAAAAAAAAAATTGTTTTGTTAATGCAGCAATATTGTTCCCATTTCAATTATAATAGGAAGAATGATGCTGCACTAACGATTTTTGTATGGGGTGCATTTGTTAACCCCTTAAGGACCGCTGACATACTATGTACGTCCTGCCCACGGGTCTCCCTTAGACCGCGGACGTACATAGTACGTCAGCGGCGCCTAACTCCCCTCCCGCCCGATACTTACCTCCCTCGCTGGATCCCTCACAGATCTGGCAGGGAGGAAGCCTGCCCATGTGATTTACATGGGCCGGCGAGCTCGATGACGTCACCATGCTGCGTGCTGACGTCATCAGCAGGCGCCCCCATTGAAATTTAATGGAGGGGAGGGGGGGCTCCTTCGGAGCCCTCTATCTCCCCAACCATTGAAGCTAGAGAGATGCAAGTTGCACCGCCGGAAAGGGGAGAGTCTCGGCATTAATGGTTTTGCTGCCAGATCGCGATTCGGTGCTAATTGGCGCAAAAACGCGATTCGAACCTGGAGGGGGGCTGACATCTTGGATGTCAGCCAAGCCTCCAGGTCCCCCCCACCCACTGACAACCTCACCATATGTGTGAGGATGTCAGTGGGCCATTTAACCCTCTAACTGCCATGTAGAGATAGGGGTATCCTTTGGATCCGTGGCAGCTAGATGGTCATATTTGACATCATTGGAAAGGCATGATCATGGCCTTTTCAATAATACCAAACATGACCAGGTTTGGTTTAAAAATATATTTAAAAAAAATAATAATAATAAAAATAAAAAATAAAAAAAAATGCTGTTTTTTTTGTCTGGTGAGGGGTTTAGTTAAATAGGACCTAGGCTGTCATCTAAAAATAATTAGCACAAAATTGTCAGAATGAGCGCAGCGCACATAGGTGAACTGGCTCAGCAGTGAAGGGATTTAAAAGGAAAAACAAGTAAAAATTGGGTATTTCTAGTCTCGGGACAAAATTTTGAAACTATTTAGCTGTGGTCTTTTTTGGTGGTTGTAGATTTTGGGGATTAAATTACGAAAAAGTGTGTTTTTACCATTTTTTCATCATATTCCATATTTTTTTTTGTCGGAAATTATTCGATATGATGGAAATAATGGTATTTCTATAATGTGCATTTAATGGCAGGAAAAACTGTGTATAATATGTGTGGGTTGAATAAATGAGTAAGAGGAAAATTTGACCTAAACATGAACAGCGCAGAAACGTAAAAACAGCAGCGGTCACTAAAGGACGGATTTGTGTAAAACCGCCTGGTCACCAAGGGGTTAAAAAAAATTCCCCAAAAAAAATGTATCGAGTCCCCATTTCTAATTTTTTTAACAAGCGCAAACTATAGAAAATATAACCGCAAATGCTTGCATGTTAAAATGTGAAAAAAAAACCACTTTACACATTGTAAATTATTGAAAATTAAAATGTTATTGCATTTTTTGTTATAATATACAGCCAGGACATGACGTATACATATAATAATGATATATTATGAATCTGTCGAGTCTGCCGGAAAGAACGATATATAATGTGTGGGTCATATAATAAAATAAGGCTTCAAAATGCGTTTAAACATGATGAGCGAAACCGGTAAAAATGAGCTCAGCACACACGCGTGAAATGCCTCATCAGCGTAAGGGTTAAAGCAGGGCGAGAGCATCTGCTCGTCGCCCATGAAGTGGAGTCAAGTTCCTGCATCACTTGCTGTGTTTAGATTTACTGATTGATTACCGAGTTGCCGACCTGCTTGTACGAGGACCCTGTTTTACATTTCTGACCCGGCTATTCCTTGTGACGATTCTCTTGCTGATCTCCTTGGTGTTTTGTCTAGCGGTTCTGTGTGTTTATTCATGTTTAACCGCATGTTTGCTGTTTGGAGTTCTGCCCGCCACCTTGGCAAACCCATCTCTCGCCCATGGTCTCTATTGCTGAAACAATCTGGTTTGAGTCCTAATCACAAGGCAGCCGATTGTGAGTCTATATGCCAATTCGTGAGACCTAAGCATCGCTCTAGTGATCTGTTGTATGCACTTGCTGGTTACAGCATTAACACCAAGTTCATTGATTTTGTGACTGCCCTGCAGTCTGCACAATTCACCTACCACGCTAATTCCTTGTTGAAAAACAATTGTAAAGTTGATTACGCCTATCTTGTACCTAGTCACACTCATGTTTTCAGGAAATGTATCTATGTGAATAATGTTTATGTGTTTACACTAAGCAATCTCTTGGTCTTGAAACCAATTGTGCTTAAGTGGTATTCAGGATTTTGTACTACCTCCCTGGCTTGGGATATCAGGTTTTACAGTCCTCCTTGCTTTGAGATTTTGTACCAGACGAATCTGTCCATTAAGATCCTAACAACGCTACACCAAGGTGAGCGTCATAGCACCCGTTACATCTAGTTTATAAGTTCCTCACTGCAGGACCTAGCTAAACCTTAAGAGTCCCAAAAGAATATGTATATATTTCCAGTAATTGTGTTAATCCCATAAGAGGAGTGTTGCACACAGGCATCATTTTCTGCACAGTGTGTCAGATTTTAAACACAGAATTTGTGGGGGGTTTTCTCCTGCTTTGCAAAGGAGTTTGCAAGGCAAGACCTCTGATATTGACAACCCTTTACCCGATCTTCTCTCTTAGGTTGAACAAAATGGGTTGGGGGTTGGGGAGGAGGGTGAGGGGCCAGGTTTTTGTACAGGATTCTCACCCAAATTACAGGATATTTTCTTCAAGGGCTTGGGTGGATGAACATCTAAGAACCTTCTGGGACATTTTGAAATCTGGAAATACCCATGGAAAAGTTGCCTAATGCAAGTTAGGTTTTCTATGTAAGTCCCATTTTATTTCAAGAACTGCATTTGCACGTTTTCATATATTTTGTATGTCTTGTTTTTGTGATATGGGCACTGTGTAAAGTTTGTATTTTTATCTTTTTCCATTAAAACCTTGAAACCCAGTACTGTCTTTGATCTAGATGCTTCATGCTTCTCAAATAGCTTGGTTTAGCGTTACTGTAGTACATAGCATTTGGAAGATATATTAGCTGTATATGGTTAGTCTCCTGGATTGGGGTGCTATTCAGTTAAGGGGGTTTCGAAAGTCCCATCTTACTTTCGTGGTGACAGCGTATAGTCGGAAGGGTGTGTACAGTTTAGGGGGGTTAGGTTTGCATAACTTGGGGCCCTGAGAGCAAGTACAGTAAGTCCAGATGCTTGGAGCTGTAACCCCTTGTACACTCTCCCTCCACACGCGAAAACTGGGTAGATAGCATTTTGATCGTCACAAGCAGGTTATTAGTTTGGCATAGACAGGACCTGTTGGGATAGCACATTGGAATGAACATTGACATTGTGGCAGGCTTATGCATTATATAATCATATTTTGTAACTAAATACCCTTTTAATCATAAATTAGGTGTTGTTTTTAAATCTTTAGTTGTCTGAGTTGAGTGCTTAGAATTTTGTGGGTTTTGTTTAATTGTTTTACATTATGAAGTATGCATATTCTGGCTGAGTGTAACCCATCTGATTTTGTGTTATAGTGGGATGCCGTCCACCTCCTTGATTTTGCACCCTTACATGTCACATGGTTTACAGGTTCCTCATTGCAGGGACCTAAATGTTGAACTGCACAGAGCACCAGAAAGCATATGTGTGTTTTAACCCCTTCGCTGCGGAGGACGCGCTCAGCGCGTCCACCCGCAGGTAACATTCCTTGCGGAGGACGCGCTCAGCGCATCCTCCCTTTTGGGGCTAGCGATCGGCCGGGTTCCGGCCGATCGCTGTGCCCCCCGGTGCGGGCTGACATCCTCGATGTCAGCCCAGCACCCGGAACCACCGCCGGCACAATTAGATGTCATCGCAGCGGCGCGATGACATCTAATTCAGGCGCCCCCCGCATGTGCAGAGGAGGCGCCTGAAAGGGGGGGCGCCTGAATTAGATGTCATCGCGCCGCTGCGATGACATCTAATTGTGCTGGCGGTGGTTCCGGATGCTTCGGACCTCTCTCCCTCCCGATCACCGGGGTGCAGGGGGTTAATCCAGGCACCGTTTGGAAGGGCACAGCCTGCCCTTCCTAACGGTACCTGGAATTAACCCCATGGGGGCCGGATCACGAATCGGCGCCGAAAAGCGCCGATTCGTGATCCTTTCCCGGAGCTGGCCGACATCTTGGATGTCGGCCAAGCTTCCGGGAATGCCCCCTGAGGACTGGCGTCATCGTGCATAGCACGATGACGCCAGTCCTGGAGTTAACCCCTAACTGCCACCAATGGTGGAGATAGGGGGTTACAATGAACCCCCTATCTCCCGATCCGTGACAGTTAGGGGTTAATGTTTGATATTGTTGGATCGGCCAGAGCATGGCCGTTCCAACAATACCAAACATGACTATGAAAAAAGTTTTTTAAAAAAAATTTAAAATAAAAAAATATTTTTAAAAAAAATTATAAAAAAAATAAACAATTTTTTTTTTCTTTTTTTTGGTTCGTTAATGCAGCAATATTGTTCCCATTTCAATTATAATGTGAACAATGATGCTGCACTAATGATTTTTGTATGCGGTGCGTTTGTTAAAAATCGCGTAATTTTCCCCAAAACAAAATGTAACGAGACCCCATCTCTAATTGTTTTAACAAGCGCACCCCATACAAAATATAACCGCAATTGCTCGCATGCTAAAATGTGAAAAAAAAACCTTTACACATTGTAAATTATTGAAAATTCATATTTTATTGCATTTTTTCTTATAATATACAGACAGGACATGACGTATACATATAATAATGACATATTATGAATCTGCCGAGTCTGACGGAAAGAACGATATATAATATGTCTGTGTCATATACTAAAATAAGCCTTCAAAACGTGTTTAAACATGATGAGCAAAACCGGTAAAAATGACCTCAGCACAGAGGCGGGAAATGCCTCAGCAGCGAAAGGGTTAAGTATGCAAGTTTATGTCATAAGAAGAGGCATTGCGTTGGCATAGATTGGACCTGCTGTGATGAGGTACAATAACATTGTAGCAGGCTTATGCAGTATATGATCAGATTTTGAATCCTCATCATTTTTTCCCTAAGTCGAGTGTCTCTTTACATGGGTACATGAGTGGAGTTCTCTGAATTTGGTGTTTTACCTTTTATATAGTATACTGGTTTTAACATACACGTTAGGTTTTCTTGTCAGTGCTAAAACGCAAAGATAACAAAACAAGCCTGTAAAAAGATAAGTTGTTCGTGTGTATTAAGGTATTCTACGGCAGCATAAACGTGTAGATTTGAAAACTCGACCTAGGAAAAAGGCAGGTAAACTTTTTACTATTGCCACCAAAATCCCACTACATGTAGGTTAATGTTAAATGTAGCTAGGGTATTGTGTTATATTACAAATTTGCAATTTTATTGACCGTTACAACCATGGGCATTCTGTAGAGTTATTTCCTCAATTAGATGTGAGCTTCTGAAAAGGCTGCAATAAACCCAGAACGTATTGTACAATCCGTATTATTTGTGCAGCAATCCGACAGTATTTAAGCCTTAACCCTGCGCTGCTTGTAAACAAAGACATGAAATTGAAAAAGTTGGATTATGGCTTATTTATTTATTTTTATAATTTATTTATTTTTTTCTTCTGGTTTGGAATGTATAAGAGAGACACTTTTGTGTTGTTCAGAAATTTACCCTGCTTTTATTATGAGGTTATAAATCACAAGCGGGAAAAATATCCCATTTATGGCTAACGAGATTGTGCCATCACTCAAGGCAACAACTGCTCTTCCACGCAGAGATGGTGCTAGCCGGTACCCCATTCTAGGTGGATTTATTGTCACATTCCTACACAGTTATGTTGTAAGGAAGAATGAAATTGCTGCCTGGAGAGAGAGAAAGAGTACTGACCCAGAGTTTAAATAGAAAAATACAGCAGGCTGACCTTGGAAAGATAGACTAAATAGTCTACTTAACCTTGGAGACAGAGGAGACTGAAGAATGACAATAAGAATTATAACATGTGCATGGGGGTGTTGCTAATTTTTTATGTTTCAGAATGTATTGCTTGCAAAACAATTCTTTTGGTCCTAAACTACATCATTAAGCAGCTCCTATATTTTTTTTCAAGCCTATCCTTATACACACAAACACACTTTAAAAATACTCAAATTTTCTCCTATCTCTTCTATGAGCGTATGAAACGACCCCCGATACTGAGACAATGCTGTTATTTCTGACACCTACTTGTCATTGTGGAATATGGAAACATAATAAATGTGCATACATTAAATTAATTCCCTTTCGCAAGGCTCTATTCTGTTTGAAGCAGAGTTCTGAGGGGGAAAGAATCACAAGAACACCCGTCACACAACCAAGGTCCCTTGTGGTTCAATGACAGACAGCTCTGCATCTTTTTCATACATCTGATCTTTCTACATGTTGCTATGTGACGGGACTCACCTGTTGGTTGTAGCAGGTCTTACCTTCGCCAAACAAAAAAGGAAATTTTATGCATACACACCACTAAAAGTGTCTATATTGTAGTAAGGCTAGCATAGGGGAGCTCAACCATGGTTCTCCAGATGTTTCATAACTACATCTACCATGATACTTAGCCACTCTTTTGGCTGACAGAGCTTTATAGTACCAAAACACCTGAAGGGTCAAACTTGAGCACCAGTGACCTAGAGTGCTGGACGAAGGGTAGACGAACCTTCATTTTTGAGAGCATGCTAATTTTAGATGTTACAGTCAGGTCCAGAAATATTGGGACATCGACACAATTCTAACATCTTTGGCTCTATACACCACCACAATGGAGTTGGAATGAAACAAACACAATGTGCTTTAACTGCAGACTGTCAGCTTTAATTTGAGGGTATGTACATCCAACTCAGGTGAACGGTGTAGGTGAATTTACAGCAGTTTGCAGATGTGCCGCCCACTTGTTAAGGGACCAAAGGTAATGGGACAGAATAATAATCATAAATCAAACTTTCCCTTCTTAATAATGACTGTAAAGGATTTGCAACCAAGTAACAGCCTGAAGTCTGGAACGCATAGACATCGCCAGACGCTGGGTTTCATCCCTGGTGATGCTCTGCCAGGCCTCTACTGCAACTGTCTTCAGTTCCTGCTTGTTCTTGGGGCATTTTCCCTTCAGTTTTGTCTTCAGCAAGTGAAATGCATGCTGAACGGGATTCAGGTCAGATGATTGACATGGCCATTGCATAACATTCCACTTCTGTCCCTTCAAAAACTCTTTGGTTGCTTATGCAGTATGCTTTGGGTCATTGTCCATCTACACTGTGAAGCGCCGTCCAATGAGTTCTGCAGCATTTGGCTGAATGTGAGCAGATAATATTGCCCGAAACACTTCAGAATTCATCCTGCTGCTTTTGTCAGTAGTCAAATCATCAATAAATACAAGAGAACCAGTTCCATTTGCAGCCATACATGCCCACACCATGACACTACCACCACCATGCTTCACTGATGAGGTGGTATGCTTAGGATCATGAGCAGTTCCTTTCCTTCTCCATACTCTTCTCTTCCCATCACTCAGGTACAAGTTGATCTTGGTCTCATCTGTCCATAGGATCTTGTTCCAGAACTGTGAAGGCTTTGTTAGGTGTTGTTCGGCAAACTCTAATCTGGCCTTCCTGTTTTTGAGGCTCACCAATGGTTTACATCTTGTGGTGAACCCTCTGTATTCATTCTGGTGAAGTCTTCTCTTGATTGTTGACTTTAACACACATACCCCTACCTCCTGGAGAGTGTTCTTGATCCTGCCAACTGTTGTGAAGGGTGTTTTCTTCACCAGGGAAAGAATTCTTCGGTCATCCACCACAGTTGTTTTCCGTGGTCTCCCGGGTCTTTTGGTGTTGCTGAGCTCACTGGTGCATTCCTTCTTTTTGAGAATGTTCCAAACAGTTGTTTTGGCCATGCCTAATGTTCTTGCTATTTCTCTGATGGGTTTGTTTTGTTTCTTCAGCCTAATGATGGCTTGCTTCACTGATAGTGACAGCTCCTTTGGATCTCATCTTGAGAGTTGACCACAACAGATTCCAAATGCAAATAGCACACTTGAAATGAAGTCTGGGCCTTTTATCTGCATATTGTAATTGGGGTAATGAGGGAATATCACACACCTGGCCATGGAACAGCTGAGAAGCCAATTGTCCCTTAACAAGTGGGAGGCACATCTGCAAACGTCTGTAAGTCCTACACCGTTCACCAGCGTTGGATGTACATACCCTCAAATTAAAGCTGACAGTCTGCAGTTAAATGAACAAAAATACAACACAGCGCTTAAAAAGACCAAAGTCCAAATAAGACAGTGGGGTAGACACCCAATATGTCGACAGGCAGAAGTCGCTATCTTTAGGAATGGCGGGCGCAACGATTTTAATATGACGAATAAATCTCCTTCTATTTCGGGTTTTATTTATTACTTCCGCGTTCCGGGGTGACACGCAGACCCTCCAGACATGCGCAAAATGGCGGGCGCCACATAATCACACCTGTCTTCAAGTTTAATTGATTTTAAGTGACTTTTTTCAAATTGTTAATTGAATGTGCATTGTATAAAAAGGCAGCAGCAAGAGCAGACATATGATTACCAGCTGAGGAAGCCTTTATAGGCGAAACGCGTCCTGGTCTTTGGTTTGGTAGATATGATCTATCTATTTTAAAATGAATAAATGTTTTTAATTTTTGAACAACTTTAATTGCTGTCTGCCTCCATAACTCTTGTAAAGAAGGTTTGGGGAACACCTTACGATTCCCTATGCGCATTGTGACGGAGCCAATAGAGGCTCAATTAAGTGTGAGTTTGAATTTGGCAAAATTCTCTTCTAAAATACAAAGCTGCTTTTGATTTATTGCACTAGGAGGTGCCTTCTTGGTTTTTGCCAATTTCTCTACAGTGTTCCCATCTTTGGAGATTTCTGGAGGAGTCATTTGGAGGTCTTATGGGCACCTGAAATAAAGTCCCAGCCCGCCTTATTCCTAAGAGCCGGTTGTAGGCTCCACAGAATGTGAGTTTACCACCAATACGCATTACTTTCATTCTAAGTATTGACATACTGCGCAATTTTGGTCCCTCCTTTTTGTGTTTCCTCCTTACAGTTCATACTGCACCTGTACGTTTGAGAAGATCTACTCCTAAAGATAGCGACTTCTGCCTGTCGACATATTGGGTGTCTACCCCACTGTCTTATTTGGACTTTGGTCTTTTTAAGCGCTGTGTTGTATTTTTGTTCATTCAATTGCCACACGGGTATTTAGAGAAACCCCCATACACAGCATTCAGCGAGTGGGATAGACACTTTTCCGGTGGGCGCTTCACCTCTCCCCCTCTTAGTCTGCAGTTAAAGCACATTGTTTTTGTTTCATTCCATCTCCATTGTGGTGGTGTATAGAGCCAAAGATGTTAGAATTGTGTCGATGTCTCAATATTTCTGGACCTGACTGTATATTGTAATTATTGCAATTTCTTGCTAGCGGCAGCAGCGTAGCGTGGGTTGTCAGCGCCCGGGGCAAGGCAAGAATTGTGCCCCAACCTGTGGACACGGTAACACACCCTGATTCCCTTCTACCAGTAGAGTATTGACCCCCTTACCCCACAAGCACATGCATTGTATATTACAGTTGTGTTCAAAATTATTCAACCCCCAATGCTGTAAAGGGTTTTAGGGAATTTAGTGTACATTTGTAATTGTATTCAGAATGAAATCCTACAAGGACTTTTTAAAGAACCATTTGCAACTAAAATGACATCAATTGGTTTTGTGAATTCTTCATTGACACAATTATTCAACCCCTTAAAGACTACCACTCTGAAGAACAGAGGTTCATTCAAGTGTTTTCAATCAGGTATTGAAAACACCTGTGGATGTCAAGGAGCAGCAATAAAGCATAAAAAGCACCAATTAGGCAGCTTTAAAATGACTGTGATACTCAGCTCCTTCTAGACATTTACTGGTGTGGTTACAAACATGGTGAAGCCAAGAGAATGGTCCAGGAAGACAAGACAAGAGGTGATTACTCTTCACAGGAAGGGCAATGGCTATAAGAAGATTGCAAAGATGTTAAACATACCAAGAGAGACCATAGGAAGCATCATTCGCAAATTCAAGGCAAAGGGCACTGTTGAAATGCTACCTGGTCGTGGCAGAAAGAAGATGCTGACTTCGACTACTGTGCGCTACCTGAAGCGTAGAGTGGAGAAAAGTCCCCGTGTGACTGCTGAGGAACTGAGAAAAGATTTGTCAGATGTGGGTACTGAAGTTTCAGCTCAGACAATACGACGCACACTGCGTAATGAAGGCCTCCATGCCAGAACTCCCAGGCGCACCCCCTTGCTGTCTCCAAAGAATAAGAAGAGTCGAATGCAGTATGCCAAAAGTCATGTGGACAAACCACAGAAGTTTTGGGATAGTGTTCTGTGGACTGATGAAACAAAATTAGAACTGTTTGGGCCCATGGATCAACGCTATGTTTGGAGGAGGACGAACAAGGCCTATGAAGAAAAGAACACCTTGCCTACTGTGAAGCATGGCGGGGGGTCAATCATGCTTTGGGCTGTTTTGCTTCTGCAGGTACAGGGAAGCTTCAGCGTGTGCAAGGTACCATGAATTCTCTTCAGTACCAGGAGATATTGGATGACAATGTGATGCAGTCCGTCACAAACCTGAGGCTTGGGAGACGTTGGACCTTTCAACAGGACAATGATCCCAAGTATACCTCCAAGTCCACTAGAGCATGGTTGCAGATTAAACGCTGGAACATTTTGGAGTGGCCATCGCAGTCACCTGACTTAAATCCGATTGAGAACCTCTGGTGGGACTTAATGAAAGCAGTTGCTGTGCGCAAGCCTAAGAATGTGACTGAACTGGAGGCTTTTGCCCATGACGAATGGGCGACGATACCCGTAGATCGCTGCAAGACACTTGTGTCAAGCTATGCTTCACGTTTAAAAGCTGTTATAACTGTAAAAGGATGTTGTACTAAGTACTAAGATTGAATGTCACTTGGGGGTTGAATAAAACTGATAATGATGTGAGCACAGAAAAGACATTTGTGGTTATTTCATTATAAATGTTATGTTATATTTGTCTGACCTACACGTGCCTCTTTGATTTAATTGTAAGCAAGATGACTGAATGATCAAAATCAATGTCAAACTGGCCAAAACACTCAATTTCAATGGGGGTTGAATAATTTTGAACACAACTGTAACAAAATTCTGATATAATAAAAAAATTAACCACACATGCCCCCTGCACGCTACACCACTGCTACCAGTCACCCTGTCCCAGTATACCCTGGCATAGTTCCACTCTCACACTATACCCAGTCACTCTCTCCCAGTACCCCCAGTCACTTTCCCAGTACCCTCACTCTCTTCCAGTACCCCAGTCACTCTCTCCCTCCCTCCCAGTACCCCCAGTCATTTTCTCTCTCTCAACTATCTATCTATATATCTAAGTACCCCCAGTCACACTCTCCCAGTATCCCTAGTCATTCTCTTCCTGAACCTCCAGTCACCCTCTCCCCGTTCCCCCTCACTGTGTGTTGGTCACGCTGCTCTGGTGTCACACAGTGTCGTCTACCTGCATGGAGTTGCTGGTGGCCTGTGGGGGGAGATGTCCAGGGGGCTTAGTGGAGACCGTATTTTAAATGTGCTGCAGGACAGGCACCTTCCCCCTCCTTCCTGTACAGTGGCAGCAGGGCTGCCAGCGGCAGGGCCTGGCACAGGGCTCAAAGAGGGGCTGACAAAAACGTGAAACAGGGTGTTCAGTCGAATAATGCTGCACTGCTTCACGTGACTCATGTCAGCGTTAAGGAGGAGTCAGGACAGAATTTTCTGTCCTGGTCCTCCCTTCCGGACACTGAGGCCTAAGTCACTGCTTGCACCGTGCAAGGGTTTCTCATGGACACCAGTGTCCGTGAGCAGTCACCTTGCTGATCTCTGCTGGAAAATATTAGTGGTTCAAATTTCTTTTGGAATTTTGCACCCCCTAAGAAAATTGCGCCCGGGGTGACTGCCCCCGAGGCCCCCCACGCTACGCCACTGGCTAGCGGTATGCACAAGTTGCATGCTTCACAGATAAAATAACTTAAAAGGGCAATGTAGCAGCTTCTAAAGTAATCCTAAATAAATCCAATCTGCTAAAAGAAGCTTTTTAGCAATAACAACTAATTTTCTGCTTACAAGTTAATTCAATTTTTTGCAGCAGTCTTTATAGTCTGCCAAATAGCTCTGCTGTGATATCCACCTAGATGTGTGAAAAAAGGGGGAGTATGATTAAGGATTGTTCAGCAAAAGATGTATGTTGGGGGGGGAGGAGGATTAGGATTACCTGACCGATGAACAGAGGAAGACACAAAGCACCGCTGCACAACACAAAACAAACAAGAACTGCATTATTATTCAACTAAAATGCAGAGAAAAAAGGACATTATTTGGCAAGCCCTTTCAAAGAGAATCATGATACAATTGGTGGCACATACTAAACAGAATATGGAACACTACAAGAATAAACCTTTTACATCATATTGTAGGTCTCACAGCTTACCGATCTGAAAACAGTGAGCTTCCCAAATAATACAAGGTCAGAGGCCATTCAGTTCCTTTCCATGCATATAAGATCTATCGCAGCACTTCATGCTACCCAGAGGTCAAATTGAGAAGAAACGTGTGGGAACTATTTTGGCAGAGGGAATGGTCTTCCATATTGGCAGACACAATGGAAAGCTTTATTTTTTAGGTTTAGATTGTATCTTTTATATCACAATAAATATAATACTGCTGATAATTATCATAATGATTCCATAAAACCCAGTCTTTCTACAGTTTTTACCATCAATAGCACATTTACCTGTAAGCTAATATCGATATGAAAATGATTACTTGGGAGTAGAGAGTAGGCAGAAATCCTGGTGAGTTTCCATAATTCTTTAAGTCAGACTTGACCCCAGATGCTACCTGTATGTCAAAATCCATCTCTGTCTACAAGTTAGTGACATGATCTTTCCATAACAGCAATTGACAAAGAATAGCAGGTCACACATGCACTGTGCTTTCTTGGAGCTACATTGATGGCAGTATCGCAAACCTGACCTGATGTCATTATTATAAATAGCTGATTTTTTTATATTTGATAGGCATTTGTGGTTCTCATTATGTACGGATGTGATTATTAACAGATGAAACTGGACTGCTCAAATTACCACATGACAATCATAATATAATAATAGTAATTATACACCTAAGAATGCAACATTATTCTAGATAAATGATGAATTTTCCAACCAAGAAGCTTCTTTTAAATTTTAAAAGAAGTGTGTCTGTATGTGTGTGTGTGTGTGTGGGGGGGGGGTGGAATCAAATTGTGGAAAAGATTTTCCATAACCCAATGTATAGCAGGTGTTTTCAAGCCGTTTATTTTTTTTTAACATATTTTACCAGGAAGGATACATTGAGATTTCTCTCGTTTTCAAGTATGTCCTGGGTGGCGAGTATGTACCGTTCAGTATCTCGCCCAAGGACAATTACTGGAGAGGTGCTCTTGCCAGGATTCCAGCCTGGGTCTCCACAGTTATAGAGCAATGATGTTACCTCTGCTCTATCCAACTGGATTGTGTTTATCTTACACAAAGCATGTGGTTTGTGCTACTTACTGCTCATTATTGCATGTAGGGTAATGAATACTGAATCAAGTAAAAGATTATCTGTGCTCCTTATATAAGTTTCCTTATTAGATCATATTTTTTGATTTGTGTGTCCTGGCTAAATAAAGTTTTGCAGGAAAAGTATAGGAGTTTCTTTATGCGCTCAGGTACAGTACACGGTCATTGATTGCATAGATTCCATCTACTTTAGAAAGCCAGGTTTGGGTTTGCAGTGAAAGGATTCTGGAACTATCATGATTCAGAAAGCATTGTAAATATTCATAGGATGATGAATGTTTCATTGGAATGGAAAGAGAGATAAAAAGGGGTTCAGTAGTGAGCAGGGGTCAAGTCCTGGGAAAAAAAGTGAGGGAACTCACCCAAGAATTCCACAACCCCCATTACCTGAATATATATATTATATATTCACGAGTATAGCAGTATGGAGTGATACCTTTTTCTATTCGACTAACGTTCCATGTAAAAGACAAGCTTTCGAGAGTGTAACGCTCTTCTTCAAGTCTGGAAGCTTACGGATCAGTGAAAGGTATCACTATGTACTGCTATACTCGTGATTTTGTCAACTGGACTAACACAGCCTATTGAATATATATATATATACACCCAGGCACAGATCCTCCCAGTATTAAATATATATCCAGGCATCAGACCCCCCAGCATTATATACCCAGGCACAGATACCCCCCCTGTATTATATATATCCAGGCACATGACCCCCAGAATTATATACCCAGGCACAGGACCCCCCCCCCAATGATATACTGGACCCCCAAGAATAATATGCACAGGCACTGGACCTCCAGAATAATATGCACAGGCACTGGACCTCCAGAATAATATGCACAGGCACAGAACCCCAAGAATAATATACCCAGGCACTGGACACCCAATATACACAGGACCCCCAATATACACCGGCACTGGACCATCAGAATTATATACCCAAGCACTGGACCCCCCCCCAAGAATAATATGCACAGGCATTGGACCCCCAGAATAATATACACAGGACCCCCAATATACACAAGCACTGGACCCCAATATACACAGGCACCGGACCCCCAATATACACAGGCACTGGACCCTCGAGATTGTATATATATCCAGCCACCAGCACACTCATTCAGA
This sequence comes from Leptobrachium leishanense, assembly GCA_009667805.1. Taxonomy (NCBI): domain Eukaryota; kingdom Metazoa; phylum Chordata; class Amphibia; order Anura; family Megophryidae; genus Leptobrachium; species Leptobrachium leishanense. Next base: position 115,959,202 of record CM019065.1, on the reverse strand, counting down.
CCTTTAGATTCAGATGGGGACCCGCTTGCACCAGCGTGCTTCTGCTCCTCCACGCGGCCACCGGCTACTGAAGGCTGTGTTGAGCTCTCGCAAGATCTCGCCTGCAGGCAGTGTCACATCCTTCAGAGGACGGTGGCCGCGCGAGGCAGCACGCTGTGCGGCCAGCTAAACTGTGTTGGGCTCGGGCAGGGCTGGGACAAAAAATTGACCCTGGACTTCATCCATGAGAGTGGCCCAATCCAGTTATGCAAACACGCAGGGTCGCATTAAGATCTCTATGGGCCGGAGCAAAAGATTTTGTTTGGATTTTTTGACATTTAATGAAAATATATATTTTTTATTATTTTATATTGTGTGCAATTTCGGTGCTTTGCGTTTCCCTGCATTTCAGCGCTCTTTGGATGATTCCATTTCGCCAAAAATACAGTGAATTCATTATTGAAAATTCATTGTGTTTTGCCGAAAATGGAGTCACTGAAACAGTTTGCCCCAATTCATATTAATAGCCCCTCTATCGCCCCAATTCATATTAATAGCCCCTATATCGCCCAATTCATATTAATAGCCCCTCTATCGCCCCAATTCATATTAATAGCCCCTGCATTGCCCCAATTCAAATTATTAGCCCCCTATCACCCCAATTCATATTAATAGTCCAATTCATATTCTATCGCCCCAATTCATATTAATAGCCCCTCTATCACCCCAATTCAAATTATTAGCCCCCTATCACCCCAATTCATATTAATAGTCCAATTCATATTCTATCGCCCCTCTATCACCCCAATTCAAATTATTAGCCCCCTATCACCCCAGTTCATATTAATAGGCCAATTCATATTCTATCGCCCCAATTCATATTAATTGCCCCTGCATTGCCCCAATTCATATTCTATCGCCCCAATTCATGTTAATAGCCCCTCCATCGCCCCAATTCATGTTAATAGCCCCTCCATTGCTCCAATTCATGTTAATAGCCCCTGCATTGCCCCAATTCATATTCTATCGCCCCAATTCATGTTAATAGCCCCTCCATCGCCCCAATTCATGTTAATAGCCCCTCCATCACCCCAATTCATGTTAATAGCCCCTCCATTGCCCCAATTCATAATAGCCCCTGCATTGCCCCAATTCATATTCTATCGCCCCAATTCATGTTAATAGCCCCTCCATTGCCCCAATTCATGTTAATAGCCCCTCCATTGCCCCAATTCATGTTAATAGCCCCTCCATTGCCCCAATTCATGATAATAGCCCCTGCATTGCCCCAATTCATGTTAATAGCCCCTCCATTGCCCCAATTCATGTTAATAGCCCCTCCATTGCCCCAATTCATGTTAATAGCCCCTCCATTGCCCCAATTCATATTCTATCGCCCCAATTCATGTTTATAGCCCCTCCATCGCCCCAATTCATGTTAATAGCCCCTCCATTGCCCCAATTCATGTTAATAGCCCCTCCATTGCCCCAATTCATTTTAATAGTCACTCACACTAAACACTCACACACTGTTATACTGACAATACTGTGCACACACAGGCATATAAAATAAATCTTAATTTTATGCACTGAGCAAAGCATAGCACACACACACACACCCTGGGTGGACTAAGCAGATGACAGGAGGTGCATGATGCCAGGCAGACCTCCATGTGCTGGCTGCTTTACAGCACAGAAAGTAACAGAGGCATAAGTCATTGTGCATGGACAGGCACAGGCAGGAGGTCTGGCTTAAGAGCCTGTCTCTCCACAAACCTTTTCAAGCTCATCCAGGGATCAGCCCAGCTCTTTCCTGCATGTCTCCCCTTCGACCATCCCCCCCCTCCTCCTACCTGCCGTGAGGGTCAGAGGCTGAGCTGCCTGTCACAGCTGCAGAAAGGGAGGCTGAGGTGAGCATCTCACACAGCAGCCTGATTTCCCTCTCTCTCTGGATCCAATGTGTGTGGGGGTGCAGCCAGCGAGGAGCAAGGTGGTCTGAAGCGCTGCGGGTGAGAGGAGTGGGGGGGGAGACTGGTGCTGACAGTGTGAGTTGGGACAGGCTGCCTTACTTACCCATCTTCCCAGAGCTGCCTCCAGCCAGCCACTGCAGAGCCATGGTCGGGTTGGGCCATTCGTGCAGTGCACACACTGCCAGTCAGCCTGGAGTTGCCTCCTGCTCCCTCCTGCAATGCTTGGCGCCGGCGCGCTGAGTCACATGATACCAGCGTCAAGAGAAGGAGGAGTCAGGAGAGGAACAGACGAATAGCAGCTCCTGTGGGACGGCCGGCAAGCTGACTAAGCCTGGGGCTTGCATAGGTACATGCCTGGGCTCGGGCCACAGCGGGAACCTGCGTTCCTGCAGCGTTCCCGCCGTGGGAAAAGTGCGGGAACGGCGTTCCCCCGCGTTCCCGCTGGACTCGAGCCCTGGTAGTGAGGATAGAATTTGGCAAAACAGGATTATTTCAGTTCTTTAACTAGAAAAACAGAGGCTTATTTCAATTTTATAAGAGTTACTTTTAAGGAAATACAAGGTATCTGTGATGATTGAATTGGTACGAGTCTACTGTAAAGCCGACAGCCAACATCTCCACTGAGGGATCTCACCGAATGCAGACATTTCTTGTTTTAATAAAACATTTATTGGGATTATGTTATTATACTAAGGATGCAAGCAAATTAAAAAGGTAGCCAGCTGGAGCAGTTGCCAGGCAACACTATGCCAGGATCAAGTCTGTACAAAGCATGCGTGATAGGATTCCCTAGCAGAATTTAGCAAAACAAAAAAAATGATAAAATTGACTGTTATGTCAATGTGTTCTTTCAATAAAGGTTGTGCAATCTCAGATTGAAGAATATGAAAAAAAAGCCCTCAAATAGCCTGCAATATTCCGTCATATTTATTTATTAAAATATATATATTTTAGAGAACAAGAAATACTAAAGTACAATCTGATGTGAAGGTGTGTTGAATGAAAGAAGTATTGCTCATTGTGTGTAGATGTTATTGTGCTGGAAACATCAATGATTAATGTCAGGTCACAATATAAAGGGTCAGACTTGAGGCCTGTTATTTCAAGAAAAATATGTATATAATTTACAAGAACAAGTGCTATCTGCCTACCACTGTCTGACTATTACTGGCCCGGATCACTTTGTCTCATTTTTTCCATCAGTCCAAAGTGATTTTGCCTGTTTTTACATGCTTGTGTTTCTGTTATCTTTAACACAATTATTGTATTCAAGGTTTTTTTTGTACCTCCGCCATGTTACTGGAAAACCTGGAATGATTAGTAGGTGACGCTGTTCGCAAAATACTCTTCCACTCTGATCAAGTTTGGCTGTGCAAATTAGAATTTATGTAATAGATTAAAGAATATGCTTATCATTTATATATCATCTATGTCTATGTACGTGTTTGTATGTGCATTGGATTAATTTCACAATGAATGCACAATTTATACATTTATTATTTATACTCTTGGGGTAAAAACTCAAGGGCTGTATATAGAATATTTGATACAGTCCTAACCTCAACATCTGAGGGTTGGGATTTAGGGGTTAGTATTGCAGAGAATCTAATGGTAATTAATATAATAGAGCAGCGGGAAATGCTAGCAGAATGCTAGGTTGTGTAGTGAGAGGTATTAGCAGTAGTGATGAGCCGAACACCCCCGTGTTCGGTTCACATTCGAACTCGAACAATTTCAAAAGTTCGAGTTCGAACTCGAACACGAACCGAACTCAATGCAAGTCAATGGGATTCGAAAGTTAGATTTTTAGACTGCCCTCCAAGAGGGCATATATGCAAGATAATTGCCATAAAACGTGTATGGGGTCCGGGTAGTGCCCTGGGGGACAGGAAACAAGGACAAAAAGTAAAAAGGAACAGTGAGTTTTCCATGAAATAAAGGTTAAGAATAAAAAGGAAAAATTCCTTCAAATATTGTGCCTAGGAGGTCTCCATAACCTGCCTGTGAAGTGACAGAACTTATGCAGGCTTTGGATGAAAGTAACAATAGGTGCTTTAAAATTGGGTCTTTAGTGTCGGCAACAGTGCCGTCACACCGTAACCCCTCTGTGGTATTGTGGAAGAGTGCAGGCTTGGACCCTGCAGTCCAATATTAAAATGATATGAATCTGGTATAGGTGTCAGTGGCAGTGCACCCAAATATTGTGCCTTTGGTGGCAGCAAGTGCCTTCACACCGGAAGTAACCCCTCTGTGGTATTGTGGAAAAGTGCAGTGGTGGAGGTTTTGGTAATGCAGAAGAGATCCCCGATCTATTCAGTTACATCAGCAGCTATAACAAAACCGGGTCAGCAATGTTTAGGCACTTGTACTGCGCTACTGTATATGGTGAGAATTGGCGCACACCAGTGGCAACAGGAAGCAAACAGAACAGGCAGGGAATACACAGAGAGAATAGTCAAATGGCAGGCAAAGTCGGCAACAGATCGGGTCCTCAGCACAAGCAGGGTCAGTAACAAGTATACAAACTGATTCGGTAAGCTAGCGATGCGGGAATGAAGGCTGAGACACACTGAGCATGTAGCGACGCACAGCGTTGCGAAGAAAAGCAAACATTTTGCAGGCTTGACTTCACTCCGCTCTGCCTCGCAGCGTGTCTACACTACATTACGTTTGCTTCTCACTGCACTGGACAGGAATCCACTAACTAAATTAAAATGTACACACAAAACCGTTTTATTTTCACAAAGCACATGTTATATAGGCAAAAAAAGTTTATACTGAATAAAATACATCAAAAATTACTGTTAATTTAATAGGAATAGTATAAAAATATAAAAAAAAGGTAACCCCTGATCATATATATTATAGGGACACGAAGCGCTGTGTATAGAGTAGGGATGCATTGATACCACACACAGACATATACGTACATATCAACACGCAGACCTATATATACGTATATATCAACATACAGAGATATATATATACACCCACCCACAGACCTCAGACCATATATACACATACGCATATGGGGGTGGCATGTGGACAATCTCAACTAAATGTGCCCCCCCATTTGGCTGATCCCTCCAGAAGAAATGTTGAACCCGACAGAGCAGAGAATATATATATTATTCTCTGCTCTATCGGGTTCACCATTTCTTCTGGAGGGATCAGCCAAATTGGGGGGGAATTAGTTGCCAAATTGTGGGTGTAATACAAGTCTGGATATATATATTTATACGAATATAGATATATATCTAGTTATCTCTATATATATATATATATATATATCATACCTGCCCTTACCTTACCCTATAAATCTGCTAAAAATATACACACAAAAAAACAAACCACTGCCTGAGACCACATGCAGCCCACATGCCACCCCCCTGTACCTTGCTGAATGTATCTAATATATATAATTAAATACATTCAGCAAGGTAGAGAAAGAAAAAAAAAAGTTTTATTTTATGTTCTCGGGGACATTTAAAAATGTCCTCGGATTTAATTTTTTTTAGAAATGTGTCACCTTACCTTAGCCTGGTGGTCAGTGGGGGCTCCCTGGATCATGGTTGTGAGGGGGGGTCTGCCGTGGTCGCAGGTGCAGTGGCTTCCTCCCTGCGCTGCCTGTCTCTGCCACATGCACCCGGGCGGCTAGCCCACACAGTCGCAGCTCTGTCATCTGGCGGCCGCATGCTCCTCAAGGGGATCCTTGGGAGGCCCCAGCAGGCTGCCCTCTACAGTGCCTGATTAGAGAGCCGTGTCTTCCTGATGTTTTAGTAACAAGAATGTTTTATCCCATAGGCTTCAATGTTAAAAATATTCCCGTTTTAATTCAATATCTAATAAACCATTGCTTATAATATTCTGCAGTAAAGAGTCTATTTCTCGATTTTTTTTAGTATTTTTTAAGCATTTTTTATACTTTTTCCCAAAAAAAAATTTTAGAACTTTTGGTGAACGTCCCAAGAAGTTTGAAGTTCGCGAACCGTTGAACAGCCGATGTTCGATTCGAACTCCGAACAGATCGAACGGAACAGCTCATCCCTAATTAGCAGTATTAAGAGGGAAGTACTCATGCCGTCCTACAGAGCACTGGTGAGACCTCACTTGGAGTATTGTGTGCAGCACTGGAGACCGTCACGGTTATTCAGAGAGATCTGAAATGTCGCTGAAATGTAACCGGACACTGAAATTCAGCGAACGTGGACATTTTGGGGCAATTTGGCTAATCAGAGAGCAGGCAATTTGCCAAATGTTGGCGAATTGCCTGCACATACGGTGCTGTTCGAGGGCAGTGAAATCCCCCATAGAGAAGTAATGGTTCGTCTATTCAGAGAACACTAAACAGCAGGGAAACGTTGCCGAAATGCTCTGCTGTTTGGTGCTTTCATTTGGAAGGTTTATTCCGATGAATTCCATAGGCTTCAATGTTAAAAATATTCCAGTTTTTATTCAATATCTAATAAACCAATTACTTTTTTATTCTGCAGTAAAATGTCTCTTTATTTATAGATTTTTTTAGGATCTGTTAGGCATTTTTTTTCAATTTTCTTTCTGTTTTTTTTTAACCCCTTGACTGCGGATGACGTGTGGGGAACGTCCTTATTGACTCCCGCTGTATGTGAAGGACGTTCCCCCACACGTCATCTGCCCAGCGGGAGCCAGAGAGATACTCACCTTTCTGGTCCAGGGTCCCGCGGCATTCTGACTTCCTAGAAGTCAGACGGTGCTTTTATGGACCCTCCCGCCGTAATGACATCATTGCGTCGGATGCAATGTCATTTTCAGGCGACCCCCCCTCCCAGCAAAGCTGGAACATCGCCTGAAGGGAGGGGGTGATCTTTTGAGATCCCTCTGCCTCCCGATTGGGAGGACCTAGAAGTTCAAGACAGGCATTGCTTGGAAGGGCATTGTCTGCCCTTTCAAACAATGCCTGTCTTTAACCCCTGAGGTGCCGGACCTCGATCTGGCGCCATTCGACCTAGCTCCAGTGGGGGCCGCCATCTCAGATCCCCCTCGTCACCTGACATCATCACGCATGGCGTGATGAAGTCAGTTAGCCGGGGAACCCCTAGCTGCCTGGGGATTTCCCGAGGAAATCCCATGGTGGAGATAGGGGGTCCTTTTTAACCCCAATATCTCCTGAACGGTGGCAGCTAGAGGGTTATCTCTGGTGTCATTTGAAAGAGCATGTCCTTTCAAATGGTACCAAACATGACCATGTTTAAAGTAATAAAAAAAAATAAGAAAAATAAGAGACAAAATTTTAAAAAAAGTGTATTTTTTTGTGTGTGTTTTTTATTAATGCAGCAATATTGTTCCCATTTCAATTATAATGTGAACAATGATGCAGCACTAATGATTTTTTTCTATGGGGAGTTTGGTAAAAATCACGTAATTCCCCCCCAAACAATTTAACGAGTCCCAATTTCTAATTTTTTTAACAAGTGCAGCCCATAGAAAATATAACTGCAAAGGCTTGGATGATAAAATGTGAAAAAACCCCACTTTACACGATGTAGATGATTTAAACTTCTAATTTTATTGCATTTTTTGTTATAATATTCAGGCAGGGCATGACGTATACATATAAAAATGATATATTATGAATCTGCCAAGTCTGCCGGAAAGAACGATATATAATATGTCTGGGTCATATAATAAAATGTGGCTTCAAATCGCGTTTAAACATGATGAGCAAAAGCGGTAAAAATGAGCTCATCAGCACACAGCGGTGAAATGCTTCAGCAGTGAATGGGGTTAAGGAAGCCTACTATTATTGTGAAGAACCCTCCATGACTCCCTAGGACCCCTGCATCTACCATTTACCTGGACTCCTCACTCAGCACCCATGGACTTTCTCCATACCCCTGCATATTGATACTCCCGATTCCAGTCCCATCCCTGTGTCATATTCGAACCTATTGTATACTGCACGTCCCTTTGGTTAACCTCTTATTTGCCTCTCTGCAGAGTCTCTCCAGTATCAGTAATCAGTGTTATTCCTCTGTCTATTTATCTTAGGTACAGTGATCCCTTGGTCAGCCCTTTTCCTGTCCTGTCTGTTCCTCAATGTTCTTAGTTAATCCTACTTCTAGCCTTGCCCTTCTATCCTTTTACTCTGTTTATTACTTAGTCAGTGTCTTCCCTATTTTCTGTCCTTGCCCTGACATTTATTATACTTATTGCCTTTGTTTCATTTCCCCTGTGTCTCTCTATAAATAAAATCCTTATTCATATACCTGCCTATCTGCCTTGGCATATTGGGCTCAAACTTGACACCCTGGAACCAGCACCTGACAATACCTCTATCAAGAAAAAGACAGACCTTAGGACTGTAGAGGTAGCAGATACAATGCAGCTCGCTGGGCACCAGTTGCATCTTAGAGGAGGAGCAGTAGGGACACAGCGCCAGGCAGATAGTTTAAAAAATCGGATCCCTATCAAGGCAAGTGACCAGGGATTCCATTTTTTTTGCACCCCCTCCAGGTCTTGCGCTCTTAGGCGGCCACCTGTACCGCCTTACAGTGCCAGCTCCTCTGATCACACCGTTTGCCTGACAATCTGCAGCTCCGGCAGATGTGTGTAAATATGCTGCACCCCCCTCCCCATGCTGTTCAAAGTTTCAGCGACTGCAGAGAGAGGGGGGTGCAGCATGTTTACACACATCTGCCATAGCTGGGGCACTGAAGAAACAGAAGGGAGATTTTATTTAACCAGCCCTCCCTTGTCACTTACTGGGAGAAGAGGGGGGTTATCGGTCCCTACATACACTCCTGACAATTGGAAGTGTTCAGGAGCAATACGAGCTGCCAAGCGCTTCCGATTCTCTGCCTGCCACTGCAGGAGGAGCATCATGCTCTCTCCTGTTAGTTTGGGCTGGTGGTGAAGTGCCAGTACTGAGTTGTGAGGTGCCGGTACTGAGTACCGGCGAGTACCCCCTGAAAAAAAGCCCTGTTTACATTAGCTCTGGTCGGAGTTGTGGCAATTGAGTTTTAATGTGGATAAGTGCAAGATAATGCACCTGGGACGTAAAAACCCAAGGGCTGAATATAGAATATTTGATACAGTCCTAACCTCAACATCTGAGGAAAGGGATTTAGGGGTCATTATTTCAGAGGATCTAAGGGTAAGTAGTCAATGTAATAGAGCAGCAGGAAATGCTAGCAGAATGCTTGGTTGTGTAGGGAGAGGTATTAGCAGTAGGAAAAGGGAAGTGCTCATGCCACTGTACAGAGCACTGGTGAGACCTCACTTGGAGTACTGTGTGCAGTACTGGAGACCGTATCTCCAGAAGGATATAGACCTCTTAGAGAGAGTTCAGAGAAGGGCTACTAAAATGGTGTACGGCTTGAAGGAGAAAAGTTACCAGGAAAGGCTTAATGATCTTAACATGTACAGCTTGGAAAAAAGACGAGACAGAGGAGATATGATAGAAACATTTAAATACGTAAAGGGAATCCACAAGGTAGAGGAAGGGAGTATATTTAAAAGGAAACAAAATAGCAAAACAAGAGGACATAGTCTTAGATTAGAGGGGCAAAGGTTTAAAAGTAACATCAGGAAGCATTATTTTACTGAGAGGGTGGTGGATACATGGAACAGTCTTCCAGTAGAAGTGGTAGAGGCCAAAACAGTAATTGAATTTAAGCAAGCATGGGATAGGCATAAGGCTATCCTAAACAAAAGATAAATCCAGGTAAAGTATCCATGTAATTGGGCAGACTAGATGGGCCGAAAGGTTCTTATCTGCCGACATTTTTCTATGTTTCTATGTTTCTATGTTTCTATGGTTAAGTTTACACGACTTGCAATCTAGCCCATTGTTTGAATGAAAGTTTACATCACATCACACAGCAATTAACCATATTAATTTTCCCCAAAACGTAAATCTTTTTGTAAACTTTATGGGCAACTGTTGAAAAGCTCTTAAACACCAGGTTGGGAAGGTGAAGGGTGCGTCTAGAGTCCAGTGATGGCCAGTTTAGTTCTTTTAACATGTCACAATGGTGGGTCATGTAGTTACACTGTAGCACAAAGCGGCAGAATGAGTTATAGAATGTAGTAAGTTTCTGGAGGTGTGTTTGCATGGCAGCTGCATACACTACATCTCCGTATTCAATGGCTGGAATAAGCATTTGTTGTACAATCTGCTTTCTTATCACGGGGCTCAGGCAGGATTTGTTTCTGTACAGGGCACCTAGCTTGGGGTAGAGTTTAGATGAGAGTTTTTCGATGTGGAGGCCAAAGGATAGATTTGGATCTAACCACATACCTAGATATTTGAGAGAAGTGACTGTAGTCAGCGTGTCATCTCTCCAAAGAATCTCTCAAGCTCAGGTTGCAATTTTTTGGGAATTGCTGTGATTGTTTGTTCCTAAACACCAAAACTGTATACAGTATAAATATTTTTGCATTGAATGTATTTTACATTAAGGCGCAGGGCTCGTGGCCTGGCAGTGCAACCCTCCATGGAGTCCTATGGATTCCAGAAGGTAATACTTGCAGCAGTGCAGGTTTTCCCAATTAGCATCTCCATTTTTAGCGCCAACAAGGGAATAGAGGCCTAAAGGAGTTATTCAGAAAGCACTGAAATTTCAGTGCTTTCTACTTCGTCGCACTTCGGCAATTCCATTTCACCGACCTTGCGATGAATTCTCTATTCACCACAGGGTCACTGAAGTGCGCCTGAAGATGGAGTCTCAGAGGAACGCCGAACTGTAGAAAGAAACAAATCGTAACTCTGCTATTCATCTAATAGGTGTTTAAACCAATAAAAATGCATTGAAATGTTTGTACATAATAAAAAAGGTCCTATAAATTGTAATAAAAAAGTCTGTTACAGAATAAAAAAAACACCTTTAAAAAAACTGAAAATCAAAAAATTTGTCTGAAAACTACAAAAAATACACCAGGTGTTCTAATAAATAAATAAAAAAGCTTTTTGCTGAAAATGAATAGAACAAAACGTTTGAATAAAAATAAAAACGGTACTATTTTTTTAATATTGAATCCAATGGGATTCGCCCGTTTAAACCTGGCAAAATGAATCCCTGAGGCTAGTGTCAGACGAGCATCTTTGGAGAGTGGAAGGAACGTCCGTGAGAGTGGACGTTCCTTCAACTCACCGCCCGTCTGGCCAACTCGCTGAGCGCACTCAGTGCACTCAGCGCTGCAAAGCGCGATCCATCTATGGAGAATCGCGGTTTGCAGCTCCATCAATGCGCGTCCTAGCGCTTTGATGGAGAGGCTTGGATAACAGATGCTTGTTACGTGCACATTTACATCACAACGCTGCGATGGACGCCGGTAAGTACGTCAGTACGGGGCACATAGCGCGCTCGTCTGACGCCAGCCTGAAAATCATGGCATTTCACTGATATTTCGGTGCAGTTTGGCATTTTCTGAATATATTAACTATCACTTCTCTATGGGCCAACTTTGCTGCTGCCGAGGATCGCTGATCTGCGACGATCTGCACCATATATTGCTGACAGTTCACCAGTATTTGTCGAATTGACAGCTTAGTGAATAAACAAACTGCCACGACATTGCACCATATGGTAATATTCTCTGTTCGGTGCAACTCGGTGGCAAATTCGCCCCTTACTGAATAATCCCTTTATATTTCAATATTTATCCATTAGTAACACATATTTGTGTGTTTATCTTTGCAGCAATGTCTCAGGTTTCAGCAAAAAAATACATTTTGTCTGATCATTTTAGATATGAAACTTCCATAATATTTCATATTTTAGCAAGACAGATCACAGAGATACCTTGAATTTCTTGCAAGCAGACAGCCTGGTTAATTTTTAACACCTGGTAAACAGAATGAAGCTTCTCCAACAATGGACTTCCCAAACTTGTTAGCATCTCTCAAACAAGGATTCCCCTTTATCAGATTATGTAGACAAAAGCAACAACTATTGTTCAGAGACTGGAAAAAAATCACGATTCTGAGGCAAGCCTGTCATAAAGCCAGATCTCCAGGAGATATTGCACACAGCATTGTCTGGAAACTGAGATACTGTGACCAAGCGAAACTCATTGTATATCCAAGGGCAAATCAATTGGTCACATGTAAAATCAATAGTTAAACAAATCCTTGAATAATTTCTAAATGTTCAAAAAAAATATGTCAGATCCCTTTTCCTATAGCAGTGATGGTTAGTTACCTACAAATCAAGTTTGTAAGACATATATGACACTATGAATTGAGGCAATGTGATCTGTGACATTATATTATACAAGGTGGTATGCCTAGGTGGTAATTGAATATTTAACTTATGTGGTGAGTTATAACAGATAATCATGGTACTGATATTCTTATAAAAGGTAGAGCCCATACCACATTTAGTGGATTATTAAATAACGAGTGTATCATTTACTAACATTCAGAAAACAGTAGATTAAATCTTTTAATTTTGAATGAATCCTAAGGGATATATCACGAAACACATGTATGCTTGAGATAATCCTTTCAGAGACATATCTCTTGATATCTATACCAACGTACATCATGCATGTACGCCGCTGCGAAATATGCTGGCGTTTTATAAATAAAGAATATTAATAATATTCGTAGATGCTGCATAGAATACTTGTATATTTTAGATTATTGCCTGGTCATATATATTAATTAATTCCTTTAGAATTTTGGTCCCTAAGATCTGAGTGTCAGGACCGTACCTGTCCGTTCCTGTGATATTCCTTGCAAGTAGCTGCTGCATGAAAGGTGCTGCCCTTCTGCTCAGCACCAGTATATAAACCGTTAATTCACCTAACACACACACACACTTCAGGTCACGTGACACACCCATTTGCCTAATCAATAAAGGCTCCACACCCCCTCTGATCCATGCTTCATAGTTGTTACTTATTCCCAGGAATAAGACCTGCTAATACCAAGCTCCAGAGAAATCTGCTTTCCCTATCTACCCATCGTGTTTCCCCTGCTCTAAGACCCCCCCAATACCCACTGTGCTCTCCCTGGAGCAACCATCCATCCCACCGTGCTCTCCCAAGAGCAACTGACCTTACCACCGTGCTTTCCCAGGAGTAACTACCCTCGCATCTGGACTCAAGAATATTTATTTCCTCATTACCCTCAGTCAACCTGTGAGTTCCACTGTGTCCTGTCCCACAGCCCTCCTGTGTGATTTTCCTCTCCAATGAACTGTGTGCATCCCCGAGACCTGCATATTGACCTTATCACCTGTAAGGTCAGTACCTATAAGGTACCAACCCTGACACTGAGAAACTCCAAAGTTAGGATCTTGATCTTAGGGAGACTTCTGCTGGACAGGTGCTAGTTAAATATTGGGGAAAATAATAAAACGACATAATAAATATTGTCAAGCTACTCCCTTGTAGGGCAGTCTTTAGATAAAGAAATCTGGAACATAAAAGGGGATGAGTTTTAGGTAGAGGTGGTGGAAGAAAGGAAAGAAAGGACCAGATACCACCAGAGCCACAAGAAGCCTGAGGGGGGGGCACCACCCGATTCCACCAGCCCTGCCCTGAATCTTACACCAATCTATCTTCACTACCAGATGGTAAAGTGTAATTGAATAATTTTAACTTGATATCTATCTTCTAATTGCGTTATCACTGCTTTATATGTCCATCACCTATTAAAGGAATATAAATGAATTATTTGGCTGTTGAAGCCTAATCAGTAGAATAGTATCAGCCTTTCCATTCCTGCTGCAGCAGAACTCTAAGGAAGTAACTATTATGGGCGGCCCAGTTGCTACCCACAATTTAGTGAATTTATTTGTATTCCAAGAATGCTGTGTTGGGACATCTAAAGATAAATGTTGTCTCCATACTTGTATCTTGCTCATCAGTTGACAACATATGATTGTATGGGACTTGATGGTATAAATAAACCTTGATTTTGTTTTACTGTTATGTAGTCTCGTATCATCTTTAATGATTTTATTGTGTCTAAAAATATCTGAGTCAACGAACATGGATTAAATAAAACATAGAAATAGATACTCTTCTGAGCGTATTCCTAGTCCAAATACTATGCTCTGGGATCTCTGACGTGGTCCCAACCAGTTAGTCCCTAATATAAACGTACTTGAATGGACAGGAATAAACGCTCTTCCCTTAAAATGGACAGAGAGGGAAAACCTATATGTAGAGGAAGGAGAAGAGTGCAGAGTGAATGCACCTCCTCAGAGTTACTAAACTTTAGGATCCTTAGGATGGTCCTGTAACAACCCTAATATAGGTAGACAGATGAATACACAGGTCCCTATGACACACAAACACCTGTAAATACTGCTATGGAGGGAGAAAAAAAGGCTGCTATCCTGCAGTGATAGCTGTCAGCAATTCTCACGTGTGTAATTAGTCCATAGTTGTGGGATGAGAGTGAAAGAGGTTTAAAATGTAAATTAAATTGTCATGCCAATAGCTCTATGCGTTTCACCTAGCGGCGTCATCAGGAGCGTGGTGGCAGCATGATGGGTGGCAGAGAGTGAAAAGGCTAGCTTTTTTTCCTTCTAAAAATATCTACATAGCCTCAAAAGAATTCAGGATAACGCACTATATATTTGTTAAAACATATATTCATTGATTTGTTATTAATCCTTATTTTAAGGGTAAATAACCAAATTATACCATTGGTAATGGAGGCACTGTCATTACTATATATACATATAAATATATATATATATCATTAAGAGAAAATACACGTCATAATAAATAACCCGACAATTTTCTACTTTTAACTATTGCATATTCTTCTTAGCTGCACCTAAAATCTCAAAATCGAATAAGCGGTCTTGTAATGTTGAGTAGAATCTCCATGGGAGACATATTCAGCTTGATAGAAAATATAATTTTTTTAAAAAAAATAGCAAACCATTAGCACCATTTACAATAATCACTGATATGAGGAATTAGAGCAGATTCAAACGTGAAACTTACTACATTTTACTGATGCAAATATGGTGCAAAATCTACATTAGTTTTAGGGTTAGGGATACTTTTAGAGTTAGGTTTTGTCAAGCAGCGATGGCAATAGAATCAATATGCAGAACATCATGCCTGTGAGAGCAGGTACTGGAGGCAGATTGAATGTATATACCAGGTGTCTATAATTAAAGTTCACCTGTTCCAAGAACTCTACAGCCAAAGCAACTTATTGAAATGTCACCAAATATGCAGCACATCTTAAAGACGCCATGGGAAGGACATTCATGCAAAAAACAAAATTGGTGCAAAATTTCACCAACTGTTTCACACTTTTATTTTGAACATTGCAATGCATTACAGTTCTGATATGGATACAGTCACATTAAAACATGTTCAATATACTGACCCTCATCTGCTACCATCTGAAATCACAGAATAGCATGTTCCACTGTTGAACTCAAGGTGTCTCTGAAAATGTTCAACACGTGATGTTTTATGCTTGCGTTCAGATCTGCCAAGGTTGCTACTTCATCGCACCAAACTGTCACTTTTGGGGAATGTAACAGAATTTCCAGACTTGCATTGGGAATTTCCCTAGCCCAAATGAGACTATTATGCACGTTAACAGCACCATGCAAATGGAAATCTGCCTCATTCTTCCAGAGAATGTTTCAGGGCCATTCTGGATCAACCTTGATCTGAGCTAATATCTGTAACGCAAAGGTCTGTCGTTGAAGTGGAAAAAGCAGCAGCAGTTTGAACTGTAGACATTTTGTAAGGATAGCACCGTAGACCGTTCCAAACTATTTTGTGGACTGTGGCAACAGGCTAAACAATTTCACATACCATAACAACCTACAAATGAACCGTGGTGGTGAAATTTTTAAGTAATTTTTTTTCCATGAATGTCCTTCCCTTGGCGCCATTAAGATGTTCTGAAAATTTGGTGACATTCAGGTAAGTTGTTTTTGCGGTAGAGTGCTTGGAATAGCTAAACTATAATTATAGACCTGGTATATTTATTTATTTTATTTATTTATAAAGGATTTTACCAGGAAGGATACATTGAGATTTCTCTCGTTTTCAAGTATGTCCTGGGTTCAAGAACATGGTTACAGAAAAGCAAAGTAGTAAAATGCAAGAAATTAACACAAAACAAATATACAGATTAACAGAAAATAAATATGTAGGAAATATAGTCACTATGTTACATGTTTACAGGTGCATTCCTTATTGAGGTATGTTAATAGGGAGCTTGTGAGGGACTTTAGACTGGGGGAAGATTTGATGGCGTCTGGGATGTTATTCCATAATTGTGGTGCTCTGTAGGAAAATGAGGATCGTGCCACTTTCTTTTTGTATTGTGGTATTGCAAGTAAGGTCCCTGTCCTGGATCAGAGGTTATAGGATGAGGGAAATGCTGAGGGAAGCAGCCTATTCAGGTTGGGTGGTAGCTTCCCAGCAAAGCTCTTAAACACCAGGTTGGAAAGGTGAAGGGTGCGTCTAGATTCCAGCGACGGCCAGTTTAGTTCTTTTAACATGTCACAATGGTGGGTCATGTAGTAACATTGTAGCACAAAGCGACAGAATGAGTTATACAATGTATTAAGTTTCTGGAGGTGCGTTTGCGAGGCGGCTGCATACACTACATCTCCGTAATCAATAGCTGGCATAAGCATTTGTTGTACAATTTTCTTTCTTACCGCGGGGCTCGGGCAGGATTTGTTTCTGTACAGGGCACCTAGTTTGGGGTAAATTTTAGATGAAAGTTTTTCGATGTGGGGGCCAAAGGATAGATTAGGGTCCAACCACATACCTAGATATTTGAGAGAAGTGACACTGGTCAGCGTGCCATTTGATTTTGTCCTGACACATAGATGGGGTGTTTGCAATTTGTGTAGTTTAGGTGCTGTTCCAAAGAGCATTGTAACAGTTTTGTCAGCATTTAGAAAAAGTTTGTTATCTTTGATCCACTTTTCTACCTCTGTGAATTGGTCTTGCAGCCTCCAGTTGCAGGAGATTTGGTTTGCTGGTATAGATTACGGTGTCATCTGCGTACATGTGTACAGTTGAGTCTTTGCAGACATTAGGCAGATCATTTATGAATATTGTGAATAGCAGGGGGCCGAGTATCGAGCCTTGGGGTACACCGCACGTGACTGGGAGGGGGAGGGAAGTGCTGTCAGAAATGGACACATATTGCGACCGATCAGACACATATGATTGAAACCAGGTTAGCGTGCGATCACCAATACCAGAGTTTTTAAGTTTTTGTAACAAGATGCCATGTTCTACTGTGTCAAAGGCCTTGGCAAAATCAAGGAAGATGGCTCCAGTTAGGTTTCCCTGTTCCATGCCAGCCTGGATATCATTGGAAACTTTTAAAAGGGCAGTTGTGGTTGAATGATTTGGACAGAAGCCGACTTGATCTGGGGTTAAATAGTTCCAATACTGATAGTAATCGCGTAATTGAGGTAAACACATTTTTCCAGAATTTTTGGCATTACAGGAAGCAATGATATTGGACGGTAGTTGGATACCAAAGTATTGTCTCCACTTTTATGGATAGGTACCACACTGGTATATACACTGTATATATAAAATTCTCCCTTTAGTGGTTGTATAGTCAGGAAATTATAGAAGCCTGATACCAGAGGATAATCCATGATGCAAGTGCCGAGTCCGGCAGCCTATCCCTTAGCGATTGCTAAACTCGCAGATGTTGGGGACAACGCAAAACGCCATCCCAAGTATCGACCCCACAGGACTCCATGGAGGATCGTGCTGCTGGGTCACATGACCGACAGGATCTCGCCTCTCACGAGATCCTGCTGGTCAGTGGACTGATCGCGGAGGGAGACAGGGGACTTTTTTCCCCCAGTCTACCTCTGCTCCCGGCGGCCAGAAGCAGCAGATCGGGCCGCCGTTCTCGCCGCGGGATTAGAGGTGAGTATGTGATTTTTGGGGTTGTTTTAAGCTGCAGGTAACATTCTGCAGCAGCGCAATCCGTTACCTACACCTCTGAGCTGGTGGTAACTTTTTCAGTTAGTGCCAGCTCTTAGAATCACTTGGTCCTAACGCTATTTACTAACGCTAGTTAGTCTGTGCTTTCACTTTGCGCTCCCTATGTTAGGTATAGGAAGTGCAAAGTACAGTAAACTCACGCTACGAAACGCTAATTAACAAGCGCTAACAGGTTTTTTAACCTGTTAGCGATTTGAAAGCGATGTGGGCGCAGCGCTATGACCTCTAAGCTAACGCTGGTGCTAGTGTTAGCTTGAAGGACATGATAGAGCCCATAGTGTGGCACTGCTCATGGATCTTGGGTTGAAACTAACATGTGTGCATGGTTCAGAGCGTTCATGCCAGATTTAAAAGGAACAGTATCTGATGCCTAAAATGTAAGCAAAAATGGAACAGAATATGTTGGTTAGCGATAACCCTAACCCCTAAGCTAGTGTGAATTTAGCACCATAATACTGTAAATAAAATGATGCTAAGTTATGCTGCTAAGTTTCATCGTAAACATAAATATTTCAGTGAATAATAAAATATTTAATTTTGATAATGCTAAAAAATAGATACAAAATAATGCTACAATAACACAAAATATTATCTTTCTCTCTGTTCTTACATAGCAAGAGAGCAACAGATGCTACGTCCAGCTCTGTGATAGCATAATAACATTACTGATATTACACACACATCTTAGCAACATGCCTTGAAATGTTAAGTTACATCTGTTTTGTAATGCAATTTCAGTCATATTATGTCATCATAACAATCTTGGCCTCTTAAGAGAATATCACTTTTAATAAGTGCCCTGTATTTAACATATCAAGAAAACAGCTGGAAAGTCATAAAAGCCATCTGCCAGGAACACACTGAGAATGTGCAAAAAATTCACTTTCTATGGCTGCAATGTGACTGCAATGCTATACAGTCTCTCACATTACCCTCTATATTGATAGAAAGCATCTTTATTTTTTCTTTGTCAACAAAAACGTGTTACTGTGGGAGCAAAGTGGCAGCCTTTTCTTTAGATTAAAAAATAATGGAACAGTGTGGCGGACATATGACTAAGGTGGTACTGCTTGTACTTGTCTGAGTTGCACATACCATTGAAAATTGCTGATGTTGCAATTCCGAAAACCACTGGCCTTTTACAGCAGTTAAATCCGAGGGCCAGCATGACACATTACTCCGTGAAGCATCCTCTTTCTGCATCCTGCAAAGATGCTCCCGCACCGCAGAGCGTGCCTGGAGGAAATCCCGCTCTGAAGCTGATTTTGTTCACTTCAAGTTTATTCTCCGGTCATACACCTCTGTCCTCCACTTGGCCAAACAATCCTTCTTCTCATCTCTTATATCAACGCTGTCCTCCAACCCTAAACGGCTCTGGTCCACCTTCAACACCCTCCTCTACCCACCTGCACTTCCCCCCACAGCTGCCTTCAGCGCTCAAGACCTGGCAGACTACTTCCTCAGTAAAACTCTATCAGAAGCAACATCCCAACACAAGATAGTTATCTGCCACCTCCACTCCCACAGGTCCCCTCTGCCACCCTCTGCCGCTTCCTCCCAGCCACTGAGGAGGAAGTCAATTCCTTATTGTCCTCCTCACATCTCACCACGTGCCCGCTCGACCCCATTCCCTCACATCTAATTCCTCCCCTCTCCTCCTCCCTCACCCCTGCTCTCACACACATCTTCAACCTATCTCTCTCCACTGGCTCCTTTCCATCCGCCTTCAAAAACACGCTAGTTACCCCTTTACTAAAGAAACCATCCCTAGATCCCAACTCTCCATCCAATTACCGCCCTGTATCCCTGCTTCCCTTTACCTCTAAGCTCTTAGAAAAACTAGTCTTCAACCGCTTCTCCCTCTTCCTGTCCTCCAATTCCCTACTTGACCCCCTGCAATCTGGCTTCCGTCCCCTACACTCAACTGAAACTGCCCTCACCAAAGTCACCAACGACCTCCTAACTGCTAAAAAACACGGCCACTATCCTATTCTCATCCTGCTTGACCTCTCGGCTGCTTTTGACACTGTTGACCACCCCCTCCTTCTACAGACCCTCAACTCTCTGGGTCTCGGTGACACTGCACTTGCTTGGGTTGACTCCTATTTATCCAACAGGTCCTTCTGTGTGTCCTTTGCTGGTAACTCCTCCTCCTCATTGCCTCTATCTGTTGGTGTACCTCAAGGCTCTGTCCTTGGTCCTCTGCTGTTTTCCATCTACACCTCCTCCCTGGGCAAAATCATCAACAGCTTTGGCTTTAATTACCACCTCTACGCTGATGACACTCAGATCTACCTCTCTACCCCTGATCTCTCTCCCCCTGTCCTTTCAAAAGTCAGTGACTGTTTATCTGGCATCTCCTCCTGGATGGCCTCCCACCACCTAAAGATCAACATGTCAAAGACTGAACTCCTACTTATTCCTCCCTCCAATGCCTCCCCACCTCCTGACTTCTCTATCACGGTGGAGGGTATCACCATCTCCCCATCAAACCAAGTTCGCTGCCTTGGAGTTACACTTGACTCAGCTCTCTCCTTCATCCCCCACATCAAGTCTCTTACCTCCTCCTGCCGATACCAACTGCGTAATATTTCCAGAATTCGGCCATTTCTTACCGCTGTCACCACAAAACAACTCATACACGCCCTGGTAATCTCCCGACTCGACTATTGCAATAATCTCTTATCTGGCCTCCCTCTGTCCCGCCTCTCCCCCCTACAATCCATCCTGAACGCCTCCGCCAGGCTAATTCACCTCACCTGCCGCTCTGTCTCTGCCGCTCCCTTCTGCGAGTCCCTTCACTGGCTCCCCATCCACTGCAGAATTAAGTTCAAAATCCTTATTCTTACCTACAAAACCCTCACTAACTCAGCTCCCCACTACCTGTCCTCACTAATCACCAAATACACCCCAGCCCGCTCCCTAAGGTCAAACAGTGACCTGCGCCTAGCTTCTCCCCGCATCACCTCTTCCCATGATAGACTGCAGGATTTCTCACGTGCAGCCCCCACTCTCTGGAACGCTCTCCCTCGTACTGTCAGACTTTCCCCTAACTTCTCTTCCTTCAAACGCTCCCTGAAAACATTCCTATTTAGGGAAGCCTACCACCCAACTCACTGACGCAACCATCAATCACTCTCACCTTACAGTCCTCTCCTCCTGTTTCCAACCCCAACCCTCCCAGATTGTGAGTTCCTACGGGAATAGGGCCCTCATCTCCTCCTGTACTGTTTGTCAAATGTTGTTCAATGTATTGTAACCCTGTCTATACTGTGCTTATTGTACAGCGCTGCGGAATATGCTGGCGCTTTATAAATAAAGAATAATAATAATAATCCTGTTTCTGCATATAGGACTATCCTTTTCTAAGTTTGTTATTGTTACGCATGGATTAAATGGATAAACGTTATCCATCCTTATTGTGCTTTTGTCATGAAATGACCAGCTTCAGTTCTTGTATTTGATCCTAAGCCTAATATATATATATATATATATATATGTGTGTGAAAAAAGACTAAAAATACTGATTATGATACAGACCAGCTTTTTGCAAACAGCATGCCATTATGGTGCTACTATTTCCTTCATGGTGCATGTGAAACTCATAATTAAATTTCCCCAAAACTCCCACTGATGCTTGATTAATTCATATCAATTTTTTTTTTTAAAACTCCATGTTTAAAGGGGTCAAGTAACCCCACACTTTTATGCAGGCATCCAATGATTATTGGACATGTTTTTTTGAATTTTAGCGTTAGGTGATACATGTGCACATCATGATCATTTACTATGACAATGTACGTGTCATATAATTATCTAATGATTCCCTAATACCCAGCCTTATTATGTGTATGTTTAAACATTGATATGAATTTTGTATGTGTTGGATTAAGTGTAAAATGTCAATGGTTAACCCCTTCACTGTCAAGTGATTGTCCAAAAAACTGTTGTCAGTAACCAGTGTTTTTTTTTAAATATTATTTTTAATAAATCATTCAGTAATATATATTTATTACTGTAATAACCTATTTGGCCAGTAGATGGCGCCTTCTACTGCCAAATTGAGTTGCAGAGGTTTGAGCAGAAGATCTACTTTCTTCTATTTCTCCTGCATCGGCTGCTGACAGCATCTGAAAGCCTGATATTTCAGAGCTATCAGCTGCAGATTTTACCATTTTTGCTCTTTGGGCATTATGCCCACAGGGTTAAAACTTTGGGGGCACCTTCTTCAGCCCAGAAGCTACCGAAATTAGTTTGCAGCAAACAAATTTCATTTGCTTTTGGGCTGCAGAACAGCACATCGAGCTATCTCGATATCGGGGCACCAGATGGTGCCTTTGAAACCCGAGATATCTCGTCATTGGTACTGAAGGGGATAATTTAGGAGCAGAAATTTTAGAGATTTCTCGCATTTAATTTTTCATGACTAGACTCCTGAGGGAGATGTATATAAAAAAAGCATTAACAGTCTGGAAATTGCATGCTGGTGTCTTATTAAAACCTAAACTGCTAAAATGCCATGTTAACACATTATTCTATTGCCAGTACTAGCATACATGACTTGGATTTCAGTGTATTTTCTATTATTGTTACTGCTAATAGTATCATAGTTCATAAAAATTACTACTATATATTGAAGGAGAAAAATCACTATTTAAATCGGAGATCTTAAACCCTGCAACCCCCAAGATGTTGCTGTACTACAACTACCATGATTCTTTTCTCATCAATTGCATTCAAAGAATTCTGTGAATTGTAGGCCCAAAGTTTAAGATTCCTGATGTAAGCAATGGCACAGAAACTATTGTCACAGAAAAACATGAAACCAATTTAGCAGATTGTGAGGGTGTGGATAATTTATGAACTAGAGGATAAAGAGGGAATAACTGCTAAGTGAAACACGGAAAAGGACTCTACTGGGAAGACACTAATTCAAAGGTGTGAATAAACACGAACCGTGTGACTTAGTTATATCGCACAATAGAGGGAAATTTGGATACATTGTTAGAGAATTGATTTCACACATGCACACACACAAAACTCCCTGCTTAAAAAGTAATTCTATACAAAGACAATATATTCGTCTCTAGCTGCTGTCCGTTGAGTGATATGCATTGCTTGTAAACTGCTCCCTGAAGCATAGGGGATATTAAAGAGACCCTGTTGTGTAGACTGAGCAACTTAGTTTGAAGCAATGGAGAATTAAACCCTATAAATGTGCTAGTAATTTTGCTAATGCAATATATAGGAGAATTTTATGTAATTCGCATCAAAAATTAGCTGCAACTCGCGCCCAGTGGCAAGAAAGCGATGACAGGGGACATCTCTCCCGCTCTCTCTTGGAATGCGGTTGACTGCCTGTCATATCCCAAGTCAGAGTAAACGTCGCCGTGGCAGAAGAAGACCAAAAGCCATGCTGCCTCCCCATGAAAATTACATCGGTAGCACCTTTCAGACCTTGCTCCTGTGCCCCTGAGTCCTGACTTTCCCTGCAAGATCTGCAGTAACTCAGGTGCTGTGTGTAATTGGTCCTGTGTGCTATGTAATGGACTGTGTATAATCAATAATCAAGCAATAGTTCTGGATACTGCTCACCACCTGTTTTGTGCCAGAATGGATCCAGTCGCAAATCCAGTAACTTCCAGCGATAAATAAATAAATCTGTCACTCTTCAGTATTAATGATAGATTTTATTCTTGAGCATAAGAAAAGCGACGTTTCGACCCTGACGGGTCTTTGTCAATTTGTCGAAACGTAATTTTTCTTATGCTGATGAATAAAATCCATCATTAATACTGAAGAGTGCCAGATGTATTTATTTATCGCTGGATGCTATTTAATGGAGACACACCCATCACTCATAACCTTCTTCATTGCATAACACTGCAAGTCACCAAGTGTGAGCAACCTGAGGCCTGCTCTTTCTAACTCCTGTATTCCCAAGCTTCACAGGACTCCTACTCCCAAATTTCACAGGACTCCTACTCCCAAAGCTTCTCAGGACGCCTACTCCCAAAGCTTCTCAGGACTCCTACTCTCAAGCTTCACAGGACTCCTACTCCCAAAGCTTCTCAAGGACTCCTAATCACAAGCACCCCAGAACTCCTATCCAGAAATTACTAATATTCTAAACTTCAGCCCTGTAACCTGTAATTGTCTCCTTTCTGCCTGTCTCAGTAAGTCTCCCATTGTGTTCCCCAGTATTCTAATCTACAGCCCTGCAACCTGTATTTGTCTCCTGGTGTTTTTTTCTTTGTGTATCATTCCATTTCCTTTTGTTCCTCCTCAGTCAACCCCTTTCCTGGAGTTTCCCTTCATTCAGGTAATTTCTGTGCAGTACTAATATGTCCATTGTCTCTGTATATATTAATATCACTCATTCCCTCACTCATCGTGCAACGGACGTGACACTGTCGTCGTGATTACTAATGCGTGCACCAATGCCACCAATGAGGGTCAATAGTGCAGTTGCTCAATGTCCTTCACTTCTAGGTGTCTGTGAAGAAGGAAAATGTAGTAGTGAAGGAAAAAGTAGTGATCTAGGATATCTCCTCAAGAGACAAGTAATGGAATTATTATCTATGCTCAAAGCAATATTACATAATTGGATAAAACAAGGATCGTGAATCTGTTGAAGACACACATCTTCATCTTACTTTTCGTTGGGAATTATGGGAAGTCTCTGTCCAAGTAAATGTTTATTTTGGATCCCCATACCATTTTAAAAACTGTTCTGCCTTTGGTTTAAATATGTGATTAAAGAAAAAGGGACATATAGGTTTAATTTTTTTTTTTTAATACCCACACGATCTTCTTTCAAAGTCTCTAGTTGGGAAAAGAGCAATGTGTCTTTATGTTAAAAAAAATACTCTTTCAATAACTCTGAACTTTAGTTAATAGAGGTCACCTTTCACTGTAAAAAAAGTGATGAATACATCCCACGCAACTCTATGAGGTCAACCCCTTCTATAGGAAGCTAAACAATAGTGTAGACAGAATATATACTGTTGAGCAGCTTTTAAATTCAGTATGTCATGGCATGTCATGGAAATTAATATAAAAATGGGGTTAAATAGACATAGCATAACAATTCTCTATTGTTTTCACTGTAGAAGGGATTTTCCAGGTCTTTGGGTGAGGTGATCTCATCCACCAATCACCACTCTGACAGCTGTATGTCTTGGTATAAAGGGAGAAAAGCAAAACACTACTTCTTTCAAGGCCATATTAATTTATGAACTGCCACTTCACCAGATCCCTTATTTTGAAAAGTCACCATCCGTTGGAGCCACATTGTACAGAGTTTACATAAGTAAAATAGTTGATGATGTCTCTTAGTAAGAGTAACTGTCATAGCTACTAGCCACATAATTGGTTGGTTCTCGATAGCTGTAAATTGATAGGTTGAGTTTTAAATAATGGAGTCTTATGGACTAGGTAGAGGTTCAAACAGTCCCATCCACCACTGAAATAGAGTGATTCCACTAGATAACTGGAAACAAAAATTACATGTCTTGAAGAAAAAGGTTATGAAAACTAGTTTGCAAAATGTTGTGTTGCTAAAAGCAGTGTAGTTGATGAACAGATCAGCTTTAGAAAAAAAAAGTAACTACTGTATCTCAAGATTCTAAAAAATCTTTAAATAAAACCTCCTGATTGTGGTTACTTTGATTGATGCTTCTACATTTATTGTGACAGAACCCCATTTAAGTAATACCGTAATTCCCTCACAAAAAATGTAACAGCTCTGCACTTCATAAGTAATAAAATAAAATCGGCAAGCTGGAAATATGGAATATAATGATGCAGGATATCGTTCAACACTAATATGTGTAATATTTGCACATAACTGAATGGATTGGATGGGAGAGTTTGCAAGCATGGTACATTCATTTGATGAGTAGTAAGAATGCCTGAAACACAAAAGACTTATATATTCTGAACACAGTTCTCGTACTGATTTTTGATTGACTGGCTGTCAAAAGAAAAACAGATGATAAAAGGAAATCTATACTTTGTTGCACTTACCTCGTTCAAGATCATTGTTAGCGTTGTCAGTGATTGTTTTTGTTTACTATTGTCAGAATTTTGTATGGTATGAATACTGCTAATGTTAATTTAGCATAGGTTGAACATTTGTAACAAAATATGTAAACAAACATTAAATGGACAGTGGACAAGTGTCAAACATTGCCCAAACAGATGTTCTTTTACGTTAGACTTCTCATTATTTCTTGCACAACATTAACATTTTTGCATAAAAGTTATAATTTGAAAATGATGAACTCTGATCACTTCAAAAATAAAGGTCAGTCGTCTCCGGTTTCCACTAGCGCTGATAGGGAAACAGTACAGACTTGTGGATTTCCATCAATCTTTTTAAAAATCCATTGAATGTCATCTCTGAAGACAAAATTTATGAGCCTACTGTAACGTACCAACGGGGGCTTCCAGCCTTTCCGGTGTGCTTGAGGGCAGCATGTCTGATGCTGTTCGCTCACCAACACCTGGTTTAAATTGAAACAGGAAGGGAGGTGGCTGCCTGAGGTGCGGCTTGAGAGGGGGGCGCGGCCTGGTGAAGGTCTTTAAAAACCAACAGTTCCTTCTAAGCAGTGCCAGATCGTGGTTATCCATACCTGAGCTCCTTGTACCTGAATTCTCTCGTGATTTAACCTGTTATTGACCTCTGCTTGTTTTCTGACTATTCTGCCTTCCGTTGCCCTAGACTATTTCCTTGTACTACGCTTCTGCACTGATATCGACCTGGCTATTCCATTTGACTATTCTATACTCTGTATTCCTGATTATGGCTCATCTGACTACCCCCGTGTTGCTGACCTGGTTTTGTATTACGACATTGTCTTTGATTAACCCTTTCTAAGGACCAGACAGTTAGGGATTCTTCTACTGCTACCCTGTTGGTAGCTTTTGGGCTCTGTGGAGTGTTGGGCTTTAAGGACTGCGTGGTGGGATCCGGGAACCGTGACATTACGATCTGGCCACAAATGGATCCCGCAGACTTAACACAGCATTTGAGTAACTTTGTATCCAGACAGGACGAGCAGGACGAGCAGGACCATAGGATGGATCAGTTTGCTCTCGCCTTACAAACTATCCTGACTCATACGGCTCACCTGGAACCAGCTGGGGTTGCACCTCCGCCTGCTATACCTGTGTCCCCTGTTGTTCAGACATCCCAGGTACACCTGACTGCTCCTATGAGGTTTGACGGTACTCCCTCGGAGTGCCGGGGATTTTTGGTCCAGGTGGATATCCATTTTAAATTAAATCCACAAATGATTATCACTGACATAGCCAAAGTGGGGTTCATTATTAACCATCTGTCTGGCAGAGCGTTGACATGGGCGAATCCTTTATGGGAGGCAGAGAAGCCTATCGTACTGAAATATAAAGAATTCATAGCCGAGTTAAAACGTACGTTTAATCCTACCAGAAAGGCCAAGGTAGCTGGCAAATCCTTGTTCCGCATACGTCAAGGGAACAGGACTGTATCTGATTATGCAATAGAATTTAAAACGTTGGTTTCTGACGTAAACTGGACTAATGAGGCTCTGGTTCTGGCTTTTATGGAGGGGTTATCAGAGTCATTGATGCATGAGTTGGCTCCTCGTAAATTACCTGAGGTGTTGAGTGAATTTATAGATTATTGTATAGATCTGGATGATCAGATAAGGGACAGAAGAACTCCAAGAGAGAAACCTAAGAGACCGTTACCAAGGTTGGTCCCTGTCTTTCAGGCACCACCAAGAGAGTTATCCCCTCCCTCTGAGCCTATGCAACTAGGCCATACTAGGCTTACATAGGAAGAGAGAACAAGGCGTCTTCGTGAGGGATCGTGCCTGTATTGTGGTTTAAAAGGACATTTACGACTTCAATGACCCACTCGCCCTAGAATGCATGATAAGTCGGAAAACTACCGCACCTAAGGCAACTGAGGAGA
Organism: Leptobrachium leishanense; assembly: GCA_009667805.1. Classification (NCBI taxonomy): domain Eukaryota; kingdom Metazoa; phylum Chordata; class Amphibia; order Anura; family Megophryidae; genus Leptobrachium; species Leptobrachium leishanense. The sequence goes on along the minus strand of CM019065.1, from coordinate 115,931,332 downwards.
CAGGCCTTGGGTGTGATGTTCATGTCTCCTGTCAAAGACACTAGACTCTTGTTACCAGTATCCGTGGCTTGGGAGACCAAGACCACGCATACTACCGCATTTGTTGACTCTGGGGCTGCTGGTAATTTCATTGATGTTGAATACACTTCCTCCATTTCTCTCCCTCTGGTTGTAAGAGAGACACCTTTGGCCGTCGAAGCCATAGACGGTAGGCCATTATCCTTTCCCAGAATTACGATACTGTAACAGTTACCACGATACTGTTTACAGTGGTTCTTACCACTGGTCTCTTGCATAAAGAAGAGATCATATTTCAGGTTATCCGTTCACCTTCCAATCCTGTTGTGCTTGGTTTCCCTTGGTTGGTGGAACATAATCCTGTTATTGATTGGGCTAAGGGAGAGATACTGTCTTGGAGTCCTGCTTGTTTTGGGACTTGTTTAATACCCATTCAGCATATTGGTGCCCTGAACACACCTAAAGCTCCTCCATTGTCTACAGAGGTTCCTGACTGGTATGCCGATCTCAGGGCTGTATTCGATAAAAGAGAGGCAGAGAAACTACCTCCACATAGACCGTATGATTGCGCCATAGATATTCATCCAGGTACCATGCCTCCTTGAGGCAACGTATATCCTTTATCCATAAAAGAGATCCAAATCATGGAGGAGTACATAAAGAAGAATTTGGAGAGAGGTTTTATCAGACGTTCCTCTTCTCCAGCAGGGGCTGGGTTCTTTTTTGTATCTAAAAAATAAGGAGATTTATGCCCGTGTATCGATTATAGGGGGCTTAAAAACATCACCATCAAGAATGTGTACCCTATCCCTCTTATATCAGAACTGTTTGACAGGTTAAGGGGATCAGCAGTATACACAAAACTCGATTTTAGAGGGGCTTACAACCTAATACGTATAAAAGATGGGCATGAATGGAAAGCAGCATTTAACACCAGGAGTGGGCATTATGAATATCTGGTCATGCCGTTCGGTCTCTGTAATGCTCCAGCTGTATTCCAGGATTTCATTAATGATGTGCTCAGAGATTTTTGCAATCCTTTGTTATCGAATACTTAGACGATATACTAATTTACTCTCCCGATCTTATAACCCACCATGAACATGTCAGACAGGTATTAGCAAAACTACTAGACAATGGTCTTTATTGCAAACTGGAGAAGTGTTTATTTGACATTACTACTGTAAAATTTCTTGGGTACATTATCACTCCAGAAGGTTTTGAGATGGATCCTTTCAAACTCACGGCCATCTCAGAATGGCCTCTCCCTCAAGGCCTCAAATCAATACAAAGGTTTCTGGGGTTTTCCAACTATTATAGGAGATTCATCAAGAATTATTCTGCTGTAGCTTCCCCTATCAATAATATGACACGTAAAGGTCTGAAGAACCAGGTCTGGTCTTCACAATCCAAACAGGCATTCAAAGCTCTCAAACAGGCATTCACTTCTGCTCCAGTGTTACGGCATCCTGATCTCAGAATTCCATTTGTACTTGAGGTTGATGCTTCCGAGATAGGCATTGGGGCTGTCCTATCTCAAAGAGTCTCCAGGGAAGCCTCTACATCCTTGTGGGTTCTTTTCAAGAAAATTATCACCAGTAGAACGCAATTATGATATCGGTAACAGAGAATTGCTTGCTATTGTGTCAGTCCTGTCAGAGTGGAGACATTTGTTGGAAGGTACCCTTTGTTGATAATCACTGATCATAAGAACCTTACGTACATCAGGGATGCTAAACGTCTGAACTCGAGACAGGCCAGGTGGTCATTACTACTGTCTCGGTTTAATTTTGTGTTGACTTTACAGACCAGGTGACCGCAATGTAAAGGCTGATGCCTTATCTCATCAATATGACCCGTATAAATCAAATACACAAGACCACAATCCTATAGTTCCTCCTGAACGTATTGTGGCTTCCACAGTCTTGTCTGTTTCCTCGCGTTTTCTGGAACACCTCCAAGCAGCTCAAATGGGGGCTCCACCTAACAAGCCTCCAGATATGTTGTTTGTGCCTGAAGAGGAAAGACAAGAATTACTCATAATGTTTCATGATTCAAAACCAGCAGGTCATCCTGGTATTACTAAGACTCTTACCAGTATCTCCAGACAGTTATGGTGGCCCACCATGCGACAGGACGTACGTCTGTTTGTTTTGGCTTCTGTGCCAGAAGTAAAACCTTGCCTGTCGGTCTATTGCAGCCTTTACCCATTCCTAATAGGCCTTGGTCTCATCTATCCATGGCTTTTATTGTGGACTTGCCGAAGTCCAAGGGTCATACTGTGGTTCTGACAGTTGTAGACCGCTTACCCAAAATGGCTCATTTTATTCCTTTACCTAAGCTTCCTACAGCCAAAGAACTGGCGGTCGTCTTTGCTAGAGAGATTGTACGAATACATGGGGTTCCGTCTGAAATAGTCTCTCGTTTCTGGAGGGATTTCTGTGCGGAGATGGGGGTGCGATTGGCCTTCTCTTCAATATATCATCCACAAACCAATGGGGCAGCAGAGAGGGCAAATCAGGGTCTCGAGCAGTACATACATTGCTTTACCACACAACAACAAGACAATTGGTTGGAGTTGTTGCCCAGGGCTGAGTATGCACGTAATAACGCCGTTAACGAGACCACTGGCCACTCTCCTTTTTCTGCTATCTATGGTTTTTTCCCTCCGGCTCTACCGCTTCAGTTTGCTGAACAGGCCATCCCGGCTCTCGATGAACATCTCACACAACTACAGGATATTCGCGAAAACATGGAGCGCAATGTTGCTGTCCAGAAATGCAAGACTGACAGGCATAGGTTACAAGCTCCTTCCTACAATGTGGGGGATAGAGTTTGGTTGTCCACTAGGAGTGTGAAGTTGCGGGTGCCTTCTATGAAAATGACAGCTCGGTTTATCGGTCCATACAAGATCATTCGCCGCGTTAACCCTGTGGCTTATGCTCTTGCCCTTCCTAGACATCTTCGCTTGCACAATGTCTTCCACACCTCCCTACTGAAGCCTTTGTTGTGTAACAGGTACACGCGGGTCGTTCCTCCTCCTCCACCTGTTCAGGTTGATGGAGAGACGGAGTATGAGGTTAGGAAAGTTCTGGATTCTAGGCTGTTCAGGGGTGCTCTGCAGTACCTGGTCTATTGGGTGGGTTATGGTCCGGAGGACCGGTCCTGGATTCTGGCTTCCAACATGTCTGCCTCTAGGTTGGTCAGGGCGTTCCATCGCCCTGGTGGTCGTCCTGCCACTCACCCCGGTGGTCGTCCTGCCACTTGTCCTGTTGGTCGTCCGGTGGCCTCCCGTGGAGAGGGGGGGGTACTGTAACGTTGGGGGCTTCCAGCCTTTCCGGTGTGCTTGAGGGCAGCATGTCTGATGCTGCTTGCTCACCAACACTCGGTTTAAATTGAAACAGGCAGGGAGGTGGCTGCATGAGGTGCGGCTTGAGAGGGGGACGCGGTCTGGTGAAGGTCTTTAAAAACCAACAGTTCCTTCTAAGCAGTGCCAGATCATGGTTATCCATACCTGAGCTCCTTGTACCTGAATTCTCTCGTGATTTAACCTGTTATTGACCTCTGCTTGTTTTCTGACTATTCTGCCTTCCGTTGCCCTAGACTATTTCCTTGTACTACGCTTCTGCACTGATATCGAACCGGCTATTCTATTTGACTATTCTATACTCTGTATTCCTGATTCTGGCTCGTCTGACTACCCCCGTGTTGCTGACCTGGTTTTGTATTACGACATTGTCTTTGATTAACCCTTTCTGTCTAGCTAGTATACCTGGCCAATTCTAAGGACCAGACAGTTGGTAGCTTTTGGGCTCTGTGGAGTGTTGGGCTTTAAGGACTGCGTGGTGGGATCCGGGAACCGTGACACCTACCTCTACTGTAATGGGGGTCAGTACCCAGGGTGGATATCCCCACGCAGAAAGGTTCCTTTTCGCTGTCAGTTTCCCAAAGAAGTACTGATTCTGGCCCAATCCCACCCAATCAATAGTTGGACCTCCTTGTAGTGTGAACACAGAGATTGCACTGACTATATTTAGAAATTACGAAGGAACAGCACACATAGGGGAGCACAGAACACAAAGGTAGAACACATTCCAGTGTTGCCATACTGAATAGCCTTCCTCCTCCCACACATGCCTTGGTGAAATAAACAAAGGATGATGAAGGTGGCAGAAAGATCTGCAGGGTTATTCAAAGAGAATCGAAAAGTCACCGCACGTTCGTTGACTTTTTCGTTCTCTTCAATTCGGCACGATTTGGCGATCCCATTTCGGCGACCCTGCGGTGTATTCAGCAAGCACCACAGGGCCGCCGTAATGCAGGGAAAAGTCGCCGCAAACCCGAAAACTCAACGCAAAACCCGACGAAGGCACACCGAAAACCCGCAAAAACATCTGGATTAACCCCACCGAAAACACCGGAAAAACCCGTGCAGGAGCCGATCACACGCAACGCAGCCGCTGGAAAAACCCGACACCACAGACGAATGGAGTTAAAAAAAAACATTTGCTTGAATGTTTGAAAAGTGAAACGCTGTTTGCAAAGAAACTAATGAGCGAAAATGTCCGAAATTTACATATGAGGTCCAAGGAATGATAATAAAAAGGGCTGTTACAGAAAAAAGAACAAACGTCTAAAAAAGAAATTTAAAAGAAATCGGCAAAAAAAATTTGGGCAAAAAATGCTTACAATATCCCAAAAAAATCTATAAATAAAGAGACTTTTTCCTGCAGAATATTATAATGAACGGTTTATTAGATATTGAATTAAAATGGAAATATTTTTAACATTGAAGCCTATGGGATTCGCCTGAATAAATCTGCTGCATGAAGCCACCGATTTGCAGGGCAATTCGGCAACTTTTCACTGTTGGGTTTTGTTCTCTGGATAGACAAAGCTATGGGGACTTCACTGCCCTCGAACAGGCACCGTATGTGCAGGCAATTCGCCAACATTTGGCGAACTGCCTGCTCTCTGGATAGCCGAATGGCCAAGAAAGCGGTCGGTTACCTTTCGGCAGCCATTCGGATCTCTTTGAATAACCCTGCTGGTTTAAGCCAGTTCCTGTGAGCTGGATGGAAGCATGGAGAAACAGCATGGAGAAACAAGGGAATCATTAAGTTTACATTACAAAATGTGCAACAGTACAGCATATATAACCTGCTACACTCCACAATGAAAACACAAGGGAATACAACACAGAGCTCAGGGAATAGGAGATGTAGAACACCCTATACTTCCTGCTAGCGGTACAGGGTGACGTGGGCATAGGAAAGGGTTGGGGAACGGTATATAATATCAGGCCCCCAAAACCCACATTCCTACACCTCCAAAAAGTATCCCTAGGTCCATGTACCCCAAGTTTTAAGGGACTACTTTCACAGCCACCATTTGGACTTTCATGACTATGAACCTGTCTGAAGTTCATTAAAATAAACCAGTATCTTGAACAATGGCATCCGATAAACAGTTCTTAGAACTCGGAGTCAAGCGCAGAGAAATGTCCTTAAAATGTCTAGTGATGCTCAGAAAATGAGACCATAAAACCTAGTGACTGGTCTGCAGACTACCTGGACAAACTACAATATCCTAGAACTTATCAAATTTCAGTTATTCTAGGGCTAGAATTAGTGCATTTGCAAATATTTCCAAACATAGAGACATATGCAAAATCATTTCCGTTGAAGCGTCCATTTCATAAAGTCATTCCTAGGCAGTAAGGTATTCTGAGACACCAACACACCTTCCTCTACTTTTATCTTCCCGTATCTCTCACACATTTCTTTGTATTTCTTTTGAAATTGTGTAAAACAGAGATTATGGTTTTCTAATTTAACACACTTTCAAGGAAAAATATATTTTTGTCTTTGAAAGAGCCCTCTGTGTTGTGTTTTATAAGTTCACATACTGATATTTAACCCCTTAAGGACCAAGGGTCTTTAAAGTCAATGCATTTATGACATAAACGTTACATTGTTGGTCCTTAAGGAGTTAATTCTAACAAGCACTTTACAATATTGTATTGTCATGTGTTAGCTTTCACATATTTTCAGGCTGATTTGTTACACTTACTTCAACACAGTTGATTTATAGAAATCCTTTAGCTACCATTGATTTTCTCCTGTCTAAAACAGTTAATTTGACTGTTGTTTGTTTTCGTCTGAATGAGTGAAAAAGTCTCTCAAAACATTGTCAATGTTCAAACAGAATGTGACCATTGCTGGTAAATGAGCAAAAGACAATTTCCTACCTCCTATATAACAATGTATGGGAAGTTTCCTAATGCGGTTTTAAAGTCTTCTGCTCTGAGGGCGATTCTAGACAAAGTATTTAACATTGTGTATGTACCACAATTATCATTTAGGTCTATCCCTTTAATCTCCACTCTCTGAACTCCCATGTTCCTAAACTGCAAAACTCTGCATTAGCTTTGATACAATAGGCAGTAATTACTTCACTTCCAAACACATTCCGTGGGGGTTATTCAGAGAGATCCGAAATGTCGCTGAAATTTAACCGGACACTGCAATTCAGCGAACGGGAACTGGCTTAAACCAGCAGGGTTATTCAAAGAGATCCGAATGGCTGTCGAAAGGTAACCAAACTCTGAAAATCAGCGTTTAGTTACCTTTGGCTATCCAGAGAGCAGGCAGTTCACCAAATGTTGGCGAATTGCCTGCACATACGGTGCCTGTTCGGTGCCGGGTCGAGGGCAGTGAAATCCCCATAGCTTTGTCTATTCAGAGAACAAAACCCAGCAGGGAAAAGTTTCCGAAATGCCCTGCTGTTCGGTGGTTTCATTCGACAGGTTTATTCAGGCGAATCCCATAGGCGTCAATGTTAAAAATTTTCCCATTTTAATTCAATATCTAACAAACTGTTTATTATTTTACTCTGCGGTAAAAATGTCTCTTTATTTATAGATTTTTTAGGATCTTTTAGGCATTTTTCGTGATTTTTTTCAGCAAAATTCTTTTCTGTTTTTTTATCGTTTTTTTTAAATTTTCCTTAACAGACCATCTTATCATTCATAGGACCTTATGTGTCAATTCCAGACATTTTCGTTCAGTAGTTTTTTTGTAAACAGCGTTTCACTTTCGAAACTTTCAAGCATACTTTTTTTTAACACCTTCGTCTGAGTGTCGAGTTTTTCCGGCAGCTGCTCTGCGCTGTGATCGGAGGCTCGTTGGGTCTTTCCATCATGTTCGGTAGGGTTTTTACGATGGTTTCTGCAGGCTTTCAGTGAGTGTTCCGCAGAACACTTTCCGGTTTGGCGGCGAGTATTCCCTGCACTACGGGGGCCCTGTGGTGCTTGCTGAATACGCTGCAGGGTCAGTGAACTAGGAATCGCCAAATCACTCCGAAGTCACCGAAAGGTCACCGAACGTGCGGTGACTTTTCAAATATCTCTGAATAACCCTGCATGTATGTCACTTTTATTTATTTTTAGGAATTTTTTTGGCTTTTTTTGGGATTTTTTGGGTGAAAGATGAGGTTTCCTTACTTACTTTAAAGAAACTAGACTTTTTTCCACCATTGTTTTCAATGTTAAAAAAATACCCGTTTTTATTAAATATTTCTTAAACCATTTAGAATTTTTCAATTGCAGCAAACAGCTGTTTATTTTTTAGGATTTGTTTCGCATTTTTCGGGATTTTTTTGGGTGAACGTTTAGGTTTCCTAACTTATTTTAAATGTAATAATGAGGTCTGTTTTTCTTTCCTGAACGTATGCAGCTAAATTATTTTCTTACAGTCTTTGTGCGTTCAGAATTTGGATACATTACATTGTGTCAGCCCATGGACAGTTCCAAGCCTGCTGGCGTTAACCATGGTCCTGATTCATTGTGAAATAGATTGATAACATGTTTCACTTTCAGGTACTGTCCATGGCCTGAAAGTGAAACATTATCAATCTATTTCACGATGAATCAGGACTTCTATGCCCTGATTCTACCTCTACGGCGAGTCAAGTTGCTTCTGCAAATTGGTCCGGAATAGGACTATATTGTATATGTTGTGTAATTTATGATCTACTTTGTGCGCTCCCTTACACCTTTGGTTTTTAGTTTTAATACTGCTTAAGTGGAGGATATACTTGGTGAGCTGCATAAAATATATCCCTGCCATTTATTATAATTACAGCACCTTTACACACTCTATCCCTTTGAGGTTATAAAAAAAATGATTTTGTTTGTTGAAACTTTGATTCGGGATTTCGGAATTTCGGGCGGCTGATATTTAGTTTCATAACTGCTCCCAAAAGAATGAAAATGGTAAATTTTGTATGAAATTCAATTCGTAACGACACGAATTGCACATCCCTAACTATTACTAAACAGTCTTTTGCTATTATTAAATAGTCGGTAACAGTTACTATTTTTAAATAGTCGATTACTTATTGCGCGGTACACCACTGTTAAGTATTACAAAGTACTGGCGCTAATTACCAAAGGGATGAGATGTTGAAAATTTTAGCTACTGCGCAAACCAAGTGCTAACTCCAAAATCGAGTAACCTAGCCAAGCGCAAAATCAACAGTCTATGAAAAGGAATGCAGCACAGTTGTTCTATTGACCCATACACCAGAGTTATTAGACAATGGATGTAGTCAAGCATGTTAGGTTTATTGCTGCAGCTTTCATACTTGTCCTGCATTACATATGCAGAAACTGTGCCCGATGCCAGCAGGAGATTAAGAGCGCACCATGTGTCCAAAGAACTAGACTCACGTTGGAGAAAGTGAGTGATGCTGTATTTTAGGGTTGCACCGATACCAATACTAGTATCGGTATTGGGGCCGATACTGGGTACTGCAGGAGTACTTGGTACTCGTGTAGTACCCCCCGATATTTTTCCCAATACCGGAAGCTGGCATTGAGCCGGCTTGCCGGCATCCGAGGGGCTGCGGCGGCTGTCCGAATGCTCTATCGGCATTCGTACAGCCGTCCCTGGAGCTCTCCGCGATGATACTTACCTTCCTGAGTGACGCCGGGAATGTCTCCGCGCGTGCGCTCGTTGGAAGGCCCCTAGCCGCGACCACGTGGGACCATGTGATCGCGGCTGGGGGCCTTCCAACGAGCGCACGCGCGGAAACTTTCCTGGCATCGCTCAGGAAGGTAAGTATCATCGCGGAGAGCAGCTGCAGGGCCTGTCCGAATGCTCTATCAGCATTCGGACAGGCCCTGCAGCTGCTCACTTTGTTCATACTTACCTTCCTGAGCGACGCCGGGAAAGTTCCCGCACGTGCGCTCGTTGGAAGGCCCCCAGCTGCGATCACATGGTCCCACGTGGTGCGGCTGGGGTCCTTCCAATGAGCGCACGTGCGGAGACATTCCCGGCGTCGCTCAGGAAGGTAAGTATTGTCGCGGCGGAGAGTGCCGGGGGGGCATATCCATGTGTGAGCTGGGCAAATCCATGTGTGAGCTGGGCAAATCCATGAGCTGGGGGCTATATCCATGTGTGAGCTGGGGCATATCCATGTGGGAGCTGGGGCATATCCATGTGGGAGCTGGGGCATATCCATGTGTGAGCTGGGGCATATCCATGTGTGAGCTGGGGCATATCCATGAGCTGGGGGCAATATCCATGTGTGAGCTGGGGCAAATCCATGAGCTGGGGCAATATCCATGTGTGAGCTGGGGCAAATCCATGTGTGAGCTGGGGCATATCCATGAGCTGGGGCAAATCCATGTGTGAGCTGGGGCAAATCCATGTGTGAGCTGGGGCAAATCCATGAGCTGGGGCATATCCATGAGCTGGGGCAAATCCATGTGTGAGCTGGGGCATATCCATGTGTGAGCTGGGGCATATCCATGAGCTGGGGCAAATCCATGAGCTGGGGCAAATCCCATGAGCTGGGGCAGTATGAATATATATATATCTTGGGGGGGATATATACATGTGAGCTGGGGCATTTTTATTTGGTCTGTTCTTATTGGAAAGCGTCACATGACATTAAAGAAAAGTATCGGTACTCGGTATTGGTGAGTACTTTTAAAAAGTATTGGTACTCGTACTCGGTCTTAAAAAAGTGGTATCGGTGCATCCCTACTGTATTTACTTCGCTACAGACTGCACCATGACCAGATCTGCAGGCTCTATGTGCAGCTGCAGTCGCATCTAGATTTGAGGTCTGGTTCATTCTTATCTGTGAGAGGAATGACCAAGCTGCTGTGCTGTTTAAGGTTCTTCGTACTGAGACCTTTCAGCACCCCCTACCAGAGCTAGGTGGTGTCAGCCACAGCACCTTCAAGATACTATACCGCTTCCTTATAGCTATGTGTGACCTGTATATTGGATACCCTATCACCCCTGAGGGCTGGCGTAGTGTAAAGCTGTTTTTTTGCACTTTGAAGGGTTTCCCAATGTCCTGGGCGCAATTGATTGCACCTGGGTGCCCTGGAAGGATCCTGCAGTTTCTATCAATCGCAACCACTTCCATTCTATCAATGTGCAAATGATTTTTGAAGCCAATATGCGCATCACCTATCTGTTTCTAGCGTTTCCTGGTAGTGCGCATGATTATTGTGTGTTATATACCATGTGTTAGCTGATTCAGGAGATCCTCTCAGGCCATGGCTGATGACCTGATGGCCACATATCGCTCATTCTAAAAGGCAATGCATGTAAAATGCCACCCAGCACCATGTACAATCCATACGATACAGGAAAGGAATCGCACATGGCATTCCCTAACTGCGGTACATGAATTACACATGTTGCAGGGCAGCACTTTTATATGTGTTACACCCTGCATGAAATGGGGATATGTGTAAAAGACAACATGGCCCATCAGGCACACTTAACTACATAAATAAATATTCCTTGGCACAACAGGGAAAAGATCTGTCTGAGTAATAAAAATAAGTTTATGCTGCACATGGAAGCAGCCTTTATGAAGGACGCTTCCACAGCTCAAACATCACAATAAAATTGCATTCAGAATTTAAACCGCGTTGATTGATAAATGCCCCCTACATAGCACTTTGGACCCAATTCAGGACATAGCACCCCAATCAAGATGGAAATGTACCTATTAATTTAATGTGTCTGGAAAGTTTTGGGTATCCCCTGCTAAGCAATTTGTATGTATGACATAGATACAATAATGCTTTCCTCATGTGTCCTGTATGTATGCCATTAGACACCTCCGTCAGAACAATGACACAAGTGCAAAGGATGATTCACGCCCACATAAGTTATCCCATAATCTCCTCAAATACAAGAAAGTCTTTATTGTGATTAATTTGAATGTGCAGTCATGGATGTGTGACTAATGTGTATTTAACCCTGTAGATCCTGATGGACTATGACCTGCTGGACTCGTCCATTGAGATCCATCTCACCATTAACTCTGTGAGTACACTTGTGCAATGCTCCAACAATGAAATGCTACCCAAATATTCATCATCATGAAGTCTGGCCCTGTCAAGCTGTACACTTCAACATAATCGGGTTGCACCTCTTTTGCACAGAAAATGTCTTGTTTTTATATCTTATTGTTTTGTTTTTATGATTGCACCTCTTTTTGTATTGCATTATCGGTGCAGTGCTTTAAAATATTCCTTTGAAAAAGCATAGAGCCATAGTGAAATTGTGTTCTCTCCTGTATTTGGAAGAGAAGGCATTACAAAAGCATCAATATTAAACCAAGCCAGCAATAATGTTTAAGCTACAGCTCTGGAACCAGATATTTAAGCATGATCTCAAAGGAATAAAACAGTTTGTTGATGATCATCAGATTATATCATTTGTATCAGGGGAAGTAATATGAGCGTCAGGCCATGCACTTTTCAAGTCTCACTTGGCTATCTTCATGTTGTTTCGAGTTCTAAGATTCTGCTGAAGCTTAGCATAAAGTTTGGGAAAAATGAATTCCTAAAGGAACCTTTAACTGATACATTTTATTCAGCATCAGCACGTATACAGGGCAATAATATGCCTGTTAAAAATAAGTCATATCAAGCTGGAGGGTTATCATGAGCTGAAAATTTCCATTACTACTTTCTCCATATCTGCTGCACTTTCAAATAGATTTGCGTTGTGTGTCATTAAGTCTCTGGGTGTATTTTTTTTTGTTGTCACATTGCTATAAAACTATGATTGCAATTCTTGATTTTCCATATCCATTGAATTCAGGAGTCAAATCCTACAAACAAAAGTGTGGGAAATCACCATAATTTCAAAAACAAAGCAAATAAAAATATTTTTGATAGCTACACACACAGATATATCAACAAAGAAAGAAACATTATTATTATCCTTTATTTTTATAGCACCACAATTTTTGCAGCACTTTACAAGATCAGTGTACAAGGGTTTGATACATTAGAATACCACCATTGGATGATATGGCCTTATTCAGGGGGACCCTGTTCCCAAGGGAACTTACGATCTATTTGAGTTGTACACATATTTTGTGAGGTAGGCGCATCCATATCGCTAGGTGTCTTGCCTTCTTGGTTGTATTGGAGGGATGTGCTGAACAGGATTTGACTTGCTTCTCCACGGTCAAAGAGCAGAGATGTTACCACTGAACTCCACATCCAAAATTGTGTGGAAGGCAAGTATGTACCGTAAGGTGTCTTGCCCAAGAACCTGGGTCTCCACAGTTACAGAGCAGTGATGTTTCCTCTACTCCATCCAGCCGACTTACAGGCAAAAACACAGACACACACACATATATATATATATATATATATATATATATATATATATATATATAGTGACGTTTGGGGGCCCACAGAGCACGTGCACAATGTCTTTCACAAACAAAAACAGCTTTATTCACCCTTTCGGGGCAGTCAAAACGGCAACATAATAAGTACACGCTTGGGTTCAGTGAAATTAAAGCAAAGTCCTGATCTTCAGCACAAATAAACAGAAAAATAATGATGGCTCACCAACGCTTTAAACCGTCCCAAACCTGGGGAATCCTTTCCCCAGTATGTAGAAGCCTCTCCAGCAAGGCACAGCACGTCTCCTGCTTTTGGAACACACACACAGCTTCCACTGATTACTTTCCTTTTACCTAAACTCCCACAATCCTATCTGGGAGTTGCTGGCTTTAAACATCTTCCTGGACAGGAAGATTAACCCTGTGCTTGCACTTAAAGGGACCACAACCCAAATAGGGGTGAAAAGGTAAGGGAGGGTTCGGTGGAGGCGCTCGTAAGTAGAGATAAAGTGGAAATATATGGAAATGCTGCCAACTAGAAGGGGGCACAGGCTCTCGACGAATGTGCAGGTAGAGTCAGCAAAAAAGTAGGATTAACTAGTGGCGCAGTGATTTCAATTACTCCTTAAACAGTGCCTGGAAGGCTAATTGCATGTACCACACAGGTCATCAGTATGCAATACAAAGTGCAAATGCAAATCACGAAGGGTATAGAAAATCACAATATTCGGTATATGCAATATATTAAAGTGCAGTAGCGGTAATTATAGTAAAGTGCGAGTGCACCAGTGAATAAAGTGCAGGTGCAACGATAAGGACAATGCAGCGGTGGAAGTAAAATCCAATTAAAATATTCAGTCTAGTCCATGAAAAGAGGGAGAACTTTCGGCGAATGGTCAAGAAAAGTCTATGATGTTAATGTTCCAGTTCCTAGGTGGACGGGTAGTGCATCAAAAGTGCTTGAGATTATTTCAATATTAGCCCTTCCACATTTGTTGCAAACTTGCTTGGGCGTGTCAGCTCCTCTGGTGGTCTCGATGAGCTCCACAGCAAAAATATAAATAAAAAGGGGAGAGAGGAGGGGAAATGATAGTGTAGAAATCCTCTATACGGGTGTGTTATAGTAGGTAAAATTGCACACTTACAAATTCCAGAGCCTAATTGGATCCAGGCTCTGGAGTGAAACGCCTTGTGCCTTAATCTAGGGTGGTCACTGCCCTTCTTTAAAAGGTCTTCTTACTCCACCTCAGCCGGGGGACACAAAAATAAAAAAGAGACAGCGCTCTCATAGCATGATACCAGTTATACAGAATGCTTTAGGAGAGGAGACAATTTTGCACTCACCAATACAGGAGCCTTATGGGTCCAGGCTCAACTGTTATGCTTGTGGAGTTCCTTATCGGTGAACTCCTAGACCTCTTTCGCTGCTCACTTTGCGTCACTCTGCACCTGGTCGTAGTTCGCTGGATGCCTCCAGTACATTCAATGACTGGTGTAGTGAGTGTAAAAAAACAAAAAAAAAACTGAAAGGGTCTTGGGAGTGAATAAAAACAGTAGGTTTATTGTGCAAATTTAACAAGAATAACTAAAGTGCATAAATAACATATGGATATACAAATATAGATATAAAGGAGTACAGGGGTTCCCCATTCTTCCCCCTGTACTCCTTTATATCTATATTTGTATATCCATATGTTATTTATGCACTTTAGTTATTCTTGTTAAATTTGCACAATAAACCTACTGTTTTTATTCACTCCCAAGACCCTTTCAGTTTTTTTTTTTTTTTGTTTTTTTACACTCACTACACCAGTCATTGAATGTACTGGAGGCATCCAGCGAACTACGACCAGGTGCAGAGTGACGCAAAGTGAGCAGCGAAAGAGGTCTAGGAGTTCACCGATAAGGAACTCCACAAGCATAACAGTTGAGCCTGGACCCATAAGGCTCCTGTATTGGTGAGTGCAAAATTGTCTCCTCTCCTAAAGCATTCTGTATAACTGGTATCATGCTATGAGAGCGCTGTCTCTTTTTTATTTTTGTGTCCCCCGGCTGAGGTGGAGTAAGAAGACCTTTTAAAGAAGGGCAGTGACCACCCTAGATTAAGGCACAAGGCGTTTCACTCCAGAGCCTGGATCCAATTAGGCTCTGGAATTTGTAAGTGTGCAATTTTACCTACTATAACACACCCGTATAGAGGATTTCTACACTATCATTTCCCCTCCTCTCTCCCCTTTTTATTTATATTTTTGCTGTGGAGCTCATCGAGACCACCAGAGGAGCTGACACGCCCAAGCAAGTCTGCAACAAATGTGGAAGGGGTAATATTGAAATAATCTCAAGCACTTTTGATGCACTACCCGTCCACCTAGGAACTGGAACATTAACATCATAGACTTTTCTTGACCATTCGCCGAAAATTCTCCCTCTTTTCATGGACTAGACTGAATATTTTAATTGGATTTTACTTCCACCGCTGCATTGTCCTTATCGTTGCACCTGCACTTTATTCACTTGTGCACTCGCACTTTACTATAATTACCGCTACTGCACTTTAATATATTGCATATACCGAATATTGTGATTTTCTATACCCTTCGTGATTTGCATTTGCACTTTGTATTGCATACTGATGACCTGTGTGGTACATGCAATTAGCCTTCCAGGCACTGTTTAAGGAGTAATTGAAATCACTGCGCCACTAGTTAATCCTACTTTTTTGCAAATAGGGGTGAAACATATTTTCCATCCAGGACCCAGCCCTGCCGACCTCTACATATCCCCCCCCTCTGTCTCAATGCGGAGGTGTTTGAGGCAACAGTAGACAGCCCACAATGCATCCGGGACAGTGCATCAGCATTTTGGTGCTGTTTCCCAGGCCTGTGTTCCACCACAAAAGTTAAACTCCTGGAGAGACAGGAACCACCTGGTTACCCTGGCATTAGGGTGGTGGTGCTGCCTCATCCAGGTCAATGGGGCATGGTCAGACACTAAACGGAACTTCCTGCCCAACAGGAAGAATCTCAAAGAATTCAAGGCCCACTTTATGGCCAAGCCCTCTCTTTCCACCACAACATAGTTTTTCTCCGCTGCCGTCAGTTTCCTACTAAGAAAAACCACAGGGTGCTCTTCCCCATTGACTTTTTGGGATAGCACAGCCCCCAAACCCTCACTTGAGGCATCCGTCTGTACAATGAACTCCCTCATGAAATCAGGGACTACCAGCACTGGGTGCTGACACAATACAT
This sequence comes from Leptobrachium leishanense, assembly GCA_009667805.1. NCBI lineage: Eukaryota > Metazoa > Chordata > Amphibia > Anura > Megophryidae > Leptobrachium > Leptobrachium leishanense. The sequence continues at coordinate 115,915,388 of CM019065.1, read as the reverse complement.
TTTTAAGCTTCTCGAAGGCATCTTCAGCATTGGCATTCCATTGAATCATCACTGACTTCCTACCTTTCGTCAGGTCAGTCAGTGGTGCAGCAATAGAGGCAAAATTGGGGACAAACCGCCGGTAATACCCCACTATACCCAGAAAAGCACGAACCTGCTTTTGCGTGAGGGGGCGTGGCCAGTTCTGGATAGCCTCTACTTTGTTAAATTGTGGCTTTACCAGACCCCTGCCTACGACATATCCCAGGTACTTAGCTTCCTCCATCCCTACCGCACTTTTCTCAGGGTTAACAGTAAAGCCCGCTTTCCTCAAACCATCCAAAACCGTCTGAACCCGGGGAAGATGGGACTCCCAATCTGGACTGAAGATGACAATGTCATCCAGGTACACCGAGATATAGCTCAGGTAGGGGCGGAGCACCCTATCCATCGCTCGTTGGAAGGTGGCCGGGGCTGAGTGTAACCCAAAAGGCATCCGCTTATAATGAAAATGACCCTCTGGAGTGGAAAAAGCAGTCTTTTCCCTGGCTTCCTTAGTCAGGGGTATCTGCCAGTATCCCTTAGTAAGGTCCAGGGTGGTGATATAACGGGCCGGACCCAATTTCTCTATTAATTCATCCACCCTTGGCATGGGATACGCGTCAAATTTTGACACCTCGTTAAGTTTCCTGAAGTCATTGCAGAATCGCAGAGTGCCGTTGGGCTTCGGTACCAACACGATGGGGCTCGACCATTCACTCTGTGACTCCTCAATGACATCAAGCTGAAGCATTTTTTTAACCTCTTCAGAAACAGCCTTTCTATGGGCTTCTGGGATGCGGTATGGCTTTACATGGGGTTCCGTCACAATATCATGTTTAATCCCGGACGTGTGTCCCGGTAGTCCTGAAAACATGCCTTTGTTTCTTTGCAGAAACTCCTTAACTTCTTGGGTTTGGGGTTTGGACAGGGTGGCAGCAATGTGTACTGCGTCAACACCATCAGACTCTATACCCACCCCAACCATGGCGGACACCTCCTCTCGGTCTCTCCAGGGTTTTAATAAATTTATGTGGTAGATCTGGTATGGTTTTCTTTTCCCAGGCTGATGCACTCGGTAGTTTACTTCCCCTACTTTTTCAACCACCTCATATGGTCCCTGCCACTTGGCTAGGAACCGACTTTCCACTGTGGGTATAAGTACTGCTACCCGGTCCCCAACCTGAAATTGCCGCAGCTTGGCTGACTGGTTTTACACCCTTTTCTGGGCCTCCTGAGCTTTCTGCAAATGTTCCTGTACCAAAGGCATCACTTTAGAAATTCTCTCTCTCATCTGAGAGATATGTTCAATGAGCAATTTATGCGGAGAGGACTCACTTTCCCATGTCTCCTTCACCAAATCTAGCAATCCCCGGGGTCTGCGACCATACACCAACTCAAAAGGTGAGAACCCTGTAGAGGCCTGAGGAACCTCTCGAATAGCAAACAGCAGTGTGGGAAGCAAATGATCCCAGTCTCTTCCATCTCTCTGCACAACCCTTTTAAGCATCATTTTCAGAGTCTTGTTGAATCTTTCTACTAGACCATCTGTCTGAGGGTCATAAACAGATGTTCGCAACTGCTTGATTTGGAACAACTTGCACACATCTGCCATCACCCGGGGCATAAATGGGGTCCCCTGGTCCCGTCAAAATTTCCCTTGGCAGGCCAGTTCTCGAAAACATAAAAAACAACTCCCACGCAATAGCCTTTGATGTAGGGTTTCTTAAAGGAACCGCCTATGGCTACCTTGTGGCATAATCAAGAACCACCAGGATATATCGGTGTCACCGAGCAGACTTCTCTAAGGGATCCACTATATCCATAGGGATGCGCTCAAAGGGCACCTCAATTATTGGCAGAGGCACCAAGGGGTTCCTATAATGGGGTGCTGGGGCAGTTAACTGGCAAACAGGGCAGGAGGAACAGTACCTCTTAACCGCGGCACCGATCCCTGGCCAGTAAAACCGGTCCGTTATCTGGGCCTCGGTTTTCTCAGCTCCCAGGTGACCACTTAGAGCATCATTGTGAGCCAGATCCAGCACCATTCTCTGGTAGGGCTGGGGTACTAGTAATTGTTCCACAATTTCTCCCCGAATTTCTGATACCCGGTAGAACAGATCATTATTGACCGCAAAGTGAGGAAATCTTTTCTCTGCATCTGGTGCTTGAGGTACCCCACTGACAACAGTTACCTGTTCGCGAGCATTTATCAACATCGGGTCACCCATTTGAGCCCTGCAAAATGCACCTCTGGACACATCTAAGTCAGGGTGTACTGGATAAGAAGAACCCTCCCCCTCATCCACCCCAAGTGTAATATCTACAGGGGATAATTCCTCTTCATTCTCTCCTACCATAACCGGCACTGGAGAGGATTCCCCCTCCTTGGGTGTCAACTTAGGTTGAGGAGCTAGGACACTCACATCAGGTACAACATTCTCATTTTGAACACATTTGAGCAACTCCTTATCAACAGTGTCCACAGTCATGTTTGGTGGGGTTGACCCTGAATTGTGCGCCAGTTCGATGGGCAGTTCAGTTTGTGCCAAGCACCACAGTTCAGCAAACAAGGGGCAGTCCCGTCCCACAATCACATCATGTATCAGAGTACTCACCACCCTGACCTCTTGGGTGACCGAAGTATTCCTGGCGGAAATGGTGACAGGGATCAGCGGATACTCCCGAGTATCCCCATGGATACAGAGAACCGGGAGGGTTCTTTGTACTGGACCAAGCCTTCCGACTACCCAGGCATGCACCAGGGTGACCATACTCCCAGAGTCCAGGAGAGCTTTGGCTGGGCGGTGATTCACCCACACAGTACATTCAAACTGACCCCCCTCTAGGTCAAGGTGGGTAGTGCACGTTGTGAGGGTGTAGAAGGACACTCTCCGAACGGATCCACACTCCATGGGCTCCTCCTGTAGCGGACACTGCGCCCGGGTATGGCCCCAGGCGCGACACCTCCAACACTGTATATCGCCAGCAGTTCGGGTAGCGACAGGCCTCTGCAGAACCGAGGAAGATGATTTTGGGGTGCTGGTTCCCGGGTCCAGTGACGCTTCCCTCCGAGGAACTGAAGCAGGCCTCACAGGCGGTGGCAAGACTGGTCCTCGACGACTGGTTGGTCTGAGCAGGTCCACGGTGTATCTCTCCACCATCTCAACTACCAGTGCTGCAGTCTTGGGGTCCCCATGGCTGACCCAGAGCTGTAGATCCTTTGGTAGAGACCTCAGGTAGTGGTCCATCACAACCCTTTCGACCATTTGCTCTCTAGTCAGGGTTTCTGGCTGCAACCACTTTTTAACCAGCTGTCCTAAGTCGTGCATCTGGGACTGGGGCTGCTGGTCAGGGCAGTACTTCCAGCAGTGAACACGTTGAGCCCAGACAGCAACAGTTACCCCAAGGTGGGCCAGAACCTCAGCTTTCAGCCGGTCATAATTCTTTGCATCTTCTAGGTCAAAATATGCCTTTTGAGGGTCTCCTGTCAGAAACGGGGAAATGAGACCGGCCCATTGGTCTTGGGGCCACCCCTCTCTCTCAGCAGTCCTTTCAAACGTGGTGAGAAATGCTTCCACATCATCACTGGGAGACAGCTTTTGCAGGAAGTGACTGGCCCTTATGGAGACATGGTTACCAGCAGCGACCACTGCTTGATCACGTCCAGGTGCAAGTTGGTGCATGGCCTCCCGCAGGGCAGTGATCTGCGTCTGTGTGGCTACCTGCTGTGCTGTAAGTTGTGCAGCCAGCAAATGGGTGCTTTCTTGTTGGGCAGCAACAGCCTGTGCCAGGGCTTGTTGCTGCTGAGCCATCGCCTCTTCATGGCGAGTCTGGGCCTGCACATTGACAAAGACCATCTGCTTAACGAACTCCTCCATAGCTGTGGACTTCAGTGCAGCCTTAGCCCAGGACATGCAATCAGAACACTGTCCTTTTTAAAATGTCAGGGTTTTTTTTCCACAAAAATTCCTCTTGCTTGGCGTGTGAGGGGTAGCAAATTGCCCGCATTCGAAACACCAGTTGTGATGTTTGAGGGCCCACAGACCACGTGCACAATGTCTTTCACAAACAAAAACAGCTTTATTCACCCTTTCAGGGCAGTCAAAAAGGCAACATAATAAGTACACGCTTGGGTTCAGTGAAATTAAAGCAAAGTCCTGATCTTCAGCACAAATAAACAGAAAAATAATGATGGCTCACCAGCGCTTTAAACCGTCCCAAACCTGGGGAATCCTTTCCCCAGTATGTAGAAGCCTCTCCAGCAAGGCACAGCACATCTCCTGCTTTTGGGACACACACACAGCTTCCACTGATTACTTTCCTTTTACCTAAACTCCCACAATCCTATCTGGGAGTTGCTGGCTTTAAACATCTTCCTGGACAGGAAGATTAAACCTGTGGTTGCACTTAAAGGGACCACAACCCAAATAGGGGTGAAACATATTTTCCATCCAGGACCCAGCCCTGCCGACCTCTACAATATATATACACAATATATACAGCATATAAACACATTATATTTAGTATATCACACAAACAGCTCTTTTCACTCTGTCGCTTAGCTCCAGCTACAGAGGATGAAATGCACCACCTTTAATCATCTTCACACATCATCACCTGCTCCCTAGACCCTGTTCCCTAACACCTGCTCAGTCATCTTTACTCTATCCTTAATGCTTACCCACATGTTCAACTGCTCTCCTGCCTCCAGCATTGTTCCACTCTCCTTGAAACTTGCAATAATCATCCCCATCCTCAAACTCCCCTGCAAATAACAGTCCATTATCACTGCCCTCTCTAACGCCAGGTTCCTCAATAGGCTGGAATACAACTATCTAACCAACTTTCTCATCTACTCGTCCCTACAAGACCCACTATAATTTAGTTGCCTATCCCCTTCATTCCATTGAAACTGCTTTCACTAGTCACTCACCAATAGGGATGAGCCGAACACCCCTGAATTCGGTTCACATTCGAACTCAAACTTTTCAAAATTTCGAATTCGAACTCAAACTCAAAATAAGTCAATGGGACTCAAAATTCGATTTTTAGAGTGCCCTCCAAGAGGGCATATATGCTAGATATTTGCCATAAAAGGTGTATGGGGGTCCGGGTAGTGCCCTGGGGGACAGGAATCAAGGACAAAAAGTAAAAAAAAAAAGTTTTTAAAGGGACAGTGAGTTTTCCATGAAATAAGCGGTAAAAATAAAAATGAAAAATTCCTTCAAATATCATGCCTAGGAGGTCCCCATAACCTGTCCGTGAAGTCGCGGATTTCTAGAATGTATAGAAACATTTAAAAACAAGGTCCGGGTCCGGGTAGTGCCCTGTGGGACAGGAAACAAGGACAAAAAGTTTAAAAAAAGACATATTTAACCCCTTCACTGCTGACGACGTGTGGGACACGTCCTCAGTTACTCCTGCTGTATGCTGAGGAGGACGTGTCCCACACGTCATCAGCTTTGCCGGACCCCCGGCAGAGATACTCACCTCTCTGTCCGGGGTCCCGCGGCATTCTGACTTCAGCGTCCTCAGACGCTGAGGTCAAGCTCCTCCCGACGTAAATGACGTCATCGCGCCATGCGCGATGACGTTATTTCCAGGCGACCCCCCCGGCAATGTCGGGAGATCGCCTGGAAGGGGGGGGATCCGTTCGGATCCCTCTCCCTCCCGATCGGGAGGTCCCACAAAAAAAGCCAGGCACCGCTTAAAAGGAGAGAGTCTCCCCTTTTAAGCGGTGCCTAGCTTTAACCCTCGCACTTTGGTGCCTTGTGGAGTCGAAGTGCGGCCTAGCTCCGGTGGGGACCACCATCTTGGATCGCGGCTCCACCCCCAGGTCCCCCCTCACTGCCTGACGTCCTCATGCATAGCGTGATGACGTCAGATAGCCGGGGAACCCTTAGCTGCCTGGAATCCCCTGGTGGAGATAGGGGGTTCATTTGAGGGTTCACAGAGATGTTGTGAAGTTGTGTATAGAGATGCTGTGAGGCTGTGTATAGAGATGCTGTGAGGTTGTGTATAGAGATGCTGTTGGAGTTGTGTATAGAGATGCTGTGAGGCTGTGTATAGAGATGCTGTGAGGCTGTGTATAGAGATGATGATAGGGCTGTGTATAGAGATGTTGTGAGGTTGTGTATAGAGATGCTGTGAGGCTGTGTATAGAGATGATGATGGGACTGTGTATAGAGATGCTGTGAGGTTGTATATAGAGATGCTGTGTATAGAGATGCTGTTTGTGTATAGAGATGCTGATGGGGCTGTGTATAGAGATGCTGTTTGTGTATAGAGATTCTGATGGGGTTGTGTATAGAGATGCTGTGAGGTTGTGTATAGAGATGCTGTGAGGCTGTGTTTAGAGATGCTGAAGGGGCTGTGTATAGAGATGCCTTGCGGCGCCGAAGTGCGGACTAGCTCCGGTGGGGGCTGCCATCTTGGATGGCGGCTCCACCCCCGGGTCCCCCCTCACTGCCTGACGTCCTCACGCATAGCGTGATGACGTCAGATAGCCGGGGAACCCCTAGCTGCCCGGAATCCCCTGGTGGAGATAGGGGTTCATTTGAACCCCGATATCTCCAGGTAGATAGGGGGTCATGGAGGGTGTCAATCGAAAGGCCTGAGCATGGGCTTTCGAATGATACCCAACATGACCAGGTATAAAGTAAAAAAACAAACATGTATTTTTTTGTGTTATTTTTACTAATGCAGCAATATTGTTCACATTTCAATTATAATGTGAACAATGATGCTGCACTAATGATTTTTTTCTATGGGGTGTGTTTGCTATAAATCACGTAATTCTCCCCACAAAATGTAACACGTTCCCATTTCTTTTTTTTTCTTTTTTTTTATTTTATTTAGTGAATTTATACAATACAGAAAAATCACGAAATCAAACATTTAGAAATGCAGCCACTTAAGGCCGGCCAAGGTAACTACGGTCAGCTGGTCAGAAAACATGCAGCGCAAAGAAGGACAGGGCGGTAAAAAGTAATAAAAAGGCAGAAAGTACCATGTGCAATCAAAAAAAGCAAACAAACTATAAAATGCAGGCCGGGATTTATCAAAACAAATTACGAACCGTCCTAAGGCTGGGGTCAGACCAGCGCACTTTTAACGTGCGTTCTGGCGCACATAATTACGGCCGCACTAGCAGCAGATGACGGGCAATGACGGCCAATATACGATGTACGGCCGCACAAACGTCCGGCCGTGCAATGCAAGTGGAATTTGAACGCATTTTTTTGAGAACGCTGAACCGCTAGTACTGACGTACTGAGTGCGCAGCTGCGGCATACCGGCGTGTTTGCGTGATTAGGAGATGTCAGACGCTGATAATGTCCGGCCTACATAACGTCCAGACGCAAAAAGAGTTTTATTGACGATCCGTACAAAATCACGCCCGAAAATGCGCGTCGTCTGACCGTTTTTGCGCATTCCATGAAAAAATACGTCAATGCGTTCGGACGCACTTTTTCACGTTCGCGGGGAAAAATGCTTTCGTCTCACCCTAGCCTAAGAGTCCAGACACTAGGCCAAGCTAGAGACCAGAGACACATAAGCATATAAGAAAAATGCAGGGGGGAGGTAATTCAGTGAAGCTCAGTGCTGGAGAGGTAGAGGGCAAAGAAACCAGCATTCAATGCAGCCGAGGGTCCGGAGGATCCGGTGAGAGGCCCGCAGCCGCAAGGTCAAGCCAGGCCGCCGCGGCATCCGTGATGGTATAGGGGACGTTGGCGTGGGTCACCACCAAAGCTCCTGCCAGACCCCAGCGATATCGGACACCCTGTCGACGAAGAACTGATGTCACTTCACGGAAACGCCTGCGAGCCATCAGGGTCCATAATGGGAGATCGTGATACAGGGCCAGGGTGGAGCCCTCAAAGCGTACGGGATCCCTCACGCCCGGGGCATACATAACCTTGACCTTGAAAGCCTCATCACGGAGGACCACCACAACGTCTCGAGGAGCCCCAGGTGGGTTCGTCGCAGGTCTCCTGACCCGGAACACCGACCCAAGCATGTCAGGTGTGTCAGGGGGTAGCCCCGCGACCTGAAGCGCAAGACGGGTCACGTAGGACAGCAGAGCGTCGGAAAAAACAGAGTCCAGGACACCCCTGACCCTGATGTTTTGGCATCTGTGTCTCATTTCAAGCATCTCCACAGAGCGTGTCAGAAGCTCGACTTGGGATCGCAAACCGGCGACCTGACCAGACAGGTGAGTTTGTTCTGTTGTCACAGCAGAGGTCGTCTCCTGCACCACCTTCACCTGAGCACGCAGCGCCGCCACCTCCGTGCGGACCGCCGCCACCTAAGGCTGTCACACCTCACGCATCACCCGGAGCTCCTCCAAGATCCTGCAGAGATCCCCCTTCGTGGAGGGGAGATGGTCGTCCTCCTCCTGCACCTGCTGCTGTCGAGGTCCCATCTCCACTGAAGACTGAGCTAGCTCCGCCCCTCAACACGTCCCCATTTCTAATTTTTGTACAAGTGCACCCCATAGAAAACATAACCACAAACGTTCATGTGCTAAGATGTGAAAAAAAACACTTTACACACTGCAGATGATTAAAAATTTAATTTTTATTGCATTGTTTGTCATAATATACAGGCAGGACATGACGTATACATATAAAAATGATATATTATGAATCTGCAGAGTCTGCCAGAAAGAACGATATCTAATATGTCTGGGTCATTTAATAAAATGTGGCTTCAAATCGCGTTTAAACAAGATGAGCGAAAGCGGTAAAAATGAGCTGAGCACACAGCAGTGAAATGCAGGGTTAAGGGGTTAAACGGCATATCAGAGGAAGATTTAGTAGAGAAATGAACACTTCTCAGAAGCACAGGTGTTGTTTGATACATGTTCAGATCAGGAGACACCACACCCTCAGTCTCTACAGACAATGTATCAAATTCATCAGACCAGACTAATTAAAAGCACATGTTATTTCCAAACACTAACACCTGTTGTTTACGCTTCTTTGAGAACACAGGTCATTTAGAGGTGATAATCTATGCACGTAGACATTATTTGTTAATTCAATATCTAATAAACCGTTGCTTATAATATTCTGCAGTAAAGAGTCTCTTTATTTCTAGATTTTTTAGTATTTTTTAAGCATTTTTTATACTTTTTTCAATTAGTTTTTTTTTCGAACTCGAACCGGACACGCCAAAAAGTTCGAAGTTTGCGAACGGCCAAAGTTCGAATCCAGCTCCGAACTAGTCGAACCGAATAGCTCATCCCTAGTCACCAATAACCTAATCTCAACTAAATCCAAAGGACGCTTCTACTGTAGATACTTCTATTACTGGACCTTTCAGCTCGCTTTGACACTGTAGATCCCGCTTCAATGGAACTCCACGATCCTGCCTTCTCCACCTCTTACTTATCAAACTGATTGTTTTTTGTTTCCTTACAGTCAGAGAGCACCAAAGTTCAGTCTTGGGCCCCCTTGACTTTCATTACACCCTTTATGCAGATTACATTGCATCTGCTAACCCCTCTCTGGCTGTTCGTTTATGTGTCAGCCAATGTCTTTTCCACATATTTTCCTGTTTGGCATCTAGACTAGGGATGAGCTGTTCGGTTCGATCGGTTCGGAGTTCGATTCGAACATTGGCCGTTCGAAAGTTTGCGAACTTCGAACTTTTTGGGACGTTCGCCAAAAGTTTGAAAAAAAATATTGAAAAAAGTATAAAAAAATGCTTAAAAAATACTAAAAAATCTAGTAATAAAGAGACTCTTTACTGCAGAATATTATAAACAACATTTTATTAGATATTGCATTAAAATGGGAATATTTTTAACATTGAAGCCTATGGGATAAAACATTCTTGTTACTAAAACATCAGGCGGACACGGCCCTCTAACCAGGCACTGTAGAGGGCAGCCTGCCGGGGCCTCCCAAGGATCCCCTTGAGGAGCATGTGCCGCCGGATGACAGAGCTGCTACTGTGCGGGATAGCCGCCTGGGTGCACCTGCGGCTACAGCAGACCCCCCCCACAACCATGATCCAGGGAGCCCCCACTGACCACCAGGCTAAGGTAAGGTGACACATTTCTAAAAAAAAAAAAATCCGAGGACATTTTTAAATGTCCCCGTGAACATAAAATAAAACATTTTTTTTCTTTCTCTACCTGGCTGAATGTATTTAATTATATATATTAGATACATTCAGCCAGGTAGAGGGGGGTGGCATGTGGGCTGCGCGGGGTCTCAGGCAGTGGTTTGTTTCTTTTGTGTATATATTTTTAGCAAATTTATAGGGAAAGGTAAGGGCAGGTATGATATATATTTATATATAGATAAGATATATATCTATATTCTTATAAATATATATATCCAGACTTGTATTACACACACATTTTGGCAACTAATTGCCCCCCCCCCATTTGGCTGATCCCTCAAGAAGAAATGTTGAACCCGATAGAGCAGAGAATAATATATATATTCTCTGCTCTGTCGGGTTCAACATTTCTTCTGGAGGGATCAGCCAAACGGGGGGGAAGGGGAAACGCATTTAGTTGAGATTGTCCACATGCCACCCCCCATGTGCGTATGTGTATATATGGTCTGAGGTCTGTGGGTGGATATATATATCTGTGTGTTGATATACGTATATATAGGTCTGCGTGTTGATATATATACGTATATGTCTGTGTGTGGTATGTATCAATGCATCCCTACTCTATACACAGCGCTCCGTGTCCCTATAATATATATGATCAGGGGTTACCTTTTTTTATATTTTTATACTATTCCTATTAAATTAACAGTAATTTTTGATGTATTTTATTCAGTAGAAACTTTTTTTTGCCTATATAACATGTGCTTTGTGAAAATAAAACGGTTTTGTGTGTACATTTTAATTTACAGGGTAATTCAAAGAGAATCGAAAAGTCACTGCACGTTCGGTGACTTTTCGTTCTCTTCAATTTGGTTCGTTTTGCCGATCCCATTTCGGTGACCCTGGGGTGTATTCAGCAAGCACCACAGGGTCCCCGAATTGCAGGGAAAGGCTGCCGCAAACCGACGAAAACTAACCGCAAAACCCAGCGAATGCACGCTGGAAACCTGCAAAAACATCTGGATTAACCCAGCGAAAACCACGGAAAAACACGAGCAGGAGCCAATCACATGCAGCGAAGCCACCGGAAAAAGTCGACACCGCAGACGAGTGAAGTGAATAAATTAGGAAAACAGTTTGCTTGAATGTTTGAAAAGTGAAACGCTGTTTGCAAAGAAACTACTGAGCGAAAATGGCTGAAATTTACATATCAGGTCCAAGGAATGATAATAAAAAGGGCTGTTACAGAAAAAATAAGTAAAGTAAAAAAAATCTGACTATTTTTTTAAAAAAAAAAAGAAAAATGCTTAGAATATCCTAAAAAAATTATAAATAAAGAGACTCTTTACTGCAGGATTTTATAATGAACAGTTTATTAGATATTGAATTAAAACCGGAATATTTTTAACATTGAAGCCTATGGGATTCGCCTGAATAAATCTGCCGCATGAAACCACCGAATGGCAGGGCATTTCGGGAACCTTTCACTGCTGGTTTTTGTTCTCTGAATAGCCAAAGCAGTGCTTTTTCATGGGGATTTCACTGCCCTCGAACAGGCACCGAACAGGCACCGTATGTGCAGGCAATTTGACAGGATTTGGTGAATTGCCTGCTCTCTGGATAGCCGAATGGCAAAGAAAGGTAACCGAACGCTGAAAATCAGCGTTCGGTTACCTTTCTCAAGCAATTCGGATCTCTTTGAATTACCCTGTGTGTTAGTGGATTCCTGTCCAGTGCGGTGAGAAGCAAACATAATGCAGTGTAGACACACTGTGAGGCAGAGCGGAGTGATGTCAAGTAGACATGTGCATTCGTTTTAGTACTAAAACGATTTATTCTGAATTTTGGGATAATTTAGTTTTAGTATGACTCAAGAGATACGAAGCTGCTCAGTACAAAAAAACGAAAGAAACTAAAATAAAATGCACTACATTTTAGTTTCAGTCCTTTTTGTGATATTACATTGATGAGTGAAGGAGACCAGTAATGAAGCGCAACATCGCAAAGCTACAGAAAAGGTTTGTATGCGTAATCCTTCCCGACCCCTACCCGAAAATCTGACAGTGATAGAGCTCCAGAATACTCACTCGCAGCACAGACAGCCAGCACAGGAGAGGAAACCTTTACTTAACCCTTGCATGTCTATGAGGCAGACAAGATGATAAAAGCAGCTGGAGAAGGAAAACATTCAAATAAATCACACTGAAACCTAATGACAGAGGAGGGCTGGATAGTAAAAACCCCTTTATAACAAGCAGCGCTGGGAGAAGAAAGGGACTTTATAAAACGTGTATTATCTCCCCTCCCGCTCTGCATAATAGGGGCTTAGGTCTGATACATTTTATGTTATCCAGGAGCACTATCCCTCTTTCCTCATCTTTAATACACGTTTTATATAAAGTCCCTGTCCTCTCCCAGTGCTGCTTCTTATAAAGGGTTTTTACGTCTAATACATTTAGTATCCAGCTCTTACAGTTACTATGTCATTATGAGCCTTCAGTGTGATTTATTTGAATGTTTTCCCTAGATTCAAAGTGCTTTATTTTATTATAAAAATCAATTTGCACCAGTCATCTCTTCTCTGAGCTTTCAGACCGATTTACGTAAATATTGTACCCTCTCCCCTGCTTTTATATTCCTGTGTCTCCCCCACAGAGATACAACATTTAAGTAAAAGTTCCCTCTCCTGTGCTGGATAAGCATTGCATTCCGAAGTTCTGCACCTTCCACATGCCAATGCAGTAGGATGTTCTATACAGAGAGGGGCATTAATTAATGCAGGTGGATGTTGTATACATTATACAGAGAGGGGTATTAATTAATGCAGGAGGATGTTATCTACATTATACAGAGAGGGGTATTAATTAATGCAGGAGGATGTTCTATACATTATAAAGAGAGGAGCCTTTTTTTTAGCCCTTTAAATCCAGTGGCTGTGAGTGCTGAGATCGGCTGCTTGTTATATTATCTCTCAGTACAATGTATCAGGCTCAGCTGTTACAGTAACTGACTGTAACAGCGCTCAGAGTTTCAGTAAAATAAGGAAATAATATTGTTCTAACATCTTATATATACAGTAAAAATATTATTCACTAGTTTTACTGAAACTCTGAGCACTGTGATGAGCAGCAGTCAGTTACTGTAACAGCTTTGCCTGGCACATTGTGCTGAGAGTGAGTGATACTATAACAAGCAACAATCTCAGCCCTCTGAGAAACCATTAGTTCAAAACAAAATTTTGTGCTGTGCACATGTCTAATGTCAAGCCTGCAAAATGTTTGCTTCTCTTCGCTTTGCTACGCTGTGCGTCGCTATACGCTCAGTGTGTCTCAGCCTTTATTCCCGCATTGCTAGCTTACCAAATCAGTTTGTATACTTGTTACTGACCCTGCTTGTTCTGAGGACCCGATCTGTTGTCGACTTTGCCTGCCATTTGACTATTCTCTCTGTGTATTCCCTGCCTGTTCTGTTTGTTTCCTGTTTTTACTGGTGTGCGTCGATTCTCCCCATATACAGTAGCGCAGTACAAGTGCCTAAACATTGCTGACCCGGTTTTGTTATAGCTGCTGATGTAACTGAATAGATCGGGGATCTCTTCTGCATTACCAAAACCTCCACCACTGCACTCTTCCACAATACCTCAGAGGGGTTACGGTGTGAAGGCACTTGCTGCCACCAAAGGCACAATATTTGGGTGCACTGCCACTGACGCCTATACCAGATTTATATCATTTTAATATTGGACCGCAGGGTCCCCCACTGCACTCTTCCACAATACCACAGAGGGGTTACGGTGTGAAAGCACTTCTGCCACAAAAGGCAAAATATTTGGGTGCACTGACGCCTGTAACAGATTCATATCATTTTAATATTTGACCGCAGGGTCCAACTCTGCACTCTTCCACAATACCACAGAGGGGTTACGGTGTGACGGCACTGTTGCCGACACTAAAGGCCCAATTTTAAAGCACCTATTGTTACTTTCATCCAAAACCTGCATAAGTTTCACCATAATTTAGCCCAAAAAAATCACTAAACTTGTTCTGCGTGTCCTAAAATTTCTCCTCTTTTCATACAGGCATTTGAAATGTCATTTTTTTTTTAAATGTTTCTATACATCCTACAAATCCGCCACTTCACGGGCAGGTTATGGGGACCTCCTAGGCACGATATTTGAAAGAATTTTTTGTTTTTATTCCTAACCTTTATTTCATGGAAAACTCACTGTTCCTTCAAAAAAGTTATTTTTTTTAACTTTTTGTGTTTGTTTCCTGTCCCCCAGGGCACTACCCGGACCCCCATACACGTTTTATGGCAAATATCTTGCATTTATGCCCTCTTGGAGGGCACTCTAAAAATCGAACTTTCGAGTCCCATTGACTTGCATTGAGTTCGGTTTGTGTTCGAACTTTTGAAATTGTTCGAGTTCAAAAGCGAACCGAACACGGGGGTGTTCAGCTCATCCCTAATCTAGACATGTGCACGGCCAAAAAACTTGGTTCCACAGATTTCTGCTTGTGAATATTTTGGATACGGAAGCATTTATTTATTTATAAAGGATTTTACCAGGAAGGATACATTGAGATTTCTCTCGTTTTCAAGTATGTCCTGGGTTCAAGAACATTGTTACAGAAATACAAAGTAGTAAAATGCAAGATATTAACACAAAACAAATATACAGATTAACAGAAAATAAATATGTGGGAAATATAATTTCAGAAGCAGCCAATCAAACAATTTGGCTTTTCAGTATTTCTGAACTGGAAAATCTCAGAAATTTATGAAATATCAGAAGTGTTTCAATAATTTAAATGCATCTGATGTTTAAAAAATATTCACCAAATGCTGACGCAACACACCCCTTTGGGGTGCATGGTTGTGACAGCGATGATGCAAGTCACATCACGACCATGCCTCAGCGACAATTGCCCCCTTTTGCCCAATTCGAGACCCGTCAAAACTAGCAGTTTTGGGTATACACACCTTAATATGCAAAAAACTGTATAAAGCACACGTATAAATATATACATGGATTATAAACTTTAATTTTTCCTCCACATTTGTATAACTTTTCCCCACTGAGATTAGGGCTCGAGTCCTGCGGGAACACACAGGAACAGCGTTCCCGCACTTCTCCCACAGCGGGAACGTTGCGGGAACGCAGGTTCCTGCTGTGGGCAGTCGAGGCTGCTAGCAGAATTCATTAACAGCATTCCGCTGGCAGCCACTTGATTGGCTGTGTTCCCCGTGCGGTGCGTGATCCCTCACATGGCCACCTTCTCAGTCCTCTGAAGGCTATGACGTGGGCTACAGCTGAGAGCTCGCAAGAGCTCGCGTGAGCATGTCACAGCCTTCAGAAGGCTGACGAGGCGACCGTGTGCAGGAGCATGCCTGAGCTGCTCAGAGGAACACGCGGTCCTGAGGCTTGGTAAGTATAATTCTGGGGGTCCCTGCCTAGCTATAATTAATTCTGGGGGCATGTGCCTTGTTATAATTAATTCTGGGGGGCCCTGCCTGGCTATAATTAATTCTGGGGGTCCCTGCCTGGCTATAATTAATTCTGGGGGCATGTGTCTGGCTATAATTAATTCTGGGGGCATGTGTCTGGCTATAATTAATTCTGAGGGTCTGTGCCTGGCTCTAATAAATTCTGCGGGTCCGTGCCCAGTTGTAATTAATTCTGGGGGTTTGTGCCTGGCTATAATGAATTCTGGTGGTCTGTGCCTGGCTATATTCAATTCTGGGGGGGTCTGTGCCTGGGTATATTCAATTCTAGGGGTCTGTGCCTGGCTATGTTCAATTCTGGGGGTCTGTGCCTGGTTATACATGATTCTCGGTGGGTGTATATATAGATATATATATATATTTATTTCTCTTCGAGTAATGGGGGTTGTGGAATTCTTGGGTGAGTTCCCTCACTTTTTTTCCCAGGACTTGACCCCTGACTGAGATGAGTATGTAACCCCCCCCCCCATCCCCTGGCAAGGGGTTAAGCTTTGCAGACCTTCCATAGTCATAGTTAAACACATTTTGGGGCTTCCTGAGGCATTTAAAAGGGCAGGACACATGTGCTTAGCTAACAAATTGCTATAACCCAAGAGGGTGAACCATGCTCAAATGTTAGCCAATTGGCCCATAATGAGAGGATTGGAGCTAGAAGCATAAATGATTGTACCAATAAATATAACCTTGAGGTCACTTGATGTTGCAAATATCTCAATTATTGATAGGCAAAGTGGTTACATTCATAATTAATCAACAAACAATTAGGTTAATGCAAACCGCAATATATCGGCCCATTGCAAGAAGAGACAGATTAAGCAAGAATAGGGGGAGGGATATTAAAATAAGTAGTAAATCCCTATAGATTAGCCCTATTCGAAATAAGATTCTAATCTGTCCCTCATAAATCCTTGCATCTAATAGCATAGATTGTCATAGATGGTCAATGAATGCAACCATATTCAGCGGTAATCTCTGTGCAAAGCCACAGGTAGCATAAGGAAATCAAACACTTGGTAAAAAAATGCTTCTTAGTTAATTCAGCCCAAAAGGTAGCAAGTGGATAGTATTGACTGTTAAAAAGGGAAATTGCCCATATTAAGGAAACGCTCAACATACGTTTCGCCGCTAGATAGGTGCGGCTTCGTCAAACATTCATGATAGACATGTGTTATGTATGATTTTTTCATAACAGTAAACTGAGACTAACTGGCGCTGCACAGTGCTCTATTTTTATATTTTAATGTCAATCAAATTTGAAAAAAAACAGACATTTTTATAAACTAGACGGACAATAAACCATCATTTCTTTCTACCAAAAAGCAAAATCTCAGAATGTAAAGCTTATGAATATGTGAACTGATTACACTATCAGGGTTATCCAAGGAGATCCGAATTGCTTGAGAAAGGTAACCGAACGCTGAAAATCAGCGTTCGGTTACCTTTCCTGGCCATTCGGCTATCCAGAGAGCAGGCAATTCGCCAAATCCTGGCGAATTGCCTGCACATATGGTGCCTGTTCGGTGCCTGTTCGAGGGCAGTGAATCCCCATGAAAAAGCAATGCTTCGGCTATTCAGAGAACACAAACCAGCAGTGAAAGGTTCCCCTAATGCCCTGCTATTCGGTGGTTTAATTCGGCAAATTTATTCAGGAGAATCCCATAGGCTTCAATGTTAAAAATATTCCCGTTTTAATTCAATATCTAATAAACCGTTCATTATAAAATTCTGCAGCAAAAAGTCTCTTTATTTATAGATTTTTTAGGATACTTTAAGCATTTTTCAGATTTTTTTTTTTTTTTTAAAAAGTCCGATTTTTTTTTTTTTTTTTTCAGTTTACTTATTTTTTTTATAACAGCCCTCTTTATTATCATTCCCTGGACCTCCTGTGAAAATTTCAGATATTTTCGCTCAGTAGTTTCTTTGCAAACAGCGTTTCATTTTCCCAGATTCATACAAATGTTTTTTCTAATTTATTCACTGCCTCCTCTACGTCACAGCTGCTTCGGCTCTGTGTGATTCGGCTCATGTTCGGCTCCTGTTCGGCTCCTGTTCGGCTTTTTCGAAGGTTAATCCAGATGTTTTTGCTTGTTTTCAGCGTGCATTCGGTTAGTTTTCGTCAGGTTTGCGGCAGCTTTTCCCTGCAATTCGGGGACCCTGTGGTGTTTGCTGAATACACCGCAGGGTCACCGAAATGAGATCGGCAAAAGGAACCGAATTGAAGAGAACGAAAAGTCACCGAACGTGCGGTGACTTTTCGAATCTCTTTGGATAACCCTGTATAATTCAATTAGTTGTTAAGATTTGCCTTCCTTCCATGACCATAACCATAACCATTTCCTTGTCTAGGGTTCTTATTATCAGCATTTTTCAATTTATTTTCCCCATTCTTCTTTTTACTATGTATTTCATAGATTCCAAAATATTATGTTATAATATAGTTTGGGGTTGGTTGTATAGATACTTGGTATATAATCAGTGATCATGTTATTGAAGAATAGGTTTATAAAGAACAATACCTTTTTATAGATTGGCCCTAAAAGACCAGCATTTACTTAACTTGAGTTATAAGTGGAATTATGAATTGGAATCGCTAAGAATAATGGTCCTTAAGGTAATCAAGTGCTTGTCATGGAGGGTTTGCTATGATTCTGGGAAAAGCACTAAAACTTTAATTACAACTTGTGAATAATAGCTCTGTCCTATATGACAGAATTTAGTGGTGAGTCAAAACTTGGCCAATGTGATTTTATTCCATAAATTGCAGCTGCAGCACCATTATTAATTTGGTAATCTTTCCAGAGTGATGACAAAATGTAAATGCTTTGAATTAGCCTATGATTTGCCAAATTTATAGAAATTTCTCATACTGTACAAAAAAACTGTATTGTACTTCTGACAACGAAAAAAATAGTAGGTTTATTCTTACAAATTACCAGAAACTAAATGCTAAAAAATTGTTAGACACTGTAAATCTAATGTAAGTCAATGGCTGAAATGTCTGTTTTGGACCCTGAAGTATTAAGACATTTTTCAGATACTGCATTCTTCCTGGAATACATCTGTCATATGGAATGGTACAACACTCATCTTCCAATATTAGTCAGATTTGTTTTTTACTAAACAGCTGATCAATACTTGTGTATTCTTCCTCCTTCAGTTCCTAAACACCTTTAACATTAATTTGGAAAAAAACAATAATTTAGCCCATAAAACCTCACTTACATCCCAATGATTAACCCCATTATTTCCATGGTTGATTATACTCAAAGTTTAAAAGCCCCTGCAGAAGCCCAACATCGAGTAAACATGATCTGAACATATTCGGGAGCAAAGGAAAGAAATGCCTTTTACTGCAAACAAAACCATATTTTCAAATATGCTCATGTGCCTCAAAATGTTCAGCACCTTGGACAAGTCATCCATAATTATGTATGATTAAATTGTATTAATTTTAATAGAAGCAGTAAACAACAGTGTTATATGATGTGCATACAAGTTGTAAGGTCTTTCTCCTCCTATATCATTGAAAAAGCACACAATCCAAACTATGGCGTCGACTTGTTGGGGGAGTGAAAGCAATGTCTTCATCTGGCCAGATCTGTAAAGTACCAATGTATAAGTCCCTGCACTCCTTTACCAAACAGTGCAAGCTTGATTTATTGGCCTCTGCAGACAGTTCTTATGTGCAGAACATGCTTAAAGCACAGGTAAAATGAATGCAAACAGAAATGATTTTGCACAAAAATTATATGTATCTAAACGCCTCCTCCTCTGAGCGCTTTATACAATCCGATAGAAATAATAACAAAGGAGTGTCCTTAAAGTACAAAAAATTATAGCGTTATAGAATACAGGACAATCTCTCGGCGTTTACATGAACCACACTCACAAGATTAATTTATATAGAAAGCTGTTAAAATAAAGAACTGACCCTCCTTTTTTCTGTATGTTTCCAGTTTAATCCCTGTGCTGCATACTGATTCTATCTGCAGGGAAAACCAAAATTGTACTTAGCATAAATTTCCTTTTTCATAGGATGCACATATTATAGCCCTGTGCAGAGTCGGTGCTAGACTATTTTGTGCCCTTGGCAAGATCAGCTATTTGCACCCCCCCCCCCAGAAAAAAATGTTAACTTTTGAAATGCAAGGGAGAACACATTCACACTGTGCATGTGGGGAGTCGGGACACACACACTGTGCTTGGGGAGACACACACACACTGCATGCACAGGGGACACACACTTTGTGCCTGGGAACGCACACAGTCTCTTTCGGTGCTCACCTTACCCCTTCGCTGGTCGGGCACGGGATTGTGTGTACTTTTTTCTTTCCTCTGCCTCTTTCTCTCTTTCCTATGTGTCTTTCCTCTGCTCTCTGTGCCTCTTTATTTCCCCTGCACCTCTTTCTTTCTTCTGTGCCCCTTTCTTTTTTTCATCTGCCTCTTTTTCTTTTCTTTCTTCTGTGCCGTTCTCTCATCTTTCTTCCATCTGCCTCTGGTGGTGTCCGCATGTCATCTGGTATCGCCCGTGCATCGCCAGGTGGTGCCTGCGCGTCACCATAAGACACCCACCTTCTGCACTCGTAGTGGGGGTCCGCAAGCCGACAAGGTTAGCTTTGCAAGCCACGCAATGAGGAGCGGGTAATGAAAACCGGGTGACAGTGTGCCCTAGGTGGGTGCCTAGCTTGCCTAGTGGGAGCAACAGCCTTGGCCCTGTGATGTGTACCCTCACTAATTCTAGAGAAAAGGAAATTTACAGTAAGCACCAGTTTGTTTTTCCTTACCCTACATTTAAATGTTATCCACATATTCCCGAGTTTCAGATAAATGGTTGCTAATGTTTTGTTAATTGCTAATGTTTATATTGAACAAAAACTGCTTTGTAATGAATGGTTACATGTAGGTAGGTTTTTTCTTGGGTGCTGTTGTGAGGCTGATGTGGGTAAGTTTCCACCTCAGCAGCTACATAAAAATTTATGTTTCGGAACCATTTACTTTTAACCCCTTCACTACAGATTAAGTTAACTTGATCTGAACTTATTCTTGAGAATTGCAAACTAATTTCCTTAGCAAATAAGCTCAGGGACATGTTTCTAAATTTAGAGTACATCATCAGCCAATGTACAATACGTAGATGACGCTGCCGAGACTCCATTTAGAGACGTGCGGTAGCATCAGTGCTATACCAGGATTGACCAGTAGAGGAAGCTCCACTGCCTGTCAAATATAGTGCATAAAGTGTAAATGCACTGTAATGTCAATGGTATCAAAGAGAGGTATGGTTATGTGTCTGTGTTGCATGTATATGTGTGTAGGTATATGTGCTTTTATAAGTTTAAGGGGCCAAGGATTTATTGAAAATCATAATAACTCTGGGTCCTTGTAGTGGTGTCTTAGAAAAACACCTGGTAATAAAAAGGGTTGAACTACCTCCACCTTTAAATGGCAGGTAGTATGTACCTTTATCCTTACATGGGTTGGAGCTTGCTGTATCCGGTTATTCACTTGGTTGAAGCAAATACATGTTTGAGCATTTCTTATATCTCTCATATATCCTTGCATGATAAAATACACAGAATGACATAGATAATTTTATTGGGTTGATAGTGGCAACTTTGCATGTTTCATCTCCCTTGACAATGATCAGTCAACAATAACAAACCGATATCTGTATTCGTGTTATGTTTCAAAGAGGATGAAAATATCTTATAAGAACATGAATTTCTGTTGTATAGCACCCGAGGCAATAATATGTTTTACTGAGGGTAAGGATGACCTCAGGGGATAATGTGTATTAATAAAGCAGCTCGTATTTGCAATACATCAACATGTGTTGATTTGATGGGAGATTACACGTACGATGTGCGCAGTGCAATCTGTGCTGACTGTTTCCTCACTACGGGAGAAGGAAACACTGCAGGCTTGATTTCTTCGCTAATCTCTATCTCAAAAAGAATACAATCCTTGCATTGCCTTCCAACATCTCTGCCAATGTCATTTGCTTTCCAACTTACCCTCCTTCGAATGCGGCGCCCCAAGCAAACTATAAATGGGATCCAGTTTGGAAATAGCGTTAATGAATTAAGTGGGAATTTAACAGCAGGAGAGCTTGTCGATTTGTTAGCGGGATGCGAGAAGATAATAAAAATGCAAATGGCTTATGATATAATAAACACGACCCGCAGTAAGATGCTGCTGTGGAAATA
Organism: Leptobrachium leishanense; assembly: GCA_009667805.1. Taxonomy (NCBI): domain Eukaryota; kingdom Metazoa; phylum Chordata; class Amphibia; order Anura; family Megophryidae; genus Leptobrachium; species Leptobrachium leishanense. The sequence continues at coordinate 115,893,582 of CM019065.1, read as the reverse complement.
TTAGTGATAGGTATTTATTTGGTGTGATAGGATCTGTAGAGCAAGCACATTAGTATGCCAGCAAACGAACGCACACCGTTGGTGCCATCTTACTGCACCACCAGCAGTGTGTGACAAAACAAAAGATCAAAAGTTACTGTGTGACAGAAATAAATATGAAAAAGAGACAAGTTTGCCTTTTTATTTTGTAAACATCAGATGCACACACTGCAACAGAGTAATGCTCCCCAAAACATATTTATTCACCACTAAGGTAGATTTGCATACAAAACCTACTGTATGTGTTAAAATAAATGGCCATTAGGAGCACAAATACCTTACCCTGTCCTCTATCACTGCATCCCTTATAGTGCATACCACTGCATCTTTTAATATCAGTCCCTTTTGTTATGATTGCATGTGTAGCGCTCACTCCCGGAGGAGCCGCTGAAAATGAACCACGGGTCAGTCTCCCCGCACTAGGGAATAAATATACTCCAACACAGTTGTGAGTTTTTATATTTATATAGTTTACTAAAATATTTGAGCAGATGTCGAGACACGGTATTCACAAGTATTATTACAGTATTTTCGTATCCCGGTAAAACGCGTAGCGGAAAAGAAACGAAACACGAGGCTTCGTATTTCGGAAAATAAAATATTCGCAACCGAACATAAAAGCAATGAAATTTCCCGATAGTTCAGAAAAAAGGACACGTAGCAAAACCCCAAACATACAATCCCTTCGTATTACGGCAAACGCGCAGCGGAAAAAGAGGAAAAATATATATTCGGAACGTATCTTTATTTTCAACCCCTATTCCGATTCCTAAAAGAAAATGAGCCCTGCACAAGTTAAGTCCCAGGAGGTGAAAGGTGTATATGTGTGTGTGGTACCCGGGTACTGTTCAACTGGCCAGTGAGTTTATTTAAAGAAAGTCTTCGACTAGTCAGTTGGGGCCCTGTGGACTTTAAACAGAAACAGCAGCTTGACCTTTAATCACAAACAGCCTTGGAGGCCTCTCACCCATCCGACGCAGGCTTTAGGCTCCGCTGACCCAGGACGTCTCTCCTCCGGATTTTGACTGGGGATACTAGCGGCCGGATCCGTTGTCTCACTTTATGCCGCTTGTCCAGCTCACCGCCTGCTCTCCGTTCGATTCCGCCGGTCTGCAGCAGTGTCTGGGCTCTGGCGAGTCTCCTTCTCCTCAGGCTAGGTGACCCAAACCAGAACAACAGGTCTCCCTCAGGCTTTGGGCCTAGATTCTCCCGCGATCTCCTCGGTGCGTCTGCTTTCTCTGCTTCCCTGGCGCGCTCTGGAACTTTCTCCACGAGGCAGAGGATGTAAGTGTCCAGTCCCCACCCACTTCCTGTCTTCTTGCAAAGCATGCCGGGCGTTGTAGTCCCAATGTCCAGTATCTGATCGCGATAGTCTCCATCTTGTGGCCAAAAATAGGTACTGCCACAGCAAGATGATTTTTAACACAGCGCTACACATGTAAGAACCCCTGGGTTTGATGAACCAACTTAAATTCATTTTATTATTTCTATAACCCTTTTTCCCTATTTCAATCCTAACTCTTCTTGAAATTATAATCAATAACTTTGATTCCACTTTGACCATTGACCAGACAATCATCCTAATCCTTTTACATCTTTTTTTTACTAAACCAGCCATGATCACATCACAATAATTTTTTCTTTGAACCCTCATCATCCTTAGACTTACAGAGGCACTCTAGTCTAAACTCTATGGGCTTATTTCACTAAACTGAGTTGTATTTGCCGGCATTGGGTCATCAAATGTTGCAGACATCGGCTAAATCAGGAATATTAATACACTTTACTATGTGATTAGCCAAGCCGATGCTGACAAGAACAGCTTTGTGCTTACAGCTGAATTGCACTTGTCAGAAGCACAGAGCATTTAAAGAATGGCACCTCTGATAGCTCTGGTGGTTATAGTAGAATGAATAATGTTGAAAATTTTGAAATTGACCAAAATGGAAAATATAATCTGATCCAGAAGTCTTGTCTATAAGAGAACCTGGGGATTAAATTTCCTGGAAATGAGGCATATATATTTTTATGAATTGGTATTATATGAGGGATTTAGTAGAGAATCTATGTTCTTCTTAACATACCGTATTTTTCGCTCCATAAAACGCACTTTTCTCCCCCCAAAAAGTGGGGGAAAAGTGGGTGCGTCTTATGGAGCGAATGCCCCATGATATGCCTCAGCTCACCTGTCGCCGCCGCGTTAGGCTCCCTCTGAGCGTGCGTCCGGCGGCAGGAAGCTTGGGCACTCACCTGGGGGAGCCACGTGACCGCGATCTCGCGAGATCGCGGTCACGTGGCTCCCCCAGGCGAGTGCCCAAGCTTCCTGCCGCCGGACGCACGCTCAGAGGGAGCCTAACGCGGCGGCGACAGGTGAGCGGAGGCATATCCATGAGCTGCTGGGGCACATCCATGAGCGAGCTGGGGCACATCCATGAGCGAGCTGGGTCACATCCATGAGCGAGCTGGGGCACATCTATGAGCGAGCTGGGGCAAATCCATGTGCTGGGGCATTATCCATGAGCTGGGGGACAGTATCCATGTGCTGGGGCATATCCATAAACTGGGGGGCATATCCATGAGCTGGGGGACAGTATCCATGTGCTGGGGCATATCCATGAGCTGGGGGACAGTATCCATGTGCTGGGGCATATCCATAAGCTGGGGGCATATCCATGAGCTGGGGGACAGTATCCATGTGCTGGGGCATATCCATGAGCTGGGGGACAGTATCCATGTGCTGGGGCATATCCATGAGCTGGGGGACAGTATCCATGAGCTGGGGGACAGTATCCATGAGCTGGGGGCAGTATCCATGAGCTGGGGGCAGTATCCATGAGCTGGGGGACAGTATCCATGAGCTGGGGGACAGTATCCATGAGCTGGGGGCAGTATCCATGAGCTGGGGCAGTATATCCATTATTACACTATTTGATTTCAGAATATTTATTTTCCTTTTTTCCTCCTCTAAAAACTAGGTGCGTCTTATGGTCAGGTGCGTCTTATGGAGCGAAAAATACGGTATATACATTCAGAGAGGGTGTGTGTTAAAAATGCTGTCCTGCAATATGAAGAATCCATATACTGCAGATAAGATATACAGTATATTGAACAAAGTGAGATTCAAATTAACTGACTCTATAGGATACGTTATTGCCCTCCTACATTCAGATCTTTCAGGAGAATGTATCCCACGGTTTCTCCCACTGTATTTACTAGGTAAAATTTTTTCTAAAACATGGAGTGTCTGCCCTCTCTGTACAGTGAAATGTGTCAGTAATGATGGATTTAAGTCTGTGAATGGGAAAAGTGGTGAATTTGCTTGCTTATTATATTACTGGCTTGTTTTTAAATTCGTAGAGCTTTTATTTAATTACAGAATGATAATGTCAACCATTCACTCTATAACATTTCATCCCTCTATACACTTCTCTTTACTAACCCCTCATACCCTATACTTTCACTTCTGTTTCTGCTTGTTTTAGGATTACAGTTTGTTTCGGGGATAGGGTTAGTATTAGGTTTAGGGTTACCATTTCTGCTTGTTTTCGGATTATGGTTAGAGTTAGTATTAGGGTAAGTTAGTATTTCTGCTTATTTTATTATTAGGATTGCTATTTGTGTGTGTTTTAGGAAAAAGTTAGTATTAAAGTTAGGTTTATTATTAGATTTAGGGATAGGGTTACTATTTCTGCTTGTTTTAGAACTAAGGTTAGGTTTACTACTTGTGTTTGTTTTAGAACTAGGGTTAGGTTTACTACTTGTGTTTGTTTTAGAACTAGGGTTAGGTATACTACTTGTGCTTGTTTTAGAACTAGGGTGAGGTTTACTACTTGTGCTTGCTTTAGAACTAGGGTTAGGTTTACTACTTGTGCTTGTTTTAGAACTAGGGTTAGGTTTACTACTTGTGCTTGCTTTAGAACTAGGGTTAGGTTTACTACTTGTGCTTGATTTAGAACTAGGGTTAGGTTTACTACTTGTGCTTGTTTTAGAACTAGGGTTAGGTTTACTACTTGTGCTTGTTTTAGAACTAGGGTTAGGTATACTACTTGTGTTTGTTTTAGAACTAGGGTTAGGTTTACTACTTGTGCTTGCTTTAGAACTAGGGTTAGGCTTACTACTTGTGCTTGCTTTAGAACTAGGGTTAGGTTTACTACTTGTGCTTGTTTTAGGGTTAGTGTTAGGTTCAGGGTGGGGGTTACTATTGACGATATTTCTATGGTTAGGAATTTCACACTGCACAGTGAGTTCAATGTTTTTTTACACTCATTGATTGAAAGCAGATCAATATGATTATATTTCGATCTATTCAGTTACAATTCTTTCGGATGCATTTTGATATGGCGGCTTGGCAATCTGTCATTTCAAATGCATCTGGAACTCTGAATCGCTGATATTCAGATGTATTTCAATTCAGATTGAACTGAATCGCACATGTCTAAGTATCGTTGTATAGTTCTTGAACCCAGGACATACTTGCAAACGAGAGAAATCTCAATGTATCCTTCCTGGTAAAATACTTTATAAATAAATAAATAGTAGAGATCACCAGAAGGTATAGTTTTAACTCATGATTTGCCTGATTATCGTTTTCTAGCAGAACGCAATTGTTTTGATCATCGCTGCCATATACATCTATGTTTTATTTTTATAAATGATCTATATAGCCATGCCGCGACTGTAAAGGTGTTTTGGCCATATCGCTTCCTACCCTTCCTCAGACCGATGCAGCATAAATGCCTATCCAGTGTTCTCATTATTAGGAAAGAAACAAAAAAAAAATATAAAGACTTCTTCGTTTTTCTCATTTTGTTAGAAGATTGCATCTTTCATTGGTAAATGATGCCCAGAACTCAAACCAGATAATTTAGGCTTCTGTTATTTCTCTGTGGGATTGTAAGCCTATCCACTGATATTAAAAAATCGAGTTCCATTAGTAGGATAAATGAAAAGATGTGTCTAACTCTCCGGGGATAACGTTAACTTTTCAAATGAAATTCTTTAATGAGAAGGATCTTTTGTTTGCAGCTACTTACTATGAACTGCCCTTATTTACTATAAAACTCTGAATTGCAAGCAAAACATTCAAATTCCATCCAGATTTAACTCTGCCATTCCCAAAGGAATGCACTAGTACTTTGGAAGGGTTGCAGAACCCCCAAGGCAGATTGCTGATTGCACACAAAGAGCAGGTGTGCACTTCAGTTGGAATTAACTATCTAAGTGTCTGAATAATCTATTTACCATATCTCTAACGGCCACATCACATGCCGGAAAATTCAATATTAAAAAGCCGATTCAGATAATTAAATACGTAATATGTAAAATTACTGCACGCTTATATGTTTGAAGACAAAATTATTATTTACTTCTATCACGAGTAGTTATTGTTTTGTGATAAAGATCATTTTGATGTAATGAAAACGGATTGGAATTAAAGTCTTAGAGGGGATAGGTATCAAGCTGACTGTATTAGCACCACGCAGAGTGAGTGATTTACTATTCAGTTCTTTAACATCTGTTGGAGAGTAAAGTTTTTGCATTGTTTGGCACATTTCATGCAGAGAAGCAGAAGAGAGGAATACATGATATGATTCCATTGTTTTTTTTTCTTCAAATAACATCTTCGGAAGTCTTCCTTTTCCTGTTAATCCACATGAGGTTTCTTTAGAAAAGGATCAATATGATAAATTAACTTAATTAGAAGAGAATTAAGGCTACAAAATCTACTGAAATGCTATTGTTTCCAGGCTATTTTTCTATTTTCCGGGGTCACGTAAGAGTATATCACTCTGAAAGGTTGTGCGGGGAATAGTCTTTGTAGTACTCACACATTGCAGGTGTATAATTTTTAACTAATTCCCGTTTACCATTAAATGTTGACTATGTACTGACATATTTTCACTTCATCTAGAATCATTTATATAAGGCATACTGCTAGCTGCACTTTTAACGCACAGCTAGGGTTGTTGTATTTTTCACTAAACAGACCACCTGCTGTGATGTAGCTTTCATATGCTGCAGGAGGGAATTCAATTAATTCATCTAGGCTAGCTATTTTGGGGAAATCATCAGCTGCCTTGATCAAGCAATTGATCTTCCTAGTGTGATGTCTACATGTAGCAAGGCAACACTTTGCCTGTGTTTGTCCTCTGCGTAAAGGCGTAATGTGCCTCCAACAAAGCATGGCAGACGGATCTGGCAATCAATTCTATTAGCTAAATCGTGCAGCGTGTCAGTATCAGTATGTTGAATTTTTTTGCATCAGTTTGATATATAAAGTCTTCATGGTTGTAGGGTTATTTCCTGAACACATATTATTACACATATGATTTATGCAGTGCAAGAAAAATGCAACCCTGAAATTTATAGAATTCATATGCTGCAGGTGATAAATCAAACAGGAATATTTGGGAAACTGGTTCAGGTAACTGAATACCCTCCTGCACCATATTAATTACTCACATTGCACGCATCCGTCCCTGTCTTAATCAGGACTCTGCTAAAATTCTCCTGCCTTGACTACTGTAACCTCCTTCTCTCTGGCCTTAAGAGAGCCCAGATTCTCCGTCTGCAGTCTGTTATGAATGCCTGTGCTAGGCTCATCCACCTCACCTCCCGCACCTCTTGTACCTCGCCCCTTTGTCAATCTCTGCACTGGCTCCCTGTCTCCTACAGAATCCAATTCTGAAAATACTGGTGCTCACATACAAAGCTCTCCATAACCGCATCCCTGCCTACATCTCCTCCCTTATTAACAGGTACATCCCATCCCGACCACTTCGCTCTGCCAATGATCTGATGCAGTCAGCTTCAAGTACACGCACCCCCAACTTCCACCTTCAAGACTTCTTCAGAGTTGCTCCCTTTCTATGGATCTCCCTCTCCCGCAACATCAGACTCTCCCCAACTCTCCAGTTCTTCAAGAAATCTCTGAAAACACATTACTTTAGATAAGCCTTTCTAAATAGAATATCTCACTCCCTAATCCCCCTCTGTTCATTTATTACTGCCTCTTCCCACACAGCCCACATGCCCCCCACTATTTCATATTCTCTATTAACCCTCAACTACTGTGTCACCACTACCCTCTTCTTAGATTGTAAGCTCTTAAGCAGGGTCCTCTCTACTACTATTCTGTGTGTTGAACCTGTATTTGTTATTCTGCCTCCCATTGTACATCGCTATGGAACTTGTTAGTGCGTTATAAAAAATTGTAACTATAACTGTGGTACCATCCTTGTGCTCCCTTTCTGTGTGAGAAAGAAACGTGTCTGGCAAAACATGGTTAATTTGGCAACTGTACGTACATGGCTGTCATATCCTGAATTAACCGTACGATGAGCTAATGTGTTTCATATAGTATATGTACACTATATAGATACACTGTACATCTAATGACATGCTGCCACTCATTTTTGCAATATGGCAAAACACCAATTATAGTTTGTCCCGGCACATAGGGTTGCCAGATCAGCCGTGTTTTCCTGGACAAATAATTTTTTCATGCTGGTAGGCAGTACATGATAAATGCTACCCTGCAGTATGTGGAATTCATATGCTGCAGGTAAGAACTCAAGGCGGACTCTCAGGTGGCTTGCCTTGATTCAGTATCCGATTTCCCATATGAATCATGTATGTTACAGGACTGAACGTTACCTGAGCTCTCCCTCTCCTTAAATTAGTAATATGTATCCAGAAACACATGACTGACCTGGCAGCACCACCTCCATCCATACCTTCTTTTTTTTAATATTTGGTTCAATCCCCTTCATATACAGGGGAAGGGAAAAAAATAGAAAAAGAGATCTCATGCATAACACGAGAAAAAGACAACCTCTGGTTTTGTTGCTTTTGCCCACGTTTCCAGATATTTTTAAAAATGTAATTTATAATGGAGATTTGCAAAGGAATAGCTAAAACGGCTGAATTAGAATGTTTCCAATCTCAGTATTTATTCAGGTTCACAGCAGTTTTTCCCTAAGATTTTGAAAGTTACCACTTACGGTAAAAATGTTTTACATTTTTAAATAATAAAAGTTTGTTAATGTGGTTCACCATTTTGACATCCCCATCATAGACAGATCATATTATTATTATCCCAGATTTGTGGCATTCTGCATACTCTATCAAAAGATCAATTCCTTTGCCCTGAGCCTTTTCAGTGTAATGCTGACACCATTTCAACAAAAGTGCTCCAGTTATCATTTTTCATTAGTGTCTTTTATTATAAGGCTGGCAATGTTAGCATACTATAAGCCAGAATATAAAGAAAAATTTAAATAAATAAAACCTGTTTTAAATGGATAATATGCCAGCACAGCCAAATTGTCCCTTTCCCGACATGTAGGACACTATTACCTAGTGAATGCTGATGTTAGCGTTCGGATGTGTAAGCATTACTGCCAGTATAAGTGACTTTAACGCATGCCCCTCATATTACCTTCCTGATGCTAAACCCGTAAGAAATCACTTAGCGCATCAGCGATTGCGCTTGCTTCTGAGAGCTTACTGTACTTTGCGCCTCCTATACTTAACATGGTGAGCACAATCATTAGTGTTAGGATAAGTAAGATATTTCAAAGTCTTAACGCTAATTACCGCACTGATGGGCTAAACAAAAATTTAGCTACACCTATCATGACCCTCACCGCTGGCACCACAGGAAGGCCGAATCCAGTGGTTTTCTTTGCAGACTACTCCAGCAGACCCATTTTTTTGCCTTGTTAATGTACGATTTTTCCCAAGGTTTTGTCTGCCACCTTATGTATTACAGGTTCCTGGAAACCCTAACCTGGATACCCTGGTTGTTCCAAAAGGCCTCAGGTGTACTCCATCCCACCTAATGATGCCTCCTCAAAAGGAGGCCACGCCCACTCCTCCATGCTTCAACATTGAAGTCTGGCTGTGCTTCTGATCAGAACTTGCTACCTGAAGCTCCCTGTCCTGCAATCTCAAGTCTACCCACCATGTATCCTACCAAGTCTACCCATCGTGATCCCGTCAAGCCTCCAGCATATTTCCTCTATTGATTAACCGTATAAGAACTTTGCCTTGGATTCTGATCTAGTTATTGCCTACCACCTGTCAAGACCCTTTTGCTTCAGATTCAGACCACGTTTATTGCCTGCAACAAAAGCATTTTAACAAAGCAAAATAATTAATATAATTTTTGGATAAACTAAATCAGTGGTTCAGTTGAAATTAGGACATACTAAAATAAATGACTTTTTTGGTGAACCTTATATTAGAAACAATTTTGTTTTTATTTTCTTTTTTTTTCTGGTGCTTCTAATTTTTCTCATTTGATTGTTATGGTCTACAACAGGGGTGTCAAACTCCGACCCCCAGATGTTGATGACCTGCTATTTCTGGAAATCTTAGAATGCAATAGATGTCCAGAGAATCATGGGAGTTGCAGGCATATCTACTAAAAAAGGTGCCTGTACATTTTTTAAGTTATTTTCTCAACACACACAGGGTTATTCAGAGAGAGGTGAAATTCAGGAGAATGACTGGAGAAGTGAAAATTATAGGTCAAAATAGCCAAACCAGAAAAATTCTCCCATTTATCTCACTTTTCAAATCGGCTATTTTGACAGAGAATTTTCACTTCTCCAGCCATTATCCTGGTTTTCACCTCTCTCTGAATAACCCGATAGTGTATGAAGTGGGGTTGGCAGTTTAAACGTAGCCTTTTCAATAAAAAAATAACTTTATGTAACTATGAAAGATTATTAATGTGGACAACAAGCAACTCTGTCACTCGTGAGCAATCAGAAAATAATTTATATTGTTTTTTTGTGTAATCTGTAAAACACAATGGTCATCTCATAGGGGCCATAGGTAAGGATTAAATCAAATAATTTTCAGGTTGCTGATTATTTGCTGCGCAAGCAACCCTAGATTAGGGATGAGCTGTTCGGGTTCGGACGATTCGGGGTTCGACCCAAATTTAGCCTGTTCGAGCAGATCGCGAACCCCGAACATTTCCGGGTGTTCGCCGCATGTTCGACCACAATGGACCACAATGCATTTTCCCATTGCCTGAAGCTCGAAATTGGCTACAGCCTTGCACCTGACCACAGGTCTGGTGCAAGACTGGTTGAACACTATGCCAATCACCGCTCAGAGTCCTGATTGGGCAAATTTTGCCCAATCATGGGCTCACAGAGCTAAGTCCCGCAGCACACTATATAAGGTTTCAACGCAGCGCTTTCTGCACGCATTTCAGAGGAGATTTCAAAGAAGATAGTTGTGTGTGTTGTTACTGCCGTCTGCCACGCTACTGGGGGGGGTCTCATTTCGACCAAATATCAGGGAATTTAGGTGATGTGTGTCTTGTGCCAGCAAGTTTTTTTGTTTGGGGTTTACAACTTTATTTAAAACATTTGTGTATTGAGGTGATTTTCTGGGTCTTGTCACACTGTGCCAGCAAGTCTTTTTGGGTCTCATTTATACCAAATATCAGGGAATTTAGGTGATGTGTGTCTTGTCACTGTGCCAGCAAGTTTTTTGGGGTTTACAACTTTATTTAAAACATTTGTGAATTGAGGTGATTTTCTGGGTCTTGTCACACTGTGCCAGCAAGTCTTTTTGGGTCTCATTTATACCAAATATCAGGGAATTTAGGTGATGTGTGTCTTGTCACTGTGCCAGCAAGTTTTTTTGGGGTTTACAACTTTATTTAAAACATTTGTGAATTAAGGTGATCTTCTGGGTCTTGTCACCACTCACCACTGTGCCAGCAAGTCTTTTTGAGTGTCATTTTTACCAAATATCAGGGAATTGAGGTGATGTGTGTCTTGTCACTGTGCCAGCAATTTGTTTTGGGGTTTACAACTTTCATTAAAACATTTGTGAATTGAGGTGATCTTCTGGGTCTCGTCACTCAGCCAGCAATTATTTTTGGGGCTCACTAATTTCTTTAAAACACTTGTGAATCAAGGTGATCTGTGTCTCGTCATACAAACAGTACCACGCTGTATTTTGGGGCTCACTAATTTCTTTAAAACACTTGGGAATTAAAGTGATCTGTGTCTCGTCATACAAACAGTACCACGCTGTATTTTGGGGCTCACTAATTTCTTTAAAACACTTGGGAAAAAAGGTGATCTGTGTCTCGTCATACAAAAAGTACCACGCTGTATTTTGGGGCTCACTAATTTCTTTAAAACACTTGGGAATTAAGGTGATCTGTGTCTCGTCATACGAAAAGTACCACGCTGTATTTTGGGGCTCACTAATTTCTTTAAAACACTTGGGAATTAAGGTGATCTGTGTCTCGTCATACAAAAAGTACCACGCTTGTATTTTGGGGCTCACTAATTTCTTTAAAACACTTGGGAATTAAGGTGATCTGTGTCTCGTCATACAAAAAGTACCACGCTGTATTTTGGGGCTCACTAATTTCTTTAAAACACTTGGGAATTAAGGTGATCTTCTGTGTCTCGTCACACAGCCAGCAAGTATTTTTGGGGCTCACTAATTTCTTTAAAACACTTGTGAATTAAGGTGATCTGTGTCTCGTCATACAAAAAGTACCACGCTGTATTTTGGGGCTCACTAATTTCTTTAAAACACTTGGGAATTAAGGTGATCTGTGTCTCGTCATACAGAAAGTACCACGCTGTATTTTGGGGCTCACTAATTTCTTTAAAACACTTGGGAATTAAGGTGATCTGTGTCTCGTCATACAAACAGTACCACGCTGTATTTTGGGGCTCACTAATTTCATTAAAACACTTGGGAATTAAGGTGATCTGTGTCTCGTCATACATACAGTACCACGCTGTATTTTGGGCCTCACTAATTTCTTTAAAACATTTGTGAATTAAGGTGATCTGTCTCTTGTCACTGGCTGCCAACTATCAGTGTGTCTCACTGAGTTATACCAGAGTTATTTAAATCTTTATACCGGAGTTGAATCAGAGTTCTGTATATATTAATTTATATATCACTCACCATGTCTGAAAGAACAAAAAGGACAGGCAGACGCTCCCAGCCACAGATAAGAGGGCAAGCAGCCCCTGTGTCGGAAGGCTGTGTCTCTGGTCGTGGTGGACGTGGTGCATCCTCTGCAGGGGCACACTTGTCCTTTCTAACTGGTGCTGGCCGTCTTAAGCAGCAGCAACATACAGAGGACTTGGTGGATTGGCTAACCAGGCCATCCTCATCCTCCGAGTCCTCTGCCAGCCAGGCTTCTAGTGCTTTACAGTCCACCTCAGCTGCCTAAGCATCTAATGCAGCCTCCATGTCTACAGCTACTCCTGCCGTAGCCTCACTGTCACACACGGAGGAGTCAGCTGAATTGTTTGACTACAATGAGAGTGACATGCTGCTTGAGGATGCGCAGCAAGTACAGTGCTCTGATTCAATCTCTGAGGTTGAGCAAGGGAGTATAATCAACCTAGAGGAAGGGGGTGCCAGTGATGACACACAAATAACTGGCACTCATGTTGCCCCAGCAGCTGCAGCATACTGCCAAGTTGGTTCCAGTGACGAGGAGATAGGGGGTGAAGATGACATTGATGATGATGAGGTCACTGACTCCACCTGGGTGCCAGATCGAACTGAGGAATCAAGTGAGGAGGAGGGGAGGAGGAGGAGGCACAGTAAACACGAGGCACAACATCCTCTGTGACCAACCGTAGCACTAGCCAGTCCAAGGCATCACATGTCAGAGCTGCTCCGGTGCAGAGCGCTGTTGTCTCAAAGAACACATGCAGGAACTCTGCTGTCTGGGAGTTCTTTAAGAAATGTGCAGCAGACCCCACCGTTGCTATTTGTAATCTATGTCAGAGGAGACTGAAGTGTGGGATAAACACCGGATGCTTGGGTACCACGTGCTTGAGGCGACATATGAACAAGTGCCACACATCCCGTTGAGGCAAAACTTTGCGTAGGTCCTCCTCCTCCTCATCTGTCTCTACCCACACTGTATGTCATGCCATGCAATTGCCTACAACCTCCACTGACAGGGATGATGCTACAGTAATAGATGTACCAGCAGGTCCTTCCTCACAATGTGACATCATCCCAGTAGCTGAAGATTTACGCAGTCAGATTACGTTGCCGCAGCTGCTGCAGCGAAAGAAAAAATATAGTCCCAACCATCCCCAAGCACAGCGTCTAAATGCCAGCTTAGCAAAATTACTTGCATTGCAGCTGCTGCCTTTCCAGCTGGTGGACTCTGCTCCCTTCCATGAATTTGCTGAATGCGCTGTACCACAGTGGCAGGTTCCACAGTGGCACTATACCAGCACGTGGAAGACAATGTTATCCAGTCATTGGGAAAGGCAGTCAGCAGCAAGGTGCATGTCACTTTAGACACGTGGTCCAGCAAGCATGGACAGGGTCGTTACATTTCCTTCACAGCACACTGGGTAACTCTGATTGCAGCTGGGAGGGATCCAAGACGGGGCTCTGTGCTGGAGCTTGTTCATCCACCACGCCTTCAGAAAGCTGCTTGTATGAGGTCTGGCTGCTCCACCACCACCACCTCTTCCTCCTACTCCTCCTCCTTCTCCTTCTCTGTCTCTATCGAAGTGGCAGTTAAACCCATGCCTGACAGGGTCTACGCAATGGCTCAAGCAAAAAGATGTCATACTGTGCTTGAGCTGGTTTGTTTAGAGGACAGGAGCCACACCGGGTCAGAAATTTTGTCAGCTCTGCAGGGGCAGGTGCAGAGATGGTTTACACCACGCCAGCTTGAGCTGGGAATGATCGTCTGCGATAATGGCAGCAACCTGCTCTCTGGTCTACGCAAGGGTAAATAGACGCATGTACCATGCCTAGCACACGTCCTAAATCTGGTGGTACAGCGTTTCCTAACCAAGTACCCAGGGCTGCCAGAGCTTCTCATCCAGGCCAGAAAAGTCTGCAGCCACTTCAGACGGTCATTCCCAGCAAGCGTTCGCCTGGCAGAAATTCAAAGAGAATTCCACCTTCCCACAAACCGTCTGATCTGTGACATGCCCACCAGGTGGAATTCGACATTAGCAATGCTGCAGTGTCTGCACAAGCAGCAGAGGGCCATCAATGAGTACCTGTGTGAGTATGGCACAAGGACAGGTTCAGGTCAACTTGGTTTTTTTCCCCCCCGCAGTGGCTGATTATCAAGGATGCATGCACTGTACTGTCACCATTTGAGGAGGCAACGAGGATGGTGAGCAGGGACAGTGCATGCATCAGTGACACAATTCCTTTAGTGTTCCTGCTGGAGCACACTCTGCGGGGAATTATAGATGTGGCTCTAGAGGCAGAGCAGCGGGAGGAAGAGGAGGCCTTCCCTAGCTCTCAAGGCCCCAGTCTTTCCGCAGACAGCATTAGAGCGGGTCCTACTCAGATCAGACAGGAGGAGGATGAGGAGGAGGAGGACTATTTAAGTAGTGGGGGCATTGAAGGTGGGGATTCCTCAAGGCAGGGTTTTGTGTACCCAGAAACAGAAGGGCTTGTGCGTGGCTGGGAGGAGAAGGGAAAGATACGGTCATCCTCATTGACCAGGAAGACTCAGAAGCTAATGCCACCTCCAACCTACGCTGCATGGGCTCCCTAATGATGCAAAGCCTGCTAAAGGACCCCAGGATTCGTGCTATCAAGGAGAGGGATCATTACTGGTTGGCAACCCTTCTTGATCCACGATACAAGGGGAAAGTTGCAGAGCTCATCCTGCCCGCACAGAGGGAGCACAGGATGAAAAAACTTGAGGACGCTCTAAAGCGAAACTTGTGTAACACCTTTCCAGGCACTGTTAGATTACCAAGTGCTGACACGTGCTTCTGAGGCTGCAGGTGATCAGAGGAATAGCGGTGAAGGCCAGGGCCGCTTGACCGATGCATTTTTTAATTTTTTTAGTCCTCGACGCCCAGGGACGTCAAATGTAGGCACCCATTGCCAGCGTCTTCACCACATGGTGCAGGACTACCAAGGGGCAAGGGCAGACCTGGATACCTTTCCAGCAGATGATCCACTGGCTTACTGGGTGTTGAGATTGGATCACTGGCCAGAACTTAGCCAATATGCTATGCAGCTACTAGGTTGCCCTTCATCTAGTGTGCTTTCCGAAAGGACGTTCAGTGCCGCTGGAGGTTTTGTCACAGACAAAAGAGTGCGTCTGTCCACCGACTCTGTAGACCGGCTGACATTTATAAAAATGAATCAGTCCTGGATCAGCCGCTATCAATCCCCTGATGCTGAAGTAATGGAATAGATAGGGGATGTCCTCTTCTGCATTCACAAAACCTCCAGCACTGAACTCTTCCACAATACCACAAAAGGGTTACGGTGTGAAGGCACTTGCTGCCATGAAAGGCACAATATCTGGCTGCACTGACGCCCATTAAAAAAAAACAAAAAACTTTTCAATATAGGACCACATGGTCCACCCCTGCACTCTTCCACAATACCACAGAGGGGTTACTGTATGATGATACTTGATGGCCTGGCATTAAAGGCACAATATCTGGGTGCACTGACGCCCTTTAACAGATAAAAAAAAACACTTTTCAATATAGGACCACATGGTCCACCCCTGCACTCTTCCACAATACTACAGAGGGCTTACTGTATGATGATACTTGATGGCCTGGCATTAAAGGCACAATATCTGGGTGCACTGACACCCATTAACAGATAAAAAAAAACACTTTTCAATATAGGACCACATGGTCCACCCCTGCACTCTTCCACAATACTACAGAGGGGTTACTGTATGATGATACTTGATGGCCTGGCATTAAAGGCACAATATCTGGGTGCACTGACGCCCATTACCAGATCAAAAACTTTTCAATATAGGACCACATGGTCCACCCCTGCCCTCTTCCACAATACTACAGAGGGGTTACTGTATGATGATACTTGCTGGCCTGGCACCAAAGGCACAATATCTGGGTGCACTGACGCCTGAACCAGATGCATATCTTTTCAATATAGGACCACATGGTCCACCCCTGCACTCTTCCACAATACCACAGAGGGGTTACTGTATGATGATACTTGCTGGCCTGGCATTAAAGGCACAATATCTGGGTGCACTGATGCCCATTAACAGATAAAAAAAAACACTTTTCAATATAGGCCTGCATGGTCCACCCCTGCACTCTTCCACAATACCACAGAGGGGTTACTGTATGATAGTACTTGCATGCCTGGCACTAAAGGCACAATATCTGGGTGCACTGACGCCCATTAACAGATAAAAAAAAACACTTTTCAATATAGGACCACATGGTCCACCCCTGCATTCTTCCACAATACCACAGAGGGGTTACTGTATGATAGTACTTGCAGGCCTTTCACCAAAAGCACAATATTTGGGTGCACTGCCATTGACGCCTGTATCAGATTCATATCCTCAGAGGGGTTACGGTGTGACGGCACTGTTGCCGACGCTAAAAGCCCAATTTTAAAGCACCTATTGTTACTTTCATCCAAAGCCTGCATAAGTTTCACAATAATTTGGCCCAAAAAAACACTAAACGTTTTCTGCGCGTCCTAAAATGTCTTTTCATACAGGCTGCCGCCCCAAGCAGTTGTTTAATGATAGATTAAAGGAAAAGCATTTACCGTCATATGAAACGTCATTTATTTGTTTTTAAGTGTTTCTATACATCCTAGAAATCCGCCACTTCACGGGCAGGTTATGGGGACCTCCTAGGCACGATATTTGAAGGAATTTTTGGTTTTTATTGTTAACCCTTATTTCATGGAATACTCACTGTCCCTTTAAAAACATTTTTTTTAAAACTTTTTGTCCTTGTTTCCTGTCCCCCAGGGCACTACCCGGACCCCCATACACCTTTTATGGCAAATATGTATAGCATATATGCCCTCTTGGAGGGCACTCTAAAAAAACGAATTTTCAGCCCCATTGACTTGCATGGGGGTTCGGGTTCGGTCCCGAACAAATGGGAAGTTCGGGTTCGGGCTCGAACCGAACTCGGGGAGTGTTCGGCTCATCCCTACCCTAGATATGAGTAATATCAGGAACAATCTAGAACCGGGATCCCAAACTCTGCCAACCCCAGATATTTCTGAACTACAACTCCCATGATTCTCTGGCTAGTTATTTCATTCAAAGAAGTTTGAGAATTGTAGCCAATAAACATCTGGGGGCCAAAGTTTGACATTCCTGGTCTAGAATATATGAAACAGACACAGGTAGGATTTTGTATCTGAATTTGTAATTTTTATTCTTAATATTAGTTTTTCATGGTTCTTTTTTATTATCACTCAGCATATATAGCTCTTTGTGGACCAATTATAGTATTTTTGGGCTTTTTGGTAGAGTGTGAAGAGTTTGGGTTGCTTCAAGCTTGGCTGATAATTTTTTTTCATTTCCAGCTGCAATGTTTTTAATGTTTTTTAATTGTATTATATGAGACTGTAATGTAATAGGATACTTATCCCAAGTATGTATGCGTATATATATATATATACAAGGGTTGTGGTGGAGGACTAAAAGTGAGATAAAAAGCCTCCACACTATAATAATTGTGTTTATTATTGCAGAAGCCACCTGCACATCATAGCAATTCACCGAATTGCTATGATGTGCAGGTGCCTTCTGCAATAATAAACACACTTATTATAGTGTGGAGGCTTTTTAACTCACTGTTAGTCCTCCACCTCAACCCTTGTAGACACTAATTTACCCTACGATCCAAGCATCCACTGCAACTGGTCATGCCTAGCTCCTAGCTGATGAGGGTTCAGCAAACCCGATACAGCGCTGTCCTAGGAGTGGCTTTGACCAGTTGCATAAACCTTATATCTGCTATAAAGCCACAGTGTGGCATAGCATTGATTTTAGGGCTCTGTGTAATAACAGACCCAGGATGCATAAAAGTGAGACAGAGGTCATTTGCATAGCCTACCCAGAATTCCTTGCTGCATATGGGGAATGTGGCACAGGAGCTCTGGGATGCAATTCTTTGAATTGCTGTGATGTGCAGGTGGCTTCTGCAATAATAAACACACTTATTATAGTGTGGAGGCTTTTTATCTCACTTTTAGTCCTCCACCACAACCCTTGTAGACACTAATTTACCTTAAGGTCCAAGCATCCACTGCAACTTGTCATGCCTAGCTCCTAGCTGATGAGGGTTCAATAAACCTGAAACAGCGCTGTCCTAGGAGTGGCTTTGACCAGTTGCATAAACCTTATCTCTGCTACAAAGTCACAGTGTGGCATAGCATTGATTGTAGGGCTCTGCGTAATAACAGATCTAGGATGCATAAAAGTGAGACAGAGGTCATTTACATATCCTACCCAGAATTCCTTGCTGCATATGAGGAATGTGGCACAGGAACTCTGGGATGCAATTCATTGAATTGCTATAATGTGCAGGTGGCTTCTGCAATAATAAACACAATATATATATATATATATATATATACATATATATTTTAGTAAGTAGGTAGTTACACGAATATATTCAAAGGTTAATACTGGAAGAGCAATTCAAACCCTCGTATATCTTAGTATGTTCGTGCAAAGGTTACAGTTGGGTGGCTGGCTTCCTTTAGGGGATTAAAAATCCTTTGGGGTGCAGTCTCATCATTTTGCTCATGGCGCCTGCCGGTTTTTATTACATCATGTAAATGTTCATGGTAAGGAATATGTCAGCAAATAACCCGGGGGGAGGAATAAAGTGTGTGAATCTATCAGCATGTGATTGGGGTTATGTTCATATGATTGGACACTTACATTTTACAGCTGATGTTGATTGCATTATATTATTGGGTAGAATAAGATTATAATGTGTTTTTAGCCTGTAGCGTTTTTCTAAAGAGTGAGACAGATGAACCAAAAATCCCTGTATCACATTCCCAGACTTTGCTGAGAAAGCAGCCTATTTCTTGTGCGAGCAGAGGAAGATAGTGCAGATCAATGAAAATCTGGTCCCAATGGCATTCACAAAATGAACAGTTTGTTCAAAGGAATGTCAGAAAGCGCTGAAACATCGGTCTTCCGGCTCAGGTGTGAAAGGGTTACTGGTTACACTGATCAGTCTCCAAACCAGGCATCCTGGATGTCAGAGACATGGCATCGGTTTCTACAAAAATGTCCAAGTTTTACGTGTCATTCTCAGACATGGATATTATAATTTGCCCAGCAACCAGTATGTAAAGTCACTTTCTTAGTCATTAAAATGTTAGCATCCAGTCACAAATCTCAAGTTTGTGTCACATACACAGGAAAAAAAGAAATAAAAGAATATTCACAGTAATAAATAATCCTGTCAATGTTTATTAGCCATAAAAACACTTTTCCAGCTTGTCATGTGCGGTGTCTTGCGTAGGGTTTAATACGATTAGATGATGTTACTAATGATAGAAGTGTTAGATTTTTTTTTTTTTTAGGTTCCTCGAGGCTTTTCAGTCAAATCATTTTTAGCTGATGCAATCAATAACACATCAAATGGCACATTTAGCAAATCTAAAATATCACCGGCTTTAAGCTCGACAAAGCCAACGTGCCAGGGGGGAGAGGGGGTGCACATTTTTTGAGTACTTTTAAATCTATTTATTAGATTTCCTTCGAAACAGAAATTCTGTGGGAAATTTTGACTGTAGCTAGTTATGTATATATTTAAGCATGGGGGTGTGCTGGGTTTGCCCAGGCACACCCTAATGTTGGGTGAAGGGATCCTCTTTCACCTCCTACATTGATATTTTTGATGTCCCTTATCTTGTTCATGTTGAAAAACATAAAAGCTGACTGCGTCAATGCAGGCTTGTTATTTCTAATGAAAAATGTGCGTTTTGGGCAAAATCTTCTTAAAATAAATTTTCGGTTAATAAATGTTACATGTGTGCACACCCTAATATAATGGACTGTGCACGCCAGTGGATTTAAGTATTTTGTACAGTAAATACACAGTTATTTTCAACTTTGTGCCAGCCCCTCCATCAGCTCTATAAAGGCAAAATGTAGCAAGCATTTTCCTAACAGCATGAAAAAGTGTGTGTTGTTCAGAGAAACATTTGGTTAATTAGCTATCTGATTACAGTTTCAAGAGTCTCCTCCTGCTCAAGCTGAGTGAGCCGAAAGATTTGGAAAGCAAACTGATACAACTTTATATCCATGTACTGATAACATTAAGACATTTGTCATAAAATCATAATCAGTTAAAAATAGGGAAGCATGAGCGAGCAGGAAAATGCACTGGTGACATACAGTCTTCATGGAGTCCGAGCCCCAGCCAGCACCTAATCAAATGCCTCATTAAACCTGATTCTCCATGTTTGCTAATGAAGAGGAGAATTCCAACATTTCTCATGAGCTCAAGTTGAAAACCAAGTAATGAAAGCATATTTTACTTTTTATACTGTGTGTGCGCTACAATTTGTTTTGCAACCTTTAAAGAAGAGATGAGATGTTGACTTAATTTACAAACAGAAGAACACACAGCCTCATTAATTTGTTTTGTTAATGTAAAATTGCACAACCGTTAAAATCCTCCATAGTTCCGTTTTATTGCTTTTACTATAAACAAAGTATGCTGGAAACACAAGTTGTCTAACAACAGAGTCTTTTTCACATTCTTTCGCATGTGGACATTGTCACGAACGCACGCCGCTGTGAAGGAAACACAGGCTTAAGCAAATCACTATCTGTCTACCCAAGACCCAAAATAATGACTACGCTGCCCACAATCCCCCGTGCGCGCTTGCCTAACTGTCACGGAAACGCTTTCAATCCAGAAGGGCATGCCACGTGATGAAGTGACCACAGGGTTGCAACGCAGTATCCGTCCACCCTCGACCCGGAGTACTGACTACGTTGCCCACAATCCCTGTACCCACTTTCCATGTACTATTTGTCACACTGCTGCCACAAACTGACTTTTTACCCAAGATGCTTACTGTCTGGACCAGAGCCGGTTTGAGACTCTGGTCATGCACCCCAGAATAGAAAACAGTCCAGGGACTGCACCCCACCACAACTCACTGTTTGGTAGACTCGAGTTTAAACAAAGGCAAATCTCTATGATAATCCAGTCCTTCAGTTAGCGCGGATCGAATATCAGGCAGAAGCATATCTTAATAAGTTTTATATTTATTATGATAAGCCAAAAAAAATGATATATCACAGTGCATTGGGTTACAGAAAAATAGATATGAGAATTGATAAATACACACACAAAGCAGCAAAAATAAAAAGGATTAAACACAGAACCTTACTCACACGTCAGCAAGCTAACAGGACATCTGTGACTCCCCTCTTATCATGCAGATCAAAGACGACCTTAGTACTCTACAATAACCTGTGATATCCCTTCAAACTGGCCTTAGTGGCCAGCAAAAAGACAAAGGTCGTTAACATTTTAATTACTTTCTGCAACACACCAGAAACTAACAGGGTAATTCAAATAGATTCGAAAATTCACCGCCCGTTCGGTGACTTTTTGTTCTCTTCAATTCGGTTTGTTTTGCCAATCCCATTTCGGCGACCCTGCGGTGTATTCAGCAAGCACCACAGGGTCCCCGAATTGCAGGGAAAGGCCGCCGCAAAGCCAACAAAAACTAACCGCAAAACCCGGCGAATGCACGCCGCAAACCCGCAAAAACATCTGGATTAAACCGCCGAAAACCACAAAAAAACCCAAGCAGGAGCCAATCACACGCAGCGAAGCCACCGGAAAAAGCCGACACCGCAGACGAGGCAGTGAATAAATTAGGAAAACAGTTTGCATGAATGACTGAAAAGTGAAAACACTGTTTGAAAAGAAACTACTGAGCGAAAATGTCTGAAATTTACATATGAGGTCCAAGGAATGATAATAAAAAGGGCTGTTATAGAAAAAATAAGTAAACTAAAAAAATAAAAAATAAATAAATAAGACTTTTTTAAGAAAAAAAAAAAAATTCCAGAAAAATGCTTAAAATATCATAAAAAATCTATAAGTAAATAGAGTCTTTACTGCAGAATTTTATAATGAACGGTTTATTAGACATTGAATTAAAACCGGAATATTTTTAACATTGAAGCCTATGGGATTCGCCTGAATAAATCTGCCGCATGAAACCACCGAACGGCGGGGCATTTCGGGAACCTTTCACTGCTGGTTTGTGCTCTCTGAATAGCCAAAGCAGTGCTTTTTCATGGGGATTTCACTGCCCTTGAACAGGCACCGAACAGGCACCGTATGTGCAGGCAATTCGCCAGGATTTGGCGAATTGCCTGCTCTCTGGATAGCCGAATGGCCAAGAAAGGTAACCGAACACTGAAAATCAGCGTTTGGTTACCTTTCTCCAGCAATTCGGATCTCTTTGAATTACCCTGTAAGGCTTTTACTGGCCAGCTGTGCAGCATTGGCAATGTGTATACGTAGATAGATATATACATATATGGACATAGCTATATCTCTAACCAATCGTGACAAACACGGCTTCCGATGTGTAAATGCAAGTAACATAACTATGAGAAGGAAATCCTTAAGCAGGTAGGACTCACCGAGAATGCTATTTATTTCTAAATATTTAAATGCTGTTTATTTCCAGCTTGAGGGTTGTCATTTTATTTAATTTAGGAGTAATAAATAATGAGCTGACATTATGACACTAACAGGAATACAAAACGTGATTATGAAAGTTCAGCAAAGTGTTGATTAACTTGTCTCTGATAATCACTAGGCTATCCCTCGTGAGGATATCTGTATGAGTGTATCACAGAGATCCACAGCAATAGAACTCACAGTAATGTGCAATATGTACTTGTATCACAGAGCTGCGCAGCAATAAGTCTGACAAAGAATTCATGGACTGAATGAAACATAAGAGGTTATTCAAAGAGCACTGAATTAGCCACGGAATTGCACCGAACAGGGAATTTCCACGTACAGTGCAATTTCGGGACCATTCACCTATTCAAAAGCTGGCAGTTCGCCAAATATTGACGAATTGCCAGAGATATACAGTGACCTAAGGCGGCAGTGAAATCTTCACAGAGAAGTAATGGTTATTCTGGGAACGCCGAACAGTAACGTAATGTCAGTGAAATGCCCAGGTTTTCAGTGGTCTCAATCAACAGGTTTAAATAAGCAGGTGAAACCCATAGGTTTCAATGTAAAAAAAAAAATCCCTGTTTTTCTTAAATATTTATTCAAATGTTTATTCTTTTTACGTGCAACAAAAAGTAGTTTTATTTTGTCAGTGAAATTTTTGATTCCGATTATTATTATATTTTTATTTTTTCACATACAGGGTTATTCAAAGAGATCTGAATAGCTGCCGAAAGGTAACCGAACACTGAAAATCAGCGTACGTTTACCTTTGCTGGCCAATCGGCTATTCAGAAAGCAGGCAGTTCTCCAAATGTTGGCGAATTGCCTGCACATACGGTGCTTGTTCGGTGCCTGTTCGAGGGCAGTGAAATCCCCATAAAAAAGCATTGCTTTGTCTATTCAGAGAACAAAAATCAGCAGTGAAAAGTTGCTGAAATGCCCTGCCATTCGGTTGCTTCATTCGACAGGTTTATCAGGCGAATCCCATAGGCTTCAATGTTAAAAATATTCCCGTTTTAATTTAATATCTAATAAACCGTTTATTATAATATTCTGCAGTAAAAAGTCTCTTGATTTATAGATTTTTTAGGATCTTAAGTTTTTTTCTGAATTTTTTTGCAAAAACAATTTTTTCCGTTTTGTTTTATTTTTTTTTTAGAGTGTTTTTCTTTTTTTCTGTAACAGCCCTTTTTATTATCATTCATTGGACCTCATATGTCAATTTCAGACATTTTCGCTCAGTAGTTTGTTTGCAAACAGCATTTTACTTTTCAAACAATCAAGCGTACTGTCTTTTTTTATCTTCACTCCTTCGTCTGCGGTGTCGGGTTTTTCTGGCAGCTGCTCTGTGCTTTGATCGGCTCCTGCTCGGGTTTCTCCGGCGTGTTCGACAGGGTTAATCCAGATGTTTTTGCGGGTTTCAGTTTGCATTCGCCTGGGTTTTGCAGTGACTGTTCGGCAGGTTTTTGGCGGCTTTTCCCTGCACTACGACGGCCCTGTGGTGCTTGCTGAATACACCGCAGGGTTGACGAAATGGGATCGCCGAATCAAGCCGAATTGAAGAGAACGAAAAGTCACTGAACGTCCGGTGACTTTTCAATTCTCTTTGAATAACCCTGATAGTGTTTTTTTTTCATATTCTGTAACAGACCTTTTTATTGTTATTCATAGGACCTTATACATTATTTTCAAGCATTAGGTTTTTTTTTTTTTAAAAAAACCATTTTAAAAGTTGCAGGTTTTATTTTTTTATTTTTTACCCCTGTTGGCGACTGGTCATCTTTTTCCGGCGGCTGGTTGACGGTCTGTTCGGGAGGTCTTTGACTGCTTGAGAATCGATTAGGTGGTCTGTTTGGTGGGTCGGTGGCTTTTTACAGCGGGTTTGTGGCTGCGTTTGATGGTTTTTCATATTGATTCATTGGTTTTGGGGTGGTTTGAGGATGCGTTTGGTGAGTTGATTCGATGCAACTTGGGGACCCTGCGGTGAATGCTGAATTCGCTGCAGGGTCGATGAATTTAACTCGCTGAAGTGCAGCGAACGAGAGAGCACCGAAATGTCACTGACATTTCGGTGCTCTCTGAATAACCCCTTAAGAATCTGACAGACACACAGGCACGTGTGTGTGTTTGTAACAATAATTAGTAACATATTATTATTATTGTCATCATTTATATAGCGCCAACAGTTTCCACAGCGCTTTACAATAACCAAATGTAACGAGACACAGATAAACGGACATAGGATGGAAACAAAAGGTGTAGAGGGCCCTGCTCATAGAAGTTTATATTCTAGAGGGATTAGGGTTGAAGAATTTTACGGGACAGCAGGATCATTCGTGCCAGCGATTTGGAAATGGTGGGGCCATAGAAGCAGCTTCAATCATGTGTGAGTAGGTGAGTAGAGGGATGAGTTGCATCAGTGAAGTGGTACGCTAATCTGAAGAGATGGGTTTTGGGGGATTTCTCGAAGGACTGACGGGGTAGGGGAGAGTTTGATAGGGCGAGGCAAGTCATTCCACAGGACTGGACCGGCCCTTGAGAAGTCTTGGCGAGAGGTTGGCAGTGAAGGTGTAGACAGATGACAGGTGGAGATTGCCCACCAACAGGAGTTGTCTAGACGGGACTTGTTTGCGGAGTAGCAAAGACATGTAGGGAGGAGTTGAGTTATTGAGCTATTTGAATGTGAACATCAGTATTTTAAATTGTATCCTGAAACGTTGAGGAATCCAATGGAGGGACCGGCAGAGGGGGAGGTACGCGAGGTGCATCTGATGAGAAAAATAACCCTGGCCCCTGCATTCATTACAGATTGGAAAGGGGCAATATGGGAGTTGGGGAGGACAATAAGGAGCGAGTTGCAGTAATCAAGTCATTAAATGACAAGCGTATGAACCAGATACACCTGTCAGTACAGTGGCATCCTCTAGCTACCTCTTTTTATTGACTACACGCTGGCCTTCATCCTCTATTCACTGACTTCATATCGACATGGACCCTCTAGTCATAGGCTACACATTGGCAGTTGTCTACCCGTAGGCTGCTCACTGACTGAAGCTTTATGGTACTTCATCGTGAGTACCACCACATTTTTAGCTAGAAAAAAACACTGGAAATACCATAGATTTACAGCTCTAGCCAATAAAACCATTTTTTTCTCGGTGGAGAATTGTTTGAACAGTGCTTTAATAATGACAAAAAGAGGTCTACCCCAAGAGGTCTACCGCCAGGCATACGATCAGGTGTATCCTTCAGAATGGATCTTTACAAAAAATCCCAATGCACAAGGAAAAGATGAAGCTAAAAAAGAAACACTGCCTAAGGATCTTCTACTTAGGAACCTCAAAGTCAATGAGAAAGAATCATTAACACTGAAAAAACTAAATGTTATATATTTTATGATGATTATGTTTCTGTACAGTAAGTTATATTGTTTTGAGTAGTAAAGCCTAGGGGCTACATTTTACTCCCCAGTGAGAAAGAGTCTTTCTTCATTTCAAATAGGCTTAAGTATTATATTTTTACTCAATATGAGCATTTTTCCTTTCTGGAGTATGCAGTGGAATGGAAAATGAAATCTGCACCTGTAATACGGAGTGATTATTAAGACACTTTGCGGTATGCAGTATCATAAGGCAATCATTTGCAGTAAACTCAGACATTTCTATTTCTTGTTCAACAACCTGTTTTGTACAGTGATGAATGAACAGAAAGTGTCATTGGACATTAGGAACACTATGACCACTGATTGGACATGATTAGGAGAAAAGCAGGACTCCATTGTTCTCATTAAATCAGCAAAAAAGGGGTTTGTGAGGGTCCTTCGAATGAACAATGGCACGAGTGGCCTGCTCTATGGTGGGGCCCACTTAGGTCTCAAAAGGCTTTAGCTCGATTGAGCCATTACAGGGACAACTGCTCCATATGCGAATCTGATTGCAATCACCCAGAAAGGGTGGCCAGTACTGAATGCCAAGGACGTCTTGTCTACACGAGGGGTGCAGCAACCCCCGACAATCATTTCGGGTTTGTTAGGCCTCGCCAGGAGGGTATAGCTAACTCCCCTCTAGGCACCTCGAGCAAGGGGTCCACATCTGGAATAGGGATGAGCTGTTTGGGTTCGGACAGTTCGGAGTTCGACCCGAACTTTGGCAGTTCGAAAGTTCGCGAATTTCGAACTTTTTGGGCGTGTTCGGTTCGGGTTCGAAAAAAAAAAGAAATTTTGAAAAAAGTATAGAAAATGCTTAAAAAAATATTAAAAAATCTAGAAATAAAGAGACTCTTTACTGCAGAATATTATAAGCAACGGTTTATTAGATATTGAATTAATTCATTTGTGAATTCTGTTCACAAATGGGCATAACACCAGGTGTTTTTAGTCTGGTAATCAATTTGATACATTGTACAATATACTGAGGGTGGGGTGGTGTCTGGTGTCTGCTTCTGATTGAGATTTGAGAATTAATTTCCCTAAAACATCCTAATATGCTGCATTTAACTGGTGTTTGAAAAAAATCTAAAGCAATGTTATTTTTCACCTCGGGATTAAACATTCACAGGGTTATTCAGAGAGCGGTGAAAATCAGGAGATAACTGGAGAAGTGAAAATTCTAGGTCAAAATAGCCAAACCAGAAAAATTCTCCCATTTATCTCACTTTCCAAATCGGCTATTTGGTCTAGATTGTTCTCTTCTCTTGCCAGTTCTCCTGGCTTTCACCTCTCTCTCAGGGTTGTTCAGAGAAAGGTGAAAACCAGGAGAATGGCAGGAAAAGAGAACAATCTGGACCAAATAGCCGATTTGGAAAGTGAGATAAGGCTAGGGTCAGACTAACGCGTGTTTCGCAGCGACCGTCAAAAAGTGCGTCTGAACGCATTGCCGTATTTTTTCACAGACTGCGCGAAAACGGTCATACGATGCGCATTTTTGTGCGTGATTTTTTACGGATCCAAACCAGGAAACTTTGGGTGTCTGGACGTTATGTTGGCCGGACATGAGCAGGGTCTGACGTCTCCAAATCATGCACACACGCCGCTAGTGGACGCAGCGCACTCTGTACGTCCGTACTAGCGGTCTGCGTTCTCGAAAAAATGCGTTAATTTTCCACTTGCGTTGCGCAGCCGGACTTTCGTGCGACCGTACTTCGTATATTGACCGTCATTGCCCATCATTTGCTGCTAGTGTGGCCGTGATTAAGTGCGCCTAAACGCACGTTAAAAATTCGCTAGTCTGTCCCTAGCCTTAGGCTAGGGTCAGACTAACGCATTTTTCACGTTGTCCGTGAAAAAGTGCGTTCGAACGAATGGACGTATTTTTTCACGGAATACGCGATAGCGGTCATACGATGCGCATTTTCGTCCGTGATTTTGTACGGATCATCAATGAAACCCTTTTTGTGTCTGGACGTTATGTTGGCCGGACGTGTGCAGCGTCTGACGTCTCCCAATCACGCAAACACGCCGCTATGCGGCCGCAGCGCACTCTGTACGTCAGTAGTAGCGGTTTGACGTTCTCGAAAAAATGCGTTCGTTTGCCACTTGCGTTGCGCGGACGAACTTTCGTGCGGCCGTTCATCGTATGTTCCCCGACATTGGACGTTATTTGCTGCTAGCACGGCCGTGATTTCGTGCGGCTAAACGCACGTTAAAACTGCTTTCGTCTGACCTTAGCCTAAATGGGAGAATTTTTTTGGTTTGGCTATTTTGACCTAGAATTTTCCATTCTCCAGTCATTCTCCTGCTCTTCACCGCTCTCTGAATAACCCTGACAGGGTTATTCAGAGAAAGGTGAAACTCAGGAGAATGACTGGAGAATGGAAAATTCTAGGTCAAAATAGCCAAACCAGAAAAAATCTCCCATTTATCTCACTTTCCAAATCGGCTATTTGGTCTAGATTGTTCTCTTCTCTTGCCAGTTCTCCTGGCTTTCACCTCTCTCTCAGGGTTGTTCAGAGAAAGGTGAAAACCAGGAGAATGGCAGGAAAAGAGAACAATTTGGACCAAATAGCCGATTTGGAAAGTGAGATAAGGCTAGGGTCAGACTAACGCATTTTTCACAGCGACCGTCAAAAAGTGCGTCCGAACGCATTGCCATATTTTTTCACGGATTGCGCAAAAACGGTCATACGATGCG
The DNA here is from genome assembly GCA_009667805.1 of Leptobrachium leishanense. Lineage (NCBI taxonomy): Eukaryota > Metazoa > Chordata > Amphibia > Anura > Megophryidae > Leptobrachium > Leptobrachium leishanense. The sequence continues at coordinate 115,864,904 of CM019065.1, read as the reverse complement.
CATTTTTGTGCGTGATTTCTTACGGATCCAAACCAGGAAACTTTGGGTGTCTGGACATTATGTCGGCCGGACATGAGCAGGGTCTGACGTCTCCAAATCACGCACACACGCCGCTGGCACATGCTAACATTTTTGTTGACATGGTGCATGGGAGGACATCACGGAGGAAGCCATTGCTGTCGAAAAAGAATATTGCAGCACGTTTGAAGTTTGCAAAAAAGCACCTGGATGTTCCACAGCACTACTGGCAAAATATTCTGTGGACAGATGAAACCAAAATTGAGTTGTTTGGAAAAAACACACAACACTATGTGTGGAGAAAAAAAGGCACAGCACACCAACATCAAAACCTCATCCCCACTGTAAAACATGGCGGAGGGAGCATCATGGTTTGGGGCTGCTTTGCTGCCTCAGGGCCTGGACAGATTGTTGTCATTGATGGAGAAATGAATTCCAGAGTTTATCAAGACATTTTGCAGGAAAACGTAAGACCATCTGTCCGCCAACTGAAGCTCCGCAGATAATGGGTGATGCAACAGGACAATGAACCAAAGCATACAAGTAATTCAACAAAAGAATGGCTTCAACAAAAAAAAATACGCCTTCTGGAGTGGCCCAGTCAGAGTCCTGACCTCAACCCGATTGAAATGCTGTGGCATGACCTTAAGAGAGCGATTCACACCAGACATCCCAAGAATATTGCTACACTGAAACAGTTTTGTGAAGAGGAGTGGTCCAAAATTACTCCAGATCGTTGTGCAGGTCTGATCTGCAACTACAGGAAACGTTTGGTTTGAGGTTATTGCTGCCAAAGGAGGGTCAACCAGTTATTAAGTCCAAAGGTTCACATACTTTTTCCACCCTGCACTGTGAATGTTTACATGTTCTGTTCAATAAAAACATGAAAACATATAATGTTTGTGTTAGATTATTTTAAGCAGACTGTGTTTTTCAAATTGTTGTGATTTAGATGAAGATCAGAGCACATTTTATGACCAATTCATGCAAAACTCTGCATAATCCCAAAGGGTTCACATACTTTTTCTTGCACTGTATATATATATATATATATATATATATATACAGTCAGGTCCAGAAATATTGGGACATTGACACAATTCTAACATCTTTGGCTCTATATACCACCACAATGGAGTTGTAATGAAACAAAAACAATGTGCTGTAACTGCAGACTGTCAGCTTTAATTTGAGGGTATGTACATCCAACTCAGGTGAACGGTGTAGGACTTACAGCAGTTTGCAGATGTCCCTCCCACTTGTTAAGGGACCAAAAGTAATGGGACAGAATAATAATCATAAATCAAACTTTCCCTTCTTAATACTTGGTTGCAAATCCTTTGCAGTCAATCACAGCCTGAAGTCTGGAATGCATAGACATCACCAGACGCTGGGTTTCATCCCTGGTGATGCTCTGCCAGGCCTCTACTGCAACTGTCTTCAGTTCCTGCTTGTTCTTGGGGCCTTTTCCCTTCAGTTTTGTCTTCGGCAAGTAAAATGCATGCTCAATGGGATTCAGGTCAGGTGATTGACTTGGCCATTGCATAACATTCCACTTCTGTCCCTTCAAATACTCTTTGGTTGCTTTTGCAGTATGCTTTGGGTCATTGTCCATCTGCACTGTGATGCGCCGTCCAATGAGGTCTGCAGCATTTGGCTGAATGTGAGCAGATAGCATTGTCTGAAACACTTCAGAATTCATCCTGCTGCTTTTGTCAGCAGTCACATCATCAATAAATACAAGAGAACCAGTTCCATTGGCAGCCATACATGCCCACGCCATGACACTACCACCACCATGCTTCACTGATGAGGTGGTATGCTTAGGATCATGAGCAGTTCCTTTCCTTCTCCATACTCTTCTCTTCCCATCACTCTGGTACAAGTTGATCTTGGTCTCATCTGTCCATAGGATCTTGTTCCAGAACTGGGAAGGCTTTGTTAGGTGTTGTTTGGCAAACTCTAATCTGGCCTTCCTGTTTTTGAGGCTCACCAATGATTTACATCTTGTGGTGAACCCTCTGTATTCACTCTGGTGAAGTCTTCTCTTGATTGTTGACTTTGACATACATACACCTACCTCTTGGAGACTGTTCTTGATCTGGCCAACTGTTGTGAAGGGTGTTTTCTTCACCAGGGAAAGAATTCTTCTGTCATCCACCCCAGTTGTTCTCCGTGGTCTCCCGGGTCTTTTGGTGTTGCTGAGCTCACCGGTGCGTTCCTTCTTTTTGAGAATGTTCCAAACTGTTGTTTTGGCCACGCCTAATGTTCTTGCTATCTCTCTGATGGTTTTTTTTGTTTCTTCAGCCTTATGATGGCTTGCTTCACTGATAGTGACAGCTCTTTGAATCTCATCTTGAGAGTTGACAGCGACAGATTCCAAATGCAAATAGCACACTTGAAGTGAACTCTGGACCTTTTATCTGCACATTGTAATTGGGGTAATGAGGGAATATCACACACCTGGCCAAAGAACAGCTGAGAAGCCAATTGTCCCATTACTTTTGGTCCCTTAATAAGTGGGAGGCACATCTGCAAACTGCTGTAAGTCCTACACCGTTCACCTGAGTTGGATGTACATACCCTCAAATTAAAGCTGACAGTCTGCAGTTAAAGCACATTGTGTTTCTTTCATTCCAACTCCATTGTGGTGGTGTATAGAGCCAAAGATGTTAGAATTGTGTCGATGTCCCAATATTTCTGGACCTGACTGTATATATTGCAGGGTCTTCACTTCCTAACTATTCTGTTCCTTAGGCCAAATGCCCAGGTACATAGAAATCCTCAAAAACCAAAAATATATACTGTAAATCTGTAGTAGTGCACATGATAAAGGGTCCCAGAGAGCCAAAACATTGGTCATATTCTATGTGGGGAAAAAAAGTTATGGTTTACTGGAGACCCAGGAGTGCATCCTTTGCTATTATGGATTTTAAATATATATATATATATCCATAAACGGAAAAAAATAAGTGACTGTGGATTCACAAATAAGAATGCATGTACAATACTTAGTCAGCCAGATTTTCCAGGGTAACAATGCTCTTGTTCCATAATGGGACACACTGAAACCATAAGAGAAAAAGAAGCATAGCATTAAACCTTTTTATCAATGAACACAAATCATGAGAAAAAATGTATATATATTATTATATGGTGTATGATACGTATATTTTAAATATTAGCATAGTTTCTCACGTTCATTTGATGTACAAGGTGAAGACTCCTTTATCCACTGGCTGATCCAAACATGGTCCATGAAGAACAGGAAGCCTCAAAATGGTGAAGCTTGAGGTGTTTCTTCATTATGCGACTTCCTCAGGAGCTGAAAATTAAGATTTTGTGGTCCATCATTTAAATAGCTCTCCATAGAGCAAAAAAAATCTCCTGCCTCAGCCGCCATAATGCTTCTTAATATCATAACATGCTTCTTAATGTTAAGAAATGGTACATATGCCTTTACCCCACACAAGTTGTCTCTCAATTAGAAGCATTTCATTCCATTTATTTGCTTACATGTTGTAGTTGAATGTCTGTAAAAAAGGAAAAAAAACCTGGGGGGGAAAAATGGTGAAAAAGTTTAAGCATTTTCAATAATGTAACAAGCAGGGCGTGCGGAAGTAGGGGTTAAAATAATTCTACAGCTTCTCTTTATTGGCAATTATTTATATTTACTCAACATATTGTGTTCGGGCAATTCAATCCTAGGATCATACAACTGCATCGCTGCATTACAGACCTCTTAAGAAGGAAAGCTGCTCATTAAATGTAATTGCCAGTTAAATATTATGAGTAGATAATAACTAATTAAAACAACTGTTAAAATACTGTCTGAAAAGACTGGCAGCCTATCGTAGAGCAAGGAATGGATGAGCAAGGTACAAGGTTAATTCCCTTGAAGCTAATGGTTTAGTAGTGCAAATGCTATTTGTTTTAAAAATGAATGTAGATATTGTTTTGTTGATTTCGTTTTCCAGCTATTCTGAGCGGTTATGGGAAGTGAATGAGCTGTTAAGTATAAGGGCTCCTGTCCTATCCTAGGCAAGGTACAAACTTTCCTTGCACCTTGGCTGTTGCTATACATTATTGCTGAAATGAAATTGCACAGTGAAATATTACAAATAGCAGGTGGTTTGTATTATAACAATAAAAGATATGTGCACAGAACAAAATGAACAGGTGCTGCTGTGCAGGGAGGAATGTGTCAACAATCCTCAAAGTACATCATTAATGACATAAACACATGTAGAATCCCTAGCACATCTCTACATGTGACAGCAATGTGATATTAGTGTCCACATAATAGTGTACACGAAACCAGTGTGTATTTCTAGTGACACACGTTATAAATAAAACAAAAGATACTTATGTTTCATTAACAAGTATTTTGTGTTCTTCTGCTTCACAAATACATATACAAGTGTTGACTCGTTCTGAGAGTCCTGGAGGGAGCGTCTTTTTCTTTTATAATCAATTTAGACTTATAGGCAAATAGAAAATATCGTAGGGCAATACAGCTGTTCAATGAGGGCTACATTTGAAAAAAAAAATTCTGCTGACCTAAGTATTTTTGCTGATTTGAAAATAATGGAAGGTGCTGATTTCAGATATGAAGTCAAAAAATATGCAATGGGTCAAATTTTTTCACAAATAAGGAATGCTATATTAAAGGTGTTAAAGTCAAATATCAGGGATAATAAGAAATTCAGAGGAAGCAATAACACGTAATATATTTGATTCAAGCAAAAAACAACTATGTCATCTAACCAAGAGAGCAATAAGAGCAATAGCTAGTTGTTTCAATTTTAATTTTGAGGAAGGATTCTTCTCTTTTTGGATGCTCTGGTATAGTTATGATCACAGTTGTCACGCTGTAAACACCAGCAGTAGTCGGCCATCATGTTTGAGTTCCATCTGCCTTGATATCTACATTCCATGGTCTTGATGTCTTGATGGAAGTGTTCTCCTAGTTCTTCACTCATAGCTCCAAGATTTGAAGGGAAGTAGTTCAGGTGGCTATGAAGAAAATACAACTTAACACTCATGTTTGCTCGCAGTCTTTGAAAAGCAATCAACATATTTTGAACTAAAAGGTCATAATTCTCTGCTCTGAAGTTGCCAAGAAAGTCAGTAATCAGGTCGGAAAACGCAGACCACGCATCTTTTTCTATGGTTTTCATGGTATTAAAGGAATTCTCAGTCTAATTTGCGGGCCATCAAATATGCCAGCTTTCAACTTCTCGTTTGAAAGAGCAGGAAATTTTGCCCAGATGTACTTGAAGCATTCACCATCTCGATCCAAAGCCCTAACGAACGGTTACATGAGTCCCAATTTTATGTGCAGGGAAGGGAGTAACACTTTATGAGAATTAGCAAGTGGTTCATTCTTGATATTCTTTTCACTGACCGTGAATTTCTCTCTAACTGGCCAATCTTTCCTTGTGTAATGTTCTGCCTTTGATCGACTATCCCAAAGGCACAGAAAGCTAGGACATTTTGAGTATCCACTTTGTTGTCCTAGAAGCAATGATATAACCTTCAAGTCGCCACATAAAATCCAACAATGATTATTATATTTTATTTTTTGGAGAATGGTTCTCATGGATTCATAAGTTTCTTTCAGATTTATTGAGTGAGCAATAGGAATAGAAGCTAATTTATTTCCATTGTGAAGTAACACACACTTTAGACTTCTCTTTGAACTGTCAGCAAAAAGCCTCCATTCTTCAGTTACATAACAATCACATCCCATTGATTCAATAAGTCCTTTGACGTTGATGCAGTATACAAGCTCTTCCTCCATATTTATAAAGGATTTTACCAGGAAGGATACATTGAGATTTCTCTCGTTTTCAAGTATGTGAATATGAAAATATTTCAGAAGATCTTTCTCTCTGTCACGACTCACGATGCATAAAAGTGGTTCCTGGAGCCAACAGGTTCTTTTCCTTCAGCCTTGAACCAAGTAACTCTGCTGACGACTTCAACAGATCAAGATCTCGTTCAAGGTCATTCAGCTCAGCTTGGTTGAATGGTTGGCGCATTCCAGCATCAACTTGTGGGGCCACGAAATCTTCGTCATCAGTGTCTGTTGATACATTTAACTGACATAATTCATCGTCGTCGGAAACTTCCAAAGTAGTGTAAATAGGTACAGGAACTTCGTCGCAGTGAACAACCGGTCTCAGAGCTGAGGGGAGATTTGGGTACTGGATGGAAGATTTTGTCTTTGTGGTCATGCTTGCAATATTTACCAGAAGTAGCAGTTATCAACATGGTTTCGAGGCTCACGCCACACCATTGGAACTCCAAAGCTAAGACTTTTTCTCTGACCTTTAGTCCACTGTCTGAGGTTTTCAACACATGTTCTGCACACTTTATGTGGTGCCCAAGGTTTTTCCTGGTCACCTAATTTAACTCCGAAATATGCATTGGGGATATGCAGTGTGGGATGACATATTCCACAGAAAACTATTTAACAGAGTTAAATTTGCTGTGAATTGTAAGCCTCATGAATGAATGAATGCTGCCATCGGTTTCACACTGCTTATATAGGCCTATAGCCATAAAATGCTGACGTCTGCAGTTTTAAACTGCCTATTAAGCTGTCGTACTATTAAGTAGTTATACCCACTGCAAATTCAGCATATCTTTTTGCACATTCTTATCTTTTTGCATATTCAACAAAGCTAAATAATTATAATACATAATGCTACGTTTTTACTGTAATAGTTTATCAGTAAACAGCGTTTTGCGGGAAAACTGGACCTGACTGGAGGAAAAGGGTGTGGCTTTTGGATTCAGCACACCAAAATGCATAAACATCACATGTCATCTTCAAGTCAGCAAAATTGATGTAGGCCTGTGTTATATTTATTAATTAATTTATTTATTTATTTATAAAGGATTTTACCAGGAAGGATACATTGAGATTTCTCTCGTTTTCAAGTATGTCCTGGGTTCAAGAACATTGAAGTGTTACAGTTACAGAAATACAAAGTAATACAATGCAAGATATTAAAAAAAAAACACAAATATGCAGATTAACAGAAAATAAATATGTAGGAAATAGTCATTATGTTACATGTTTACAGGTGCATTCTGTATTGGGGTATGTTAGTAAGGAGCTCTTGAGTGACTTAAGACTGGGGGAAGATTTGAAGGTGTCTGGGAGGTTATTCCATAATTGTGGTGCTCTGTAGGAAAATGAGGACCGAACCACTGTCTTTTTGTATTGTGGTATTGCAAGTAAGGTGCTGGTCCTGGATCAGAGGTTATAGGATGAGGGAGCTGCTGGGGGAAGCAGTCTATTCAGATAGGGTGGCAGCTTCCCAGAAATGCTCTTAAGCACCAGGCTGGAAAGGTGAAGGGTGCGTTTAGACTCCAGCTATGGGCAGTTTAGCTCTTTTAACATGTCACAATGGCGGGTCATGTAGTTACATTGTAATGCAAAGCGGCAGAATGAGTTATACAATGTAGTAAGTTTATGAAGGTGTGTTTGCGGGGCTGCTGTATACACTACATCTCCGTAATCAATAGCCAGCATAAGCATTTGTTGTACAATCTGTTTTCTTACCGCGGGGCTCTGGCAGGATTTGTTTCTGTACAGGGCACCTAGTTTGGGGTAAAGTTTAGATGAGAGTTTTTCGATGTGGGGGCCAAAGGATAGATTAGGGTCCAACCACATACCTAGATATTTGAGAGAAGTTACTGTGGTCAGCGTGCCATTCGATTTTGTCCCAACAAATAGATGGGGATTTTGCAATTTATGTAGTTTAGGTGCTGTTCCAAAGAGCATCGTTACAGTTTTGTCAGTATTTTAAAAAAGTTTGTTGATGGAGACTGGTCTCTTTGGACCCTACTCTCACTTTTTTGAACCCTTTCCGGCTCTGATTCCACACCTTGGCACCTCCTGGTGCAATACGTGTATTGTCCCCAGATGGAGTATATTTGGAGTCTCCTAGAATGCTGGTCATGCTTATGTAAGAAAATAAATATGCGCAGGATACTAGGCAGCCTAACAATGAGGTTTTCCAAAACTGGGAACTTATTGGATGAATGGAAAAAGGACACTAGCTGAGGAAGCATCTGCAAAATGCGTTTTTAGCTATTTGCTTGTCCTATTTATTTATTTATTTATTTGTTTATATTTATTCATATTTATATGCAATAAAGTCACTGTTTTGTCAAGCTGCCTAGTATCCTGCACATATTTATTTTCTTACATACGGATGACCAGGATTGGTGAAGACTCCAAATATACTCCATCTCGAGACAATCCACCTATTGCACCAGGAGGTCGGTGGGGCACCACCAGAAAGTGCCAAGCTGTGGAATCAGAGCCGGAAAGGGCTAAAAAAGGTGTGCGTATGGTCCAAAGAGACTAACCTTCATCAATATAATTGTTCATTGAATGATATCTTCTCATTCTCAACCCATACGTCTAAATTGATGCACTCCCTCTGGCTCTCAGAATGAGTCAACACTTGTATATGTATTTGTGAAGCAGAAGAACACAAAAGACTTTTTTATGAGTATCTTTTGTTTTATTTATAACATGTGTCACTAGAAATACACGCTGGTTTCACCTTCACTATTGTGTGGACACTAATATCACATTACTGTCACATGTGGTGCGCCAGGGATTCTACACGTATTTATGTCTTTGGAATTCTCTGCCTGTTGAGGTGGTTGGGTTGGAGTCTGTACAGACTACAGACTTAAAAAATGACTGGATGACTTTTTGCAAAAGCATAATATTAAGGGTTATCATATTTCATATGTGGCTAAAAACTGCTTGATCCAGGGAGAAATCTGACCACCACCTGGGGTCAAAAATGAATTTTTTCACAGTATTTTGCTTATTCGGCGAGAGCTTCAGACTGGGTTTATTGTCCTCTTTTGGATCAACAGCAGTAGGTGATGTGTGAAAAGCTGAACTCAATGGGCGCACGTCTTTTTTTCGGCATATGTAACATTAGTTTATTGCTGTGTACTCAAATGCAACTTTGTATCTGAATGCTGACCAGTTGACCACTTGCACCCAAGTGTAAAATTCTAATGTGTGTTCAAGGTCACAATGTTTTTAAAGTAGTCACTTTAAAAACACCACAGGGATGTTTTAACCACTTCAATGCGGTGGACGCGCTCAGCGCGTCCAACCGCATTGGTACTTCGCTGCGGAGGACGCGCTGAGCACGTCCTCCCTTTGCAGCCGCGATCAGCCGGTATTCCGACTGATCGCTCGGCCCCCCAGTGCGGGCTGACATCATCGATGTCAGCCCAGCCTCCGGGACCCCGGCGGGCACGATAGGCGTCATCGCGCATGCGCGATGACGTCTATTTCAGGCACCCCCCCGCCATTGCAGGGAAGGTGCCTGAAGGGGAGGGGGGAATGTCCTTCGGACCTCTCCCCCTCCCTTTCCCCGCGATTAAAGGCAGGCACCGCCTGGAAGGGCACAGCCTGCCCTTCCAAGCGGCGGCTGTCTTTAACCCCTAGGGGGCTGGATCGCGATATGGCGCCAACATGCGCCGTATCGCGGTCCCCTCCCGGAGCTGGCCGACATCTTGGATGTCGGCCAAGCTTCCGGGATATCCCCCTAATGACTGGCATCATCGCGCAGAGCGCGATGGCGCCAGTTTTGAAATTAACCCCTTGCTGCCTCCTATAGTGAAGATAGGGGGTTCCAATGAACCCCCTATCTCCCGATCAGTGACAGCTAGGGGTTAATGTTGGCGTGGCCTTTCCAATGATACCAAACATGACCATGTAAAATTAAAAAAAAAAAAAAAAATTAAAAAAAGTTTTTTTTTGTTTTTTTTTAGATTGATTAGTGCAACAATATTGTTCCCATTTCAATTATAATGTGAACAATGATGCTGCACTAACAATTTTTTCTATGGGGGGCGTTTGCTAAAAAACACGTAATTTTCCCCAAAAAAGTAACGATTCCTCATTTCTAATTTTTTTAACAAGCGCAACCCATAGAAAATATAACCGCAAATGATCGCATTTTAAAATGTGAAAAAAAACACTTTACACATTGTAAATTATTGAAAATTCAAATTTTATTGCATTTTTTGTTATAATATACAGACATGAAATAACGTATACATATAATAATGACATATTATGAATCTGCACAGTCTGCCGGAAAGAACAATATATAATATGTCTGGGTCATATATTAAAATAAGGCTTCAAAACGCGGTTAAACATGATGAGCGAAACCTGTTAAAATGAGCTCAGCACAGAGGTGGGAAAAGGCTCAGCAGCGAAAGGGTTAATAAGAAGTTTGTGTTTATGTAAAGTGAAAAGCCACACATCAGGCTTCTTTATGGTTGTACTTTAGCAATCAGTTACATTCTTTGACTTTCCAGGGTAAATAGTTCTTAAGGAACACTGCACTTCTTTGGTGAGTTTTGATGTTTCTGCATTAGAAAGTAAATCTGAACACATTCGTCTTATGGTCAAGTAATTTTTATTATTACAGTTGCAAAAAAACAAATACTAGTCCCACTAGGACTACGAGTAAAACAAATCAATTTGCTTGTCACTACTGTCGGTTTGATGAGAAGGAGTATGTCCATGGAATGTTTTTATGCAGAGCCTTCCTCAATGATTTGTATTGAGTTTGTCAGATTTCTATGGACTAGCAACCAAATCAGAAAGTGGAAATTGTTTGTTTCATTGCGCATTCAGAACAGCAGTTGTCCCATCAGCACAAACATTCACTGAATGCACCATTCAACATGGTATTCATCAGTATTACCTGTAGCAGGCTCTAAATTAGAGATCACTTTTGATATTACGTTCGATACCTACAGGCAGCGCGAAACCTTGACAGGACATAATTTCTTTTATTCAAATGCGGAAAAGTATCTACTATCCAATTTTATGTTGGGGGTATTATTATTTCCTAATTCCAGAAAATTCTTGCTATTTATGTTCTACATCTCAGCATGGGAATAAAGTATTTTTTTTTAACAGTCAAACTTTCCTTTATTATTTTTTTCTAGATTGACGTTTAAATATAGGAATTCAAGTAGTAATGCATTAAATATTTTTACCTTTACTTTTTTCTATTTATTTAAATTTAATTATTATTTGTTTTTAAAAAAATTTAATCTTTCATTTAAAAACCATGTCTAGATGTTTTCCTTATGATTTACGAGTCCAGAGGAATGTGAAAACACTTGCAAGGTTATTCAGAAAGAGGTGTAAACCAAGAGAATGACTGGAGAAGTGAAAATTCTAGGTTAAAATAAGCAAACCAGAAAAATTCTCCCATTTATCTCCCTTTCCAAATCGGCTATTTGGTTTAGATTGTTCTCTTCTCCAGTCATTCTCCTGGTTTTCACCTCTCTCTGAATAACCCTGTTGGACTCCATTCTAGCAGATTTTTCTAAAATGGGATTTTGTGTGAATGAGTCATTATTAGGGATGAGCCGAACACCCCCCGAGTTCGGTTCGAGCCCGAACCCGAACTTCCCATTTGTTCGGGACCGAACCCGAACCTGAACCCGAACCCCCATGCAAGTCAATGGGGCTGAAAATTCGGTTTTTTAGAGTGCCCTCCAAGAGGGCATATACAGTTGTGTTCAAAATTATTCAACCCCCAATGCTGTAAAGGGTTTTAGGGAATTTAGTGTACATTTGCAATTGTATTCAGAATGAAATCCTACAAGGACTTTTTAAAGAACCATATGCAACTAAAATGACATCAATTGGTTTTGTAATACAGTAGTAAATGTTTCTTTTGTGAATTCTTCATTGACACAATTATTCAACCCCTTAAAGACTACCACTCTGAAGAACAGAGGTTCATTCAAGTGTTTTCAATCAGGTATTGAAAACACCTGTGGATGTCACGGAGCAGCAATAAAGCATAATAAGCACCATTTAGGCAGCTTTAAAATGATTCTGATACTCAGCTCCTTCTAGACATTTACTGGTGTGGTTACAAACATGGTGAAGTCAAGAGAATGGTCCAGGAAGACAAGAGAAGAGGTGATTACTCTTCACAGGAAGGGCAATGGCTATAAGAAGATTGCAAAGATGTTAAACATACCAAGAGAGACCATAGGAAGCATCATTCGCAAATTCAAGGCAAAGGGCACTGTTGAAACGCTACCTGGTCGTGGCAGAAAGAAGATGCTGACTTCGACTGCTGTGCGCCACCTGAAGCGTAGAGTAGAGAAAAGTCCCCGTGTGACTGCTGAGGAACTGAGAAAAGATTTGTCAGATGTGGGTACTGAAGTTTCAGCTCAGACAATACGGCGCTCACTGCGTAATGAAGGCGTCCATGCCAGAACTCCCAGGCGCACCCCCTTGCTGTCTCCAAAGAATAAGAAGAGTCGACTGCAGTATGCCAAAAGTCATGTGGACAAACCACAGAAGTTTTGGGATAGTGTATCTGTGGACTGATGAAACAAAATTAGAACTGTTTGGGCCCATGGATCAACGCTATGTTTGGAGGAGGAAGAACAAGGCCTATGAAGAAAAGAACACCTTGCCTACTGTGAAGCATGGCGGGGGGTCAATCATGCTTTGGGGTTGTTTTGCTTCTGCAGGTACAGGGAAGCTTCAGCGTGTGCAAGGTACCATGAATTCTCTTCAGTACCAGGAGATATTGGATGACAATGTGATGCAGTCCGTCACAAACCTGAGGCTTGGGAGACGTTGGACCTTTCAACAGGACAATGATCCCAAGCATACCTCTAAGTCCACTAGAGCATGGTTGCAGATTAAAGGCTGGAACATTTTGGAGTGGCCATCGCAGTCACCTGACTTAAATCCGATTGAGAACCTCTGGTGGGACTTAAAGAAAGCAGTTGCAGTGCGCAAGCCTAAGAATGTGACTGAACTGGAGGCTTTTGCCCATGACGAATGGGCGAAAATACCCGTAGATCGCTGCAAGACACTTGTGTCAAGCTATGCTTCACGTTAAGGCTAAGGTCAGACGAACGCATTTTTCGCCGCGAACGTGAAAAAGTGCGGTCGAACGAACGAACGTATTTTTTAACGGAATGCGCGAAAGCAGTCATACGATGCGCATTTTCGTACGTTTTGTTTCACGGAGCTGGAAGAAGAGAGATATGATCAACCAAATCAATTGCAGAATGAATCAAATAAAAGGGAAGGGGTATAAAAAGGCATTTTGGGAATGGTGGCATTTTCCAAGATGGATGCAGTCCAAGTGTTTCTTTTTGCTGCACTGGGATACCTGTACCTGAAGAAGAAAAGACAACGGCGAACATGGGTCCATCCAATCAACACTGCCAGACACACGCATGGCCACTTTGTGACACTGTACAGGCCACTGCGAGAGAGGGACCCCGTGAAGTTCTTCAACTACCTGCGGATGTCCATCCACACCTTTGATGAACTGTTGATGAAGGTGCGTGAGCCGCTGACCAAGAGGGACACCAACATGAGGGCTGCCATACCACCGGAGGAGATGCTGGTCCTCACTTTGCGGTAAGTACTATCAAACACCTGCATTCATGACATCGCTGCCAGTCATCAGACATGTGCTCGGTGTGCAGAGGCTCTATTGTAGGTCAGTAGTTATATGCCCACACACACACGCATGCATCACCTTCCAGAACGAGTAACGAAAGAGTAATGACACTGACAACGATGTGAAACAAATAAAATATTTAGTCCCGAAATAATATGACAGAAGATAACAATAACATATTAAACACATATAAAGAAACAGACTGAAACCAATGTGGCTTAGTAGGAAGGTAACTAAGGAAATGAAACATAAAAAGAAGGCATTTAAAGCTTTTAAATTTGATAAATCTGAGGCATCCTATAAAGCATATAGGGTAGCCAATAAAGCATGTAAAAATGCGATTAGATGGGCTAAACTAGAAAATGAAAAAGAAATAGCCAAAGAGAGCAAGACCAACCCTAAAAGATTCTTTAGGTACATAAATTCTAAAAAACCCAAGAGTGAAAATGTAGGTTCACTAAAATCTGAGTCAGGGTTATTGTTAACTGAAGATCAGGATAAGGCAGAAATTTTAAATGATTATTTTTCTTCAGTATTTATCAAAGAGAAACCTATAACAGGAGACATGAAATTCATTAATAAAAACTTACTAATACAAAGTGACTGGTTGACTCAGGACAAGGTTTTACACAAATTAAACAATGTGAATGTTAATAAAGCCCCAGGGCCAGATGGAATTCACCCGCGAGTACTAAGAGAGCTATGTGTTGAAATATGTAAACCTTTGTTCTTAATCTTTCAAGATTCTTTTCTTTCAGGAATAGTACCAGAGGATTGGAGAAAAGCTGACGTGGTCCCTATATTTAAGAAAGGTTTAAAATTTGTGCCTGGGAATTATAGACCTGTGAGCTTAACATCTGTGGCTGGGAAAGTATTTGAGGGGTTACTAAGGGATAGTATTCAGGAATTTATTGGGAGGTATAATGTAATTGGCAAAAATCAGCATGGTTTCATGAAACACAGATCATGTCAGACTAACCTAATTACGTTCTATGAGGAAGTAAGTAGAAGTATAGATCAGGGGGTCGCAGTGGATGTGATTTACTTAGATTTTGCCAAAGCTTTCGACACAGTTCCACACAAAAGGTTACTATTTAAATTAAGAAAAAATGGTCTAGATGAAAATACTTGTTCTTGGATAGAAAACTGGATAAAAGATAGGGTACAGAGAGTGGTCATAAATGGTACATTTTCAAGATGGACACCAGTGGTAAGTGGTGTCCCTCAGGGGTCTGTTATAGGACCAATACTATTCAATTTATTTATAAATGACCTTGAGATAGGCATTGAAAGTCATGTATCAGTGTTTGCAGATGACACAAAACTAGGAAAAGTAATACAATGTGAGCAGGATGTTACTTCGCTGCAGAGGGATTTAGATAGATTGGGGGACTGGGCACTTAAATGGCAGATGAAATTTAATCTAGATAAATGTAAAGTTATGCACTTTGGAGTGAAGAACACACAAGCAATGTATACCCTAAATGGTACGGAGTTAGGGAAATCCAAGCAGGAGAAGGATTTGGGAATAATCATAGACTTCAAACTAAGTAACAATGTGCAATGTCAAACAGCAGCCGCCAAGGCCAGCAAAGTACTGGCATGCATTAAAAGGGGAGTTCACTCACGGGATGAAAACATAATTTTGCCTCTGTATAAATCAATGGTCAGGCCGCACCTTGAATATGCCGTGCAATTTTGGGCACCTGTCTTAAAAAAAGATATTATATCGCTAGAAAAAGTGCAGAGACGGGCAACTAAATTAATAAGGGGGATGGAAGGGTTAAGTTATGAGGAAAGACTAACAAGCTTAAACCTGTTTAGTTTAGAGAAAAGGCGCCTTAGAGGGGATCTGATAACCTTATATAAATATATACGGGGCCATTATCAACCATTGTCTGATAGCCTATTCATTAACAGGACTATACATAGGACAAGGGGTCATCCATTTAGACTGGAAGAAAGAAAATTTAGCTTAAAGCATAGGAAGGGTTATTTTACGGTGAGAACAATAAAGCTGTGGAATTCTCTGCCTGTTGAGGTGGTTGGGTCAGAGTCTGTACAGACTTTTAAAAAACGACTGGATGACTTCCTGCAGACACAGAATATTAAGGGTTATAATATTTAATATGTGGGTAAAAGCTTCTTGATCCAAGGAGAAATCTGACTGCCATTCTGGGGTCAAGAAGGAATTTTTTCCCAGTATGTTGCATATTGGCAAGCATTCAGACTGGGTTTTTTGCCTTCTTTTGGATCAACAGCAGTAGGTTATGTGGGAGAGGCTGAACCCGATGGACGCATGTCTTTTTTCAGCCTATATAACTATGTAACTATGTAACTATGTAATATATTATTGCATGTCCAATGAAGGTAATAAAATAAAAATAGTAGAACAACATGAATAAACTGTGACAAACATAAACGAACAGACGATACACCTCACATGGTATGATACCAAGGAGCATCTGGGGCATGAGGACCATGCATATGGCTGCGGTGGTACTCTGGCTCCGGGGGTGGCCCAGCAACAGGGGACATGGGTGGGCGGGCAGGCAACACCTGGCAGTGGTGGGAATAACCATGGGGGTATTGTGGCACGACACCGTGATATACAGGTGCCTGTTGTGGATGGGACAGTATCTCATGTATCAGGTCCAGGCTTCGGCGGCGATAATCCAGCTTCTGCGCTGGGGTCATTATGTTGAGCAGGGAGAGACATGAATTAAAAAAGGACATGTCCTCGGAATCAGCGACCATGCAGTGTGGATGTGTATGGTGCGCATCCATGAATGCGACCATGGCCTGCTCGACATCAGCTGATGGTGGCTTCTTCCTCCTGGGAGCCGTACTGGTGCTGTCTGTGGGTGCTGTACCCGGCACCTGTTGGGACTCCACATCCTCCACCTGGGACTCCGCACCACCCTGCTCGACCTCCACCTGGCAGCTGCCAGATCCTGCGGGCTGCAGGTCTTGCCCTTGTGAGCTAGAGGTGGATGGCCGGTCAATACTGCTCACAGTCTTGCGCGGCTCCTGGCTCTTCCTCAGGAAGGACAGTTGGTCTGCATACAAATAGCTGTGCCTCTTCTTTGCACCAGCTCCAGAGCGAGCAGCTTCAGCCTCCTTTTTCAGGACCCGGGTATGATTGTCCCTCACCGTGCGCCATTTATTGATTGCTTCATGTGCTGTAAAACATGATGAGAGTGACATAAGGTTAGGTTTATATGATGTGATCATAACACAGCTTCTTTCATGTTCTAGGTATCTTGCTAGTGGATGCAGTTTGAAGGATCTGCATTACAACTTCCGCATTGGCAGATCGACAGCTGGTGAGATTGTCCGCAAGGTGTGCCAAACAATATGGGAAACCATGAAGGACCAATGTTTGCCAACACCCACAGGCGAGACATGGCTGGCAATTGCAGCAGGATTCTGGGAGAGAGCGAACTATCCCAACTGCCTGGGAGCGGTGGACGGCAAACATGTCTGCATTGTGAAGCCACTGCACAGTGGCTCACTGTATCAAAATTATAAACATTATTTTTCAATTGGCCTACTGGCGGTGGCAGATGCCAACTATAATTTTGTGTATGTGGATGTCGGATCATACGGCAAGGACTCGGACTCAACACTGTTTCGGAACTCAACACTGTGGAATGAGATTGAGGGTGGGAACCTGAACATCCCCAGACCCGCACCTTTGCCTGGCAGCGACGTGTCAGTCCCCTATGCCTTCATGGGTGATGAAGCATTCGGCTTATCCACACATCTCCTGCGGCCATACTCGGGAACACACCTGACTGTGAAGAAGCGGGTGTTTAATTACAGGCTGTCGCGGGCGAGACGGTATGTCGAGTGTAGCTTTGGCATACTGAGCAACAAGTGGAGGATTTTTCATCGGCCACTTGATGTAAATGTGGATTTCTGTGTGGATATAGTGAAATGCTGTTGCATCCTACATAACTATGTTCGTGCAAGGGATGGGGTTAATTTCGAGGATACCCTCACAGTAACGGGTCTGGATGAGTATGCTAACGATGACATAATACCTGTGAATAGACACACCAACAGGTTTCGCGATGCTCTGTCTAATTATTTCACTAGCAATGCAGGGCAGGTGCCATGGCAGATGGACATCATTTGACATGTGACACCTAGGCTTGTGCACCGATTATTTTTTCTGTTCGAATTTTCGGATGTTTAAAGTTTTCGATTCGGCTCGTTTCGAACGAACCCTGTTTTGATTCGATTCGGTTCGACTCGTTTTTCGGGGATATGTCATCGGAATATGGACCATTTTTCGTTTTTTGTGTCACTTTGCTCGTTTGTTGGATCTACTTTTCGTGATTTCGTACATTTCTCGTTTTTCGCAACGTTTGTTCTCGTTTCAAAGCAATAAATTTCGATTTGACACAATTCAAGTCCAATCGCATATTCGTACAATATTTTGTTTCGGCTCGGAAACATTTCGGATCTGACATTTTCGGATCGAAAAATTATCTGGGAATCGCCCGCATCAGAAAACACGAATCGGGAAAATGTTGTTTAAATTCCGAAATTCTGAAAGCCGAAACGCACATCCTTAGTGACAACCATAATTCGTTATGCCATTTTGTTTGATATTACATTCAAGTTCAATGCAATTGAATTCTATGCAATAAAATGATCATTTACTCACTCTGAAGCTTCTGCTCTTTATCAGACCACGTCTCGTACTCTGGGTACACCACCCTGGACACTGTGACCCATGCACTGGCCTTCTTCTGCCGGTCTTTGTAGCTGTCGCAGGCCGTGTCCCACAGCTCGGGATGCTCTGCCACTGCATTGATCAGCCTCTCCACGTCGATGTCAGTCCCAGCCATTGTCCAACGCAACTTGCAGCTACCCCCAGACAAGACAGGAAGTGTTTGGTCTGTGCACGTTATGTTGGCCTGACGTGTGCAGCGTCTGACGTCTCCCAATCACGCAAACACGCCGCTATGCAGCCGCAGCGCACTCTGTACGTCAGTAGTAGCGGTTTGACGTTCTCGAAAAAATGCGTTCGTTTGCAACTTGCGTTGCACGGACGAATTTTCGTGCGGCCGTACTTCGTATGTTCCCCGGCATTGGACGTCATTTGCTGCTAGTACGGCCGTGATTTTGTGCGGCTAAACGCACGTTAAAACTGCGCTAGTCTGACCCTAGCCTTAAAAGCTGTTATAACTGTAAAAGGATGTTGTACTAAGTACTAAGATTGAATGTCACTTGGGGGTTGAATAAAACTGATAATGATGTGAGCACAGAAAAGACATTTGTGCTTATTTCATTATAAATGTTATGTTATATTTGTCTGACCTACACGTGCCTCTTTGATTTAATTGTAAGCAAGATGACTGAATGATCAAAATCAATGTCAAACTGGCCAAAACACTCAATTTCAGTGGGGGTTGAATAATTTTGAACACAACTGTATGCTACATATTTGCCATAAAAGGTGTATGAGGGTCCGGGTAGTGCCCTGGGGGACAGGAAACAAGGACAAAAAGTAAAAAAAAAAAGTTTTTAACCCTTTCAATGCGGAGGACGCGCTCAGCGCGTCCTCCGCATTACCGCTGCTGTGCGGAGGACGCGCTGAGCGCGTCCTCCCATTGGGGTCAGCGTTCGGCCGGGTTCCGGCCGATCGCTGGCCCCCCCGGTGCGGGCTGACATCCTCGATGTCAGCCGCGCATCCGGGACCGCAGCCGCCAGAATTAGGTGTCATCGCGGCAGCGCGATGACACCTAATTCAGGCGCCCCCCCGCATGTGCGGAGGAGGCGCCTGAAAGGGAGGGGGGAGGTCCTTCGGACCTCTCTCCCTCCCGATCGGCGGCTCTGCGGGGGTTAACCCAGGCATCATTTGGAAGGGCACAGCCTGCCCTTCCAAATGGTGCCTGGCATTAACCCCTGGGGAGCTGGATCGCGAATCGGCGCTGAAAAGCGCCGGTTCGCTATCCTTTCCCGGAGCTGGCCGACATCTTGGATGTCGGCCAAGCCTCCGGGAACTCCCCCTGAGGACTGGCGTCATCGTGCGTAGCACGATGACGCCAGTCCTAGAGTTAACCCCTAACTGCCACCAACGGTGGAGATAGGGAATTCCAATGAACTCCCTATCTCCCGATCCGTGGCAGTTAGAGGTTAATGTTTGGTATGGTTGGATCGGCCAGAGCATGGCCGTTCCAACAATACCAAACTTGAATGTGAAAAAAGTTTTTAAAAAAAAATAAAAATAAAAATTAAAAATAAAAATATATTTAAAAAAAAATTATAAAAAAAAAACAAAACATTTTTTTTTCTTTTTTTTGGTTTGTTAGTGTAGCAATATTGTTCCCATTGCAATTATAATGTGAACAATGATGCTGCACTAACGATTTTTGTATGCGGTGCGTTTGTTAAAAATCGCGTAATTTTCCCCCAAAAAAAATGTAACGAGACCCCATCTCTAATTTTTTTAACAACCGCACCCCATACGAAATATAACCGCAATTGCTCGCATGTTAAAATGTGAAAAAAAACACTTTACACGTTGTAAATTATTGAAAATACATATTTTATTGCATTTTTTGTTATAATATACAGACATGACATAACGTATACATATAATAATGACATATTATGAATCTACTGAGTCTGACGGAAAGAACGATATATAATATGTCTGGGTCATATACTAAAATAAGCCTTAAAAACACGTTTAAACATGATGAGCAAAACCGGTAAAAATGACCTCAGCACAGAGGCGGGAAAAGCCTCAGCAGCGAAAGGGTTAAAGGGACAGTGAGTTTTCCATGAAATAAGGGTTAAAAATAAAAACCAAAAATTCCTTCAAATATCGTGCCTAGGAGGTCCCCATAACCTGCCCGTGAAGTGGCGCATTTCTAGGTTGTATAGAAACACTTAAAAGCAAAAAAATTACGTTTCATATGACGGTAAATGCTTTTCCTTTAATCTATCCATAAACAACTGCTTGGGGCGGCAGTCTGTATGGAAAGAGGAGACATTTTCGGACACGCAGAAAAAGTTTACTGATTTTTTGGCGGTGAAAAGCAGGAGAATGACTGGAGAATGGAAAATTCTAGACCAAATAGCCGATTTGGAAAGTGAGATAAATGGGAGAACTTTTCTGGTTTGGCTATTTTGACCTAGAATTTTCCATTCTCCAGTCATTCTCCTGAGTTTCACCTTTCTCTGAATAACCCTGTCAGGGTTATTCAGAGAGCGGTGAAGAGCAGGAGAATGACTGGAGAATGGAAAATTCTAGGTCAAAATAGCAAAACCAGAAGAATTCTCCCATTTAGGCTAGGGTCAGACTAGCAAATTTTTAACGTGCGTTTAGGCGCACTTAATCACGGCCGCACTAGCAGCAAATGACGGGCAATGACGGCCAATATACAAAGTACGGTCGCACGAAAGTCCGGCTGCGCAACGCAAGTGGAAAATAAACGCATTTTTTCGAGAACGCAGAACCACTAGTACGGACGTACAGAGTGCGCTGCGTCCACTAGCGGCGTGTGTGCGTGATTTGGAGACGTCAGACCCTGCTCATGTCCGGCCAACATAACGTCCAGACATCCAAAGTTTCCTGGTTTGGATCTTAAAAAAAATCACGCGCAAAAATGCGCATCGTATTTCCGTTTTCGCGCAATCCGTGAAAAAATACGGCAATGGGTTCGGACGCACTTTTTGACGGTCGCTGCGAAAAATGCGTTAGAGTGACCCTAGCCTTATCTCACTTTCCAAATCGGCTATTTGGTCCAGATTGTTCTCTTTTCCTGCCATTCTCCTGGTTTTCACCTTTCTCTGAACAACCCCGAGAGTTAGGTGAAAGCCAGGAGAACTGGCAGGAGAAGAGAACAATCTAGACCAAATAGCCAATTTGGAAAGTGAGTTAAATGGGAGAATTTTTCTGGTTTGGCTATTTTGACCTAGAATTTTCACTTCTCCAGTTATTCTCCTGCTTTTCACCGCTCTCTGAATAACCCTGTGAATGCTTACTCCCGAGGTGAAAAATAACATTGCTTTAGATTTTTTTCAAACACCAGTTAACCACTTGGCTGCTATGGACGCGCTCAGCGCGTCCAGCCAAGTGGTTCTCCTGTGCTATGGACGCGCTGAGCTCGTCCATGCACAGGAGGCAGCAATCCGCCGGATTCCGGCGGATTGCTGCGCCCCCGGTGCGGGCTGACATCTTGGATGTCAGCCCAGCACTCCGGGACCCCAGCGGAGCAATTAGATGTCATCGCGGCGGCGCGATGACATCTAATTCAGGCGCCCCCCCCGCATGTGCGGAGGAAACGCCTGAAAGGGAGGGGTGGAGGTCCTTCGGACCTCTCTCCCTCCTGATCCCCGGGGGGCAGAGGGTTAATCCAGGCACCGTTTGGAAGGGCACAGCCCGCCCTTCCAAACGGTGGCTGTGATTAACCCCTGGGGAGCCGGATCACGAATCGCGCTGAAAAGCGCCGGATCGTGATCCTCTCCAGGAGCTGGCTGACATCTTGGATGTCGGCCAAGCCTCCAGGAACTCCCCCTGAGGACTGGCGTCATCGTGCATAGCACGATGACGCCAGTCCTGGAGTTAACCCCTAGCTGCCATCAATGGTGGAGATAGGGGGTTCCAATGAACCCCCTATCTCCCGATCCGTGGCAGCTAGGGGTTAATGTTTGATATCGTTGGATCGGCCAGAGGATGGCCTTTCCAATGATACTAAACATGAGCATGAAAAATGTTTTTTTTTAAAAAATAGAAATAAAAAAATAAAAGTATTTAAAAAAAAATTCTAAAAGAAAATAAACAAGTTTTTTGTTTGTTTTTGTTTTGTTAATGCATCAATATTGTTCCCATTTCAATTATAATGTGAACAATAATGCTGCACTAACGATTTTTGTATGCGGTGCGTTTGTTAAAAAAAGCGAAATTTTCCCCAAAAAAAAATGTAACGAGACCCCATTTCTAATTTTTTTAACAAGCGCACCCCATACAAAATATAACCGCAAACGATCACATGTTAAAATGTGAAAAAAAAACACTTTGCACATAATAAATTATTGAAAATTCAAAATTTATTTCATTTTTTGTTATAATATACAGACATGACATAACGTATACATATAATAATGACATATTATGAATCTGCCAAGTCTGCCAGAAAGAACGATATATATGTCTGGGTCATATATCAAAATATGGCTACAAAATGCAGTTAAACATGATGAGCAAAAGTGGTAAAAATGACCTCAGCACAGAGGTGTGAAAAGCCTCAGCAGCGAAAGGGTTAATGCAGCATATTAGGATGTTTTAGGGAAATTAATTCTCAAATCTCAATCAGAAGCAGACACCACCCCACCCTCACTATATTGTACAATGTATCAAATTGATTACCAGACTAAAAACACCTGGTGTTATGCCCGTTTGTGAACAGAGGTCATTTAGAGTTGATAATCTTTCCACGTACACATTAGTTTTTAATTCAATATCTAATAAACCGTTGCTTATAATATTCTGCAGTAAAGAGTCTCTTTATTTCTAGATTTTTTTGTATTTTTTTAAGCATTTTCTATACTTTTTCAAAATTTCCTTTTTTTTTCGAACCCGAACCGAACACTCCCAAAAAGTTCGAAATTCGCGAACTTTCGAACTGCCAAAGTTTGGGTCGAGCTCCGAACCGTCCGAACCCGAACAGCTCATCGCTAGTCATTATCAGACTGGAGGAGTTTAAAGGGAGTCCAGGAGAAATGGGATTATTTAAAGGAGGCATTATTGAAGGCCACAGGCAATTGCATTCGGCTTGTTAGCAAAAACAAAAAAGGGAAGAAACCACTGTGGTACTCTGCAGAAGTGGCCAAAATAGTGAAGAACAAAAAGATAGCATTCAATAATTATAAAAAAAACTCAGAGTGAAGAAGATAGGCAAACCTAGAAGATTAGGCAGAAAGAGGCAAATCAATTTATAAGAGCTTCCAAAGCACACGCAGAAGAGAAAATAGCTCTGTCAGTATAAAAGGGGACAAAACATTTTTTAAATACATAAACGAGAAAAGAAAAGTAAAACATGGATTAGTTAGATTAAAAACAAAGGAAGGAAGGTATGTAGAAGAGGATAAAAGTCTCGCTGACTGCCTCAATGAATATTTTTGTTCAGTCTTTGCAGAAGAAAAGGAAGGAAAGGGACCTCAGTTAGGAGGAAACACTAAAGAGACATTTACATATGAGTTTACTGAGGAGGAGGTTCTACAGCAGCTGTCTAAAGTAAAGACAAATAAGTAAATGGAGCCTGATGGGATCCACCCTAAGTTATTAAAAGAGCTCAGTGGTGTAATAGCAAAACCGTTAACAGATTTATTTAACCAATCCTTGTTAACGGAAGTCGTCCCAGAAGACTGGAAATTAGCAAATGTTGTGCACATTTACAAGAAGGGTAGTAGGGAGGAATCGGGGAACTATAGGCCAGTTAGTCTTACGTCAGTAGTGGGGAAATTAATGGAAACCATGTTAAAGGAAAGGATTGTTGAACATCTAAAAACACATAGATTACAGGATCAGAAACAACATGGGTTTACCTCAGGGAGATCATGCCAAACTAATATTATTGATTTTTTTGATTGGGTAACAAAAATAATAGACAAAGGTAGTGCAGTAGACATTGCTTATTTAGATTTCAGTAAGGCTTTTGATACTGTTCCGCATAGGAGGCTTATCAATAAATTGCAATCTTTGAGCTTGGATTCCAATATTGTTGAGGGTTGTGGTAAATGGAGTTTATTCGGCACAAGGTCTTGTTACCAGTGGGGTACCTCAGGGGTCAGTACTTGGACCCATTCTCTTTAATAGTTTTATTAGTGATATTGCAGAAGGCATTAATGGTAAAGTATGTCTTTTTGCTGATGACACAAAGATTTGCAACAGGGTTGACGTTCCTGGAGGGATCAGCCAAATGACAAATGATTTAGGTAAACTAAAATAATGGTCGGAGCTGTGGCAATTGAGTTTTAATGGGGATATGTGCAAGATAATGCACCTGGGACGTAAAAACCCAAGGACTGAATATAGAATATTTGATACAGTCCTAACCTCAACATCTGAGGAAAGGGATTTAGGGGTTATTATTTCAGAGGATCTAAGGGTAAGTAGTCAATGTAATAGAGCAGCAGGAAATGCTAGCAGAATGCTTGGTTGTGTAGGGAGAGGTATTGGCAGTAGGAGAAGAGAAGTGCTCATGCCACTGTACAGAGCACTGGTGAGACTTCACTTGGAGTACCGTGTGCAGTACTGGAGACCGTATCTCCAGAAGGATATAGACACCTTAGAGAGGGTTCAGAGATGGGTCGAAAGGTTCTTATCTGCCGACATTTTCTATGTTTCTATGTTTCTAGCAAGGTATCACCAGTAAAAAAATTAAATCCTTTCTGACAATTTTTAAATGATTGACAAGCACATGAAATTACTTGATTGTGCATGTTTGTATAGTTAATGATAACCTATATTTGCCCCGCTTGTTTCATGGCTTTATCCAAATGCAATTGTTGTCTGAGCTGTTGACCATGTGACATAGAAATAGATCCAAACTGTTTTTCAATTCATCTATTAAGCGTTCATAAAAAATATGACCCATTGTTTGCCACAATTAACAGTCCTTGTCATATTTTTATACAAAACATATGAAAAATACTTGGGAAGGACAATAGGCAAATATAAAGTGCAGTATGGAGTAGTCTAAGATAATAGTCAAGACACCGAAGCATTAAAGAATAAAAAGATAATGAGATCCAGTGAGTCATACAACATGAATTGTACCAATTGCCATTGAAGAATAAAATCAAAACAAGAACTATGAGCTATGAGAACTATTAGCATGTTCACGAAGGTTGTGAGCAGCATGAGTGGGTGAGTTCTACAATATAAAGGGAAAAAAATGAATTGTCTGCAAATATATATTGATTAAAGTGCTTTAAATAGAAAAATAACGTTCATCTTACAACCGCAGCTCCCTAGATGACAGTCAGCAAACTGGCTGAAAAGCAGTACTTGCACTTTGGAGATAAAATACGCCACAGAGTGATAAGATTCGAGGAGTGATTCACAATAGGGCCATTGAGAAATGCTTCCATAGAAGATACATTAAAATGTAATTAAATTCATGTTTGAATGGTTGCTGTTGTGAATGTATGATACTAATGCCATTCTGTGTGGGCACTGAGCACTGCTATTGTACATCCATGTAGAATGTGAATATGATCTCAACACTCTCCATTTAAAGAACAACCTTTTCTACCATATGTGCAATTTGGGTAATTTCAACTTAATTACTTGCTTGCTAAGAAATAACTGTTTTACATTGTGTAATAATTCACAGAGGTAGAAAAGTGGCTCAAACACAACAAACTTTTTAAATACTGACAAAACTATTACGATGCTCTTTGGAACAGCACCTAAACTACATAAATTGCAAAATCCCCATCTATGTGTTGGGACAAAATCAAATGGCACGCTGACCACAGTCACTTCTCTCAAATACCTAGGTATGTGGTTAGACCCAAATCTATCCTTTGGCCCCCACATTGAAAAACTCTCATCTAAACTTTACCCCAAACTAGGTGCCCAGTACAGAAACAAATCCTGCCTGAGCCCCGCGGTAAGAAAGCAAATTGTACAACAAATGCTTATCCCAGCTATTGATCACGGAGATGTAGTGTATGCAGCGACCCCGCAAACGCACCTTCAGAAACTTACTACATTGTATAACTCATTCTGTCGCTTTGTGCTACAATGTAACTACATGACCCACCATTGTGACATTTTAAAAGAGCTAAATTGGCCGTCGCTGGAGTCTAAGCGCACCCTTCACCTTTCCAACCTGGTGTTTAAGAGGTTTTCTGGGAAACTACCACCCTACCTAAATAGGCTGCTTCCTCCAGCAGTTCCTTCGTCCTTTAACCTCCGATCCAGGACCTGCACCTTACTTACAATACCACAATACAAAAAGACAGTGGTTTGGTCCTCGTTTTCCTACAGAGCACCGCAGTTATGGAATAACCTCTGAGACGCCATAAAATCACTCAAGGGCTCCCTGTTAACATACCTCAATACAGAATGCGCCTGTAAACCTGTAACATAATGACTATTTCCTACATACTGTATTTAGTTTCTGTTAATCGGTATATTTGTCTTTTTAATATCTTGCATTTTATTACTTTGTATTTCTGTAGTGACTGTAACATTTCAATGTTCTTGAACCCAGGACATATTTGAAAATGAGAGAAATCTCAATGTATCCTTCCTGGTAAAATACTTTATAAATAAATAAATAAATAATACAGGTGAACCTCTCTAGCTTTTAGGTTCTTGTTAGTTCTACATATGGACACTTATAATTTTGTCAGGGAATAAGATAATGATATTGGTCGAAATGATACATTGTAAGAACAGAGCTAGGGCCTTATCAGGTTTAAAAATTTTGATTGTGAGTATTCTTCATTGTTTCATCACACAAAAGTAGTATGAAAGCAAACGCATCCCAATATACCTCATTAAAGATGGCGTTTCTGCCAGGAAGAATATGGTGACAACTTTTGTTCCAGCTGCGGAATAGAGAGAGCATCCGAAAGTGAAGAAAAACTGCAGAAATGAATAGTAGTGTCAGGGGTAAAAGAAGGATTCCTGTATTTGTAATCACATCCTTGCCGAAGTCAGTAATCATTATGAAATGAGTTGGATATGTTAGTTAATTGCTCCTCATTGATTTTATGTAAAAAAAAATGATTGTGTTAGTAGTTGTCACAAATAATTATATTGGCTGAAGTTCCTCTGGATGCCTGCAGTGGTTTTACAATGGTAAGCAAGAGCGTTGGTCTCCAATATCCAGTTGCCAATTGTAAAATTCTTAGGTGCCTGAATTATAATATCATCCTTTGAGTGAGATCCCAAGGGGGATATGCCTGCTTAGGTGCTGAAGCTGTTTGAACTGCTTGGTGTTCCGTTTTTCACAGAAACACCGAGCTCCAGCTGTGTTATTATGCAAGTAGTAGCACTTTTTGGCCAGTTGAGGGAGCTCTTTTCCTGTCAAATAAGCTTCCTGCCTCTAAAATGTACTCTGAAGGGTACACGTACATTTTTACACGCTCTGTAAAGGAAAGTGAATTTTCATATATCCACTGGGTTCTGGCAGTGAAGGGGTTAAAGGTGGTGATGTATCTATGTTCTCTCACAATATCCATTGCCTAACAGCTTGACCTGTTCATTAAAATACTGTATTACGGGCAATATTTTCTCTTACAGCAAAGCAAACGTCTAGAATAAATTGAGTAAAGTGCTTTTTTCATGATTTAGCAGCTATAGTGTGTTGGTGTCCTTTTATTCAATCTGTTTTAAAGCTGCTCAATACAACTCAATGTGTTTTTCTTTAACAGCAACTTATTTTCAAACATTTCCCACCATCAGCTGAGTTTATTAGTCAGATAATTTCGAAAAGTTCACATTTTTGGAAATTCAATACAAATAACAAAATAGCAGCTCTGCCGAATCCATACAATTTATAACTTTGTAAAGTTTAATTTGCTTCCAAAACTTTCCTTAGACTATCACAATGTAATTAATCCTTATGCTGATAGTGTTTAAGAAATATTAACAGGGTTATTCAGAGAGAGGTGAAGACCAGGGGAATGGCTGGAGAAGTGAAAATTCGAAGTCAAAATAGCCAAACTAGAAAAATTCTCACATTTATCTCACTTTCCAAATCGGCTATTTTGACCAAGAATTTTCAGTTCTAAAGTCATTCTCCTGGTTTTCACCTCTCTCTGAATATCCCTGTATTAAAGTATTAAATGGTGTGTAGACTTTGCAATATGTCGACACTTTTGAATACAATAGGCATTTCTTCTTTCTCTTACTTGCAGAGAACGTTTGTAAACATACAAGGTTTTGAACAGCTGTAGGCATAATGGTGTATTTTTGATCAGTTACAACTACAGAGAGTTTAAAGCCCTTTATCTAATCCAGATATGTCCAGACTTGCAAACCATGAATTGCCCACAATGGGCATGAGTTGCCTGCCAGCAGGAAGCCAACACATACACGACCAGTTGTAGCCAAAGCTGTTGAGATCAGCGGGTCTCCTTAAAAGGAGAAACGCTATTGGATGTGTTGGATATATTAATTGAGCAAGAATTGTCTCTAAATTCTAAAGCTACGCAACCAAACTTCTGATTTCTGTTTCACATGTCAAAAGCTTATAGATAAGAGCTGCTTTTTACACATTGATTCTGAGGAGGCTTATAAACCAGTTATCTGTAAATAGCAAGATTAAACAAACAGGAACCAATCCCCAGTTACAAAAAAACAACACAAGCACAGATACAGCTTCATTTCTTTTCAGTTTTATTGCTTTACAAATAAAGCATTTGAGGATTCATTATAATGCAGCTTTTGAATGTAATTTTTGTTGCTTTTTCCCCCCAGTTAATCAGTGTTGAAAAAAAATTAAAATAAATATGCAGACATCATGATTCTGAAAAGTATTTCGGTAAAATGAACATTGCGAACAAAATTGACAGGTTTTAGTTTTATTCACAAAACAAGTGAAGAATTGTTGATAGAAAATAGTCTTTGCAGAGTTTGAAGACATACGTCAACTTAATTTAGCCTGAAATGACTACTTGTTTCCCCACTCTGTCATTGAAAACAGTGGTACTGCAACAGCTGACATCTGTGATACACACCCTCAATTTGCTCTGAGGTTCCTCTGACTGATAAAGAGGACAAAAATATATCTCACCTACAGTCATGGCCAAAATTGTTGGCACCCCAGACATTTTTCCAGAAAATCAAGTATTTCTCACAGAAAAGTAATGCAGTAACACATGTTTTGCTATACACATGTTTATTCCCTTTGTGTTTATTGGAACAAAACAAAAAAGGGAGGAAAAAAAGCAAATTGGACATAATGTCACACAAAACTCCAAAAATGGTCTGGACAAAATTATTGGCACCCTTTCAAAATTGTGGATAAATAAGATTGTTTCAAGCATGTGATGCTCCTGTAAACTCACCTGGGGCAAGTAACAGGTGTGGGCAATATAAAAATCACACCTGAAAGCAGATAAAAAGGAGAGAAGTTCACTTAGTCTTTGCATTGTGTGTCTGTGTGTGCCACACTAAGCATGGACAACAGAAAGAGAAGAGAACTGTCTGAGGACTTGAGAACCAAAATTGTGGAAAAATATCAACAATCTCAAGGTTACAAGTCCATCACCAGAGATCTAGATTTTCCTTTGTCCACAGTGTGCAACATTATCAAGAAGTTTGCAACCCATGGCACTGTAGCTAATCTCTCTGTGGGTGTACGGAAGAGAAAAATTTATGAAAAGTTGCAACGCAGGATAGTCCGGATGGTGGATAAGCGCCCCCAAACAAGTTCCAAAGAAATTCAAGCTGTCCTGCAGGCTCAGGGAGCATCAGTGTCAGCACGAACTATCCGTCGACATTTAAATGAAATTAAACGCTATGGCAGGAGACCCAGGAGGACCCCACTGCTGACACAGAGACCTAAAAAAGCAAGACTACAGTTTGCCAAAATGTACTTGAGTAAGCCAAAATCCTTCTGGGAAAACGTCTTGTGGGCAGATGAGACCGAGATAGAGCTTTTTGGCAAAGCACATCATTCTACTGTTTACCGAAAATGGAATGAGGCCTACAAAGAAAAGAACACAGTACCTACAGTGAAATATGGTGGAGGTTCAATGATGTTATGGGGTTGTTTTGCTGCCTCTGACACTGGGTGCCTTGAATGTGTGCAAGGCATCATGAAATCTGAGGATTACCAAAGGATTTTGGGTCGCACTGTAGAGCCCAGTGTCAGAAAGCTGGGTTTGCATCCGAGATCTTGGGTCTTCCAGCAGGACAATGACCACAAACATACATCAAAAAGCACCCAGAAATGGATGACAACAAAGCGCTGGAGAGTTCTGAAGTGGCCAGCAATGAGTCTAGATCTAAATCCCATTGAACACCTGTGGAGAGATCTTAAAATTACTGTTGGGAAAAGGCGCCCTTCCAATAAGAGAGACTTGGAGCAGTTTGCAAAGAAAGAGTGGTCCAAAATTCCGGGTGAGAGGTGTAAGAAGCTTATTGATGGTTATAGGAAGCGACTGATTTCAGTTATTTTTTCCAAAGGGTGTGCAACCAAATATTAAGTTAAGGGTGCCAATAATTTTGTCCAGCCCATTTTTGGAGTTTTGTGTGACATTATGTCCAATTTGATTTTTTTCCTCCCTTTTTTTTGTTTTGTTCCAATACACACAAAGGGAATAAACATGTGTATAGCAAAACATGTCTTACTGCAATACTTTTCTGTGAGAAATACTTGATTTTCTGGAAAAATGTCTGGGGTGCCAACAATTTCGGCCATGACTGTAGATGTCAGCAAAAGTGTCATTTCGATTGTCAATTACAGAATTCTGTGAGGCTTTAGAAAACCAGAAGCATTCCCATCATTTAATCCATTTACTCCCATAATCATGTATATTACGCGATCTTCAAACGCTCCTGTTGGTTCCCCGAGATCAAGTATTCTCAACCACGTCTCATTCTGGAACAATGTAAGGCATTTTTATTGTGTTTCCCTAATATTTTGACACATCGGATATGACAGTGAGTGTGTTCAAATTGTTTGAAAAACCTTTGAGATCCATTTATTCTTCGAGGAAACATGGAGCGCAAGCTATAATGTACATGTAGTAGAGTTTTTGACCAGCAGAAGGAGCCACCTGCCTTCCAAATAGAAATTATGGAAAATAAAAATATATGGTAGATGTAACGGATCACCGCTACCCTGCACGGGTAGATCCGCCATCAGCGCCGAGCTTGTCTGGAGGTGTAGGGTCAGGGGTAGCGGACTGTATGAATTCGGCGATGATTAAGCGCTTCTGCACGATCCTTGAAGCGTCGCGGTTCCCCAAGCCCTGTTATCCCCAATTACTAGCCGAGGCAGGAGTAAAGGTTCAAACAGGTACCAGTTTATTGAACATGGGGGATACAGGGGTATTTATGGGGAATGAAACCATTGTTCTCCCCTGGCCCACCCTCAGTCCTCCTGCGGTGATCTTTACCTTTGCCTTGAGCCATTGCCCAATCTGCCTTGGTTAACCTGGGGGACCCCTGCGGTGCGCAGCCCTTATCTCGGGTCTCAGCGCCAGCTCATCTGTCCCCCCTCCCAGAACCTCTCCCTGTCCGGGCAGCGCCCGGCCCCCCCTGTGGTGTGAGCGCTCCTTTGTCCTGGCGGCTCCCTGTGGCTTTCAGCCCAAGTTTGGGGTTTTACCAGGGATTTTGGGGTGATCCCCTTGGAGCGGCGGTACGCTGGGGGTACAGCCTGGCAGCCCGGGCCCGGGGGCTGGTTCAGTCCAAAAAGCGCCCTGATCGGATCAACGGAGCCCGAGCTGTGGAGGGGGAAAGTCTGGCGGCTGTACCCGAGCAAGAGTCACTGTTTGCCGGCCGCGCTCCCGGCGAGGGATCCCTGGTCGGCATTCGGGTTTCCCGGGGTGCTTCGTTTTGAAAATCGCACCCCCGTAAGAACCTATTTTTAGGAGCATACTGGCCAAGAAGCGCTCTTCTGCGTGGTTTCCATGCTGCGGGGCAAGGCGGGCAAGTTTTGGCGGCTTGGCAGAGACAGTTAGTGGCGGCTCGAGGCATTCACAGACCGGGCGTCTTCCCGGGCTGTGGACAGGCGGGAACAGGTCACCAATGGGGAGAATTACAGGGGGAACTTATAAAAATACAACCTAACGAATTCTTAAATACACCACACCAAATCAACATTTTAAAAATTTGTACCGTGCTTCGGTATAGTAGCGGCCGTTCCGTCACACATCTCCCCCAAGTTTCCAGATGGCAGACCTGGTGAGACCCTCTTCGGGTCCGCTTGGGGATGTCCATGGCCCCCACCCACCCTAAGTTTCAAGCTCAGTCTGGCGGGATAGTCCGTCCACATTGCCATTTTGCTTCCCAGGCCGGTACTGGATGGTAAAATTGAAGGGCTGGAGGGCCAGGCTCCACCGCAAGAGCCTGCCGTTGTCCCCGGCCACTCGGTTCAGCCATACCAGGGGGTTGTGGTCCGTGAGGACCGTGAAGGAGCGCCCATACAAATACGGTTGCAATTTCTTCAGTGCCCATACCAGGACAAGGCACTCCTTCTCGATGGCCGCATAAGCCACCTCCCTGGGTAAATGTTTCCAGCTGATGTAGGTAACCGGGTGGTCGTGCCCGTCTTCACCGACCTGGCTCAGCACTGCTCCCAATCCGAACATAGATGCGTCTGTGTGGACAACAAAACGTTTAGTGGATTAAGGAGCAGTCAACACGGGGGCTTCCACCAAGGCTCGCTTGAGCTGCTGGAAGGCTTCCTCACACTCAGGGGACCACAGTACCTGTCGGGGAAGGTTCTTGCGGGTCAGGTCAGTCAGGGGTTTGGCAATAGCGCTGTAGTTGGGGATAAAGCGGCGGTTGTATCTTGCCGTACCTAGAAAGGCTAACACCTGGGTCTTGGTGCGGGGAGTGGGCCACTGGGCAAAAGCTTCAACCTTGGCAGGTTCTGGGCGCTGCCTTCCGCAGCCCACCCGGTGGCCCAGGTACTGGACCTTGGACATGCCGACGTGGCACTTGTCTGGTTTTATGGTCAGACCGGCGGTGCCAAGGCGGTCCAGTACGGCCCGTAAATGCTGTAAGTGTTCCTCCCAGGTGTTGCGGAAGATGGCTATGTCATCTAGGTAGGCGCTGGTAAAGTCTTGCATCCCCTCTAGCAGCCGATCCACCATGCGTTGGAAAGTGGCCGGGGCATTCTTCATCCTGAATGGCATAACCCGAAATTGGTATAAGCCAAACGGAGTGATGAATGCCGATTTCTGCACACCTTCCTCGGCAAGGGGAATCTGCCAGTACCCCTTACATGGGTCAATGGTGGTGAGAAAGTTTCCCTGGGCAATCCGGTCTAGGAGCTCGTCGACTCGGGGCATGGGGTATGCGTCAGTGACAGTGTGGTAATTTAACTTTCTATAGTCCACACAGAACCTGGTAGTGCCATCCTTCTTGGGTACTAGAACCAACGGGGAGGACCAGGGGCTCTCGGAGGGTTCTATTACCCCTAGATCCAACATCTCACGGATCTCTTTCTGCATCCCATCTCTCACTGCATCGGGAATTCGGTACGCCGTCTGCCGCAAAGGGGCTTGACTCTGGGTATCGACCCGATGCAGGGCTACGGAGGTGTAGCCGGGATGAGAACAGGTCTCGGTGCTCTTGTAGCACCTGCTGAGCCTGTTCCTTGTGGCGGGGGGGTGAGCCCCTCGCCCAGCCGGACATCGGCTACCCCTGGGTGCTTGGATCCCCGGGCAGTACCGGCAGGGGGAGATCCTCCAGATCCCCCGCGTCCGGCGCGCAGATGGCGGCTACTGCCTCTTCCCTTTCGAAAAACCGTTTCAGCATGATCACATGAAAGGTTCTGTGTATCCTTTCATCTGAACATCTGGCTGCGGTGAAGGTGGTATCGCAGATCTTTTCTATGATTTTGTAGGGTCCTTCCCAGACTGCCTGCAACTTATTTTGTTTGACCAGTCGGAGTGCTAACACTTTCTGCCCTATCTGGAAGGTGCGGTCCCTAGCCGACCGGTCATACCACCTCTTCTGCTTGGTTTGGGCCGCTTGGAGATTGTCCCGTACCAGGGCGGTCAATTCCTGCAGCCGGTCCCTAAACTCAAGCACATAATCTATGGCTGAGGTCCCCTCCTCAGCCAGAGCACCTTCCCAGTGCTCCCGGAGCAAGTCCAAGGGGCCTCGGACTCTCCAGCCGTACAGTAGCTCAAAGGGAGAGAAGCCTGTGGCTTCCTGGGGTACCTCCCGGTATGCGAACAGAAGGTGGGGCAGATGGCGTTCCCAGTCCTTATGGGACATGGTAAAGGTGCGGAGAAGCTGTTTGAGGGTCCCGTTGAACCGCTCGCAGAGCCCGTTGGTCTGCGGGTGGTAAGGGGAGCTGTACAGGGGTTTAATCCCGCACAGTCTCCAGAGCTGCTGGGTCACCTCGGCCGTAAATTGTGTGCCCTGGTCAGACACGATTTCCTGGGGAAATCCGACCCTGGAGAATATCTGCAGCAGAGCTCTGGCAACAGTCTCTGCGTGGATATCCCGGAGGGCCACGGCTGCAGGGTACCTGGTGGCGTAGTCCACTACGGTCAAGATATACTTCTTGCCCGTAGGGCTAGGCACTGCCAAGGGTCCTACCAGATCCACCGCCACCCGTCTAAAAGGTTCTCCCACTATGGGCAAGGGTCTCAGGGGAGCTTTCTTGGAGTCCCCCTGCCTCCCTACTCGCTGGCATACCCCGCACGTCCAACAGTAGTCCCTAACCTCCCCTGATAATCCGGGCCAAAAGAAGCTCTGGGTCAGGCGGTGCAATGTCTGCCGATGCCGAGATGGCTCGCCAGGGGAATATCAATAGCGATCCTTAACAGATCGCGCCGATATTTCGCCGGCACTACCAGCTGCCTGTGGGGTACTCGGTCTATTCCCTGGCTCGTCCCCCCCGATGTCCTGTACAGCTTCCCTTGGTCCCAGGCAAATCTCACCTCCCCTAACCCTCCCGGGTCCCTCCCTGCTTGTTGTCGGTATGACGCAAGGGTAATATCATCCTGGGTGGCTTGGGCAAAGTCCGTCGGGGAATCCCAGGTCAGGGTAGGGGTGTTGTCAGGGCCAAGGGGGTTGTTGGTCTGGTCTGGCTTACCGTGGTCCCCTCGGAGTCGGTGTGTGGAGCCTTCCGCGCTTGGTTGCGGGTGGTAACGAAGCATACCCCGCCAGGATGAGGGTCCTCAAAGGTGGAGGTCAGCAGTCCCAGGTTGTTGCCAAGTAAGACCTCGGACGGTAGATTATTCATGACCCCAACCTGCACGTCCCGGGCATTCGCGCCCCAATCTAGATGGACGCGGGCCATAGGGATTCGATACACATGGCCGCCAGCGACTCTGACGGCCACCGAATACCCAGTTGAAGCAGCCGAGTGGATATGATGGGGCTGTGCCAGGGTAAGGGTTGCACCGGTGTCTCGCAGACCGCTGGCAAGTTGTCCATTCACCCGGACGTGTTGGCAATGGTGTTGACGGTTGTCCTGCGTGGCTGCTTGCACTGGGTCGGCCTCATGCAGGATGCCCCAGTCTTCCTCGAGGGCGGCTGTGGGTTCCGGTTCCTGCTGGCAACAGTATGCCGCAGCTCGGCTCGGTGGGTGCGCTGCCAAGGACGGTGCCGGGCGATGGGTGTTCAGGGGACAACGGTCCCGTATGTGTCCGATCTGGTTACACCCATAGCACCGGGGTCCTACCCGAGGAGCCGGGGTGCCGTGGCCTGGGTGCTCGTTCGAGGGGAGCAGGGCGTAACTGTTGCGCTGGATGGAAGCGGGGAGGTGGGACTCAGATGACCGGAGGGGCTACTCGCCTGGCGTCCTGGTACTCGTCGGCAAGGCGGGTGGCTTCAGACAGGGTGAGGGGGCGCCGGTCTCGTACCCAGTCCCGGACCTCTGGAGGAGAGTAGTTGTAGAACTGCTCCAGTAATAGCAGCTGGACGATCTGGTCTGGTTGGGTAGCTTGGCACCTCTGTATCCAGCTACGAAGCGCCTGCTGCATCCTGTGTCCCCACTCCGCATAAGAGTCCTGAGTGCCCCTTCTTAAGGCTCGAAATCGGACTCGATACGCCTCCGGGGTGAGTGCATAGCGGGCTAGCAGATGTTCTTTGACCCGCTCGTACACCATACAGTCTTCGTGCGCCACCGCCCGATAGACTTCAGCAGCCCTGCCGGTCAATTTGCTCGCCAGGATGGGTACCCAGTCTCAGACTGCCACCTCCTGCAGGGTACATTGCCTCTCTAAATCCTGCAGGAACCCGTCGATGTCTTCACTCCCCTCAGGGAAGAGCTTGAACGCCGCGAACGGTATTTTCTGTTTGGGGGGGCCGGTACTGCCTTGGGGGGACAGCGATCCCCCGGACCTTTGCTGCATCTCTGCCTGGCGGAGCTTGTCTGTGTCGGCCAGGACCCTCCCGATGATGTCGGCGGAGGGGTCCGTTCTGTATAGGGCCAGCTGCCACTGCACCTCTCAACTCCATTCCGAGGTCTTGGAGCCCTCAGAGGGAGCCACGCTGTTGCGGTCATCCTCCATCAGTTCTCTGATGATGACCGCTTTCGCCTTGCCTCCGGGTGCCTTGCCTCTGGCTTTTAACAGTTCTTTCAGGACCGTGCGCTTCAGCCCTTCGTAGCGCTGTGCCATACGGCGTCACCGCCGTTGCTGGTACTGTCCACCTCTCGAACCCAGGGGTGTCTGAGACCGGGGTCAAGCCAGCGGCTGTATCTCCCCCTGCTGGGCTGGTCTCAGATTCTCCCCCCGGATGATGTCTACTCCAGACGCTCGGCATGTCGCGGTGGCTGAGACCGGGGTCAAGCAAGCGGCTGTATCTCCCCCTGCTTGTCTGGTCTCAGCCAATCCCAGCGCTGCCAGCCAATGTAACGGATCTCCGCTACCCTGCATGGGTAGATCCGCCATCAGCGCCGAGCTTGTCTGGAGGTGTAGGGTCAGGGGTAGCGGGCTGTATGAATTCGGCGGTGATTAAGCGCTTCTGTTTGAACCTTGAAGCGTCGCGGTTCCCCAAGCCCTGTTATCCCAAATTACTAGCCGAGGCAGGAGTAAAGGTTCAAACAGGTACCAGTTTATTTAACATGGGGGATACAGGGGTATTTATGGGGAATGAAACCATTGTTCTCCCCTGGCCCGCCCTCAGTCCTCCTGCGGTGATCTTTACCTTTGCCTCGAGCCATTGCCCAATCTGCCTTGGTTAACCTGGGGCACCCCTGCGGTTCGCAGCCCTTATCTCGGGTCTCGGCGCCAGCTCATCTGTCCCCCCCTCCCAGAACCTCTCCCTGTCCGGGCAGCGCCCGGCCCCCCCTGTGGTGTGAGCGCTCCTTTGTCCTGGCAGCTCCCTGTGGCTTTCAGCCCGAGTTTGGGGTTTTACCAGGGATTTCGGGGTGATCCCCTGGGAGCGGCGGCACGCTGGGGGTACAGCCTGGCAGCCCGGGTCCGTAGGCTGGTTCAGTCCAAAAAGCGCCCTGATCGGATCAACGGAGCCCAAGCTGTGGAGGGGGAAAGTCCGGCGGCTGTACCCAAGCAAGAGTCACTGTTTGCCGGCCGCGCTCCCGGCGAGGGATCCCTGGTCGGCGTTCGGGTTTCCCGGTGCGCTTCGTTCTGAAATTCGTACCCCCGTAAGAACCTATTTTTAGGAACATACTGGCCAAGAAGCGCTCTTCTGCATGGTTTCCACGCTGCGGGGCAAGGCGGGCAAGTTTGGGCGGCTTGGCAGAGACAGTTAGTGGCGGCTCGAGGCATTCACAGACCGGGCGTCTTCCCGGGGCTGTGGACAGGCAGGGAACAGGTCACCAATGGGGAGAATTACAGGGGGAACTTATAAAAATACAACCTAACGAATTCTTTAATACACCACAAAAAAATCAACATTTTAAAAATTTGTACTGCGCTACGGTATAGTGGCGGCCGTTCTGTCACGGTAGAGATTCTTCTGTATTTTTTTACTTTGTGGATAACGGAAGGTAGGGACGTGCATGGCTGAAAATTTTGTTTTGTTTAGTTTCGCTACATTTTTAAATCATTTCATTTTCAGAATTTCGTAACTAATTTTGTTTTGTTTCGGATCGATTTGAAATTTCGAATCGATTTGAAATTTCGAATTGATTCGAATTTCATATATCAATTCGATATTTGATATCAATTTGAATTTTGGATCACTAGATAAAACCCCAATTAATCAAATTTTGCTGTTAAAAGAAAAGCTAGGGTTAAATTTTAAGCTTTGTCACAGATTTAGTATTTGAGTCAAATTAACCTGCCTGGCGGTATTCCCGAGTGTGACTCGGGGTTAAATTTTGCTACCACAAACGGTAAGCCCGAGCCACACTCGGGCTGTATACTCACCGCATCCTGCGCTCCCTCGCTGTCCCCCGCAGTCACCGCAGTGTAAAACTTGCTTCCTGGTTCCACTCTCTGCGAGCCACGCGCTGCAGGGGGGCGGGACCAGGTGGCAAATTTGAAAACAGTAAAAAGAAAATAAAAAAAATTTCAACTGTAAAAAATACTGTAAAATGTAAACAGTCCCATATTTCACTGGTACTTGCCCATATCCGACTGATGAAGCAGGGCAAGCACCAGCAAAGGCCCTATTACATTTTAGAAACTATTTTTATGTGCTGTTTATTTCTGTAAAGCTGCTTTGATGAGAATAAATCCTCTATTATATTGCACCCTTGTTTTCTGAAAGATTTCAGTGTTTTTAGTTTGATTATATTATTGAATATAATTTATTTGCATTATTTTGGATAATTATTTTTGGGATAACAAATTATTATTTCATGTTTCAAACTTTATCTGACTCCGTGTGTTTACTAGGCTCTTGTTTGCATGGATTTCAGTGAGTTATTTCTAATTATTACAGGCTTACTATATAAAACAACACATTTACTTTCCAAAAAAATTTTAACGCTTTTAGACACAAAATTTTGAAAAAATTAGACCACCAAGGAGGTTAAACAGTGAAACTAAATTAATGTGATTCATTAAGTCCTTTGCTTACTATTACTTCTATTGTAAGTTAAGATCAATTCAATAGTTGATATCAATTTGATAGTTCATTTCAAATTTGATAGTTCATTTCAAATTCGATAGTTGATATCAATTTGATAGCTCATTTCAAATTCGATAGTTGATATCAATTTGATAGTTCATTTCAAATACAATAGCTGATATCAGTTTTTCTTTTATGATGATGACACAGTGTAAAACAAAATAAATTCTTTATATACCGTTTCGTTTCGAATTCATATCGTATCGATTCATTATTCGGAAGTACTTTAGAATACGAATTATCAAATTTTGTTCCAAATTCCAAATTTTTCTGAAACCAATGCACATCTCTAATGGAAGGTGATTTTTCATATGTATCTAGGGGTTCTGCCAGTTGTTTTATGGAAACTCACATGGCAGTGAAGGGGTCAAATTGTTGAGATGCAAATACCCAAAATTACCAATCCTGAACAATCTCCACTTAACTTTATTCCCTTTGTTTTTTGTTCATCTACATCATCATATATTTTGTAGACATGTGCATTTGTTTTAGTACTAAAACAATTTAGTCCGAATTTTAGGATAATTTAGTTTTCATTTGACTCAAGAGATACGAAACTGCTCAGTAAAAAAAACGAATGAAACTAAAGTAAAATGCACTACATTTTAGTTTCAGTCCTTTTTGTGATATTACATTGATGAGTGAAGGAGACCAGCAATGAAGAGCGCAACATCGCAAAGCTACAGAAAAGGTTTGTATGCGTAATCCTTCCCGACCCCTACCCGAAATTCTGACAGTGATAGTGCTCCAGAATACTCACTCGCAGCACAGACAGCCAGCACAGGAGAGGAAACCTTTACTTAACCCGTACATGTCTATGAGGCAGACAAGATGATAAAAGCAGCTGGAGAAGGAAAATAGGGATGTGCGTTTCGGGTTTCGGAATTTCGGAATTTTCACGAAATTTCCCGATTCGTGTTTTCGGATGCGGCCGAATTTCCGAAAAATTTTAGATCCGAAAATATCCGAATATTTTCGGATTTTTCGAATGGACTTGAAATGTGTCAAACGAGGAGAACAGATGTTCCGAAAAACGAAAATTTTCCGAAAAACGAAAATTTTGTAAAAACGAAAATTTTCTGAAAAACGAAATTTTTTCCAAAAAACGAAAAGTCGATACAAAAAACG
This sequence comes from Leptobrachium leishanense, assembly GCA_009667805.1. Taxonomy (NCBI): domain Eukaryota; kingdom Metazoa; phylum Chordata; class Amphibia; order Anura; family Megophryidae; genus Leptobrachium; species Leptobrachium leishanense. The sequence goes on along the minus strand of CM019065.1, from coordinate 115,824,515 downwards.
GGCAAAATGATACGAAAAATGGTCGATATTCCGAAAAATGTGCAATTCCGAAAAACAAAAATTTACGAAATTCCGAAAAGTCGATACAAAAACCGAGCACAGTGACACGAAAATACGAAAAATGGTCGATATTCCGAAAAAAAAATGTACCCGAAAAACGGGCCGAACCGAATCGAATCGAAACCGAAATCGGTCGAAACGAGCCGAATCGAAAAGTTCAAAAATCCGAAAAATCGAACCGAATCGAACCGAAAAAAAAATCGGTGCACAAGCCTAAAGGAAAACAGTCACATAAATCACACTGAATGCTAATGACAGAGGAGGGCTGGATAGTAAAACCCCTTTATAACAAGCAGCGCTGGGAGAAGAGAGGGACTTTATAAAACGTATGTTATCTCCCTTCCCGCTCTGCATAATAGGGGCTTAGGTCTGATACATTATATATTATCCAGGAGCACTATCCCCCTTTCCTCATCTATAATACACGTTTTATATAAAGTCCCTCTCCTCTCCCAGTGCTGCTTGTTATAAAGTTTTCTTTTTACATCTGATACATTTAGTATCCAGCTCTCACAGTTACTCTGTCATTATGAGCCTTCAGTGTGATTTATTTGAATGTTTTCCCTGGATTTAAAGTGCTTTATTTTATTATAAAAATAAATTTGCACCAGTCATCTCTTCTCTGAGCTTTCAGACTGATTTACGTCAATATTTTCCCTCTCCCCTTCTTTTATATTCCTGTGTCTCCCCCACAGAGATACAAAGTTTAAGTAAAAGTTCCCTCTCCTGTTCTGGATAAGCATTGCATTCCGAAGTTCTGCACCCTCCACATGCCAATGCAGTAGGATGTTCTATACAGAGAGGGGCATTAATTAATGCAGAAGGATGTTCTATACATTATACAGAGAAAGGTATAAATTGAGGAGGATGTTCTATACAGAAAGGGACATTAATTAATTCAGGAGGATGTTCTATACAGTATACAGAGAGGGGTATTAATTAATGCAGGTGGATGTTGTATACATTATACAGAAAGGAGCCCTTTTTTTAGCTCTTTAAATCCAGTGGCTGTGAGCACTAAGATCGGCTGCTTGTTATATTTTATTTATTTATTTATAAAGGATTTTACCAGGAAGGATACATTGAGATTTCTCTCGTTTTCAAGTACGTCCTGGGTTCAAGAACATTAAAATGTTACAGTTGTTACAGAAATACAAAGTAATACAATGCAAGATATTAAAATAAAAAACCACAAATATACAGATTAACAGAAAATAAATATGTAGGAAATATCAATAGTCATTATGTTACATGTTTACAGGTGCATTCCGTATTGAGATATGTTAATAGGGAGTTCTTGAGTGACTTTAGACTGGGGGAAGATTTGATGGCATCTGGGAGGTTATTCCATAACTGCGGTGCTCTGTAGGAAAATGTGGATCGAGACACTTTCTTTTTGTACTGTGGTATTGCAAGTAAGTTGCTGGTCCAGGATCGGAGGTTATAGGATGAGGGAACTGCTGGAGGAAGCAGTCTATACAGGTAGGGTGGCAGCTTCCCAGAAAAGCTCTTAAACACCAAGTTGGAAAGGTGAAGGGTGCGTTTAGACTCTCAGTACAATGTACCAGACTCAGCTGTTACAGTAACTGACTGCTGCTCATCACAGTGCTCAGAGTTTCAGTAAAGCAAGGAAATAATATTGTTCTAACCTCTTATAGTAAAAATATTATTTATTGGTTTTACTGAAACTCTGACAGCTGTGATGAGCAGCAGTCAGTTACTGTAACAGCTTTGCCTGACACATTGTGCTGAGAGTGAGAGATACTGTAACAAGCAGCCGATCTCAGCCCTCTGCGGAGCCACTACAATAGTAATTGTATCCACTGGTTTTTGGATGAATGAAATTAGTTTTCATACTAAAGAACTGAAAACGAATTTCTTTAGCAACTAAATAAATTGCATTTTAGGACTAATCCATTAGTTCAAAATGAAATTTTGTGCTGTGTACATGTCTAATATTTTGCCAGTGTGCAGGGCCAGATTTGGATCTCAGGAGCCTGTAGGCAAGGAAATGTGGAGTGTCCCCCACCCCAAACAAAAACTGAAAACCAGTTTCTCTCTGTGCTCAAATCAAAAGAAGGGGCAAAATATGTTGTCTTAGTTGAGTTAGTGCAGTGGCATTGTTTATTTTATATGTAAAAGCATATATTGCTGCTGCTGTAGAACAGAGAAAAAAACATTTTGCATTTAATTTCTTTTCATTTTTGCACATTACATGGTAATGTTTGGTAAATGTTACACCATGAAATCTGGTAATATAGGCGTCAGTGTCAGTGCAGCCAAATATTGCGCCTTTGGTGGCAGCAAGTGCCTTCACACCGTAACCCTTTTGTGGTATTGTGGAAGAGTGCAGGGTTGGACCCAGCGGTCCAATATTAAAGTGATATGAATCTGGTAATATAGGTGTCAGTGTCAGTGCAGCCAAATATTGGGCCTTTGGTGGCAGCAAGTGCCTTCACACAATAACCCTTTGTGGTATTGTGGAAGAGTGCATGGTTGGACCCTGCGGTCCAATATTAAAATGATATGAATATGGTACAGGCGTCAGTGCAGCCAAATATTGTGCCTTTGGCGGCAGCAAGTGCCTTCCCATCGTAACCCTTTTGTGGTATTGTGGAAGAGTGCTTCTATATATATATATATATATATATATATATATATATATATGTAAACATACCTGCCCTTACCTTCCCCTATAAATTTGCTAAAAATGTACACACAAAAAAAACAAACCACTGCCTGAGACCCCGCGCAGCCCACATGCCACCCCTTTGTACCTGGCTGAATGTATCTAATAAATTTAATTAAATACATTCAGCCAGGGGGAGAAAGAAAAAAATAAAGTTTTATTTTATGTTCCCTGGGACATTTAAAAATGTCCTCGGATTTTATTTCTTTTAGAAATGTGTCGCCTTACCTTAGCCTGGTGGTCAGTGGGGGCTCCCTGGATCCTGGTTGTGGGGGGGTCTGCCGTGGCCGCACATGCAGTGGCTCCGTGCCTGCACTGCCTGTCTCTGCCACATGCACCCGGGCGACTAGCCCGCACAGATGCAGCTCTGTCATTCTGCGGCCGCATGCTCCTCAAGGGGATCCTTGGGAGGCCCTGGCAGGCTGCCCTTTAGAGTGCCTGATTAGAGGGCCATGTCTGCCTGATGTTTTAGTAACAAGAATGTTTTATCCCATATGCTTCAATGTTAAAAATATTCCCGTTTTAATTCAATATCTATTAAACCATTGCTTATAATATTCTGCAGTAAAGAGTCTCTTTATTTCTAGATTTTTTAGTATTTTTTTAAGCATTTTTTATACTTTTTTCAATTTTATGTTACTTCGAACTTTTGGCGAACGTCCCAAAAAGTTTGAAGTTCGCAAACTGTCGAACAGCCGATGTTCGATTCGAACTCCGAACAGAGCGAACCGAACAGCTCATCCCTACTAATGACTTAGTTTAACTTAACGTAATTAAGTTGATAAAATCGATTGATATTGAATTAGTTAAAATTGGAAATGTATTCCGGTAATGTTAAACTCATCTTAATTTTGCATTGTTCATTAATTGCTTTTGCTATAAAGGAGACCCAAGATTAGGCTCTATTCCAAGGTTGGTGTAATCTGAAATAGAGCTGTTGTAAACTCCATAGACTTTAAACGCTCTGGTACATTTACAACAGCTCTGATATAAAGGGTTATTCAAAGAAAGACGATTTGGCCCCAAAATGTAACCAGACACTGAAATTCAGCGTACGGTGACATTTCCTGGCCATTCGGCTATTCAGAGAGCAGGCAGTTTGCCAAATGTTGCCGAATTGCCTGCACATACGGTGCCTGTTCGAGGGCAGAGAATTCCCCCATAGAGAAGCAATGCTTCGTCTATTCAGAGAACACCGAACAGCAGTGAAAAGTTGTCGAAATGCCCCACCGTTCGGTGGTTTCATTCGACAGGTTTATTCAGGAGAATCCCATAGGCTTCAATTTTAAAAATATTCCAGTTTTAATTCAATATCTAATAAACTGTTTATTGTTTTATTCTGCTGTAAAGAGTTTCTTTATTTATAGATTTTTTTGGATCAATTAGGCATTTTGGAATTTTTTTGCAAACTTTTTTCCTTTTTTTTTAATCTTTTTTTTTTCTTTTCTGTAACAGCCCTTTTTATTATCATTCATTGGATCTTATATGTAAATTCCAGACATTTTCGTTCAGTCGTTTTTTTGCAAACAGTGTTTCAATATTTTCAAACTTTCAAGCCTACGTTTTTTTTTCCCCTTCGTTCGCCTGCGTGTCGGCTTTTTCTGGCGGCTGCCCTGCGCTGTGATCGGCGGCTAGTCGGGTTTCTCCGGCGTGTTCGGCGTGGTTAATCCAGCTGTTTCTGGGGGTTTTCGGTGAGTGTTCGGTGGGTTTGCGGTGAGTGCTCTGCGGGTTTACGGCGAGTTTTCCCTGCACTATGGGGGCCCTGCGGTGCTTGCTGAATACACCACAGGGTCAGCGAACTAGGATCGCCAAATCGCCCCGAAGTGCGGGGAACGAAAAGTCACCGAACGTGCGGTGACTTTTCGAGTCTTTTTGATTAACCCTGTAAAATAACACCAACCTAAGAATAGGGCCCAATTGTTTTCAGATTTTGTGAATGTTAATCTGTGGCAAACAGCCAATAAAGTTACATTTGTATCACTTTGCATTCCATTGAGACAATACTATGTCATTGTGGCATCTGCATCTCTCTTAATGCTCTGCCAGTGTTTGGAGCTTATTCTGAAAGCGCATTCTCAGAGATCGTTGTTCCCAAACATCTACAAGACATAGGTAGCTTTGATTGATATAGGACAATTAGTAGTAATACAATAAACAAGAAACTCACTTTGTTATGTTGCTCTTTAAATATACAATGTGGTCTAGCATTGAGTATTCTGATATCTGGAATACAACATAGCTTCTACAGGTTAATCTATTTTTCCTTTTTTTTGTAAAGAAGACATGATAAACATGATTTTGGGAATAATATGTTGTTTTCAGTTTCTAACTATGTAAACCGATTGTGCATAATGGTTTTATCATCTTAATACCTTTTTGAAACAATGCTGCCTCCATGTGTAGATGTGCTTTTAACATGTCACATTGGCCGATGTGATATATAGGATAATTTTATTTTTATTAAAAAAATTAAATAAAAATCCTAAGGGGGGATATAACCAACAAAACACAAAAGGCATGGTACGTGAAAAAATGAAGCGTTTTCAGTATTTTGTCAGGTGCTGGTTATAATTAGGGATGAGCCGTAAACTCTCCCCGAGTTCGGTTCGAGCCCGAAGCTGAAATTCCCATTTGTTCGGGTCCGAACCCGAACCCGAACTCGAACCCAATGCAAGTCAATGGGGCTGAAAATTCGGTTTTTAGAGTGTCCTCCAAGAGGGCATATATGCTACATATTTGTCATAAAAGGTGTATGGGGGTCTGAAACGTTTTTAAAGGGACAGTGAGTTTTCCATGAAATAAGGGTTAAAAATAAAGACCAAAAATTCCTTCAAATATCGTGCCTAGGAGGTCCCCATAACCTGCTCGTGAAGTGGCGGATTACTAGGATGTATAGAAACACTTAAAAACAAAAAAATGACGTTTCATATGACGGTAAATGCTTTTCCTTTAATCTATCCATAAACAACTGCTTGGGGCGGCAGTCTGTATGAAAAGAGGAGACATTTTCGTAAACGCAGAAAAGGTTTACTGATTTTTTTGGCTAAATTATTGTGAAATATATGCAGGCTTTGGATGAAAGTAACAATAGGTGCTTTAAAATTGGTCCTTTAGTGTCCCCAACAGTGCCGTCACACCGTAACCCCTCTGAGGATATGAATCTGATACAGGCGTCAGTGGCAGTGCACCCAAATATTGTGCTTTTGGTGCCAGGCCTGCAAGTACTATCATACAGTAACCCCTCTGTGGTATTGTGGAAGAATGCAGGGGTGGACCATGTGGTCCTATATTGAAAAGATATGATTCTGGTCAAGGCGTCAGTGTACCCAGATATTGTGCCTTTAATGCCAGGCCAGCAAGTATCATCATACAGTAACCCCTCTGTGGTATTGTGGAAGAATGCAGGGGTGGACCTTGCGGTCCTATATTGAAAAGTTTTTGATCTGGTAATGGGCGTCAGTGCACCCAGATATTGTGCCTTTAATGCCAGGCCAGCAAGTATCATCATACAGTAACCCCTCTGTGGTATTGTGGAAGAATGCAGGGGTGGACCATGTGGTCCTATATTGAAAAGATATAATTCTGGTCAAGGCGTCAGTGCACCCAGATATTCTGCCTTTGGTGCAAGACTGAAAGGCCAGCAAGTATCATCATACAGTAACCCCTCTGTGGTATTGTGGAAGAATGCAGGGGTGGACCTTGCGGTCCTATATTAAAAAGTTTTTGATCTGGTAATGGGCGTCAGTGCACCCAGATATTGTGCCTTTAATGCCAGGCCAGCAAGTATCATCATACAGTAACCCCTCTGTGGTATTGTGGAAGAATGCAGGGGTGGACCATGTGGTCCTATATTGAAAAGTTTTTGACCCTTCCAGGGTCCACATCTCTGTAGCAAGTGTGAACGTGTAGCTTTTCTGGAAGCTCATATTGGAGATCTGGAAGGGCAAATCATAACGCTGAGGCAGATTGACAATCTTGAAAGGAGCCTGCTTCTCACGGAGCAAAGTATAGTTGAGGAATCTAGGGGTGTGGGAGGAGTGGAGTTAACCGGGGAACAGGTTGGTAGCTGGGTGTCAGTGACACGTGGTAGCAGGGGGGGAGGGAAGAGGAAAAGGTTGGCTAGTCCTGATCTTGCGCACACCAACAGATTTGCCCCTTTGAGCGAAGATGTTGGGTGCATCAGCTCAGGTGTAGCAGTACTGGAGGAGGCTGCACCCTCTAACAGCAGGGGGATCAGCCCACCAAGTAAGGGAGGGATAAAGAGGGCAAGTAAGCCTAGACAGGTTGTGGTGGTAGGGGACGCTATTATTAAGAGAGTAGACAGGGTAATCTGTCGCGCTGATCGCCTTAACCGGACAGTTTGCTGTCTGCCGGGTGCCCGTGTTAGGCATGTGGTTGACAGAGTTGATAGATTATTGGGAGGGGCTGGAGATGACCCAGCTGTCATGGTCCATATTGGCACCAATGACAAAGTAAGAGGAAGATGGAAGGACCTGAAGAATGATTTCAGGGAATTAGGAAGTAAACTGAAGAAGAGGTCCTCCAAGGTAGTATTTTCTGAGATCCTACCTGTGCCACGTGCTACAGTGGAAAGGCAGCGGGAGATTAGGGAGGTCAATGCGTGGCTTAAAGCTTGGTGCAGGAAGGAGGGCTTTGGGTTTTTAGAGCACTGGGCTCATTTTGCACTGGGGTACAATCTGTATAGTTGTGATAGATTGCACCTGAATGGAAGAGGGTCTGCTGTGCTAGGGGAGAGGATGGTTAAAAGGTTGGAGGAGACTTTAAACTAGTGGAAGGGGGGGAGAGATACAGTATCTTACAAAATGGAGACAGAGTAGATAGCGCAAGGGTTTCAGCTCAGACTAAGGGGGGTGGAGCCGGGGGGATGGGTAATGTCAGAACAGTGGAGGCATGTAATGTAAAGTCGCATTCAGCATGTGTGGGTAGAGACAACATTAAATGTATGCTTGCTAATGCAAGGAGCCTCAATAACAAGATGGGGGAACTAGAGGTAATAGCATACACTAAGCAATACGACATTATAGGAATAACAGAAACGTGGTGGGACGAAACGCATGACTGGACTGTAACTTAAACGGTTATACATTGTTTAGAAAGGATAGGAAACATAAGAAAGGGGGTGGAGTGTGTTTATATGTAAATCAGGATTTAAAGCCTAATATTACACAACTGGAAAGCGATGAGGGAAATGTGGAATCCTTATGGCTAAATATTTCGTTGGGGAATAAACAGGGAAGTCAACTATTGGTTGGCATATGCTATAATCCACCTAATATAGATAATGATGAGGAAGAACAACTGTTAGAGGAAATTAGGAAGGCTGCAGATCATGGTAGCACTTTAATTATTGGAGATTTTAATTACCCGGACATTAATTGGGATAGTGGGACTAGTAATTCAGCAAAGGGAATCCGGTTTCTGAACATTTTAAATGATACCTTCATGTCACAACTGGTAGAAACACCAACTAGAGAGGATAACTGTCTGGACCTGGTTATAACAAATAATGTGGATCTTTTCTCAAATATTAATGTAAAGGAACAGCTGGGAAACAGTGACCATAATATGGTGACTTTTGAAATAAACTCAAAAAAACACATTCATAAGGGGCATGTTAAAACATATAATTTTAAAAAGGCCAACTTTATTAAAATAAAGGAAGCTCTCAATTAGGGATGTGCGTTTCGGGTTTCGGAATTTTGGAATTTTCTCAAAATTTCCCGATTCGTGTTTTCGGATGCGGCCGAATTTCCGAAAATTTTTAGATCCGAAAATGGCAGACCCGAAACGTTTTCCGAGCCGAAACGAAATATTTTCGGAATTTTCGAATGGACTTGAAATGTGTCAAATCGAAATTTATTGCTTTGAGACGAGGAGAACAGACGTTCCGAAAAAACAAAATTTCCGAAATTACGAAAAGTCGATACAAAAAACGAGCAAAGTGACACGAAAATACGAAAAGCGGTTGAAATTCCGAAAACGTACAATTCCGAAAAACAAAAATTTCCGAAATTACGAAAAGTCGATACAAAAAACGAGCAAAGTGACACGAAAATACAAAAATGGTCGATATTCCGAAAAAAAAATGTACACAAAAAATGAATCGAGCCGAACCGAATCGAAACAGAAATCGGTCGAAACGAGCCGAATCGAAAAGTTTAAAAATCCGAAAAATCGAACCGAATCGAACCGAAAAAAAAATCGGTGCACAAGCCTACTCTCAATGTCATTGACTGGCAGAAACTCTTTCACGGGAAAAACACTGAGGATAAGTGGAATATCTTTAAACTAACACTAGAAAAGTACACGTCACAATATATTCCACTGGTTAATAAATATAAAAGAAACAGACTGAAACCAATGTGGCTTAGTAGGAAGGTAACTAAGGAAATGAAAAATAAAAAGAAGGCATTTAAAGATTTTAAATCTGATAAATCTGAGGCATCCTATAAAGCATATAGGGCAGCCAATAAAGCATGTAAAAATGCGATTAGATGGGCTAAACTAGAAAATGAAAAAGAAATAGCCAAAGAGAGCAAGACCAACCCTAAAAGATTCTTTAGATACATAAATTCTAAAAAACCTAAGAGTGAAAATGTAGGTTCACTAAAATCTGAGTCAGGGTTATTGTTAACTGAAGATCAGGATAAGGCAGAAATTGTAAATGATTATTTTTCTTCAGTATTTATCAAAGAGAAACCTATAACAGGAGACATGCAATTCATTAATAAAAACTTACTAATACAAAGTGACTGGTTGACTCAGGACAAGGTTTTACAGAAATTAAACAATGTGAATGTTAATAAAGCCCCAGGGCCAGATGGAATTCACCCGCGAGTACTGAGAGAGCTATGTGTTGAAATATGTAAACCTCTGTTCTTAATCTTTCAAGATTCTTTTCTTTCAGGAATAGTACCAGAGGATTGGAGAAAAGCTGACGTGGTCCCTATATTTAAGAAAGGTTTAAAATTTGTGCCTGGGAATTATAGACCTGTGAGCTTAACATCTGTGGCTGGGAAAGTATTTGAGGGGTTACTAAGGGATAATATTCAGGAATTTATTGGGAGGTATAATGTTATTGGCAAAAATCAGCATGGTTTCATGAAACACAGATCATGTCAGACTAACCTAATTACGTTCTATGAGGAAGTAAGTAGAAGTATAGATCAGGGGGTCGCAGTGGATGTGATTTACTTAGATTTTGCCAAAGCTTTCGACACAGTTCCACACAAAAGGTTAATATTTAAATTAAGAAAAATTGGTCTAGATGAAAATACTTGTTCTTGGATAGAAAACTGGCTAAAAAATAGGGTACAGAGAGTGGTCATCAATGGTACATTTTCAAGATGGACACCAGTGGTAAGCGGTGTCCCTCAGGGGTCTGTTATAGGACCAATACTATTCAATTTATTTATAAATGACCTTGAGATAGGCATTGAAAGTCATGTATCAGTGTTTGCAGATGACACAAAACTAGGAAAAGTAATACAATGTGAGCAGGATGTTACTTCGCTGCAGAGGGATTTAGATAGATTGGGGGACTGGGCACTTAAATGGCAGATGAAATTTAATCTAGATAAATGCAAAGTTATGCACTTTGGAGTGAAGAACAAACAAGTAATTTATACCCTAAATGGTACGGAGTTAGGGAAATCCAAGCAGGAGAAGGATTTGGGAATAATCATAGACTTCAAACTAAGTAACAATGTGCAATGTCAAACAGCAGCCGCCAAGGCAAGCAAAGTATTGGCATGCATTAAAAGGGGAGTTCACTCACGGGATGAAAACATAATTTTGCCTCTGTATAAATCAATGGTCAGGCCGCACCTTGAATATGCCGTGCAATTTTGGGCACCGGTCTTAAAAAAAGATATTATAGCGCTAGAAAAAGTGCAGAGACGGGCAACTAAATTAATAAGGGGAATGGAAGGGTTAAGTTATGAGGCAAGACTAACTAGCTTAAACCTGTTTAGTTTAGAGAAACGGCGCCTTAGAGGGGATCTGATAACCTTATATAAATATATACGGGCCATTATCAACCATTGTCTGATAACCTATTCATTAACTGGACTATACATAGGACAAGGGGTCATCCATTTAGACTGGAAGAAAGAAAATTTAGCTTAAAGCATAGGAAGGGTTATTTTACGGTGAGAACGATAAAGCTGTGGAATTCTCTGCCTGTTGAGGTGGTTGGGTCAGAGTCTTTACAGACTTTGAAAAAACGACTGGATGACTTCCTGCAGACACAGAATATTAAGGGTTATAATATTTAATATGTGGGTAAAAGCTTCTTGATCCAAGGAGAAATCTGACTGCCATTCTGGGGTCAAGAAGGAATTTTTTCCCAGTATGTTGCATATTGGCAAGCATTTCAGACTGGGTTTTTTGCCTTCTTTTGGATCAACAGCAGTAGGTTATGTGGGAGAGGCTGAACCCGATGGACGCATGCCTTTTTTCAGCCTATATACAGTTGTGTTCAAAATTATTCAACCCCCAATGCTGTAAAGGGTTTTAGGGAATTTAGTGTACATTTGTAATTGTATTCAGAATGAAATCCTACAAGGACTTTTTAAAGAACCATATGCAACTAAAATGACATCAATTGGTTTTGTAATACAGTAGTAAATGTTTCTTTTGCGAATTCTTCATTGACACAATTATTCAACCCCTTAAAGACTACCACTCTGAAGAACAGAGGTTCATTCAAGTGTTTTCAATCAGGTATTGAAAACACCTGTGGATGTCACGGAGCAGCAATAAAGCATAATAAGCACCAATTAGGCAGCTTTAAAATGACTGTGATACTCTGCTCCTTCTAGACATTTACTGGTGTGGTTACAAACATGGTGAAGTCAAGAGAATGGTCCAGGAAGACAAGAGAAGAGGTGATTACTCTTCACAGGAAGGGCAATGGCTATAAGAAGATTGCAAAGATGTTAAACATACCAAGAGAGACCATAGGAAGCATCATTCGCAAATTCAAGGCAAAGGGCACTGTTGAAACGCTACCTGGTCGTGGCAGAAAGAAGATGCTGACTTCGACTGCTGTGCGCTACCTGAAGCGTAGAGTGGAGAAAAGTCCCCGTGTGACTGCTGAGGAACTGAGAAAAGATTTTTCAGATGTGGGTACTGAAGTTTCAGCTCAGACAATACAGCGCACACTGCGTAATGAAGGCCTCCATGCCAGAACTCCCAGGCGCACCCCCTTGCTGTCTCCAAAGAGTAAGAAGAGTCGACTGCAGTATGCCAAAAGTCATGTGGACAAACCACAGAAGTTTTGGGATAGTGTTCTGTGGACTGATGAAACAAAATTAGAACTGTTGGGGCCCATGGATCAACGCTATGTTTGGAGGTGGAAGAACAAGGCCTATGAAGAAAAGAACACCTTGCCTACTGTGAAGCATGGCGGGGGGTCAATCATGCTTTGGGGCTGTTTTGCTTCTGCAGGTACAGGGAAGCTTCAGCGTGTGCAAGGTACCATGAATTCTCTTCAGTACCAGGAGATATTGGATGACAATGTGATGCAGTCCGTCACAAACCTGAGGCTTGGGGGACGTTGGACCTTTCAACAGGGCAATGATCCCAAGCATACCTCCAAGTCCACTAGAGCATGGTTGCAGATTAAAGGCTGGAACATTTTGGAGTGGCCATCGCAGTCACCTGACTTAAATCCGATTGAGAACCTCTGGTGGGACTTAAAGAAAGCAGTTGCAGTGCGCAAGCCTAAGAATGTGACTGAACTGGAGGCTTTTGCCCATGACGAATGGGCGAAGATACCCGTAGATCGCTGCAAGACACTTGTGTCAAGCTATGCTTCACGTTTAAAAGCTGTTATAACTGTAAAAGGATGTTGTACTAAGTACTAAGATTGAATGTCACTTGGGGGTTGAATAAAACTGATAATGATGTGAGCACAGAAAAGACATTTGTGGTTATTTCATTATAAATGTTATGTTATATTTGTCTGACCTACACGTGCCTCTTTGATTTAATTGTAAGCAAGATGACTGAATGATCAAAATCAATGTCAAAATGGCCAAAACACTCAATTTCAGTGGGGGTTGAATAATTTTGAACACAACTGTAACTATGTAACTATGTAACTATGTAATATGGTAATGGGCGTCAGTGCACCCAGATATTGTGCCTTTAATGCCAGGCAAGCAAGTATCATCATACAGTAACCCCTCTGCGGTATTGTGGAAGAATGCAGGGGTGGACCTTGCGGTCCTATATTGAAAAGTTTTTGATCTGGTAATGGGCGTCAGTGCACCCAGATATTGTGCCTTTAATGCCAGGCCAGCAAGTATCATCATACGGTAACCCCTTTGTGGCATTGTGGAAGAGTGCAGGGTTGGACCCTGCTGTTCAAGAAATTAAAATGATATAAATCTGGCACAGGCGTCAGTGCAGCCAAATATTGTGCCTTTCATGGCAGCAAGTGCATTCACACCGTAACCCTTTTGTGGTATTGTGGAAGAGTTCAGTGCTGGAGGTTTTGTGCATGCAGAAGACATACCCGATCTATTCCGTTACTTCAGCATCAGGGGATTGATAGATGCTGATCCAGGACTGATTCATTTTTATAAATGTCAGCCGGTCTACAGAGTCGGTGGACAGACGCACTCTTTTGTCTGTGACAAAACCTCCAGCAGCACTGAACGTCCTTTCGGAAAGCACGCTAGATGAAGGGCAACCTAGTAGCTGCATAGCATATTGGCTAAGTTCTGGCCAGTGATCCAATCTCAACACCCAGTAAGCCAGTGGATCATCTGCTGGAAAGGTATCCAGGTCTGCCCTTGCCCCTAGGTAGTCCTGCACCATATGGTGAAGACGCTGGCAATGGGTGCCTACATTTGACGTCCCTGGGCGTCGAGGACTAAAAAAATTTAAAAAAGCATCAGTCAAGCGGCCCTGGCCTTCACCACTATTCCTCTGATCACCCGCAGCCTCAGAAGCACGTGTGTCAGCACTTGGTAATCTACCAGTGCCTGGAAAGGTGTTACACAAGTGTCGCTTTAGAGTGTCCTCAAGTTTTTTCATCCTGTGCTCCCTCTGTGCGGGCAGGATGAGCTCTGCAACTTTCCCCTTGTATCGTGGATCAAGAAGGGTTGCCAACCAGTAATGATCCCTCTTCTTGATAGCACGAATCCTGGGGTCCTTTAGCAGGCTTTGCATCATTAGGGAGCACATGCAGCGTAGGTTGGAGGTGGCATTAGATTCCGAGTCTTCCTGGTCAATGAGGGTGACCGTATCGTGCACTTCCTCCTCCCAGCCACGCACAAGCCCTTCTGTTTCTGGGCACACAAAACCCTCCCTTGAGGAATCCCCACCTTCAATGCCCCCACTACTTAAATATTCCTCCTCCTCCTCATCCTCCTCCTGTCTGATCTGAGTAGGACCCACTGGAATGCTGTCTGCAGAAAGACTGGGGCCTTGAGAGCTAGGGAAGGCCTCCTCTTCCTCCCGCTGCTCTGCCTCTAAAGCCACATCTATAATTCCCCGCAGAGTGTGCTCCAGCAGGAACACTAAAGGAATTGTGTCACTGATGCATGCACTGTCCCTGCTCACCATCCTCGTTGCCTCCTCAAATGGTGACAGTACAGTGCATGCATCCTTGATCATCAGCCACTGTGGGGGGGGGGAAAAACAAGTTGACCTGAACCTGTCCGTGTGCCATACTCACACAGGTACTCATTGATGGCCCTCTGCTGCTTGTGCAGACGCTGCAGCATTGCTAATGTCGAGTTCCACCTGGTGGGCATGTCACAGATCAGGCGGTTTGTGGGAAGGTGGAACTCTCTTTGAATTTCTGCCAGGCGAACGCTTGCTGGGAATGACCGTCTGAAGTGGCTGCAGACTTTTCTGGCCTGGATGAGAAGCTCTGGCAGCCCTGGGTACTTGGTTAGGAAAGGCTGAACCACCAGATTTAGGACGTGTGCTAGGCATGGTACATCCGTCAATTTCCTCTGAAATATATATAGTGTGCTGCGGGACTTAGCTCTGTGAGCCCATGATTGGGCAAAATTTGCCCAATCAGGACTCTGAGCGGTGATTGGCATAGTGTTGAACCAGTCTTGCACCAGACCTGTGGTCAGGTGCAAGGCTGTAGCCAATTACGAGCTTCAGGCCAGTGGGAAAATGCATTGTGGTCCATTGTGGTCAAACATGCGGCGAACACCCGGAAATGTTCGGTGTTCGCGATCTCATCGAACAGGCCAAGTTCGGGTCGAACCCCGAATGGTACGAACCCGAACCGCTCATCCCTAGTTATAATGCACATTTTGCAGCATAACTTTAAGTCCTGTGTATGGTCTGCAAAATGCCAAGAAGAAACAGCTTTACTCACAACGTTGTGGCAAATTAAAACTAAAGCAAAACACGCATAGCCAGAGAGACAAGGGGACTTTGGAACCCACATCTCTGAATTGTACACTGCACAAGGTTAAGTGAGTTGTCATTGGAAAGGTCAGAGTCTGGTATTTACAATGATACCAAACACTAATAAAATAAAAACATACTTTTTTTCTTTTCACAGGGTTGAAATGGTTCAGCAGTGAAGGGGTTAACAGTCAGTCTATATCACATTGTGTATTACTTTCATTTTTCCCTTGGTTTAGTTGTGCATTAAGGGTTAATGGGCATGCTTCAGCCCTCACAGTAAACATTTTGGGCCATATTACATAGTTGGTGCTAATTTAACCAGAGCTGTTGTAAACTAGGCTTGTGCACTGATTTTTTTTTCGGTTCGATTCGGTTCGATTTGTTCGGATGTTTAAACTTTTCGATTCGGCTCAGATCACCTCAATTCACAAATGTTTTGTAGAAATTAGTGAGCCCCAAAATACTGCGTGGTACTGGATGTGTGACGAGACACAGATCACCTCAATTCACAAATGTTTTAAAGAAATTAGTGAGCCCCAAAAAGATTTGCTGGCACAGTGACAAGACCCAGAAGATCACCTCAATTCACAAATGTTTTAAAGAACGTTGTAAACCCCAAAAAAACTTGCTGTCACAGTGACAAGACACACATCACATAAATTCCCTGATATCTGGTAGAAATGAGACCCAAAAAGACTTGCTGGCACAGTGACAAGACCCAGAAGATCACCTCAATTCACAAATGTTTTAAAGAAAGTTGTAAACACCAAAAAAACTTGCTGGCACAGTGACAAGACACACATCACCTAAATTCCCTGATATTTGGTAGAAATGAGACCCCCCCAGACCCCCCCCAGTAGCGTGGCAGACCGGCAGTAACAATACACAACTATCTCCTTTGAAATTTCCTCTGAAATGTGTGCAGAATCGGCATGTGGAAACGTTATATAGTGTGCTGCGGGACTTAGCTCTGTGAGCCCATGATTGGGCAAAATTTGCCCAATCAGGACTCTGAGCGGTGATTGGCATAGTGTTGAACCAGTCTTGCACCAGACCTGTGGTCAGGTGCAAGGCTGTAGCCAATTACGAGCTTCAGGCCAGTGGGAAAATGCATTGTGGTCCATTGTGGTCAAACATGCGGCGAACACCCGGAAATGTTCGGTGTTCGCGATCTCATCGAACAGGCCAAGTTCGGGTCGAACCCTGAATGGTCCGAACCCGAACCGCTCATCCCTAGTTATAATGCACATTTTGCAGCATAACTTTAAGTCCTGTGTATGGTCTGCAAAATGCCAAGAAGAAACAGCTTTACTCACAACGTTGTGGCAAATTAAAACTAAAGCAAAACACGCATAGCCAGAGAGACAAGGGGACTTTGGAACCCACATCTCTGAATTGTACACTGCACAAGGTTAAGTGAGTTGTCATTGGAAAGGTCAGAGTCTGGTATTTACAATGATACCAAACACTAATAAAATAAAAACATACTTTTTTTCTTTTCACAGGGTTGAAATGGTTCAGCAGTGAAGGGGTTAACGGTCAGTCTATATCACATTGTGTATTACTTTCATTTTTCCCTTGGTTTAGTTGTGCATTAAGGGTTAATGGGCATGCTTCAGCCCTCACAGTAAACATTTTGGGCCATATTACATAGTTGGTTCTAATTTAACCAGAGCTGTTGTAAACTAGGCTTGTGCACCGATTTTTTTTTCTGGTCGATTCGGTTCGATTTGTTCGGATGTTTAAACTTTTCGATTCGGCTTGTTTCGACCGATTTCTGTTTCGGTTCGGTTCGACTCGTTTTTCGTGTACATTTTTTTTTCGGAATATCGACCATTTTTCGTATTTTCGTGTCACTTTGCTTGTTTTTTGTATCGACTTTTCGTGATTTCGGAAATTTTCGTTTTTTCGGAACGTCTGTTCTCCTCGTTTCAAAGCTGTCTAACTCTATTCGTTTTGACGTAAACTACTATGGTTTACTTTTTTATACTTTATATATTTTTTTATAATAAATTTTTGGTTTGTTTTTCAGATCCGATAATTCATTCTGTCGATACGATAATTCTGGCGATTCTATCGTGTTTTTTTTAATTAAATAAAGATCCGTTTTTTCTTATGAATATACATTTCGCAACTTTATTTAATCACATTAAAAAAATGGTATGAAAGCCAAGGAACAAAAAAAAAAGAACAAAACGATTTAAAAAACGCTAAACTGACCCGAATGGTCTGACTTTAAAAATAAAAACCAGAACAAAAAGGTTTTAAAACGGAAAAATAGTTTATCAAAATGATCTGAAACAAAAAAAATAAATAAATAAAATGATTTAAAACAGACCAAAAAAAAATTAACCCTTTCGCTGCTGAGTCATTTCAGGGCTTCCCTTCACGCCTGTGTGCTGTGCTGCTGAGCTAATTTTTAACAGTTTCGCTCCTCTTGTTTAAACTCGTTTTTTTGAAGCCTTATTTTATAATATGACCCAGACATGTTATATATTGTTCTTTCCGGCAGACTCGGCAGATGATTCATAATATATCATTATCATATGTATGCGTCATGTCCTGTCTGTATATTATAACAAAAAATGCAATAAAATTTGAATTTTCAATGTTTGTTTTACAAGGTGTAAAGTGTTTTTTTCACATTTCAACATGCGAGTGTTTGCGGTTCTATTTTATGAGTTGCGTTTGTTAAAAAAAATTGAAATGGGGACTTGTTATATTTTTTTGGGTGAAAATTACACTATTTTTAACAAACGCACCCCATACAAAAATCCTTAGTGCAGCATCATTGTTCACATTATAATTGAAATGGGAACAATATTGCTGCATTAACAAAACAAAACAAAAAAACCTGTTTATTTTTTTTATATTTTAATTTTTTATAATTTTTAACATTGTCATGTTTGGTATTGTTGGAAAGGCCATGCTCTGGTCGATCCAAAGATACCAAACATTAACCAACCGATAGCTGCCGCGGATCGGGAGATAGGGGGTTCCAATGAACCCCCTATCTCCACCATTGGTCGCAGTTAGGGTTTAACTCCAGAACTGACGTCATTGTGACGAGGTCTTGGGACTGTCGGCAGCTGCCGTTCCCCCACGCTGTTGTCTTCCTGCAAAGACGTGACCATGTTGGCGGGCAGCGTCTTAGCGGCAGCGGTGGGAGAGAGAGAGCTCATAGCTGGTAGGAGGTGTTGCGTGAAGCTGCAAACAGGGACAAATAAAGTAAACCTGAGCCGCACTAAGGATCTTTGGGTTGTGTCGGAGAAGACTTCACGCAGTGCTGCCATCAATATTTTTGGATAAATTCTCGGTTATACAATGAATGTGACTGTGGACAAAAATCCGTGTTGTTGTGACATCGCCTAAGCTTAACAAAACCATGCCACGGTAATCAAATCTCAAGGCAGTACAACAAGGTTGTGTTAGTGTGTGACATTTTTTGGCCAGGCAGGAAGTGTAGAATGTGCACAGTCACATTCATGGCCACAAATATGTTGACAAATTTATGACAAAGGGTCCATAGAAATGTCAATAAATTTCTGTACATATAATTTTAACAGTGTGGAAACCAAGCAATACATATTAACTTATTAAGTAAGGAAAGCAACGCACACAAACAGGGAAATATAGAAAAAATATAAAATTTATTTACAACATGGGGAACATGCCAAGGATGGCAAACTGCCCAACAGGGGCACAAACAACACAAACAAACATAGGGGAGGAGGCTGGTCTCTCTGCCGCTCCAGGATGTCAGCGGCATTGCTAATATGCTCCCGCAACTCCTGGAGCAATTCCTGTATAGCAACGATGGTGGTTACAGTCAGGCGTAGCTCGCCGATCGCCATCCGATTTATCATCCTAATGCTGGATGTGTCCGGTCTGGCTTCTCCTTCTATATATCCAATAAATGAAAGAAGGAAAATACAGTAAGTAAAGCAGGTTTCTATTTTTGACTGAAGTCTGAAAGTCTTGAAAAAATATAACAGTAGTATATACCAGTGCTGGCGGCCTCCTGAGACTCTGACTCCTCCTCCAACTCCTCCTCCTCCACCACCACCCTCAGCATCTCTTCCGGTGCTATATCTAAGAAATTAAAGAAATAAAAAATACAGTAAACAACAAAACTGATTTATTTTTGAACAAAAGTCGATGCAAAATACAACAGTAAAAAAAAAAAACCTGGACTCGCGGCCTCCTGCTGCGGCTCCGGCTCCCTCTCTCCATCGCCCTGCTCCTCCTCTTCCTCCTCCTGCTCCTCCTCCTGCTCCTCCTCTTCCTCCTCCTGCTCCTCTTGTGCTATACATAAAAAAATTAAATTAAAATATAGTAAACAAAAAATGTTTCTGTTTTTGACCAAATGTCGTTGAAAAATAAAACAGTATATACCAGCGCTGGTGGTCGCCCGTGGCTCCTCCTCCTCCTCCACTGGGGCACTGGTGCCCGCCAGGGCAGATGCTGCCTTCTTCCTGTCTTCTGCCAAATCCAAAAAATAACACGTAAATAATGCAGACTGGAAAAAATGGTATATCTATACAATATATTGCCGAAAGTATTGCGACACCCCTCCACTACCCACTAGCACTACCAGCTTGACCCACCACTACTCCCATCTCATAGGTCTAAAGTCACAAAATATTTATTTATTTCCTCTGCACATAGACATATATTACCGTTCAATTATATATTTTTTTCAGAAGTAAACATTACATTTATTCAATAAAAACTATTATTTGTGTTGTGTGCATACAAAACGCATTGTGCTGACTGCTTTTAGTTATTTTATAGAAGGCCTCAGCCTCAGTTTCACTTTCAGTTTCTGCTAATAAAACTGTGGATATTGCAGAAACAACAGAAATCCGCCATTTTGTTTTGAAATTTGCATCTAAAGCGTTCAATGACACTGCTGCAGCAAACTGAATTGCTGCTCTGCAACAATTCAGCAGCTGCTGAGGATGTATTGAACGCGGCTCTGTTTGGATGCACTTTCAGAAGAACTACATGTCCCATCCTACCACTTAGCAGAGACGCAGAGATTTTTGTTGATGCACAGGTGGGAGCCAATATTGGCCAAGTTGCGGGTCTTCTCGTATGCATCACTCAATCACAACAACCTCCCCCCCAGCACACTACAGTACACACAGTGCCAAAAGAAATCCAGCATTGTAATTTCATCTACATACATCAAATGTCACAATTTTCACGAATACGTAAAATCACAAAAAAGAAGAGCTATGGCAAAAATGCATGTATGAGGAGTCGTGAAAACGCAAAGCTATACACAATCACATTGCATGAAAAAAGGACTAGATAAATCAACGTATTTCTGTGCACATTAGCACATGCAAGCACATTATTATTATACAGGATTTATATAGCGCCAATAGTTTGCGCAGCGCTTTACAATATAACATGACACTTACGTTTGGCTATGACATGCCGGATGTGCCTCAGCTGCTCCTCCTCGCGCATCTTGAGGTCGGACCAGCGTTTTCGTAGCTGGTCCTTTGTCCGGTCTTTGCCAAACAATTCCACGATGGTGGTGCGAACCTTATCGAGGATTCGGTCCTTGCGGACGTTGTTCTTCCTGCCGTAAGGGCCCTTACGGCAGTCGTAGTCTTTGCGATCAAAGATGCGGACCAGCTCCAACATCTCCTCAAATGCCATGTTGCTGGCCCGCTTCTTCTTGGGTGGTGTCTCATGGGTGGAAGAAGATGAGGAGGTGTCCGAATGGCACTCGTCTCTTTCAGCCATGATAGATAATCATATCAATATTTTTTGGCCTGTCAAAAAACTTGTCAAAAAACTGGCTCAATAAAGTTACGACATCCGCGCGCGTGCATGCGCGACCCGCGGACGAATCGGATCAATCCCGATTACGAAGGAATTATCGTATCGACAGAATTATCGGATCATTGGAAACAAAAACAAGTGATACGCATTTACAAATACAAAATTTACAGAATCAGCGATATAACCGATAATAGTTAAATATACGATGTCCAGAATTACCGAAATGGAACCGAAATCACGAATGGAACCGAAATCATGAATAGAGCGAAAATAAATTTCGATTTCACACATTTCAAGTCCATTCGAAAATTCCGAAAATATTTTGTTTCGGCTCGAAAAACTTTTCCGATCTGTCGGTTTTCGGGAAAAACACGAATCGGGAAATTTCGGGAAAATTCAGAAATTCCGAAACCCGAAACGCACATCCCTATTGTAAACTTACCAGAGCCATTATAGCCTATGGAGGTTTTAAGTTTACAACAGCTCTGGTTAAAGGAACACTCTACTCAAAGATCACCCCCCCATTTTTTTATCCTAACCTATCCCTATTTCCTTAATAAATCTTTAGTTTTTGGGGTTTTTTTTGTAACTGTAATACTTACCCTAAAATCCACTTCTTTCCAGCGGCGTCTTTTTTTTTTATACTCACCTCCCTCCTCTTCCGCTCCCGTCCTTCTTGATGCTTCTTGGCTTCTGGTTTACGTGAGAAGCGCGCATGCACGCCTCTCACGTAAGCCAGCCAATCGGCAGGCTTCCTCCTGGCTCCCTCTGAGAATTAGTGTTGCGCGCAAGAAGATGCGCGCAACACTAACCCTCAGAGGGACCCGCCAGCTTCTGTGGTGAGCTGGAGACGTCATCGCGCTGAAAGCGCGATGGCGTCTCCTACTCGGGAAAAGTTGGCAGAAGCGGGAAATATGATTCCCGCTCTGCTGACTGACAGCTGGGAGGGCGGAGTAAACTCCTCCGTCTCTCTCAGCTGTTTTCAGCTTTTTCAGCTGAACTGCCGAGCGGAGGGAGGGGAGACAGAGGGCGGCATACTCCGGGCATCATGACCACCTAAAATAGCTTAGCATGTTGCTTAGAGTATCCCTTTAAGTTAGCACCAACTATGTAATATGGCCCCTTATTTTTTCCCCCTTGATTACTGGCATTTTAGGGGTTAATGGGTAGTCTACACACTGCACATTACTGTGAGGTTTATTGCTGTGGATTCTGTGATACGCTCATACACACTGCACATTACTGTGAGTTTTATTGCTGTGGAGCTTTTCGATACGTTCATACAGACCGCTCATTGCTGTGAGTTTTATTGCTGTGGCGCTCTGTGATACGCTCATTCACACTGCACATTACGGTGACTTTTATTGCTGTGGCGCTCTGTGATACGTTCATACATGCCACATGTTTTATTTTGGGGGGCAGCATTTTGTCCTTCGCTCCAGGCAGCACAAAGGCTTGGGCCGGCCCTGCTCCCAGTTGTTGCTAAACTACAACTTTCAGGATTCTCCAACCATCTGTTGCCTTAAAAGTATTTTTGGAATTTGGCTAATTAATATCTGGGGGGTGGTGTATGCCCAAAATTTGATTGCCCTTAGAGTACAGAAAATAATATACATTAACGTTAGCTTTGATGGCCCTAGCGCGGTTGATCATATTCCAATCCGTACTCTAATGGGTTAAAAAACCCGTTAGCGATTAGGAGCTTGCGCTTTTGCAAATGTATTAATGAAAGTATTTATCATTTGTGTGTATTAAAAAATAAATATGCAAAGAGGCTATAGAACGTGGAAAAAAAAATTTCAATAATAAAATTGATGACCAAGTAGCATTAAAAATCAAGGGCCAAATTTTCATTTGCTGGAATAAACACAATTCGAACCTCTAAACATACCATGACAATCTGGAACTATTTTATGGAAAGAACACAAAGAAAATATTCAAAGAATGTAAAAAAGCAAAAAACAAAACACAGGTAGGTTTCTTTGCATGTTTATTTATTTATTTGCAAAGTATTTTAGCAGGAAGGGTATATAATATATATATATATTAATATTATAGTTGTTAAGATTACAACAGCTCTGGTTAAAATTACACCAACCTTGGAATAGAGCCCAATCTTGGGTCTCCTTTACTGTCAAGTAACAAAATCAAGTTTAAACTGATAACGCTTACTAAAGCATTAATTAAAAGCAAAAAAAATAGTGTTCAGGTAACTGGCAGATAAAACTTTGTATAAAGGAATGCAATGCTATGATTTGTAAAATAAAGAATACCCCAAGATATTTATAGACAATTATTTTGGAGATAGTGTGCAATGCCAGGCATCAGAAACAATAGTCAAGGTGATAACATGGGATTCATATGTGACAAAATTCCCAAGTGTGTCTTTGTGTATATCAGTAAGACATCACTTTTAACATGCAAACATGTTTTAAAGTGTGCCTGTCAAATCCCAAAATAACTTGATCTCATTTGACAGGGAATCACTCTTCTTGTATACGTCATCATTTTGTTGCTGAACATGTAATGGAAAAAAGGGAATTTCTTCCTGTCAACGTCTACGGGCAGTATTACAATAATGATGCTAATATGGAAAACCAGCTCCTGCAGGTTTCCCCTTAGCGTCCCAGTTTTACCTCCATATTACGGGGCAGGTGCTGATTCAGGAGCCTGCTCTGTAACGCAGCGCTAACGCGCCGCCGCGATTATCCCCTCCTGGAGTTTATAGGACTCCATGGAGGCTTGTGCTGCTGGGTCAGCTGACCTGCAGGAGCTCGCCTCTCACATAGCTGAGTGCTAACGTTATCGTTAAGATTGTAATAGTGCCCTACAAGTCCCTGCGGAAACTTTGGATGACTCTCTGCTCAGTCCATGTGGGTGTCATTGGGCTAACTGATAAGTCTAAGGTGTCACCGCTGAGGGCCAACTGCTGCAGAATGGACCCCAGTTAGCTCTGCCCTCTGAAAGGAAAACATGGCAGCACCCATTGCTGAATCGAGGTGTACAAACACCAATATCTAATCTAGGGATGAGATATCACGTTGACCTTTAACACCAATACAATATTCAGTCCTTAACCTGCCTGACGGTGTTCCCGAGTGTGTATTGGGGTTAAATTTCATCGTTGAGAGCGGTAACCCCGAGACACACTCGGGCTGTATACATTACCTCTCCCTGCGCTCCCTCGCTGATCACCGCAGTCTCCTCCAGCGATCGCAACCTCATACTTCCTGGATTCCTTCTCGCGAGGATGGAACCAGGAAGTATGAGGGTCGCGATCGCCGGAGGAGGCTGTGGGTACATCGAGGGAGCGCAGGGAGAGGTGATGTATCCAGCAGCATCCTGATTGTTGCTCGGGGTTACCGCTTCCAGCATAGGAATTTAACCCCGAGCCACACTTGGGATGCCGCTGGGGGGGGGGGGCGGGAAAAAATAAAATAAATAGAGAGCTTTTTGACATGAAAATGTCAAAAAAACAGACCGCCAGGGAGGTTAATTGGAGATCACAGTCAAAGAGAACCTGGGCAGTACAGAGGCACTTTAAATATCAGTTTCAGGTAAGGATATTATAGAACTGAAAGGAGTGCCTAAGTGGATTACACAATATATAAGTGGAATGTATGATTTTCACCAATATAGGATAGAAAATCCAGTTTGCTTACTAAAAATAAGAGAAGATGAAAGGGAAAATGATAACACTATGAAGATCAATAAAGGGCCACAGCAAGCATATCACTGGTGACCTGAGTTTCGAATAAAAGGGATTACCAGCAGAGGAAGATTTTGTTAACAGCAGTAAGAAGAAGAACGAAATAGAATTCTGCATCAAAAGAAGTTATTCTTTCTGAAAGATAGCGTTAAAAAGTTTGAATGTCTTAAAAAAAAAAGAAGAAAAAAATATAGAATATTCAGGAATAAAATAATTAACGTAGACAAACCTAATAGAAGCACGTTGATCCCAGGAGAAATCTAATTGCCATTATGCAGCCTAGAAGCAATATTTTTCCCTTTTTGTGAACCATTTGGAAATTTCCATGAATATTTTTTTTAATCTTTATTTGGATCAACAGCAGTAACAGGGATCGGAAAAGTGGAAAAAGATGCACTATTTATTCCAACTTCAACTACCGTGTAATTATTAGGGTAATTCAAAGAGATCCGAATTTCTTGAGAAAGGTAAGAACGCTGAAAATCAGCATCCGGTTACCTTTCTTGGCCATTCGGCTATCCAGAGAGCAGGCAATTCGCCAAATCCTGGCGAATTGCTTGCACATACAGTACCTGTTCGGTGCCTGTTCGAGGGCAGTGAAAACCCCATGAGAAAGCACTGCTTCGGCTATTCAGAGAACACAAACCAGCAGTGAAAGGTTCCCGAAATGCCCTGCCATTCGGTGGTTTAATTCGTCAAGTTTATTCAGGAGAATACCATAGGCTTCAATGTTAAAAATATTCCCATTTTAATTCAATATCTAATAAACCGTTCATTATAAAATTCTGCAGTAAAGAGTCTCTTTATTTATATACTTTGTAGGATATTTTAAGCATTTTTCTGGACTTGTTTCTTAAGTTTACTTATTTTTTCTGTAACAGCCCTTTTTATTATCATTCCCTGGACCTCATATGCAAATTTCAGACATTTTCGCTCAGTAGTTTCTTTGCAAACAGCGTTTCACTTTTCAATCATTCATGCAAACTGTTTTCCTAATGTATTCACTGCCTTGTCTGCGGTGTCGGCTTTTTCCGGCGGCTTCGCTGCGTGTGATCGGCTCCTGCTCAGGTTTTTCCAGATGTTTTTGCGGGTTTTCGGCGTGCATTCGTCAGGTTTTGCGGTTAGTTTTCGTCTGGTTTGCGGCAGCTTTTCCCTGCAATTCGGGGACCCTGTGGTGCTTGCTGAATACACCGCAGGGTCACCGAAATGGGATCGGCAAAAGGAACCGAATTGAAGAGAACGAAAAGTCACCGAACGTGCGGTGACTTATCGAATCTCTTTGAATTACCCTGTATGACTCATGCAAACGACAGAAAAATGTTCCGTACTGCTGAAATCTTGACTCTGTTCAGCACAAGTGGCAAAAGGGGACGTTTCAGTCCGAACCTTTGTCAAGGGTTAAGAAAGTTTGCTGCATAGGACCAAAACATCATCTTTTGTCACCTGTATAGAACAAAGCAAGTCAAGATTTCGGGAATGTGGAGCCTTTTTTTATAATGTTTGTACACTAATTTGCTGGCTGTGGTAGAGCCAGGTGGCTCATGCATCAGCCACTGAATGGACTTGTACCTCTGATAAAGTTGTGTGCTGGTGCCTATAACTTTACTACAAACTACTCCTGGCAAGTCAATGACTTACATTCCATGGCTTTATAAACCAAAATGTATCCTCCTACAGACTATTTGGGCAAAAATAGTGTTGTTACATACACTTATCTTCCTCTGTACAGAATGTGTTCCTTAGGAATTGTACAAAACCTTTTTAAAAGATATGTTTCAAAATAGCACAAAAGGGATTGTGTCGACACATTACTATCATACAAAATATACAATGTGTACAAGTTACTTTTCAAATATATTCAGAGCATTACTTATAGTTTATCATGTTTAGTAGGTAACTAATTTAAATTGTAGTTAATTAAAAAAAATCTGATATTCTTTAATATAGACTATATAATAGAACTAGCCAGTGTGAAGTGTATTGATGACACGGCATTAAATACCCGGTTGTGGAGGTCATCAGGCACCACTTGTCTGTCATATATTCCTTATTTTTTATTAGATAATAAACTTACCAGAAGGACATTTTTAAAAAGCAAAAACTAGTAAAATAAGCAGACAGTTATGAATTATGATACTGCTCGCAAAATATGTCTGTAATATTTTAGATTAACTTTTTTTATAGATATACATTCTCAAATGCGCTATATACTATATGGTTGACAGAATACATGTATTCCCCAAATTCACACATCGCATCTAGCTTACCTGCTATGTCAGACTGCATTCTTCACAAACTATGATGATGCTGAAGTATAGGACTTGTGGTTTAAAAATATTCAGGGCCCTATTTTGGCTGAGTAGGTAATAGCAAGCTGGGAATGGCTAAATGTGGCAAGAACTGTCAACCCTGGGCTGGTTCTCTATGTTAACATCTCTGTTATAAGTGACTATTATTATTATTATTATTTTCCTTTATTTATAAACCGCCAGCATATTCTGTAGTGACTATAATAGTGGGTCAACTTGTAATATTAGAGACCTGTCAATAGACACCTGTGGTGATGTGTGCTCCATTGACGCCACAAACAGCAGAACTGGGAACTAGGAAAGATTTACTACAGTACTATGCTGTCCTCTGCACTATGGAGCCAGATGAGGATAGATTTTTTTTAAAACTTTTATTTTATTTGTGTTAAGTGATTTTGTATTTGTAAATCACTTAACACAAGATTTTCGAAGCTGGTATGTTGTTTTTTTTTAAATACCAGCTAGAGACAAGAATAATGAGCACTCATAGGATTACTGGTTGTTCTCCAGCTAGCCTCTAAATATAGGAAGATTCATTTGCAGAGTCCTCATTGCTCAATCAGATAATAGGGTAACAGACACTTCATTTCTACATAGGCGTGCGCATGGAGTGTGCTGCTGGGTGTGCCTGGTCACACCTTAATCACCTCAGTGGCTAATTAGCACTCTCTAGCGCCAGGACAGGCTAACAGCATAGGAAGGAACAGTGCCAGTGCTACAAGCCTGTAAGTGACCCAGACTGGCTATTGAAGACATGCAGCCGACCCAGAGTGAGGCTGCATGCAGTAAATGGCGGTCTGGGGCTCTTTATGTTTCACTGTGATGATGTCAGTGCAACCAATAAAATAGAACTGGCTATCATGGGACCAGATTTCTTATTTGTTTTCCCCCTATGATTTTACTTAAAATGGATTATTCCACTCTCCCTGTCTAACTCGCATAGTTAGTTTGGCCCAGCCCCATTTATCCGCTTCCTAAAGCAGCTATTCAAGTCAGTTTACCTCAGCGGCAGTTCAGCAAACATCTGTCTGTCCCGGGTGATTGCATCCACTTTTTACTGACCCCCCATAACAGAGCACCCTAGAGAAGCCCCCTCTACCCACACCCCCATACCAAAGTACACCTGAGAAACCCTCTCTATCCACGTCCCCCCCTAACAGAGCACACTAGAGAAACTCTCTTTACCCACGTCCCCTCATACCAAGGTACACTTGAGAAACCCTCTCTATCCACGTCCCCCCATAACAGAGCACACCAGAGAAGCCCTCTCTACCCACATTCCCCTACCTATACCAAGGTACACCTGAGAAGCCCTCTCTGTCTATAATGCCACTTTTTATTTGCTGTTACTTTCCCAATAAAGTGAAGAAAATACAAAGGACTTTGTGTGCTTTCAAAAGGGGATGAGTTAAAGCTATCTGACTTCAACCGTATCCTGCATGTGACATTCACTTCTCGCATATGACCCTGGGGTTCCAGAATAGTCTGTCACTGCAGTCAAGCCCGCAATCCTGGGGATAGAGGTGTGTGTGCACATGCACGAGCTACCTGGAGCACATGTCACTCCCACAATGGAGTCTGTCCACCACCCCCTGCTCCAGCTGAATCTGTGGGGGGTTGAGTGCTGCCTGTGGGGTGCCGTCTTCTGTAGTGAGTAGCAAGTCCTCATGCTCTGCTGCCATTTCTGCTTGCGTCCTGTTGTCTGCTTGGCAGCAGGTCTTGCTCTAAAGGAAATCACATGCAGCAGGAGCAGAGGTCAAATCTGTGATAGCCAGGCTGCCTGTCCCCCCTTAGTATTGTTTTACTTGTATCCCTATCTCCCCATCACCAGCTGCAGTAGTGTATAGCTGGTGAGTGCTGTGCATGGGGAGCCTGCCTACTATCACTGCGTTCTGGCTCATCCTTCCTCTCTTATCTGTGCACAGTATTGCAGGATCTCCTTTCTGGTATCTACAGACTGCCCAATAAAGGCAGCACTTTGATGTGTCCATGGAGTGCTGTGTGGGGACATGTATAACAATATGTGTGAAGGGGTATGGGTGCAGTGTATTTGGGGGGGCATTTGTGTATGTATGAAGGTGCATGTGTGCAGTGTATTTGGGGGGCATATGTGTATGTCTGAAGGGGCATGTCTACAGTGTATGTGTGAAGAGGCATGTGGGCAGTATTTGTTTTGAGGGGGCATCATGTGTATATATGTATAGGAGCAGGTGTAGCTGTATATAGGAGCGGCGTAGACATACATTTTTGCAATGGGCCCTGTGAGCATTAGTTGCATTCTTGTGAGATAGCATATGTGAATGTATGTGATAGTGTGTGTGAAATTGAATGATAGTGTGAACATATGTGATAGTGTTTGCGAACGTATGTGATAGCACGTGTGAATTATAGTGTATATGTATGTGATAGCATGTGTGAGTGATAGCATAAATGCATAATAGCATGTGGGAATGTTTGTGAGAGTGTGTATGAATGATAGTGTAAATGTATGTGTTAGCATGTGTGAATGATGGTGTGAATGTTTGTGATAGTGTAAATGTACGTGATAGTTTGTGTAAATGATTGTGTGAATATCTGTGATAACGTGAGTGAATGTATGTGATATTTTTATAGAGTAATATCAGGGTTATTCAAAGAGATCCGAATTGCTGGAGAAAGGTAACCGAACACTGAAATTCCGTGTTCGGTTATCTTTCCTGGCCATTCGGCTATCCAGAGAGCAGGCAATTCGCCAAATCCTGGTGAATTGCCTGCACATACAGTGCCTGTTCGAGGGCAGTGAATCCCCATAGAGAAGCAATGCTTCGGCTATTCAGAGAACAAAACCCAGCAGTGAAAAGTTGCTGAAATGCCCTGCCATTCGGTGGTTTAATTCGGCAGGTTTATTCAGGAGAACCCCATAGGCTTCAATGTTAAAAATATTCCCGTTTTAATTCAATATCTTATAAACTGTTCATTATAATATTCTGCAGTAAAAAGTCTCTTTATTTTCAGATTTTTTAGAACCTTTCAGGCATTTTTTGGGATTCTTTGGCAAACATTTTTTTTCGGGTTTTTTTTTAATCGTTTTTTCTTTTTTCTGTAACAGCCCTTTTTATTATCATTCATTGGACCTTATATGTAAATTCCAGACATTTTCGCTGAGTAGTTTGCTTGCAAACAGCGTTTCACTTTTCAAACATTCAAGCGTACTGGTTTTTTTTTTCTTCACCTCCTTCGTCTGCGGTGTCGGCTTTTTCCAGCGGCTGCTCTGCGCTGTGATCGGCTCCTGCTCGGGTTTCCCCAGCGATTTCGGCGGGTTAATCCAGATGTTTTTGCGGGTTTCGGTGTGCATTCGTCCTCGTTTTGCGGTGAGTTTTCAACGGGTTTGAGGCGACCTTTCCCTGCATTACGGTGGGCCTGTGGTGCAGCTATTATTGTAGGATAATCTAAATTTTTACTGATTTTAATTATATATATTTCAGCAATATACAGGTTTTTTGCTACAAACTATACTCTCTAAAGACTTTAAAATAAAACATTCTAAAAAGAAAAATGTTAATTTTTCTCACAGGCAAAATGGGTCTCTCAGACTCACCAGAAGGCTTGCTGTATATAGTTATACTTTATTGAAGTGTGTATTGAGATGTTCAATGCTGAGTTTTCTGGCAGGACTGACCACATCAGGCCCTATTCCCTTCTTCGCGCTAATGGGGAAAATTTGTGCCTGCACGTTTCCTGCACATGAGAGTGACGTGAGAGACGGATGAGGTCTGGATACCTATTTATACTTGCCAGAGGCTTGCTCACTCCCTGGTGTGATTGGTTTCTATCTGAATTGCACATTACACTATTCTCTTTTGACCTTTTGTGTACTGACTCGCATTGTTTCCTGATCTCACTATTTTCTATTGATCTACTATTTACAGATCCAGCTCCGTCTGACCTTGAATGTCCACTGGTATGTTCGACCCCGCTTGCTCTCTTGACCTTGTATATCTCTTTATCCCTGACCTCTGGTATTTTTCTCTTACTCTGAATAAATCCCAGACACCACACGCCTAGTTTTGGGGGTTTAGGTTCTGCGTATAGGGGTTATCTGCTTAATTTTCTAAAAAAAATCTTCCAGATTCAACAATCATTCCTGTTAGAACATTATTAAAAAACAAACATTGACTTGTTATTTTAGATTTTGAAAGTATGTGTATTTAATGGAATGTAAATCAATATAATTTCATTTTTTTCGTAAAATAACTTAAACAAAAACACTATACAATCCATGAATGGTTCATAAAGAGATACTTATTTGAACATTATGTTACAATGTACAAATTATAAAAAAATAACAAATATTTTTATTAAAAAAACTTGCATGAAGGTAGGTCTTCAAGTATAAATTATGTGAATTTATGAAATGTGAGAAAAAAATAAAAAGGATCATTGGAGATAAATATCCACACAAAAATATTTAGCAAATATATTACTCAAGTAGAGCCACTCCTATATATTTCAATTATGAAAATAAATACAGTTGATTGTGTATGTTATGCCAAAGCTTTAAAAAAGATATGATATCAGTATAGTAAACAATATGTTGTAACTTCAAGATTTGACCATGAAAGAATCACCATCTTGTAATGAGACATTCCTTATTACAAAAAAGTTGTTTAACATAATTTCCAAATATATTCAACTCTCAAAAGAGATGGGCTCGCTC
This sequence comes from Leptobrachium leishanense, assembly GCA_009667805.1. Taxonomy (NCBI): domain Eukaryota; kingdom Metazoa; phylum Chordata; class Amphibia; order Anura; family Megophryidae; genus Leptobrachium; species Leptobrachium leishanense. Next base: position 115,792,845 of record CM019065.1, on the reverse strand, counting down.
CTCAGTCCTCCACTTTATCTGAATATTCTTCAATACATCACATGTTGAGGATATGTCGTCATTTTTGCAGTAAAATCTTGTGTATTGAGACAAATTAATACACCGCGTCCAATAACAAGCACCAATCATTTTAGTGCAAATCATTATCATTAGCCCGGAGGTGGAACTCTATCCTTGGATTCCAATCTGCTGTAATAAACAATGTCATTAACAAATAATAAATTAAATGAATAAACACTGTCATGATTCACTTTTTGAGTTGAAAGATTTATATTACACTAAACAGGCAAGCCAGTTAATATTATTATTGTTGTTTTATTATTCTTAGAAGACTTAGGTCATGGTTCTCTTTTTGGTCATAATTTTTTTGACCAATTGAAGGAATCATGATACATAAATCCAGTTCAGATGCTAACTATCAAAGTCAACATCTATCTATAGTGTACATTATCAGTCAACTTATTATTCATTTATTGTTGGGGATAATGAAATTCTTGATGACTGTGTGCCACACAGATTGAGTTTTAGGGCAGATTCCATTCCAGATATTTTGGGACAGCTCTACCCAAAAATGACATTTATTTGACACGGATGAACAATGGAGTACTTATAGTTATATGGCTGACATCATATAGCCATGGCTGACATCATATAGCCAAGAGACTTTGAAATTCAAGTGACTTTTTTTCATCTAATCAAATTAAGAGCAAAGTTTTATAAACCACAATTTGATTCATAAAACTATTACAAAATATGGTTAACCCCTTCGCTAAAAAGTGATTTTCCATGAAACCATTGGCTGGAACCCAATCTACAAAAATCTATGTAGCCTCTACATAACCATATCTTCAATACAACACACTACAGTAAGCTCATTTGAGAGACAAGTCAAATTTTGCAACTCCTGCAGGTGTCCATGAGACATGGAGCAGTTCCATGAGCTGCTACAATGTCCGGTAAGCTGCAACTTTGGGAAAGTTCAAATAAAAATCAATGGACCAGGCTTTAAAATTGCAAAAACTGCTTTAAAACTGCAAAAACACTCAAGTGCCACTCAATTATAATCACTTAAATATTTATCCAAAGAGTGCCTTGCGCTAACACCAAGTATATATATATATATATGTATGTATATACATACATAAAATGTGCTAACACATGTGATACATCAAAACCGAAAACAAAACAAAAAAGTGTACTGTGATACGCATCACCTCTTCCCATGATAGACTGCAGGATTTCTCACGCACAGCCCCATCCTCTGGAACGCTCTCCCTCGTACTGTCAGACTTTCCCCTAGTTTCCCTTCCTTCAAACGCTCCCCTAAGACATTCTGATTCAGTCAAGCCTACCACCCGACTCACTAATACAACTCACTGCCCCAACCAGTCCATCACTCTCACCTTCCAGTTCTCTCCTGTTTCCACCCCCAACAATTCTAGATTGTAAGTGCCCGCAGGAATAGGGCCCTCATTTTCTCCTGTACTGGTTTATCAAAATGTTGTTCAGTCTCAATGTATTGTATCCCTGTCTATATTGTGCCCATAGTTCGGCGCTGCAGAATATGCTGGCGCTATATAAATAAAGAATAATAATATAATAATACACCATGTAGTGAAACAATAAAAAATATACTTCAATTATTATCCACTGTATATGGCCTCTGCTCCAATAATAGTGCCATTTTATGTAAGTAACATTTTGCAAGAACTACAGCATATATGATATGACTCTGTATAATGAATTAAGAGACTTTAGCCTCTGCACAGGGAGAAACACGTCGCACGTATTGACGTCATTTGTTTTTGCCACCTCAGGCTTCTGCTCCATGAAGTGAAACTCCTCACGGTTTCTGGATGTTTATGGCGCCCTGATCTCTTACGTTCAAGTTTGAAGTCACTGGAACGAGAGACCGGGTAATAAGCTGTGGGGCTATTATACAGACTTCGTCTTTGACGCTTATATGTGGGATTACTTGATAGTGATCCCACCACATGCTACATATTTTTATAGGTGTTTTATGTAATAAAGAATATTTTTATGCTATTGGTCAATTTGAGATATATTGCGATTCCTCTGGTTCTTTGGTGTATTATGATCTTCTTTCTTTAGAAGCTGATGTCCAGCTGGATACGATTGATGAGGTCCCTTCATTCATTATACAGTCATATCGTATATATGCTGTGGATCGAGCAAGAAATTACTTGCTGGCATAAAATTTCACTATTTTTGGAGCAGAGGATATATACGGTGGATTATAATTTAAGTATATGTTTTATTGTTTCACTATAAGGTGTATTACAGTACTCTTTTTGTTTTTTAGTTTTGTTTTTGCTTTTGATCTATCAAGTATGCCAGCACATTTTATGTATGTATTATGTAGGAAATTTTAAAGACCGTTGTGAACGCAAAACATTTGACATCACATATTTTAACACCATGACAGAAGGACTCAATGTGGATTCTGGCTTTTTAACCCATTATCATAACGTCACATAACATTCAAAATTCTTGTTGGTGTTTTGTCTCTTCATGTATTTTTTTGCTTTTTTTGGGGGGGTGTCTCTTTCAGCCTTCACTGATTTGTGCTTTTGGTTTTGTCTTTTTTCTTTCTTTCAAGCTGTCATGATCTTATCACTGTTGTTTTATGGGCCCAACAGCTCTCATGTGTTTATTTTCCCATTTTGAACATACCATTGGATACTCACTTTTACGACATCTAACCCCCAGCCATGTGACTTCTAATGTCTTAGGCTAGGTTCAGACTAACGCAGTATTAACGTGCGTTTAGCAGCACTAAATCACGGCTGTGCTAGCAGCAAATAATGGCCAATGCTGGGCAGCATACGAAGAAAGGCCGCACAAAAGTGCGGCTGTGCAATGCAAGTGGCAAACGAGCGCATTTTTTCGAGAACGTGAAACTGCTAGTACTGACGTACAGAGTGCGCTGCGTCCGCTAGCGGCGTGTGTGCGTGATTAGGAGACGTCAGACGCTGCTAATGTCCGGCCAACTTAACGTGCAGACACACAAAGTGTTTTATTGATGATCCGTACAAAATCACGGACGATAATGCGCATCGTATGACCGCTATTGCGTATTCCGTGAAAAAATGCGTCCGTTCGTTCCAAAGCACTTTTTCACGGACAACGCGAAAAATGCGTTAGTCTGGCCCTAGCCTTAATGTTCAATTCTAGGATACTGATCACCATAGCGTCCAGACGTGAAGAAGAGAAGTATACTCTCAAAATCTTGTCTTTCAAATGTGACGTTGGTCCAATAAAAAAGGTATCACTGCGTACTGCTATACTCATGATTTATGTATATATATATTTATGCTTGGTCTTAGCGCAAAGCACTCTTTGTTTTGGTTAACTTTCAGAACATGTTCTGAAGATCACGTGCAAACTAATTTTGTTTGCAAAAGGGAAATCACCTTACATTGCTCCAGAAAAAGACCAGATTGAGTTTACTCAATGTGGGGCTCCTGCAGGAGCAATTGAAGATCGAGTACAGTCAATTATGGTAGTGAAGACAGAGGTTAGTAATATAAATTTGCATGTACAGTATAGAAATGATGATTAGCTTAAGCTCCTATGTAATTATTTGGTTTTATACTGCAAAAAATGATGTCATGAACCCATTAACAGTGCACTAAAGGATTAAAATGGATGACAAAATGCAAATATATATATAATATTATAATTATTTAATGTGCATAACTTGGCACAGTTAAATTTATTGCATTTTTTTTATTTTTCTTTTACATTTTATACCACTATTAGAGACTAAGGATTGCTAGTACATTCAAATATTGCACAAAAATACGGTGATCTTCATTGCACTCATATCTTCTCAGGATTTTGTTTCATCAAGCATAAATAAGTGCAAAACAATATATTGTCCTTTTTACTCGTTTCTATTACTGAATTTATTTAAATAAACTAATTATAAATTTTTTCATATTTGAGAAGCCTTTCGATCCTGAGATTAAACAGACACAAACACACACTATGAAACCTTTCTTGACTCCTAAAACCCATGCAAGCTTTCATTTTCAAGAGAAAATAGAATATAATCTACTAAGGATATATTGTCAGCTGGAATGGAATCTATCACAGTAAACAGAATTTGACGTTTCAGAAGGCACATCAATAAAATTTGGCAGCCTGGAAGACCGGATGTGTCTGTAGCAGTGTGTGGTTTCTAGCTGGTGACAGTGGACCAGGGTGAAAGAAAGCCTAGTTCTATTCATGCTTTTTAGTCTTGCCAAGAAAATTCTATTCTGCCTGCTGATGTTGACATATGTACATCATGTAAATGACTTGGCACTGCAAACTCTTTCTGCAATAACGTTAACCAATGTTGACTTAAACTCCATTTACAACAAAAACAAACCTGATGTCTTTGGTGCATTTTATCTTATCAACTCAAATTTACTACTAGTAGGCCCGATTGTATGGTACTAAGATGTTAGGCCTCCTAGAAATATTATTTTTTTTCAGACCAGTTTGTGTGCCAGGAAAGTTTTTCTTTTAAATCTATCATGCTTGTAAGCATTGAACGTTAGGACCCAAATGCACACGTTTATATTTGTCTTGCACATATGTCCTGTCAATCATAGCACATACATAAAGGACATGGAGATTAGACATGCAATGCCCTCTCTACCCCTTAGAACAAGTCCTGGTATGACTGTATAGCATTTAGTGGCATATATAACAATCACATGGAATGTCCCAGAGAAGGCGGCATTGGAGTGTTCCATTGCATAACAATGGCATTATCTATCAAATAAATAGGAAGTGGGTCAGTCTAGCATGCATGTGCTCATAGATGACCAGAAGCCATCCTGTCCACACCCTCACACTCCCCATGGTTGTCTATGTTCAGAGTGCTTTTTAGAAGAGCAAATAGAGTACTCTTTCAGCTGCTGGAGCCTATACTCTTAGCTGCACCTATGGAGGACTTCCTCTAGCATCTCCATAGCCTGGAACTTCTAGAAGCTGGGGACCAAATCAAGTACAGCTCTGAGGAATGCATTTGAGCTGCTAATATTAAATCAGTGGAGCTACAGGTTCCTCTAGATATTTGCCTAATATTAAACCAGCAAAGATAGAGTCTGGTGATGGCACTGATTGTCTTTGGTTCCTAATGGGATGAATATTAAAGAACAATCCAAGCACCCTATTCAGTCATCAATACAGGTAAATAAAAAAAATTAAATCAGAAAAAAATATAAGTCTGAGGTTCTAGATCCCAGTCTGAAATGTATAATTAAAAATCTGTGGCGAAAAATACTAGTAGTCCTTGCAGCCACTCAAGTAAAGTGGGAAAATGATTATGTGGCCAATGTCTGCATCATTAACTGTTTTTTTCTATTCTAGTGTTAATTTAGTCAACTAAAATATGACTAAAGTAAAATGGCATTTTAGTCAAAGGACTCTAACTAAATCTAAATTAAAATTAGTCCCTTCCTAACATTCATATCTAGTTTTTATTAGTCAATGAAAATATCAATAGATTTTAATCATAGTTTTAGCCAAACGTCGATAGATTTTTTATAAAAAGTTTTAGTCGTTTACTAAAATATGACTAAAACTAAATGGCATTTTAGGCAAAAGGACTATGACTGAAACTAAATTAAAAATAGGCCCTCCCTAAAATAGATTTTCATCATAGTTTTTTTCAGCATAACTGTAGATGACTATTTTCAGTGAAACTAGACTACAACTAGGTCTTTGACAAAAATTATTAGACAACTAAATTATCATTACTACTAATCTATTCAAAGCCTGGCCATCCCCATGTTTATTCCTATTTACAGGAAAATCTACCCATCTATCATATGATTTGTCAATGGATTGAAACCAGTTAAATAAAGTACTCAGCCAAGAGTTTTGCATTCGTTTTGGCAGTTGAGCTTGCACAGATATAACTACGCATTTAAAACAATCACTTATTTAGTATATATATTTGGTTTGGGATACAGAGCACAAGTGACACTTATTTTGTGACTGAAACATAAGTTCCAGCAGCCAACTAAATATAGTGAGATTGTGAGCGAGAGACCAATTTGTGAATTTCAAACTAGTAATGTCAAAGGACTATATGGTACCTGGAGCTTGTGGGCGTGGCTGTACTGTCCCTTTAGTCTTATCCATTAATCCATTTTCAAGACGATGGACATAAATGATGACTGAAATAGTCAAGAAACTCGTTTGACTCCAATAGCCTTCTCATCCACGATGCACAGTTCTCCTGCCTCACAATCACATTATAGTTTAGTGCAGTTTGGCCACACTGAATTGACAGTAAATCTCTGGCATTGAACTGATACAGACTCAAACCTATGCCAGTTTCACAGCTCTGAAATGGTCAATATCAATTTGGCATTGCCGGATTCTGTAAAACCTTACAGAGATTCTTATGGCCGACAGAAGGAAACATGACTTCATCTTATCCCAATATTATCAGAGGGTGGAAGGGGCACAGGGCTCTCTATTATTTATATACCGCTTTAAAATGGTTTTGGAGCAACTGGTGGAACAATATCTTTAGACCCGAGACACAATAACCACTAGAATTAACTAATCCGGTAAGGTTGTTCAACTCATCACGTCATTGTGAGAAGGGGACACGCTAACTGAAAAATGACTAAATAAATTATTAAATCAAAGCTATAGAACAAAAAATAAGGGTTTATAACAAAACATTTATACATAATTTAATAACTAAGCAAAATATGAAGAGATTTTTATGCAAGTCCTCTGTTTTCATGATGAAAAGAAGTACGCATTTAACCAGACAAGATCCTCAAAGGCCGATGGTCATCTTTCATTTTCTGGGTGCTTATATTCTAGTATTGGGCTATACTTTAAAGTTGTTTCAGCAAGAATTGGATGCCTGGTTGTCAATATTTATAAGTGGAATTCAATCGAAAAGAGCCTTCAAGGAGCTACCAACCTTTATCCAATAAATAATTTAAGCTTGTACTTTTTGGATTATTACAAAGTTCTACCCACAGCACATTGTTGGCTTTCAAAAGTTTTCCTTCATCTTGTTTCCAGCTGTACACATTATTTGAGAATGAGCGTAACTATTTGAGCTTTAAAGTTATGTGCTCTGCCCACTTTGCGATAAAAGGCTTGAATACAATCCTTGGTATTCAACAGACTAGCCAATATCCTGGAAGATCAGATGTTGAAGGCCCATAATCTCTTTCAATACAGTCTCAGACCATCCTAGGGACATCTTAATACGTGTAAAGCAGTCCAGGGCTAATTTGAAAAGAAGTAATATCACTTTTTTTTCCTTTTTAAAAAAATATCTTTCATGAACAAAGTAGTCCATCAATCTTTTACTATAAAACTGATTCCATATTTTCACACCATTCATGATCTTCAAGGTTATAGATGAATTTTGTCCTATTAGTTTTGCTTTGGGACAAAGAGTCTCGCCCTAAGTTATCTAAGGTTAATGATGAGGAAAAGAACTCGCTTGTACTGAGCCCCCCCTCGTGGTTTTTAATATATCTTTTATAGTTTTTTCTTAAGCATTGCCACGTGGTCGTATAAAGTATAAATGCTAATGATTTCAGAGTTATAGCGATGCTGACGTATAGGTATCTGTAGGCTACATTATCGTAGAGCGCACAGGCTCCCCTCTCTCCGCAAAAAGTGCTCCAGAAAAGGCAGGTAGAATCGATCCCAGCTCCGAAAATCAATGGTGGAGGAATAAACCCTGAAAGAAACAAAAACAAATATTACAATCACATCAGTTTTAGTGTGACAGGACCAAAAATCTATATAAAAGATGAACTGTCCAGCATTCTTGCTTTACTAAACAGATTCATAGTCTATCTTAACCATGTATTATGCTCAGGTACTTAATGGAAATAGCTCAAATTTTTTGCATTTTTTGACTAGAATACCAGAAGAGAGACCTGAATGGCTTAAAAACCTGTAATCCAAAACTACTATCGATCGCATGGGCTGCACAATCGTCAGTCAAACATTAGCTTTTTTTAAATGTAACACAAATGTTTGTAGGATGTTTATTGGTAAATATTTTTGCTGCCAAAATCAGCCCCCCTCCCAGATTAGAGGAGACTATGATGTTGGTACTATTTTCAGTTTGATTTAGTATCAAACACCATTGGAATTATTAGTCTACACAATCAATTCGTGAAAATGAATAACAAAATGCCATGGATCTCAAAAAACGGTATTTATGAGTATTGCTAACGCAATCTGTAGAGGACAAACAAGCCCCAGAAGATGCCTCTGATCTTTCAATCAATCAAGACAGAACACTATTAAAGTGTTCAGCGCTAGAGGGACACTGCAAGGGAAACTAGTTCAGATTCAGGAAGCTTGTGCAGCTATTTCTTTTATATGTACCCTGCAGAAATAGCACTATTGTGTTGGAATTGCAATTTCATTGCATCTCATTACAGCAGTTGCCTCTGGCTGGAGATGAGGAACACTAGTAAGCCAGATACCTAGACAGACATACACATATCATCCGAATAATGATCAAAGTACAAGCCTGCATTCTTAAACATGTATCTCAAATAGCCATGCATTTATTTCATTCTGAAAATGCTTACAAATGGTAACAACCTTACCATAGCAATCATCAAAATCAGTCAATTCAGGATTTGATGGTTTTTATAACCAATTCCAATCTTAACGGGTACGTTATGAAGGTATGTAATGTAAGGTTAAACTCAATGCAATAATGACAGTAAATCTATTTATTTTTTCCAAAGAAAGCCTGATCCTTCTAATACTTGATAAAAAAATGGTGTCCCCACATGTGATTATGGAGAAGCGAGGGGACTCAAAAAGTGGCGGTGGTCGGCTCATAGAATAGAAATTCTCAAAGGAGCAAAAACGAACTATCATGTTCTCTCAAATCAGTGTCTTGAAGACCTCAAAACCCATCTCGCTGATAAAGCCCCAAATCTCCAGAAGGTTGAAGGTGGTTTAGCAGATTCTGGACTGGACATTTTGATGTCTGTGATAAACCAAAGGAGGAGTGCCACCACTCATCCATAAAGGAGACAATGGTAGTCAATGTGATAGAATTTCTGGATTGGGAACTCAACCATTCTCTCAAGGCTTGTGGAAGACCTCAACGTATGAAAAACAAGCATGTTGAGGATTTTTCTTGACGAATTGGACTTCACAAAAAAAATTGCCAGCTGGGTTCCTTGACTGTTGAACGCAGGACAAAAGAAATGCTCGAGTCAAGATTGCTATCAAGTTCCTTGTCATGTACGAAGATGGGAAGTCTGCCAAATTTGCCAAGCTACATTAACAAAATATGTTTTGAGAGCTGGGAGCACCACTTGAAAAAATACGTTGAGATCGGCAGCAATTATGTTGAGAAAAGCTAAATAAACAACCCTTCTTTGAAAACCAAAAAAATTGAGTTTGAGGACCCCTTGTAATAACAAAGATTTAACCACAGGCCCATTTCAACCGAAGCTCCCTCTACCTTTGTGCCCTCACCCTCCTTGGCACCCTTGCCCACACTATACATGCTGTGATGTCCTGCGCCCCCTCTGGCAGAGGTGGACTTTGCCAGTGAGAATCTGGACATTCCGTGCCTCTGGCTTCTTTGAAATCTGCATCAAGTCTGGACATTCAGTTTCTTTTTTGGATTCATGCCATGGATACACACCTGGACTCCATAGTCAGTTGAACTCATGTGCTTAAAAGCAGGCAGCGCCCAAAGTAGGACACTGCCTCATTTGTTCTGGAGCTCAGTTCTGATAGGTATTGTCTCTGATTCGAGCCTCTAGTTAATTCATGTTCTAGTCTAGTCAAGTCTGTTCTGTTTTCCCTTTGAGTTCTAGCCTCATTCTGATCCTGATCCTGCTTATGTTTTCTCAGTTCTTGCATTCTCTGACAGGTATAGTCTTGTGATTTCCCATGTCTAGTTCTGTTCATGTTTATCTAGTCTAGAATTCATTGTGTATTTAGTTCAGGTCTTCTTCTATGCTTTATGCTTTTGTTTTTCTTAAGTTCCCTGGTCTCATTTCATGTGTATTGAGTTCTAGACATCTGCTGCCTGTTTATATTGGTTCCTCTTTTGTTACTTAGTCTTGTTGTAAATAAATTATTTTATTTACTTTTTCACGCTTCATGTCTGTATCTTGTCTAGTCACTGCCAAATAGCTCACACCCTCCTGCTCCATGTCTAGTCAGGTCCCCCCCAGTCGTTACATAATGAGGCAGCCAGTAATAAGTGAGTTAGCAGTGATACTAACAGGGTTATTCAGAGAGCGTGAAAAGCAGGAGAATGACTGGAGAATGAAAAATTCTAGGTCAAAATAGCCGATTTGGAAAGTGAGATGAAAGGGAGAATTTTTCTGGTTTGGCTATTTTGACCTAGAATTTTTCATTCTCCAGTCATTCTCCTGCTTTTCACGCTCTCTGAATAACCTTGATAGTCTGCTGGAGAACCTGAGAAGGGCAAACAAGCTGATTAAGCTGCACCTGGATGATCTGTCTAGGGTCCTGCTGCACAAGTCTAGGGACGTCTTCCCTACTGTTCCTGTTCATGTTCCGGAGACAGGTCCAAGAGGACCACTGACCCCAGAGGAAAGAGCATAGAGGAGAAGCAATAATCTGTGCTTTTACTGCAGTTCTCCCCTGCACAAAATCGAATAATGCACAGTGCGTCCACAGAAGGTCCCCACGTTCCGGCCTTCCCAAGCCTTCAGGTTCCAGCCTTCCCAGGCCCCCACGCTCCGACCTTCTCAAGCCTCCAGGATCCAGCCGTGTCAGGTCTCTGTGGTAAAGTCTTGCCCAGCCGAGTCCGCTGCCCTGCAGGATGAAGAATCTTCCAATTTCGTTGCCCTGCAGGGTGAGATCAAGTGTGCTGCCTTGCAGCACGAAGAATCTGTGTTTGCTGTGTATCAGCTTCATGCCAAGTCTGCTGCCCTACAGGGTGAGAACACGAGTGCTGCCCAGCAGGAGAATAAATCCACGTGTGCTGCCCAGCAGGAGAAGGACTCCACGTGTAATACCCAACACGGTGAGCTCGAGTGTGCTGTGTACCATCTTCCAGCCAAGTCCACTGCCCTACGGGGTGAGATCGAGTCCGCTGCCCTATGGGGTGAGATCGAGTCCGCTGCCCTACGGGGTGAGATCGAGTCCGCTGCCCTACAGGGTGAAGTCAAGTGTACTGCCCTACAGTGTGAGATCAAGAGTGCTGCCCTGCAGCAAGAACAATTCCGGATTGCTGCTCAGCAGCTTCAAGCCGAGTCTGCTGCCCTACAGGGTGAAGTCAAGTGTACTGCCCTCCAGGGTGAGATCAAGAGTGCTGCCCTGCATCTCGCAGAATCCTCGGAGCTGACACCGCCACGGTGCTGTTGACGTTGCCGCCGTAGAGCCAAGCCGTGCTGTACCCAGGTCGCTCAAGAGCCGTGCCATACCCAGGTCGCTCAAGAGCCGTGCTGTACCCAGGTCACTCAAGAGCCGTGTTGTACCAAGACCCAAGCCCCACCGAGCCTTGCCAGGGGTGCTGCCCCACCGAGCCTTGCCAGGGGCGCTGCCCCACCGAGTCTTGCCAAGGGCGCTGCCCCACTGAGCCGTGCCAAGGGCCCTGCCCCACTGAGCCATGCCATGGTCGCTGCCCCACCAAGCCTTGCCAGGGGTGCTGCCCCACCGAGTCTTGCCGAGGGCGCTGCCCCACCGAGTCGTGCCATGGGCGCTGTCCCACCGAGTCTTGCCAGGGGCACTGCCCCACCGAGTCGTGCCGAGGGTGCTGCCCCACCAAGCCGTGCCAAGGGCGCTGCCCCACAGAGTTGTGCCAATGACGCTCCTCTGGATGCCGATTCAGACAGGACTGTTCTTCTTGCCATCTTCGAAGACTACCAAAAAGGGGATAGTCTGACCAGCAAGAGGTTTCCTTCCAGAAGGCCTGTTCCCGAAGGGTACGTCAGGATGCCCTCTGGTGCGTTAGTCCGTCAGGAGTACTTGGAAGTGCTCCTACGATGCCCCTGACTCTGGAAAACTCTGCACATTTCTTCTGATGACTCTGATTATGGGACTTATGTCACGTCCGAGGTCACGTACCACAAGGCGACCCTGCCTCGTGGAACTTCTCTTTTCGTGGATTTTTTAATCTTGTTTTGAGCGTCCGGGGTCCACTTGTGGGGGAGGGGATATGTGATGTCCTGCGCCCCCTCTGGCAGAGGTGGACTTTGCCAGTGAGAATCTGGACATTCCATGCATCTGGCGCCACCTCTGGCTTCTTTGAAATCTGCATCCAGTCTGGACATTCAGTTTCTTTTTGGATTCATGCCATGGATACACACCTGGACTCCATAGTCAATTGAACTCATGTGTTTAAAAGCAGGCAGCGCCCAAAGTAGGACGCTGCCTCATTTGTTCTGGAGCTCAGTTCTGATAGGTATTCTGATTCGAGCCTCTAGTTAATTCATGTTCTAGTCTAGTCAAGTCTGTTCTGTTTTCCCTTTGAGTTCTAGCCTCATTCTGATCCTGATCCTGCTTATGTTTTCTCAGTTCTTGCATTCTCTGTCAGGTATAGTCTTGTGTTTTCCCATGTCTAATTCTGTTCATGTTTATCTAGTCTAGTATTCATTGTGTATTTAATTCAGGTCTGCTTCTATGCTTTATGCTTTTGTTTTGCTTAAGTTCCCTGGTCTCATTTCATGTGTATTGAGTTCTAGATATCTGCTGTCTGTTTATATTGGTTCCTCTTTTGTTACTTAGTCTTGTAAATAAATTATTTTATTTACTTTTTCACGCTTCATGTCTGTATCTTGTCTAGTCACTGCAAAATAGCTCACACCCTCCTGCTCCATGTCTAGTCAGGTCCCCCCCAGTCGTTACACATGCCCTCTGTGCCTGTTGGAGAAGTGTGGATGCTGGCCTCCTACCAAGAGATCGTGGACTAATATGGCAAAGCCAGTTCTCATGGGCATATGTGGGCACCTAAGGGTTAACAGGATAAATGTATTTCGATCTTGAAACTGTTTGTAATTTAGGTGTTAGTTTGTGTTAGTGATATAATGTAGACGTATTGTTCTTGCTATCTGTTTGCCCCAGATTGATCTAATGCTGCATGAGAGTGTGGTTGCTGAGAGGAGTGCCTCTTGGTTTCATTAGGTAGGACTCACCTTACCAGAGGTGCCTTGACGGGGCAGGTGAGCTTACACTTTAATGGCTATCCAAGTAAACCAAGACCACTGATTGTGTTTTGTTTCACATGGAGCTATATGAATGAGCGCAGATGACACTTTTTTTTCTAGTTATGTTTTATACATGAACTGGGCTGTTACTCCTGGTCGTTGAAGCCATCCTAGTGAGAATAGGCGCAACATTGCTTTTTCTGTATGTATTTATATTTTGTTGTAACACCAGCCAGGTCATTTTTGCTGCTGTTCCTTTCCATGTTTTTAACCCCAAAGTGGAAGTATTTGGTGAGGGTATAAATAAAGCTCACCATTTTGCCTCTTAGCGTAAAAGCAGCATGAGAGTGTGGTTGCTCAGAGGAGCAGCTCTTGATTTCATTAGGTAGGACTCGCCTTACCAGAGGTGCCTTGACGGGGCAGGTGAGCTTACACTTTATTGGCCATTCAAGTAAACCAAAACCTCTGTTTTGTTTCACATGGAGCCATGTGAATGAGCACAGATGACACCTCTTTTTCTTGTTATATTAACAAAATATGTTTTGAGAAGTGGAGCACCACTCTAAAAAATATGTTGAGATCGGTGGCAATTATGCTGAGAAAAGCTTAATAAACAAGCTTTCTTTGAAAACAAAAAAATTGAGGTTGATGTCCCTTTGTAATAACAAAGTTCTAACCACAGGCCCATTGTAACTGAAGCTCCCTCTACCTTTGTGCATTCACCATACTTGGCACCCTTGCCCACACTATACATGCCCTCTGTGCCTGTTGACGTGTAGATGCTGACCTCATGCCAAAAGATCGTGGACCAATACGGCAAAGCCAGTTCTCAAGGACAATGAGAATAAGTAGCCACCTAAGGGTTAATAGGTTAAATGTATTTTGATCTTGAAACTTTATTTTAGGAGTTTGTTTGTGTTAGTGATATAATGTAGAAGTATTGTTCTTGCTATATTTTTGCCACTAGACTGATCCGATGCTGTGTGTTTGCTAATCTCGTGTGTGTACTGATTAGGTTTCTCGGACTCCTGAAGGAATTCACCCCCCCCCCATGTAGACAATGTATTCTGCTGAGATATTTGATTTTATCTGCTAAATTGAGCTGAGGAGGCGCAATTTTTGACCCCAATGAAGCATCATTTTCCCTACCTATACAGGGAGGGATTCGTTGGTTTGGCATTGGAGGTGAGGATCTTGTTCAACATTATATATCCTATTTGTGAATATACTTTAGAGCCGGCTTCACATGGCTCTTGAAAAAAGTGAATTTGACTATGCTCATTTTGTGTGTGACCAGAAGGCCAGGACGTACTGCACAATGCATGCCTTATCACTTATATTCTAGTACACAAAGAACTATTTTTGGACATTTGCAAGCACAAGGACCCTATCTGTTTTAATATTCTTTTTGTGTACATTATACTATGGGAGTAAGTATATACGGGACGTTGCTGCTGCAGTCTGTCTATTTCATTTATATCTGATCTGAAGCGGTTGTCACCTTTTTGTATACAATGTTTTCTGTTGGTTATGTCAGGTTACCTCCCCCTCTCTGTTTCTCATATAACTGTTCTCATTTCCAATAAAGAAATTCATTCCCCTGCATTAAGCTATGTCTGGTGTTTGGGGAGCGATACTTTAGAAATGTACATCTCTCCCTCCCGTTCTGGCTGAGGGTTGTGAGAAGGAAAGCTGCTGCGGATCAACTTGACTGAAGAGAAGTGATGTTCGCTGTAACAGGTTCGGGTCTGGTCCACAAGCCAGAGACCAGTAAACCCCAGTTGCTGGTACACCCATATTTTTAAGGTATGCAGATATGTTAGATTTATTACTTACAAATTGTAAATGATCACAAACTATTAATTTCCATGTTCTTCCTCATAAACCAAATTAAAAAAGGCCAAAAGGTGTAGACGGGGACCTAAGAGGTCGAAAGCAGGAACACTTCACTGAGGAGATACTCTCTTATGTGCAAACCTATACATCTAATTCATATACAAATGGAATATTTTCAAAGAATGGAACTAGCCACTAATCAGTTAAATATTTTAATGTCCCCTGAGTAAATATGAACAGCCGGAAATAGGTGACCTAGTTGTCATGACTGCCAGATATAGAAGCTTGTCGTGGTGTCAGGCCTGCCAGCTTCAGTTAATATCCAGAGATTTGGATTCAGTCAAACTAATTTCTACTAGCTCAGTTTTTGCGTTACTATATTATGCATTTATTATGCAACATTAACATTTTACAGAACTGGGCCTGTAGAAGCCAACAACTCATTAAAAGGATCTATTTATAGGAAGAACGCATCTTGGCAAACAGAAATGTAAAGCATTAAATCTAGTGCTAAACTTTAGACATGCCATGATTTATTATTAAGTCCTTACTGCAAAAACTCTGACGTTCTCACTGATGCTTTTTTATTTTATTTTAATAGCTGGTCCTCATATTTTAATTACATGCATTTGGAAGATATAAGCACCAGCCATGACGTAAAAAATTATGTTGAAATTATAACTTCTTTAAGACTCAAAAAATACAAAATATTTCCTTCTTCTCTAGACTATCTTCACCGAAAGATATAGCACAACTATTGTATCTGCCTGGTAATGTCTCTGTCAATTTGATAAAACTTGGGATTGTTAGTTTGCATACCCCAGTGCTCCACTATCAGCTGCTGGCATGATCTGTCCTCCTTTAATTTGTCTCTATCTTTTTTTTCCTTGATCTCCCCACTTTATTATTTTTCCATGCCTTCCTGATTATTTTGGTTGGAGCTCCACCCTAACACATGGTCTGTTCACATGTATTCTTCCTTATTATAGACACAATATACATAGACACACACAATATACACATACAAGTATATACTTAAACACCCTTTATACATAGACATACATGTGCAATACACATATGGTATGCTTACGCACAGTAAACATTTATACACATATACAGATATTAAGCAGTCCCAGGCAATCTAGTAAAGTACAAAAGTAACTTGAGGCTGCTTGTGCGTTTCTCACAACTCGTCCTACACACCCCTTTACCTCTGAGTGCGTCACTAATGAATTTTTTCAGATGCAAGTTGGGCTTTGTGAACGGAGTTGCCTTAGCCACCTTCCAGAGGAGAAAGGGTGCCTCTATGCTGGGAAGCTCACAGGGGCGCACTCTGTACTCATGATGGTAAATAATGTAATGAATGGGAAGCTGCTCCCATGCATTCCCATTTTGCTTAAGGCTCTGGTGCTGGCCCTGTAGAAATGGCAGGAGGCCAGGTCCAATGCACTCACCAAGAGCCAGTCTGGCTCACAGACAAAATTATGGCATTTGTACTTTTTATATTGTATCGCAGGTGTAATTCTGATTTTCCATAACATAAAAAGTTTTTTTTTTGTTTTAATATGATGAAAAGAAGTCTCACTGTGAGAAATCTAGAACAATGTAAGCCATGGCATAAGTATTTTAGTTAATAATTATATAACAGACCTCTATATCCATAGTTTGTCAATTCTAGAGGTGTTTCTTACCCTAGCACTGTTACTGACAATCTCCCAAATCTGTTCCTGGCAGATATGGCTCTGAGAGAATTTCAACAAAGCTGTGTTATATACAGGGTTATTCAGAGAGAGGTGAAAACCAGGGGAACTGGCAGGAGAAGAGAACAATCTAGACCAAATAGCTGATTTGGAAATTAGATAAATGGGCGAATTTTTCTGGTTTGGCTATTTTGACCTAGAATTTTCACTTCATTCTCCAGGTTTTCACCTCTCTCTGAATAGCCCTGTTAGTTTTCCTATACAGAGACATCCGTTGTTTTAAATTTCATACACACACATATATATATATCTCAATATATCATGTTTTATTTAACTTAACACTTTTGTTTGACTTTAAAAAGTAATTGGTAAGACCATTCAGATATAGACAGGGACATCAGTAATTCAACAGATGCAAGAACACATTTGAATTATTATTTCGTATTGACCAATATCACGTTATCACTTTCAAAAGCAATTGAAAACACTGCATGCTGCCGAGGAGTTTTGTTTTTTTGTTTTTTTATCACAAGAATGAATGGAAAACAGAATCTATTTTTACAGTATTATAATGTTCCGTAATGTAAATGAAGTCAGGTTTTCTCCAACTTGAAATTCCTCATATCTTTCAATATATTTATTGTCTGGATACACAAGAGTTGACACATAATTGCATATTTACTTTACATGTACTCATTAGCATAATTGTAATGCATATTATAGAAATGAATAATCATTCACTTGGAAAAATAATATTTAGAGGCTTAAAGACTTTGCAACTATCCCTTTGTATTATTATCTTTAAACAGTTTACATTTGGAAATATATCTTGAAATGATTGCTCAACTATTTAAATTACAAAGATCACCCTCACAGCTGCACACATCATTTTACATTTATAAATGTAACTACAAGATGCTACACCTCTACATATTCTTCTCACTATCATAATTTTTTTAGTAAATAAATCAATACTTGGAAGAAGTTTGTTTGTTTGTTAGTGTCTTTTATTTTGTAAACTGAACAAACTTTTCTCAGTATTTTATCATCTTGTATTCTACCATAAATAGCTTCATCAAGATCAAATGGTCCAGAAAGTGAGTGCAGTCATTCTCCTGACCCATTTTGACTATATAAATTGTGTAATTTACTGAGAAGATATCATCAGGCTGGGCATGACTGGGGACTCTGATTTAGCCCAGGATGCAGGAGGACCATTGGTAGAAAATAGTGTCATGGGTGTCCAATGGGGATAGAGGGCCATCAGTGAGATCTGTGGAGAGTTCTCGATTTTCCCACCAGTCTTTAGAGCAAAAGGGTTTGCCAGACAATTTCTTGGATCTCCCACGGGGATTACTGAATACCAAGCATTCGCCCAGTTTGATCAATGGACAGTCAGAGACTTTAGCCAGATTTGGGCTCTATTACCTCCTTAACACTAGCGCTCACATAAATGAGTGTTAGCGGTAGGTTAATTGAGTTAATAGTATGCCGCATAGATCACCTCCCAATCGCTAACAGGTTAAAAAATCTATTAGTGAATCGGTATTAGTGCTTTTTAGCGCAAGCTTACTTTGTGCTTCAAGCTTAACATGGGGAGTGTAAGCAGACAGCAATTAGCATATGGATTACAAAGTGCTAACGCTAATTACACACTGCAGTTCGCCAACTAAAAAAGCTTACTACAGCTTAGAGCTGTAGCTAACTGATTCTGTGTTACGTTCCCCCAGCCAGGTACCCCGGTGCTGAGAGCTCTTCTCAGTCCTTATAGGTTATAGGGTTAATCTGTTTAGCTCTCCACCCCGGAGTCTCAGCATCTGACCAGACCTGTTGTCACATGACCTGCACTGCCCTATATAATGGCAATCAGCGCACTTGTTCCCTGATCCAGTATAGATCTTCCTTGCTGAGTTCCTGATTTCTGCATTTTGTATTTGGATATCTTGGTTCTGACTCCTGGCTCTGTATTCTGACGATTCTTGTGATTAACCCCTGGTACCATGTATTTGATATATTGGTTCATGACTCCTGGCTGTGTATTCTGACCATTCTCTCGCTTGATCCCATTTGTGTTTTGTCTGTGTGGTTTTCAGGATTCTGGTTTATGTTTGAACCACACTACAGTCTCTGTTGTTTGTTTATCTGGTGTGAGTACTAATCGTAGGAAACCAGTTTTGTTGTATGTCCCTGCTGGTTGCAGCTCTACCTCAAGTTCTATATGCGTGTCCTACCCTGCTTGTTACTCAATATATTTCTGTCAAGTCTGTTCTGGTTCATGTTTTCTGTATTTGTGTATCTAGTGCAGCAGCTCATTGTTCTGGTTTATAGAGGCCACCTCAAGGATCTCTTTCTTGTTCCATTGTCGCTAGATATTCCTTCCTGTCAAGTCTGGTTTAACCCTGTAATTTTGTATATTCCCACCCTGTACTCTGTATAGACAGAAGGACATCCAAGGACCTTTCCCCAGTGCAGGGCCTTCCTCTCGTGTGTGTATACTGTCTTGTCTTGTCTGGTTCTGTTGCATCCTGTGTTCAGGGTTCTGCAATAATGCAGAAAGACACATACCTGCCTAAAGGGCTTAAAACACACAGCAGCAAAGACCCCCCTTTGGCTCCTGAGGGGGCCACCGTAACATTCTGCTGCTGCAGAATCAATTAGCTGCAGCTGTAAACTCCCCCAAAAAATCAAATACTTGCCTCTCTTCCCGGGGCGAGAACGGCGGCTCGATCCACCACTTCTGGCCACCGGGAGCAGAGTGAGACTGGAGTAAAAAAGTCCCCAGTCTCACTCCGTAATCACTCCATTGACCTGCAGGATCTCGCGAGAGACGAGATCCTGCCGGTCATGTTACCAGGCAGCAGAAGCCTCCATGGAGTCCTATGGAGAGCATGCTCGGGACGGCGCATTAGCGCTGCCCGCTCCAGGAGCCTAGCGGCCGTAATCTACAGGTAAAACGGGGATGCCAAGGGGAGATTTGAAAACGCTAATGTTTCTCCTTAGTGTCCCCAATTTAGCTGTAGGCAGCTGATAGTGCCCTTTGACGGTAGATGTCTCAGCATTTAACCAAGAGTTCTTCAAACACCAAAACAACAGATAAATCTTCAGAGGTCCACCGCACCTGTCTTTTAAAGTAGATTTCTAAATATATGTGTCCCTGGTATCGTCACTTGCATTTCAAAACCACAAATATCACAAAATGTGTTTATTGGTGCAAATAGAAAATACACAATCTATCTCAATATAGCTTGAAACGACCACCAAGTGGAGAATAAATGTTGACTGATATTTCTCCAGATTTTATAGAGCAATAAATAAAACGTTATAGGTTTTTGTAATATGTACAATGTAGTTAACCAAAGGGGGATGCAGAAATACTTTAAAAGGAAATCTTACTGGACACAATTTGCTTTCTCTTTCTAATGGGATCTGCCGAATAGTTTTAATCCTTATTCAAAATAATTTTTCATCAGAAACTTTATTGTTCTTTCTTTAAAATATCATGCCCTTTATAGCTGGCGAAACCAAAGCAAAGTATTATTGTGAAGGCAGAAAATATTAATTTCAAAGAGTAAAAGTTACCTATCAAGCGAAGAAGCAGGAACAGAACCCCCAGTGCATAAGACTTCAGTTCAGGACTTACTGCCCTACAAAGAGAAAAGGAAACCAATATTTAAACATGCCAGAACGGAGAAAAAGCAATTTAGAGTAATTTTCAAACTAGTAAAAAAAAAGGAAACAATTCAAAGTCAGTGTAATCAATTAATACCATGCAAAAATATTTTTCTTGCTTCACTGTTTCTATTTCACTTAACACTCAGTTTGGAGGGTGAGTTAACTTAAAGTAAAATTCTTCACTTGATATTATGCTAAAAAGCTCAACCGAGGAAAACATTATTGGAGTCCCATTACTTATCAAACATAATTAGAGCAACAACTAAATATACAGGGCCTTATTACATTCTTCACGCAAACATTAACGCTTGCGCAAAAACGCATTAAGGCAGGGGGCAAAACCCTTTGCGCTGAACGTCGTATTACAATGTCAGCGCAACAAACGCGCGTATACCACTACCGCGGGTGAACCTGCGCGAACGCACTTTACTGTGCGCGTCCTATGCTTAACATTGTGAGCGCAAATGCGTTTGTGCGCTGGTACACGGATGGTATTACAATCTATGCGCAGTTTGTAACGCACAGCCTTTGCATGCATAATTTTAGCAACTCCTGAAAGCCAGTGTTAAAGGCAAATTCTATCAACCTGGCCAAAACCAAATACACCAGCCCAAAAAAAAAATACGCAGCAAAGTATAGTTACACATTCTACATATACGTACCAAACCAATAAATTTGAGAAGTTGTGCGTGTTTTTTCTATACAGCATATATGCGCAGATTGACATTGACAGGCGCAAAAACGTAACGTTAGACAATTGTGGTTCTTAATTCTGATTGGCTGAATCGCGTGAAAAAAACAGTCCGCACACGGATATCTGTGCGCAACGTTACTGCATGTGTGTTTTTGCACGGACGTTTTACACGCGTTATTTTTTGACGGATGAAAAAATGTGCGAGGATTGTAATACCAGCGTTGCGTTAATTTACGCCCGTTAGTGTTTCACGCTTCACGCACAAATTCACGCACTGCACGAGCGTTTTTGCGCGAAGATTGTAATAGGGCCCACAGTATATAGTTTAACCATACATTTTGTAAATTACTCTGGTTGGTGATTGGGCAGATATAAGGTCCTTGCTTTGTTTACCATTGTGGAATCAATATTTACAAATATGTAAGGAAGGTGAAGTCATTTCAAGTTGAGAAGTAAATACAGGGTTTCATAAATGATCAAATACCAAAAACATGTATACACACAGCTTTGTAATATCATATAAGTCTAGCATAGGAAACAGTGGCGGAAGTACCAGGGTCGCAGCGGTCGCAGTTGCGACCGGGCCCTGGCATTCCGCCACTGGAGGGGGGCCCAGCGCCGCCGCCAGATTCCGGCAATCAGCGCCGGAATCTGGGAGCCGCGCGCTGGCCGTCCCTCTCCCTACGCGAGCGGCCGCTGACATGCAGCTTGGCCGCTCACGTGGGAGAGAAGCCACCTGACCAGCGCACGAGACCTCGCGCTGATCAGGTGGTTTCCGGCGAGCGACCAAGCTGCATGTTTCCAACGGCCGCTCGCCAAGGAGGAGAAGACGCCGGCGGAGCCTGCGCTGGGCCTGGGGCCAGCAGAGCAGGTAAGAGCTGGGCTGGGGGCAGTATATCCATGAGCTGGGGGGCAGAGCTGGGGCAGTATATCCATGATGAGGAGCTGGGGGGCAGAGCCTGGGGCAGTATATCCATGAGCTGGGGGCAGAGCCTGGGGCAGTATATCCATGAGCTGGGGGCAGAGCTGGGGCAGTATATCCATGATGAGGAGCTGGGGGGCAGAGCCTGGGGCAGTATATCCATGAGCTGGGGGGCAGAGCTTGGGGCAGTATATCCATGAGCTGGGGGGCAGAGCCTGGGGCAGTATATCCATGAGCTGGGGGCAGAGCTGGGGCAGTATATCCATGAGCTGGGGGGCAGAGCTGGGGCAGTATATCCATGAGCTGGGGGGCAGAGCTGGGGCAGTATATCCATGAGGAGCTGGGGGGCAGAGCTGGGGCAGTATATCCATGAGCTAGGGGGCAGAGCTGGGGCAGTATATCCATGAGGAGCTGGGGGGGGCAGAGCTGGGGCAATATATCCATGAGCTGGGGCAGAGCTGGGGCAGTATATCCATGAGGAGCTGGGGGGCAGAGCTGGGGCAGTATATCCATGAGCTGGGGCAGTATATCCATGAGCTGGGGCAGAGCTGGGGCAGTATATCCATGAGGAGCTGGAGGGGCAGAGCTGGGCAGTATATCCATGAGGAGCTGGGGGGGCAGAGCTGGGCAGTATATCCATGAGCTGAGGCAGAGCTGGGGCAGTATATCCATGAGTTGGGGCAGAGCTGGGGCAGTATATCCATGAGGAGCTGGGGGGCAGAGCTGGGGCAGTATATCCATGAGCTGGGGGCAGAGCTGGGGCAGTATATCCATGTGCTGGGGCAGTATCCATGTGTTGGGGCAGTATATCCATGTGTTGGGGCAGTATTTCCATGAGCTGGGGGCAAAAATATCCATGTGTGAGCTGGGGCAATATATCCATGTGTGGTCTGGGGGCAATATATGTCCATGTGAGCTGGGGGCAATATATGTCCATGTGAGCTGGGGGCAATATATATGTCCATGTGAGCTGGGGGCAATATATATATCCATGTGAGCTGGGGGCAATACTATCTTTATTATATTGCAGGAAAAAAAAAAGGTAAAAATATGGATCTTTTTTGGGGGGGGGTTGGGGGGGCCCTTCATGGATTCTTGCACCGGGGCCCTCAGGTTTCTAGTTACGCCACTGATAGGAAACTCTATTTACATACCAATTTAATGCCTGATTAGCGTTCTCCTTTGAGAGAAACTAAATTCTCTGTGATCTTACTCCTGTCAACCACTATTATCTAAAAACAAAAGGAGCAGCCACCATCCTCATTGAAACAAAATGTACAGCAATGTTTACTACCTCATCACAATTGCTAGGGAGAGAGCAGAATTCAGTGAGAGAGCGTTGGAGTCACTCACTACTCTACAGCACTGTTCCTTCTAAGTGCACACAACCTGAACGCAGCGCAACCCTGGAGGGCCACAACATTTGGAGGCTGGCCCCCATTCTTTGCAGGGTTTCTTACACATACTCAGGTTTGTTTCAGATGAATCTGTGCTGTGCTTCAGACTCAGGGACTTTGATCCCTTATGTGGAGCTCTGGGAGCCTTGGCCCTACATCTGTCAGATGACAGATGCACCCTTCTATTATACGAGCCGCGTTTAAGGGAGCACAAGCACCACAGTACAGATTTGTTTGTGAGTTGTTGCAAAACCAAGTCTATGTCAGCACAGTCCAGCATAAAGATGGCATCTGCCTGTAGATGCTCAGACATCAAGTCGAGAGGACAATATAGGTAAGTAGTAATGGATACAAGATGAAATATGCTCAAACTGGAAAGAAATGGGGCAATGGCACAAACTGATGCTAATGTGGGCAAGCAGAAATGAGAACGTGTGAACATAAAAAAATTGAGCAATGTGGACAAAATAAAATGGGTGAAACTGAAATGAATGGGACAAACCAATATTAAATGGGGCAATGGGGCAAATTCTGCAGCGCTGAACAAATGTACAATGGTCAGAGACAAGACAATTCTACCATACAACAAGAAGGCAAGTCAGTATTTCACCAACAGCTCCAAAGGGGAACTGAGGGCCCTATTCCCATGGGAATTTACAATCTACAAAGATGGAGGGGTGAGAAACAAGAGAGAGGACTGCAGGGATGAGAGTGAGGTTAATGCATAGAGAGTTGAGGACAGTTATTGGGTTGGTAGGATGTTTTTTTATGTGGTTAGGTGGTAGGCTTCCTTAAATCGAAGTGCCAGTAGGGAGCGTTTAAAAGAAGGCAGATTGGGGGAAAGCCTGATCCTGAAGTGTGTTCCATAGGGTCGGCGCCATATGAGACAAGTCGTGCAATCTGGCATGAGGTGATGATGGAGGTTGCCAGAATGCAGGTCATTTTTGGATCTTAGGGGCAGGCTGGGGTGTATTAGTGAGGACAGGTAGTGGGAAACGGCATTAGTGAGGGGGCTTTGTAGGTCAGAGTGAGAGATTTGAATTTAATTCTGCTGTGGAGTGGCCATTGCAGGGATTAACAGAGTGGAGAGGCAGAGACAGAGTGCCGGGTGTGATGGATAAACTGGCTGATGTAATAGGACATACTGCAAGGGGGAGAGGCAGGAAAGAGGAAGGCCAGTCAGAAGGTTGTTGCAGTAGTCTAGGCGAGAGATTTTGAGGGAGTGGATAACTTGCTTGGTGGTGTCAGCAGTCAGAAACGGACGGATTTTGGCAATATTCTGGAGATAATTGCAGCAAGATGAGGAGAGTGATTGTATGAGGGGGCTGAATGAAAGACTAGAGGCAAGAGTCACTCCATGGCAGCGGACTTGTGCTGAAGGACGGATAGTGATACCACCAACAGTTTTAGAAAAGTCTGAAATCGGAGTAGAGTTAGAGGGGGGAATTAGAAGGAGCGCAGTCTTAGACATATTGATTTTCAGGTAGTGAGAGGCCATCCAGGGAGAGATACCAGACAGGCAGTCATTGACCTGAGAGAGAACAGAGGGAGAGAGATTGGGAGAGGAGAGGTAGATCTCTGTGTCATCTGTGTATAAGTGATACTTGAAGCCATAGCTGGTGATGAGCTTACCCAGTGAGGAGGTATAGGTAAAAAAGAGTTAAAGGACCTAGCACCGAGCCTTGAGGTACGCCGACTGACAGAGGCATCGAAGAGGAGCAATTGCCAGCAAGGGATACTGGGAATGATCTCTTGGAGATGTAAGATTTTAGCCAAGAGTGGGTGGTATCACAGAGACCAAGATAACTGAGAGGCTTTAGGAGGATGGGATGTTCGACTGTATCAAAGGCAGCTAAGAGGTCAAGAAGGATCAGTACAGAGTAATGGTTACTGCATTTAGTGGAAAGGGAGTCATTAGTAACCTTGATGAAAGTGGTTGTTGAGTGTGGGAGCAAAAGCTGGATTGCAGAGGGGGTCAAGCAAGGAGTTGGAGGAAAGAGAGAGAGAGGGCTAAGCGGTCATAAACTTGATTTTCTAGTAGTTTTGATGCTAGTCGAAGTAATGATACAAGGCAGAAGCTTTCTTGAGAATTTGGGTCCAGAGAGAGTTTTTTGAGAATGGATTTGATACGATCAACAAACAGAGGTAGTTATGAAGAAATTGGAAGAAAAGGGGTATGAAAGGAGAAAGTTGGAGGTTACTAGAGAAGAAATCAAACAACGAGATAGAAAAGAACTTATCAAATCTAAGGACAAGAGAAAGGAGGAGAAGAAAGGGATCCCTTTGGTGTATGACTTCAATGTACATAATTGGAAGATTAGAAAAATTGTGAAAAAATATTGGCATATACTACGCCAAGACCCAGTAGTAAAAGAAGTTGTAGAAGAAAACCCTAGATTCATATGTAGAGGAGCAGGAAATATAAAAAATAAGTTGGTAAAGAGCTATTTAAAAGAAGCACCTCAAGCAACTTTCCTTAACGAAACAAAAGGGTTTTTTGGATGTGGCTCTTGTTTAAACTGCACTGAAACAAAGAAAAGAAAGAGGCATATAAAAGAATTTTATGGGAGCAAGAATAAAAGGAAATATTCAATTAAAGAAATTATCACATGTAGAACAAAACAAGTTGTATACATGGTAATATGCCCATGTGGATACATATATGTAGGGAAAACAAAGAGAACACTATACGTTCGAATTAGGGAACATATTAATAATATAAAACGTGGTTTCGAAAAACATAGCTTGTCCCTACACTTAAGGCTAGGGTCAAACGAAAGTATTTTTACACACGAACGTAAAAAAGTGCGTCCGAACGCATTGATGTATTTTTTCACGGAATATGCGAAAACGGTCATACAATGCGCATTTTCGTGCGTGATGCTTTACGAATCCAAACCAGGAAACTTTTTGCGTCTGGACGTTATGTTGGCCGGACACGAGCAGGGTCTGACGTCTCCAAATCACACACACCGCTAGCGGGCACAGCGCACTCTGTACGTCCGTACTAGCGGTTCTGAGTTCTCGAAAAAATGCGTTCATTTTCCACTTGCGTTGCGCGGCCGGACTTTCGTGCGACCGTACTTCGTATATTGGCTGTCATTGCCCGTCATTTGCTGCTAGTGCGGCCGTGATTAAGTGCGCCAGAACGCACGTTAAAAATGCGCTGGTCTGACCCCAGCCTTAGAGAATTTCATCAAAGGAATCCGGAAGGGTTAAAATTCATGGGGATCAAAAAGATAAAAGGACATGGGAGAGGGGGAGATGTTGATAAACAATTAGCCCATGAGGAGATGAAATGGATATTCCAACTAGAATCTTTGATCCCGCAGGGTTTGAACGACGCTTTTGAAATGATTCATTTTCTGTAAAGCGAGATAAAAATAAATTGTGCAAATATTTGGAGATGCAGTAGCTAGACCTATCCTAGGGAGTAGATAAGAAGGTATGGTTAAAAAAGAAAACCCGCATATAGAGCTAATAATACTTCGTTCCGGTACAGCTAATTCTGCGCCGAGAGAAAACGAAAGAGGAAGCTGGCGGAGTAAAACGAAAGTGAAAGAAAATTGGGAGTCTCGGCGCATGCGTGCTTTCTGAGAGAACGGAAGTGACGTTGCGGGCAGAATGGAAGAAGGCAGATATGAGAAAGAGATGAAATTTTACAGCGGTTACCAATGAACTTTTTAAAGAGTGACTATATAAATGACTGATTGAGGAGGGAAGGGTCATTGCGAACTGGCCAACTGATGAAGTCGGATGCTTAACCGACGAAACGCGTCTTGGCGGAGGAGTTTGTAAGAATTTTTCTTTTATTATTATGTTTTAAATTGTTTTAATAAATTTCGATTTTATGGTACCGCTGTCAGGAGTTGAATTATGCCCACAAATTTGCTCTACGAACAGACCGACTTGGAGGGAAGTTGGTGAAGAAAGGGTTACTGGGAATCCCTTTAGAAATAGAAACATAGAAACATAGAAAAATGTCGGCAGATAAGAACCTTTCGGCCCATCTAGTCTGCCCAATTACATGGATACTTTACCTGGATTTATCTTTTGTTTAGGATAGCCTTATGCCTATCCCATGCCTGCTTAAATTCAATTACTGTTTTGGCCTCTACCACTTCAACTGGAAGACTGTTCCATGTATCCACCACCCTCTCAGTAAAATAATGCTTTCTGATGTTACTTTTAAACCTTTGCCCCTCTAATCTAAGACTATGTCCTCTTGTTTTCCTACTTTGTTTCTGTTTAAATATACTCCCTTCCTCTACCTTGTGGATTCCCTTTACGTATTTAAATATTTCTATCATATCTCCTCTGTCTCGTCTTTTTTCCAAGCTGTACATGTTAAGATCATTAAGCCTTTCCTGGTAACTTTTCTCCTTCAAGCCGTACACCATTTTAGTAGCCCTTCTCTGAACTCTCTCTAAGATGTCTATATCCTTCTGGAGATACGGTCTCCAGTACTGCACACAGTATTCCAAGTGAGGTCTCACCAGTGCTCTGTACAATGGCATGAGCACTTCCCTTTTCCTACTGCTAATACCTCTCCCTACACAACCAAGCATTCTGCTAGCATTTCCTGCTGCTCTATTACATTGACTACTTACCTTTAGATCCTCTGAAATAATAACCCCTAAATCCCTTTCCTCAGATGTTGAGGTTAGGACTGTATCAAATATTCTATATTCAGCCCTTGGGTTTTTACGTCCCAGGTGCATTATCTTGTACTTATCCACGTTAAAACTCAATTGCCACAGCTCCGACCATTTTTTTAAATATACCGAGGAAGGCTATTAATAGGAGAGCCACTATTACGGGCTCAGAAATGAGTGAGTAAGCCATTCCTGAATGTGTTTAAAATATATGTAAAAGGTGAAAAACCGTCTGCACCATATATTCTCTTCTCCCACATATGTGAATTGAGAGAAGAATCTGAGATTAGAAGAAGGAGGGCCCCATCCTGGAATAAAAAGAGGACAAGGCAAAAAATACAGAGCTATCCCTAATTATATAAGGGAGCTCTGAACAGAGTGAGTTCTGAATTGGAAGGGGAGAAAATATATATGTAGGGGAGTGTTGGTGTACTATGCAATGAGGAGTGTTATGTCTCTCTTTTTTTAAAGAAAAGATACTAAATAAGGAGCAGTAAAAAGCAATCAAAATTGAGATAAGTACAATAAGACTAAGTGTGTCTTTGTCCGTTGATTGTTCCTCACGGGATATTGTGGTGATAAACTGCACGTTTGATAAAACCCCTGTATGAAAATCACTCTAAGGGTGAAAAAACGTATTTATGCGCTGCACTAATTTTTTTATTTTCGATGTGATAGTGACATGCTTGAAAGGAGAGAGGAATTAACCTGAATAGGGGTAAGTTGAAGATGTGAGTAAGACCAGGAGTGAGAGAGGAGGATAGAGATGATAGTAGATATGAAGCGGTAGGGTCAAACGGGCAGGAAGTGAAGCAAGAAAGACAGTTTAGAGTGAAATTCATTCTCTGCGGCTGGGGCAAGTCGTGGGGGCATGTTTGACTGTCCAGCAGTATTTGCCTGTCTGCCCAGTTAGTACTAACAACATTTATCTTGAAAGTGTTTCAGATTTACATTTGCAAGAGCAATCCAGGCTTACATACTTTTGTGAATTGGGGTGCCATATAAGGCCTTGATCAGGTATTAAAAAGTTATTCCAAACTTGAATAAGATGGTGACATGTGGATTGCTTGAATGTCTTATTGGCATCTAGGCTTAGGAGAAGTGTGTCGGTTTTGTCCTTGTCAAAGTGAGTGGCTAGTGAATCTGACTAGAGAGAAAACTCAATACTAGAGGCATAGGGGTGTACTAGGCACATACGTATGTGTGAATTGGTGTGCAGCAGAGACATGGTAGAGAGATTGCCAAACATCAGCTATAATCAGTCCATTAATAATAAATGATAAATACCCCTCTCTACATTTTCAAGATCAGAGCAGACTGGATTTGATCTATATTTGATCCCACCAAGAACTATATTAAACGTCACAGTTTAAGTTAACACCAGCACTGATCTGGTGCTAACTGATTCCGCTGCTGCAGAATCAGTTAGCAGCAGCTGAAAACTCTGCGAGAGGTGAGATCCTGCCATCATCTGACCCGGTAGCAGAAGCGTCCATGGAGTTCATAGGGCTTTAGTACTGTCCTGAACATCCAGGACCCTAGCGGCAGCTACAGGGCAGGCTGCTGGACTCAGTGCCTACCCCGTAATCCACTGAGAAAATGGGGGTGCTAGGGGGAAGGTTTGTGAATGCAAATTCTTCCCATTATCGTCCCCGTTTTAGCATGGCCCAAGTGATAGAGCCCACAAAACTTACCATTTGGCTCAACAATATTCTTTCTGTGTCTATTTTTCTTTGTATATTGTTTATATTGATGAGATGTATGTGAAGAGCACCTTAAATTAGCACTGTATTATCTATTTCACCTTTGGGAGGTGTTACATTTGGTTTTGCTCTCTAGAATAGCAACATTTGAATGTTTTTTGTTGAGTTACTCCCAGTAATTTTTACTGCAATTTTTATGAGCAGGAAGAAAGACTCTTAGGCGCTTGTAAGGGCATTTCTCACGTTATTGTGTTTGGGTCAACAATGCTGTTACAGGTACTTATACCTGTGCTAGAGATATATACAAACAGAATAGAGAACAAAACAAAACATTCCAAAGAAATGGGAAATAACTTTATAAAGGGAGAGGACAGGAAACAGGCCTGACCACAGGTAATATGAAAAGGATATTGATCCAGCAGGAACAAGGACTAATGTCCATCGTTAGTAACATTGCCGAAGTGGCGATTCACTCAAATGGTGCCCAATCCTTTTAGTGTCGCTCTTCCCATGGCTCTTAAGAAAAAAAAAATCAATTTTAGGATGCTGCGAGTGATGCAACGTTTTGCCAGATAGAGCAGCTGGAAATGTGCTTTCTTGTCTACCAATAATTTGCAGAGAGAAAAAAACTTCTATTCACTTCACAGTAACTGTTGCAAAGTAGTCATGAAACAGCAGGGCTGTAGAATTCTAATAAGTGATGGTGCCTTTTTGTACATTATGCCTAGAGCATTTTCATTGTATGCATTAAATTCAATTGGCTTACTATGGCCAGGCAGGACTTCAAAGTGTCTTTTGGCACTGTCTATGGTCTAACAGAAATATAAAAAGTAACCACAGGGTTGGGTGTCTGTGGCATCCAAAATTGAGAAAAATATATACTTGTACAGCTGCTGCAATCGTGGCTGGTTCCTTCATGCGCACGTAATCGGAGGGTCAGAGTGTTTTAACAAATGATGAAAAAGAAGACAGGCACCTATGTACCTTGAAAAGCAATCCTATAGTGTGACCAATGCAATTTGTGAGTCCTCTCTGGACTAATATAGTGTGCCCGTTCTATGAGAAGTAGGTAATCAACAGTTTACGAGAGATGAAGTTCTTTAGTGAACCAAGATTGAAGTATAGGAATCAAAGTTTATTGTTTCACTGTTTCTGGTTAGGCCAATCAATCTCATAGGATTACTCCTTCTGCAATTCTTCTGGTCTTGAAGTTTAATGGTGAGTTGCACAATTTGCTCCAGTGGTTACCTGTTGAAGGATTCTGACTCTGTCCTGAAGATTGCTGTCATGTTCTCAACAACGGTAAGCCTAGTTGCTGTTTAAGTTATTTGGGCAAGGGCTACTTCTATATACAGTTAGGTCCAGAAATATTGGGACATCGACACAATTCTAACATCTTTGGCTCTACACACCGCCACAATGGAGTTGGAATGAAACAAATACAATGTGCTTTAACTGCAGACTGTCAGCTTTAATTTGAGGATATGTACATCCAACTCAGGTGAACGGTGTAGGACTTACAGCAGTTTGCAGAAGTGCCTCCCACTTGTTAAGGGACCAAAGGTAATGGGACAGAATAATATTCATAAATCAAACTTTCCCTTCTTAATACTTGGTTGGAAATCCTTTGCAGTCAATCACAGCCTGAAGTCTGGAACGCATAGACATCGCCAGACGCTGGGTTTCATCATTGCACGATGACGCCAGTCCTCAGGGGGAGTTCCCGGAGGCTTGGCCGACATCCAAGATGTCGGCCAGCTTTTCGGCGCCGATTCGTGATCCGGCCCCCATGGGGTTAATTCCAGGTACCGTTAGGAAGGGCAGGCTGTGCCCTTCCAAACGGTGCCTGGATTAACCCCCTGCACGCCGGCGATCGGGAGGGAGAGAGGTTCGAAGGACCTCACCCCCCTCCCTTTCAGACGCCTCCTCCGCACATGCGGGGGGGCGCCTGAATTAGATGTCATCGCGCCGCCGCAATGACATCTAATTAGGCCGGCGGCGGTTCCGGGTGCTGGGCTGACATCGAGGATGTCAGCCCGCACCGGGGGGCACAGCGATCGGCCGGAATCCGGCCGATCGCTGGCCCCAAAGGGAGGACGCGCTACCTGCGGGTTTTTTTACATTGAAACCTATGAGATTCACCTGTTTGAACCTGTCGAATGAAAGCGCCAAAAATCTGGGCATTTCAGCAACTTTTTGGTGGTGTTTGGCGTTCTCTGATAGGGATGAGCAGGTTCGATTCAATCGGTTCGGAGTTCGATTCGAACATTGCCCGTTCGAAAGTTCGCGAACTTCGAACTTTTTGGGACGTTCGCCGAAAGTTCGAAAAAACAAATTGAAAAAAGTATAAAAAAATGCTTAAAAAATACTAAAATATCTAGAAATAAACAGACTCTTTACTGCAGAATATTATAAGCAATGGTTTATTAGATATTGAATTAAAACGGGAATATTTTTAACATTGAAGCCTAAGGGATAAAACATTCTTGTTACTAAAACATCAGGCAGACATGGCCCTCTAATCAGGCACTGTAGAGGGCAGCCTGCCGGGGCCTCCCAAGGATCCCCTTGAGGAGCATGCGGCCGCCAGATGATAGAGCTGCGACTGTGTGGGCTAGCCGCCCGGGTGCATGTGGCAGAGACAGGCGGCACAGGGAGGGAGCCACTGCACCTACGGCCACGGCAGACCCCCCACAACTAGGATCCAGGGAGCCCCCACTGACCACCAGGCTAAGGTAAGGCGACAGATTTCTAAAAAAAATTTAAAATTTAAATGTCCCCGGGAACATAAAATAAAACCTTTTTTTTCTTTCTCTACCTTGCTGAATGTATTTAATTATATATATTAGAAACATTCAGCCAGGTAGAGGGGGTGGCATGTGGGCTGCGCAGGGTCTCAGGCCGTGGTTTGTTTTTTTGTGTATATATTTTTAGCAAATTTATAGGGGAAGGTAAGGGCAGTATATTCTTTCCAAAATGCGGTGTGAGCCCTGCTTTGTGCCCGGACAGGAGCTGGTTAATGGATCTGGGAGCTTTGCTGTTTTTTCTTGGCTGAATACAAACGCAGGAGTGGAAAGTGAGAGGTGTTCCAGGAGAGAGAGGTGAGGTACACACCGAACTAAGTGGTACCATCTGCTTACAAACAAGCTGAGCCTGAGACAACTGAGGCTCCACCATTGGTGAGTGAGACTGAGTAGCCATCAAGTGACTGCCACTTTTACTTACTGTGTTACGCTATGGGAGCATTGTCTCTCTGCTTGTATTCCATTTGAGGCCAACTGGAGGACAAAGAAGGGATACGCCACCCTATATCAGGTGTAAGGAGCTTCAGCCCAGAGCCAGGGACTCACTAGACTCTATAATCTGTGAGTGAGATTCTTTCTTTATTCTCACCAGAAATATATGAAATAGTCTGCACTATTATTTTTCTCTTCCTTTTTCCCCTTTTTTTTCTCTTTTATAAACTACCCACCGAGGAGAGGAGCTGTGAGAGTGGGCCCTGCATATCTGCAACATGGCTCAAATGCTGTGCAACTACTAGTGACCACAGAACTCGGTCTCATTTATATTTTGCACATTTGCACGTGCACTTTATTGTGGTCTAGGACTTATCCTCCTTTTTTTTATTAAACCTAACAGAGAACTATTGGTACTTTGCGTTCCACCGCACAGTCTGTATATGCACCTTATTGAGAAGTGGTTTTTATAAGCACATGCACTTTATTATCATATACCAATTTTTTGCATGTTTTTAGGTTTTGCTACCATTGACTGAATTACGTATTGTGATCTTGCACATTATTTATTGCCATTTGCACATCTATTGCCAACTGTACGTCTCTCGGGACCTGATGGTTCTTGGAGACACATATAGATTTTAGGCTCCCATACGAGCACCTGAAGGGCCTTTTAGGCCAGGGTACATGTGATTTATAGAATTACCACTGCGCCACTAGGACTGTTTTTGTTTCCCCTATCATATCTGCACATTCTGTTGAAATTATGTGCAACACCTTGTAGGCTGCAACCCCAAATCCTATACATTTAAATTAGCACCTCCTCTGTTATGTGCACTACTACAGTATGCAATTATTGTGTATATGTTGTGCTTTGGGGAAAAATGTATGCCAAACAATGGGTCCTATTAAAAAAATCTAATACATACCCACAGTAGCTCCTTGATTTTGGCAGCCAGGGGATATGCGTTCATTGCTAATCCCCAAGCATTTTGTTCTACAGACAGTTAATAGCCGGATATATAACCCACTTATGGAGATGAGCAAAGTCTAACCCATATGTTTCACATTTATCACCTAAATACTCAATATGTACACAGTCTCTCTTTTCTGTGTAGGTAGAATTGTTCTGCGCTCTAACACTTTGCACCCTTTGCAAATTTTGCAGTTTTTCTGTTTAAAAGGATTCAGTCCTGTGTTTTATGCCTCAATGTAAAACCCAAAGAGTGACCAGAGAACAAACATGCAAACAGTGGGCCCTATGACAAACTTAACTCTAGTGTTACCACTCAGATATGTGAGGGTTAACGCTAGGGTAAGCGACTTTAAAGCATGCCCCCTTTACAACCCTAGTGCTAACGGGTAAAAATCCATTACCGCATCGGTGATTGCACTAGTTTGCGCGAGACTACTGTACTTTGCACTACATTGATAGCGCAATCAGCAATATGGTGCTGAAACAGGGACACTACGGGGAAACCACAGGTGCATGTTTTCAAAGTTAGCGCCCCGTTTAAGCACCATGTTTATAATAGGGCCCAGTATCTATGATCTCTTGCATCTCAGCTATACAACAAAAACCATCCAATAAATGTTTTGTAGTGGGGTAAAAATCACGACAAGGTGGACAGACCACTTAATTTTTCAACGCATCCATTACTGATTCATGACTACTTACTCTAACTACTATTACATTGAATGTATACATAAATACATATACACGCATATTTATACAATTATATTTTTGGAACATGAGTGCATAAGGGTTAAATTTCTGGTGATAAAATAGGGAAAAATTTTAGAAAGAAATATTGAATTGAAATTGAAGAACACATTGATTTTTTTTTTAATCACACTTTTATAATGAATGGCCTCATCAGCAACACTTTCTGCCAATCAGGGCAGTTCTGTAACCTCTTCAAAATCATTGCTGGCTTGCTAGCAGTTTCAGCTTCATGTGTGACAAGTAACTACATCGAGAGCTGCATACTAAGTTCTGCAATTTAGCAATATTGTTAACACTAGCTAATGGTGTCACTGGGAAATAAAATGTAAGTCATTATGTTTGGGAACTGTACACTTTATGTGCTACTCCTCACATTAAACCTGAAAGAAAGCAATTTAGAAGCAAGGGGTTCTAAGACCCAATATACTGTTCAGAATAATAACAGTAAATCTTTTAATAGTAGATAATAAACACAACTTGAACATTTAAATCAGGCAATAAAAATAGTAATGCAAAATTTAAAGCTATGGATATCGGTTTGCAACTTCCACAAAGACGCACACATGCGTTACAAAACTTTGAGTAAGAAATATGTTGCGTGTAGTGTAGACATGCTAATAAAATCATGTTTTTTGTGAGGTAGGAGCAGTGTGTGTGTGGTAGGAGCAGCTTTTGGGATGTGTCCGTTGTGCATCCATACTAGGGCTGTGCAATTAATTGCAATCGCAATCAAATCGCGATTTACAGCCCTGCGATTTCTAAATCGCATAAGGCTGCGATTTTCGGCTCCCTGTAAACTTCCGGCGGCTTGGAGCTTTGGGCGCTCACAGGGGGAACCACGTGTACAGCCGCGTTCTCGCGGCTCGTCACATGGTTCCCCCAGGCGAGCGCCCAAGCTCCAAGCCACCGGAAGCTCACAGCGAGCCGAACATGTGGCGCAACACGCGGCGCAACACGCGGCGCAAAGAGGTGATCTGGGGCAGTATCCATCTGCTGGCCGCTGGGGCAGTATATCCATGAGCTGGGGCATATCCATGTGCTGGCCGCTGGGGCAGTATATCCATGAGCTGGGTTAGTATTTCCATGTGCTGGGGCAGTAATTCCATGTGCTGGGGCAGTAATTCCATGTGCTGGGGCAGTATATCCATGAGCTGGGGCAGTATTTCCATGTGCTGGGGCAGTAATTCCATGTGCTGGGGCAGTAATTCCATGTGCTGGGGCAGTATATCCATGTGCTGGGGCAGTATACCATGAGCTGGGGCAGTAATTCCATGAGCTGGGGCACTATATCCATGAGCTGGGGCACTATATCCATGAGC
The DNA here is from genome assembly GCA_009667805.1 of Leptobrachium leishanense. Classification (NCBI taxonomy): domain Eukaryota; kingdom Metazoa; phylum Chordata; class Amphibia; order Anura; family Megophryidae; genus Leptobrachium; species Leptobrachium leishanense. The sequence goes on along the minus strand of CM019065.1, from coordinate 115,756,816 downwards.
TGGGGCAGTAATTCCACGTGCTGGGGCAGTAATTCCATGTGCTGGGGCAGTAATTCCATGTGCTGGGGCAGTATATTCATGTGCTGGGGCAGTATATCCATGTGCTGGGGCAGTAATTCCATGAGCTGGGGCAGTATATCCATGAGCTGGGTTAGTATTTCCATGTGCTGGGGCAGTAATTCCATGTGCTGGGGCAGTATATCCATGAGCTGGGGCAGTAATTCCATGTGCTGGGGCAGTAATTCCATGTGCTGGGGCAGTATATCCATGTGCTGGGGCAGTATATCCATGTGCTGGGGCAGTAATTCCATGTGCTGGGGCAGTATATCCATGTGCTGGGGCAGTATATCCATGTGCTGGGGCAGTAATTCCATGAGCTGGGGCAGTATATCCATGAGCTGGGTTAGTATTTCCATGTGCTGGGGCAGTAATTCCATGTGCTGGGGCAGTATATCCATGAGCTGGGGCAGTATTTCCATGTGCTGGGGCAGTAATTCCATGTGCTGGGGCAGTATATCCATGTGCTGGGGCAGTATATCCATGTGCTGGGGCAGTATATCCATGAGCTGGGGCAGTAATTCCATGTGTTGGGGCAGTAATTCCACGTGCTGGGGCAGTAATTCCACGTGCTGGGGCAGTATATCCATGTGCTGGGGCAGTATATCCATGAGCTGGGGCAGTATATCCATGTGCTGGGGCAATATCCATGTTCTGAATACATTTAGAATGTATGTAGCATGGTTGAAAAAGCAAAAACAATTGGCTAAATCACAAATAAAATCGCAATATTCATACAAGAAATCGCAATATGATTATTTTGTCAATATTGTACAGCCCTAATCCATACAGGTTTCCATTTCAACATGGACGCATGGTGACCAACACAACTCCTAAGTTACATATGGTGCCATGGGTATGGTTCATTAGAATGGAAGATATGAGCTCTAAATCTTTTTGTCTATAAATATATATCGAGATAGTTTTGCAACAGTATCCTCATTATTTTTCCAACAGTTACAATTGTGTTTGTTCATGTATTGAACTTTAATCTTGAGATATTTGGAGCAAGACCAAGTCCAAGAGAGCAAAACCACAGCATAAGAAAAGATAACCTATTTTAGAAAGAATATGGTTAGATGCCCTTAGGAAACCCAAAGTTATATAAGGTATATACAATACTGCACCCTCATCTAAGCTACCTAGCACTGCATTCACACCTAGACACCAGATAATATGACGCACCATCATACAACCTTTAATTGTATAAACCAGTGACATGCAAGTGACCACTAATGTTTTATTTATCCACATACAGTGAGGGAAACAAAAATTATTTGTTCCCCTGCTGATTTTGTACGTTTGGCCACTAACAAAAAAATTATCAGTCTATAATTTTAATGGTAGGTTTATTCTAACAGTGAGAGAAAGAATAACAATGAGGCTGTCGTTTTTCAACTCGAACCTTCAGCTCCCTCCACAGATTTCTATGGGATTTATGGTATGGAGACTGACTAGGCCACTCCAGGACCTTAGTGTGCTTCTTCTTGAGCCACTCCTTTGTTGCCTTGACCGTGTGTTTTGTGTCATTGTCTTGCTGGAATACTCATCCAGGACCCATTTTCAATGCCCTGGCTGAGGGAAGAAGATTCTCACCCAAGATTTGACAGTACATGGCCACATTCATTGTCCTTTTGGTGCAGTGAAGTTGTCCTGTCCCCTTAGCAGCAAATCACCCCCAAAGCCCAATGTTTCCACCTCCATTTTTGACAGTGGGGATGCTGTTCTTGGGGACATTGGCAGCATTCCTCCTCCTCCTCCAAACATGGCGAGTTGAGTTGATGCCAAAGAGCTCGATTTTGGTCTCATCTGACCACAACACTTTCACCCATTCTCCTCTGAATCATTCAGATGTTCATTGGCAAACTTGAGACGGGCCCGTACATGTGCTTTCTTGAGTGACGGGACGTTGCAGGTACTGCAGGATTTCAGTCCTTCAAAGTGTAGTGTGTTACCATTTTTTTCTTGGTGACTATGGTTCCAGCTGCCTTGAGATCATTGACAATATCCTCCTGTGTAGTTCTGGGCTGATTCCTCACCATTCTAATGATCATTGAAACTCCACAAGGTGAGATCATGAATGGAGCCCCAGACTGAGAAGATTTACAATTATTTTTGTTTCTTCCATTTGTGTATAATCGCACCAACTGTTGTCACCTTTTCACCAACTTCTTGGCGGTGTTCTTATAGCTCATTCCAGCCTTGTATAGGTCTACAATCTTGCCCCTGACATCCTTGGACAGCTCTTTGGTCTTGGTCATGGTGGAGAGTTTGGAATCTGATTGATTGCTTCTGTAGACAGTTGTCTTTTATACAGGTAACAAGTTGAGATTAGGTGCACTCCCTTTAAGAGAGTACCGCTAATCTCAGCTCGTTACCTGTATAAAGGAAACCTGGGAGCGAGAAATCTTGCTGATTGATAGGGGATCAAATACTTATTTCACATATTAAAATGCAAATCAATTTATAACTTTTCTGAAATGTGGTTTTCTGGATTTTTCTTATGTTATTCTGTCTCTCACTGTTAGACTAATCATTTCTTTGTCAGTGGGCAAACATACAAAATCAGCAGGGGATCAAATACTTTTTTCCCTCACTGTAGCTGTCCAGCATCATTCTATCTTTCTGTGTATAATTTTATCCATTTTTCTCTGTTTGTATATCTATCCATCTATTTTACTGCCTGTTATCCAGACAAACATGAAAACAGATCTGTGATATGCCTAGCAACTCTGTAGCTATGCTACAAACAGCATGTCTCAAATCTATCACTATTTCCATCCCCCTACATTTGGGCATGCAGCCATGACAAGAAAATAGAATGGACATTTCTAACAAGAGGATAGTGTATAAATTGCGAAAAACATTTACTGACAGAAGCCATAGTTTAGAACAGGACCCATGATAACATTATGTTGATCGTACCCGCAAAATTGGACCATTATAGGACCATTTTCATGAGAGCGTTCCTTGATAACTTCCCGGCAGCGAGACAGTACAATTTGCTATGATATTCATTATCAACATCTTTGAAGCTTCAGTTTGTGATCTTCCATCACGTTGTGTCATTTTAAAGCTGCAAATTGTTGTGAATTTGATAAGTGCTTTAATAATCGTAACAATGAAATGTAACACTGCCTTCAATGAATCCAATACAATCAATTGAAATCCTGAGTGAAATGTCAGTATGAGAGAGCCGCATAACAGTGACAGGACTTTGTCATTGGAAACCTCTGTTGAATCAGCACAGCTAATGTGGTTTGAAATATTGTGTGAGCAGGTATATGCTATTTTTTCAAGAGAAGCTTTGCAGAGGATTTCAATCTGAATAGGGGAGTGTGTCAGCTCTCAACGCCCATGCAATCAACTTCTACCCCTGAGACTTCCAAGCAAATCTGTCTAGACCTTAGTTAATGATACTGGTCCTGCATTAGACAGCAGACTGGCAATATAAAAGCATTAACTATTACAAGGCTGGATAGAGTGTTATCCATGTGGAACAAAGAAAGCTCTTTGAAATGGTAATATAATTGCACTACTGCAACCAGATTAACATAAGGGCTATTGGAGTAGCAGCTCCAGGCCCATGCCCCATAATAGACCCAAAGAAAGGATAAATATGTCTGCGATGATGGACAGTTTAATCTGTATATTTGTGCTATTTTTTTAATATCTTGCATTTTATTTAGGGATGCACCGATACAACTTTTTTAAGACCGAGTATGAGTACCGATACTTTTTAAAAGTACTGACCGATACCGAGTACCGATACTTTTATTTTATGTCATGTGAACGCTTTCCAATAAGAACAGAACTCATATAAAAATGCCCCCAGCTTACATGTATATATCCCCCTGAGATATATATATACAGAATGCCCCCAGCTCACATGTAGCTTGCCCCCAGCTCACATGGCGATTGCCCCCAGCTCACATGGATATGCCCCCAGCTCTCATGTATATGCCTGCAACTCTCATGGATATTGCCCCCAGCTCTCATGGATATTGCCCCCAGCTCTCATGGATATGCCCCCAGCTCTCATGGATATGCCCCCAGCTCTCATGGATATACCCCCACCTCTCATGGATATGCCCCCAGCTCTCATTGAGATGCCCCTAGCTCTCATGGATATGCCCCCAGCTCTCATGGATATTGCCCCTAGCTCTCCTCTCATGGATATGCCCCCAGCTCTCATGGATATGCCCCCAGCTCTGTGTGTGTGTATGTGTATATTTTACACATACACACACAGACCCGAGACCAGACTGGGGGCACTGTCCGAATGCTCTATCGGCATTCGGACAGGCCCCTGCAGCTCATCGCGTTCATACTTATCTTCCACGAGCGCCGCCGGCAAAGTTTTTGCGCTTGTGCTCGTTGGAAAGCCCCCAACCGCGATCACGTGGGAGTTCGCGAGATCGAGGCTGGGGGCTTTCCAACGAGCTGACGTGCGTAAACTTTGCTGGCGGCGCTCGTGGAAGGTAAGTATGAACACGATGAGCTGCAGGGGCCTGTCCGAATGCCGATAGAGCATTCGGACAGCCGCCCCAGCCCCTCGGATGCCGGCAAGCCAGCTCAATGTTGGCTTCCGGTATTGGGGGGAAATATCGGGGGCACTGCACGAGTAACACAGCACTATGGTTCCCTTTTCAATTATAACTTGAACAATGATGCTGCACTAACTCACCATCTCATTTCTCATGTCACTAGCAAGTGTGGAGGCGATGGCACAATCTGTTATTACGCAGTGTTCCACCAAAAACCTAAACTGCCGCACTACAGCAAGGAGCACTGGAACGACTTTGCATCTCTAATCTTTACACTGCACAAGGTCAAGTGAGGTGCCATTGGACAGATCAGAATCTGGCCTTTGCTTTGATACCAAACCTGACCATGTAAGATCTAAAAGAAGAAAAAAAAAATGTTGTTCCAAAGCGTTGGCATTGTCCATTTGTCACATATAAAAGGAGCATAGAAACATAGAAAATATCGGCAGATAAGAACCTTTCGGCCCATCTAGTCTGCCCAATTACATGGATACTTTACCTGGATTTATCTTTTATTTAGGATAGCCTTATGCCTATCCCATGCCTGCTTAAATTCAATCACTGTTTTGGCCTCTACCACTTCTACTGGAAGGCTGTTCCATGTATCCACCACCCTCTCAGTAAAATAATGCCTCCTGATGTTACTTTTAAACCTTTGCCCCTCTAATCTAAGACTATGTCCTCTTGTTTTGCTACTTTGTTTCCTTTTAAATATACTCCCTTCCTCTACCTTGTGGATTTCCTTTACGTATTTAAATGTTTCTATCATATCTCCTCTGTCTCATCTTTTTTCCAAGCTATACACATTAAGAATATGATCATTAAGCCTTTCCTGGTAACTTTTCTCCTTCAAGCCGTACACCATTTTAGTAGCCCTTCTCTGAACTCTCTCTAAGGTGTCTATATCCTTCTGAAGATACGGTCTCCAGTACTGCACACAGTACTCCAAGTGAGGTCTCACCAGTGCTCTGTACAGTGGCATGAGCACTTCTCTTCTCCTACTGCCAATACCTCTCCCTACACAACCAAGCATTCTGCTAGCATTTCCTGCTGCTCTATAACATTGACTACTTACCCTTAGATCCTCTGAAATAATAACCCCTAAATCCCTTTCCTCAGATGTTGAGGTTAGGACTGTATCAAATATTTTATATTCAGTCCTTGGGTTTTTACGTCCCAGATGCATTATCTTGCACATATCCACATTAAAACTCAATTGCCACAGCTCCTTTTTAATACCACTGCTATTACTCACCTTCTCATTTTCAATCCTGGTAGCAAGTTCAGTGTTTTATACATAGTCATATTATTCATAAAACACCATCCTCCAAAACTCAAGCAAAAATTTTCATCTTTTTCAGTTTTGGTTAAAAGTGCGTATTTTCTCAGAAAAAAACATTAATGGGTTCCTACTAGGGATGTGCATGGCTGAAAAATTTGTTTCGTTTAGTTTTGCTTTGTTACATTTTTAAAAAATTTCATTTTCAGAATTTCGTAACTAATTTCATTTCTTATTTCGTTTCGTTTTGGATCAATTTGAAATATTCAAATAGATTTGAAATTTTCGAATCAATTCGAATTTCATATATCAATTCGATAGTTGATATCAATTCGAATTTTGGATCACTAAATAAAACCCCAATTAATCAAACTTTGCTGCTAAAAGAAAAGCTAGGGTTAAATTTTAAGCTGTGTCACAGATTTAGTATTTGAGTCAAATTAAACAGTGAAACAAAATTAATTTGTTTCATAAAGTCCTTTGCTGACTATTACTTGTATTGTCTGTTAAGATCAAATCGATAATTGATATCAATTTGATAGTTCATTTCAAATTCGATAGTTGATATCAATTTGAAAGTTCATTTCAAATTCGATAGATGATATCAATTATTCAAATTTTTATTTTATGATAATGACAGTGTAAAATGAAATAAATTTGTTATATACCATTTCGTTTCAAATTCGTATCGTATCGATTCGTTATTTGGAAGTACTTCCGAACTACGAATTATCAAATTTCGCTACAAATTCCGAATTTTTCAGAAACGAATACACATCTCTAGTTCCTACTTAATTTTTTTTTTAACAAGAATTCCCTATAGAATATATGAGCCTAACGATTTGGATAATAAAATGTGGATTTTTTTTTTCTTACACGCTGTAAATGATTGACATCTGAATGGAAATTTCCTCACACAGTATCTGTCTGGTTAGAAATACGCGTATTTGCACTATTAAATAGCCTGAAATATGTTTTCATTTCACTAAATTACCCAAAAAAAAAGAAAGCCCACAAAAATCTTCAGCTCCAGGCCCATAGAGATCTTAATCCAGCCCTGACTGCAACACGGTAAACAGTAACTATCTGTACTATCTGCACAAGCATATGAGCTCTCATTTATTATTGTACAATTAACTATCTTGTTCATATCTCTTTTCTCTCCCCATCTATCTAATATGTTCACCTAATATTTGCAGAATTTACCATTTATTAATACTAGAACCCTATGAAAATGATTTTTCAGATGAGCAGACACAAATCTCTTGAATACAGTCTCTCTGAACTATAAATGGTTTTGACCTTCATTTCCATGTATTATACAGCTAATGAATTGAAAGATATGAAAAATAAAGAACAATAATCAATTTCTTATCCTTGAAATTCTTCCACTATACACAATAGGGGCACAATTACAATCCTAGCATTAAAACGCGGGCACAATGGCGGAAAAACAGCACCCACAGTTTTCCTCCTTGCGCCCGCGTTTTAACGCTGGATTACAATGCAGGCGCAAAAATGCTGCCTGCATTGTTACCGTTCGGTAAAATCCGGGATGCTCGGGGCAGCACTGAGTGCAGCCGCGAGCATCCACTCAGTGGAATCCATAGGACTCCATTGAGTTCCCCCCTGCCGGTCACACGACCAGCCGGATCTTGCCTCACGAGATCCGGCTGGTTGGCGTAGTGATACGCAGGGAGAGACTGGGGGGACTTTTTCCCCCAGTCTTTCCCTGCTCCCGCCGGATGGAGGAGGCGGTTGGAGCAGCAGTCCTCGCCGCGGGACAGAGGGTGAGTATGCGATTAATTTTTTAAGTTTTTAGGCTGGTGTTAATGGATTCTGCAGAAGCGGAATCCGTTAACACCAAGTCCTGGCTGTGGTTAACTTTTTGCTAACCACAGCCAGACGTTAATCAGCACTAGTAGATTGTAATCTAATACTGATTAATACTTTGCACTCCCTATAAACATGGGGAGCGCAAAGTACAGCACCCTTGCACTGAAAAGCGTAAGTGTCAGGATCACCCCCTGATACCGCCCGGTACCCGCCGGACCCGACGCTAACGCTGTCCGTCCCATCCTCGGCAAACCACATCAGATACCATGGTTACCACACCTTCATCCCCCGACACCCTATCCCCTAGACCGCGGCCGGCGCATGCATGCGCGCTATATCGATGAGGACCTTGGCGCCGGGAGATGACGTCAGACGCCAGGTACGGTGGGAATCGGTTTAAAAGAGGCTACAGAACTGTGAGTAAATGCCCAATTATTGAGTATGATTCCTAGCACATGGACTGTGTTTCATTGTCTCCAAGTCATACAGTGGCCGCTCTTCAGCCTTTACAGCCGTCTTACCGAGCCTCAGACCTCCGGCCTGCTACAGCGTCTCCAGCACCTCAATCCGCTTTGGCTCCTCAGCCTTACAGCCATCTCGCCAAGCCTCAGACCTCCGGCCTGCTACAGCGTCTCCAGCACCTCAATCCGCTTTGGCTCCTCAGCCTTACAGCCATCTCGCCAAGCCTCAGACCTCCGGCCTACTACAGCGTCTCCAGCATCTCAATCCGCTTTGGCTCCTCAGCCTTACAGCCATCTCGCCAAGCCTCAGACCTCCGGCCTGCTACAGCGTCTTCAGCACCTCAATCCGCTTTGGCTCCTCAGCCTTACAGCCATCTCGCCAAGCCTTAGACCTCCGGCCTGCTACAGCGCATCCAGTACCTCAATCCGCTTTGACTCCTCAGCCTTACAGCCATCCCGCCAAGCCTCAGACCTCCGGCCTGCTACAGCGCATCCAGCACCTCAATCCACTTTGGCTCTTCAGCCTTTACAGCCGTCTCACCGAGCCTCAGACCTCCAGCCTGCTACAGCGCATCAAGCACCTCAATCCGCTTTGGCTCTTCAGCCTTTACAGCCATCTCATCGAGCCTCAGACCTCCGGCCTACTACAGCGCCTCCAGCACCTCAATCCGCTTTGGCTCTTCAGCCTTACAGCCGTCTCACCAAGCCGCAGACCCCCAGCCTACTACAGTACACCACAGTACCTCACGTTCCCTCTATGCCTTGAGATACCTATCGTCTACCGTGAGTACTGCGACCCCCGACGGGTCTGTTACTATATTATGCTGTTTTCATATACTGCACATTATTCACCGTGTCAAGCCTCCAGTATTATCGTGCCTATCTCTTCATACCCATCAACACCTGACGTCTCGGCCACTGTCACGAATAGGGTTGTACCATTCCATCTCACCCTTCGTATAGTGGCTCTCACGATCTGGTATACTCTGCCTCTTGGGTTCCCATCGTTCCAGTACTACAGTTTCCCCGTGGCAAGTCCTGACAGAATAATTGGGCCTATTATGGAACCCGCGAGTATACCAGATACCCTAGCTCTTATAACGAACCAGTTATCAAACCTAACCCACTCCATTGTGGATCTACAGAACAATCAGGCCGCTATACAAAACCACCTGAGTCGTCTAGACCAAGCACAAGGCGCAGAAGGGATAACCGAGCCCCCTGCCGAAGCCCCATCAGTCACCGAAATTTCCGCTACCAGTCATGAACCCTATGTATCCCCACCGAACAAATTCGACGGGGACAGAAAGCAATTTCGGGTTTTTATCACATCATGTCAAATAATGTTCTCCATTCAACGAAAGACATACGCATCAGATTTCGTAAAGATAAGGACGGTGATATCCCTCCTTACCGGTAAACCTCAAGTATGGGCTCATCATCTATTACGTACTGCGCACCCTTCCTTGCGCACCTGGAACACCTTCTATAATGCCCTTGAAGCCATGTATGAAGACCCCAACCGCCTAGCCTCTGCGGCCCAAGCACTAGAATTACTAAAACAAGGGAAAGACGATGTAGAGGATTATATTACTGAGTTCAAACATTTAGCCCTGGATTCGGAGTGGAACGAGCCAGCCCTACTAGCTCAGTTCAGAAAGGGACTATCCGAGGTGCTTAAAGACGAACTCGCCCGCACTGGGATCCCCTCCTCTCTAGAAGCTACCATGACCCTTTGCACCCAGATCGATAGAAGGCTACGTGAACGAAGGGCAGAAAGATCCGCCTCACACGTTCATACCCCAGTAAAAAGATATATGCAGACTCCTCCGGTGATTACTTCCACTACCTCTCCTAGCGAAGAAGAACCTATGCAAATCGGAGTCGTGCGAGGACCTCTAACAGAAAACGAAAAATCCAGGCGTAGATCTTTAGGGCTATGCATGTACTGCGGGCGCCCGGGCCACCAAGTACGAGAATGCCGAGCCAAACCTCCCAGTCGTTCAGGTGAGCCTGCACAACCCACCACGTCGGTTGCCACCCATGACCTTTGTACAGTGACACCATCCCACATAATTGTATCCTTACTATTACAGTGGGACCAATGCGCCGTTCCTCTCCGAGCTATGATTGATTCCGGAGCCAGCGGATGTTTCGTGGACGAAAGAATAGCTGTATCCCTGGGTATCCCGATCGTCCCCAAATCACACTCTTACGCCATTCAATTGCTCGATGGAAGTTCCCCCATATCTGGTCCGATCGTCAAAGAAACCCGACCGTTGCTAGTATCTCTGGGCACTGAACATCGCGACACTATAGTATTTGATGTAGTAACCTCTCCCGTGTTTCCTGCTGTACTAGGTCTCAATTGGCTTCGCAGAAATAACCCTTCTATAGACTGGTCCTCTGGTGCTGTGTCTTTCGGTACTGAGACTAACATCCCGACCACAGATCTACATACCTGTAAGAACCTCACCATAGCTATGTGTCTTGAGGTACCCGAGCCGTACCAAGCCTTTAGTCATGTTTTTGAGAAAAAAGGGGCCGATACCCTACCTCCTCACAGACCATATGACTGCCCTGTGGATCTGCTACCCGGGGCACCCATTCCTTATGGAAGACTTTACCCCTTATCTGAACCTGAATTACTGGTATTAAAAGACTACATCGACGACAATCTACAAAAAGGCTTCATACGGCCGTCTACCTCACCTGCCGGAGCCCCTATCTTCTTTGTAGGGAAGAAAGATGGAGGACTTCGACCTTGTGTAGATTACAGAGCCATGAACGCTATTACGATCAAGGATAAATATCCTCTCCCCCTGATATCGGAATTGATGGATCGCCTTCGCTCCGCTAACATATTCACGAAACTCGATCTACGAGGAGCCTATAATCTGATACGTGTCAAAAGCGGAGACGAGTGGAAGACCGCGTTCCGTTCTCGTTATGGCCACTATGAATATATGGTCATGCCGTATGGGCTATGTAACGCTCCTGCCACATTCCAACGTTTTCTGAATGACGTCTTCCGTGATATACTAGACAGCTACATCGTAATATACCTAGACGACATATTGATATACTCCCAAGATTTAGAAACTCATCGAAAACATGTAAAAACCGTACTACGTAGACTGCAAGAACAGAGATTATATGCCAAGGCTGAGAAATGTATCTTCGACACAGACAAAGTAGAGTTCCTTGGATTTATTATCAGCCCTGGAAACATCCGTATGGATCCAAGCAAGACTGAAGCAGTAGCCACCTGGCCAGTTCCGGCAAACAAAAAGGGAGTACAAAGCTTTATTGGTTTCTGCAACTTTTATAGGAAGTTTATAAGAAACTTCTCGACAATAATACGACCTCTCACTAGGCTGACAAAACAAGATGTAACGTTCTCATGGACTGAAGACGCACAAAGAGCCTTTCATAAACTAAAAAATATGTTCACACAGGCACCGATCCTCACCTTACCAGATCCCACATACCCCTATATCATGGAGGTAGACGCTTCAGAATTCGCTGTGGGGGCTGTGCTCTCTCAAAGGCTAGTAAAGACCGGACGAGTACATCCTGTATGTTTCTTTTCAAAAGGGCTATCTCCTGCTGAGCGTAACTATGACGTAGGCGAGAGAGAGCTCTTAGCCATAAAAATGGCCTTGGAAGAATGGAGGCATCTGCTAGAAGGCACACGCCACCCAGTGACTGTTTTCACAGACCATAGAAACTTAGAGTACCTACAAAGAGCCCGTAGGCTAAAACCCCGACAAGCCAGGTGGGCCCTCTTTTTTAGCCGGTTTGATTTATACATTACCTTCAGACCCGGGAGAAAAAACGGAAAAGCAGATGCCTTATCAAGAATAGGCAATCCAGAGAGAACCAGAGAACAAGAGACCATATTACCATCTACATGTTTTCTAACACAAGAAAATACTCTATGGCAACTGATCGCTCGTAACACTCCTTCGCTTCAGGAAGCCCCCACGGGGATACCATTTTCAGAAAAAGACGGATTCTTAGTACATCAAGAAAGAATATACGTACCCCCTCTAGCCGTGACCGCAGTATTACAGCATTTCCATGATTCCACCCTAGGAGGCCATGGAGGTATTCACAAAACCAGCAATACTATAAAAAGATCCTTTTGGTGGCCACATATGTCAAAGACTATTACTGAATACATCACGAATTGTCCTACATGTATAAGAATGAAGACATCCAGACATAGACCTCAAGGATTGTTACAACCGCTACCCGTACCCTCTGTACCCTGGTCTGATATTGCTATGGACTTTATAGTGGAATTACCAAAATCATTGAAACACGATACTATCATGGTGGTTGTTGATAGATTTACGAAAATGGCACATTTCATCCCCCTCGTGGGACTACCTACCTCCACAGAAACCGCCTCCGTTTTCATCAGAGAAATCTTCCGTCTCCATGGATTACCCTCTACTATAGTAACAGACAGAGGGACGCAATTTACAGCACGCTTCTGGAGGGCTTTCTGTAAGGGATTACATATCACCCAAGCATTGACCTCCGCATATCACCCTCAGGCCAATGGGCAAACTGAACGTACCAACGGGATTCTGGAACAATACTTACGTTGTTATATATCCCATCTCCAACATGACTGGGTCGCGTATCTACCTCTAGCAGAGTTCGCCTACAACAATCAGGTACAACGCTCCACGACTATGACACCTTTCTATATCAATACCGGCTATCATCCCTCCATGTTACCTGGGTCACCTTTAGAGACTAACATCCCGAAGGCCGATGAACGACTATCACTGATCCACAAAAACTACCGCCTTGTCCGAACTGAGTTATTGAAGGCACAACGGAGGTTCAAGTTCTATGCAGACCATCATAGAAGACCGGCTCCCATATATCGAGAAGGAGATAAGGTATGGCTCTCAGCCCGTAATATTAACCTGTTTTGTCCTTCTCGTAAACTAGGTCCCCGTTTCCTTGGCCCTTTCGCCATCGACAGAGTACTGTCTCCTGTGGTTGTACGACTTCGTTTACCATCAACATTGAAAATACATCCTGTGTTCCATGTCTCTCTACTAAGATCCGCGACCCCTGACCCATTTCCTAACCGAGTTCTGGTAGCTCCTGGACCTGTGACCTCGGTATCAGATAACGAATATGAGGTGGAGACCATACTAGATTCTCGATGGCGGCGACATCGTTTGGAGTACCTAATCCACTGGAAGGGCTATGGCGCAGAAGAGGACTCCTGGGTGTCTTGTAATGAGGTACATGCTCCTGCTCTGGTTCGGCGTTTTCATGTGGTCCATCCCGATCGCCCCCAGAGGGGTCGCCTTGGTGGGGGGCCCTGTCAGGATCACCCCCTGATACCGCCCGGTACCCGCCGGACCCGACGCTAACGCTGTCCGTCCCATCCTCGGCAAACCACATCAGATACCATGGTTACCACACCTTCATCCCCCGACACCCTATCCCCTAGACCGCGGCCGGCGCATGCATGCGCGCTATATCGATGAGGACCTTGGCGCCGGGAGATGACGTCAGACGCCAGGTACGGTGGGAATCGGTTTAAAAGAGGCTACAGAACTGTGAGTAAATGCCCAATTATTGAGTATGATTCCTAGCACATGGACTGTGTTTCATTGTCTCCAAGTCATACAGTGGCCGCTCTTCAGCCTTTACAGCCGTCTTACCGAGCCTCAGACCTCCGGCCTGCTACAGCGTCTCCAGCACCTCAATCCGCTTTGGCTCCTCAGCCTTACAGCCATCTCGCCAAGCCTCAGACCTCCGGCCTGCTACAGCGTCTCCAGCACCTCAATCCGCTTTGGCTCCTCAGCCTTACAGCCATCTCGCCAAGCCTCAGACCTCCGGCCTGCTACAGCGTCTCCAGCACCTCAATCCGCTTTGGCTCCTCAGCCTTACAGCCATCTCGCCAAGCCTCAGACCTCCGGCCTGCTACAGCGTCTTCAGCACCTCAATCCGCTTTGGCTCCTCAGCCTTACAGCCATCTCGCCAAGCCTTAGACCTCCGGCCTGCTACAGCGCATCCAGTACCTCAATCCGCTTTGACTCCTCAGCCTTACAGCCATCCCGCCAAGCCTCAGACCTCCGGCCTGCTACAGCGCATCCAGCACCTCAATCCACTTTGGCTCTTCAGCCTTTACAGCCGTCTCACCGAGCCTCAGACCTCCAGCCTGCTACAGCGCATCCAGCACCTCAATCCGCTTTGGCTCTTCAGCCTTTACAGCCATCTCATCGAGCCTCAGACCTCCGGCCTACTACAGCGCCTCCAGCACCTCAATCCGCTTTGGCTCTTCAGCCTTACAGCCGTCTCACCAAGCCGCAGACCCCCAGCCTACTACAGTACACCACAGTACCTCACGTTCCCTCTATGCCTTGAGATACCTATCGTCTACCGTGAGTACTGCGACCCCCGACGGGTCTGTTACTATATTATGCTGTTTTCATATACTGCACATTATTCACTGTGTCAAGCCTCCAGTATTATCGTGCCTATCTCTTCATAGAATAGGGTTGTACCATTCCATCTCACCCTTCGTATAGTGGCTCTCACGATCTGGTATACTCTGCCTCTTGGGTTCCCATCGTTCCAGTACTACAGTTTCCCCGTGGCAAGTCCTGACAGTAAGGTACCAAACGCAAATGGGTTTTCTTAACCCGTTTGCGTTTGGATTGTAATATGCGGTAAACACCGCAGCAAAAGTTAATGCTCACGCAAGTGAGCGTTAACGTTTGCGTGAAGATTGTAATATAGCCCTAGGTCTTTGAAGTGGGAAGAAATTTACTTTAACCATTTATACCTTCCCCAGTACTCTTAGGAGGGGCACAAGAACCTGAAAGGAGACAAATCTTCTAGAGAGAATATACTAGCTGTGCTCAGGACACCCCAATGAGGTTACATGACCTTATATGCTTTTGTATTGTTTTCCGTGTTTTTTTGTAAACAGTTTTCACACCTCACCTCGGTGCCTTGGGATGCTGGCATCATGTGGCCTGTTGCTGAAACAGCAGCATTATTCTACCACCGGTCGCAGAAGACTGTGACCACTGACATGCCACTGGAAGGCGCACACACAAGTGGGTAGTCCAACAATGGTTATGGCCCTGCACCTTGTTGGGTGGGTGAGGAGTCAGTCAGGAGTCCAGTCAAACAGAAAGAAGTATGGGAACTCACCCACATTGTTGCTTACCCCTACCACCATGAGAAATAATTTCAATTTTGCCTTTCACTCAGTTGGAAATTTTAGAAGGACATTGAAACTATAGCCAGTCTAGGTTTTAAGGACCCATTCAGAAAATAATAATGAATATAATATATATGTATTCTGATATATAAGGAAAAGATATAACTAAACCCATTCAGTTGATGGGCTGAATGGGATCTAAGTTCCCTTTGCAAAAATAGTGGAGGAACTATGGTCCAATGAGTTCCGACTTGATCCATGGATGCGGTTGTATTACTATGGAACTTTGAGGGCTGAGGTAACTGGACTACAATTGGCCTACAGTGGCACTATGGCACCAAAATTCCAACTGGAAGGGATATAATACACAAGATAAATTAATCCACAGAGGCATAGATGATTAAGTGCGAAATCTAGGACCATTTGCTCATTAATTGAGATATACACTGCTCAGCATAAATGAGTACACCCCTTTTGAAAAGTAAGATTTAAATATCCGAATGAACAAAAAAACAATTTCCAAAATTCTGACAAAAATGAGCTTTATGGAACACTTGTTTAGCTGATCACGTGGCAGTAAGGTTAATAATATAACTTAGATTACAAAATCTTCAGTTTTACTCAAATTAGTTGATGCGAAAATGAATACAACAAAAACTACTACATTTTGGGCCATATTACATAGTTGGTGCTAACTTAACCAGAGCAGTTGTAAACTTAAAACCATATTACATAGTTGGTGCTAACTTAACCAGAGCCGTTGTAAACTTAAAACCTCCATAGGCTATAATGGCTCTGGGAAGTTTACAACAGCTCTGGTTAAGTTAGCACCAACTATGTAATATGGTTTTAAGTTTACAACTGCTCTGGTTAAGTTAGCACCAACTATGTAATATGGCCCCTAGTATTTTGTATGACTTCCATGATTTATAAGGACCGCACCAAGTCTACTACTCATGGAATGCACAAGTTGGCGACATATTGCAACATCTATCTTTGTCCGTTCAAGAACAAACTCTTTTATAGCCTGGATGCTGGATGGAGAGTGATGCTCAGCTTGTCTCTTCCGAATTCCCCATAGGTGTTTGATTGTGTTCAGATCAGGAGACATATTTGGTCACTGAATCACTTTCACCCTGTTCTTCAGAAATGCAAGAGTGGCAACACGTGTTTTTTAGATCATTGCCATGTTGGAAAAATACATGACGACCAAGGGCACGGAGTGATGGTAGCATTTTCTCTTTCAAAATAGAGCAGTACATCTGTCAATTCATGATACCATCAATGAAATGCAACTACCTGACAGCACAGGACGCTGCCACCATCATGTTTCACTGTAGGCACCATGTATTTTTCTTTGTGATGCCATACAGTTTTGAAGCCTTCAGTTCCAAAATCATTTATTTTGGTCGCATCACTCCAGAGTACAGAGTCCCAGTAGTCCTCTGTTTCAGCATGGGCCCTGGCAAATTCTAGGCGGGCTTTTCGTGCATGGGATTTAGGAGAGACTTCCTTCGTGGACGACACCCATGCATGCCATTCCTCTGCAGTGTACGTCGTATTGTGTCACAGGAAACAATCACCACAGTTTAGCTTTCTCCTTTAGCTAACTGCAGTGAACTTGCATGATGATTTACTTCAACCCTTCACATCAGAAGACGCTCCTGTCGAGTTGCTAACGTCCGTGGAATGCCTGGACATCTATGTGAGATGGTTGCGGTTCTACCTTTGTTAAATTTTTGTATAATTTTTCTCACAGTATACTGACTGATAAGTAAAGCTTTGCTGGTCTTCTTGTAGCCTTCACCATTCTTGTTTAAAGAAATTAATTTCTTTCTCAGGTCTTGTGCCATTTCTCTTCCATTTGGTACCATTGCAGACAACATCAAAAAACACCTTCCCATTTCATGCTAAGTTTCATGCTTTAATAATCAACTGTCTGCTGGACACCTGTTAAATGCATAATTAGACTCACCTGTAGTTGGAATTCTTGTTAATTAGGATTTTGTTGTCTAAAATATAGCTTTGCTCCTACGACTTTCATTGGGCATATTCATTTTTGCAACATGGTCTTGAATGAATGTTAGAAAAAAATACTGTTTTGTTTTGTGTGTGCAAATTAAAAAATCTTGGTTGCAATCAATGGCTCACATTTGTGGGAGTAGTTTGTAGTATAGTGTCCAATAGAAAATGATGATTCTGAAAGGAAAGTTAAGGTTTTCTGACAAATCTGTTGGGGTGTACTTATTTATGCTGAGCAGTGTATATGTTTTAGAAATACAGATTACTACTTGCCATGTCATTGTAGAACACTGAGATTTAATTTGGGACTATTCTTTATAGATTGCATTTTGGTTTTGTGTCTGCTTTTTTTGTTACATATCTCTGGATACCCATATTGGAAATACACATGTGACTTTTAGCAGTGTAAGTATATATTTCTCCTATACCAACATTGGGGGCTCTATTCCCTAGCGAACCCTAACTGTAGTGTTTGGGTGCGTAAGCAGAGCCAGTGCTCCCGCTAGATGAGCTTGGCAGCCGCCTAGAGCGCACTGCCGTCTAGGGGTGCGTCCGATGTCTGCAACTGGTTTGTCCATGAGCGGCCTGTCGCCGGCACCCGCAATGCTACACGTACGGCACCTGTGGTACTACGCATCCGGCTGGGAGCAAAGGAATTCAGCTCTTCCTTGATGCCAGCGGCTGATGTGAGACGCAGTGCGCCTGTGCCACAGTGACGTCAGTTGCTGGCTGCTATTGGCGTGGGAAGGAGCAGAGCAAGATGATGTCAACAAGGTGAGACAGTTTGTGTGAAATCACAGCATCGCCAGCAAGCCTTTAAATCATAGTTTCTATCCCAAGAATAGAGACTAGATGATAGAGATAGATTCTTGTTACATAACGCTGACAAATAATGAAGAAATCAGTATGAGCTCTGAGTACACATAACTAATGGGTTTGTGGCTAGTACCATGGAACCATGATAACCTCTCATTTTGCTCATGTGATTTTTATCTCTACTTTAAAGCTATCCATTAAAAAAATAGCTGGGGTCTGTGTATACATGTATCTGAGGTCTGTGTATACATGTATCTGTGCTCTGTGTCTGAGTATACATGTATCTGAGGTCTGTGTATGAGTATACATGTATCCTGGGTCTGAGACAAAGTATTCATGTATCCTGGGTCTGAAGTCTGGGTATTCATGTATCTTCGGTCTTTGTCTGGGTATTCATGGTATCTCGTGTCTGATGTCTGGGTATTCATGGTATCTTGTGTCTGATGTCTGGGTATTCATGGTATCTTGGGTCTGTGACAGGGTATTCATGTATCTTGGGTCTGATGTCTGGGTATTCATGTATCTTCGGTCTGTGTCTGGGTATTCATGTTGTCTTGTGTCTGATGTCTGGGTATTCATGTATCTGGGGTCTGTTTGCGGCAGGTGCCAGCATTTTAGTCTGCTGGCATGCTTCAGACACTGAAGCATGCTGGCAGACATATTAACTCCGCGATCAGCGCTCTGTACGTACGTGGTCGTTAAGAGGATCTTTTCCACGGACGTACATAGTCCTCCGTGGTCCCTATGGTGTTAAAGCTATATTTATATTTGTTTAATACAGTTAATTCATTATAGTTTCATGTTGTGTTGCTTTCATTTTTTGGGGGGGAGGGGCGCAAGTAGCTGGTCTTGCCTAGGGCGCAAAATAGTCTAGCACTGGTCCTGTGCGTAAGCGTTAACGCAAGGATAAGGGACTTTTGTAGAATCATTTAGCACCCCTAAATCCCCCCCAATAAATCAGATACTCACGTTTCATCTCGAGGCGAGAATGGTGGCCTGATCCGTTGCTTCTCCTGGCCGTGAGCAGAGTGAGACTGGGGACAAATAGTCACCAGTCTCCCTCCGTGATCACTCTGCGGCGCTGCGTGATCTTGCAAGATCAAGATAGCACAGGGCTCACAGTCCTATGGATTCTAGGAGAAGATCATTGCAAACGCAAACTCACCGTGGAGTATCACTGAGGTAGCACTTGGCAAGATGCTGAAGTAGCACTGAAATCTAACACTAAAATGCGAACGCTACGGGGAAATCTGCAGGAGCAGGTCTTCCCCATTACCGTCCCCATTTTAGCGTTAGGGAGGGAATAGGGCACTGCGTGTACAATTTTATGGATTTTATACACAGCTAGCAGATGGGTTAGTTCTTGCTGTGAATATTCTACCAACACGAATTTGAATTTATTTTTAAACAGTAAGAGGTAGAGCCCCACAATGGCATCTTGATTACACCATGGACTTTCTGTGATAAGATGCTCATTTTTGGGGGCTGATTACCATTACTGCACAGTGCTATTTCTGCTGTTGTGTATTCTCTTGAAACCTTTGGATTCTACCCTCACTTCTCCTTTGCTGCCTGGATGGACCTATAGACTTGTTCGAATTCGCTTTCAGATAACCTCTTGTTATGTGTTGCTCCAAATTGTTGTCACACAGTTTGTATATTCGTTTCCAGCAACCAACTTGGAACAACCATTCTATAGTGCCACAACTGGAAATGGGATTTGATTGGTTATCCAGGCTGTCTGGCGTTAGCAGCTTATGCATTGCAGGTACATACAATTCTCTGCTGCTGCAGGCCAGCATATTCCAGCATTATGCATGTTACTCCTAAAGTGGCCCAGCAGAGCATGGGCAGGGGTTTCAAACTACAGCAGCATGATTGCATGCCAGCGATACTCAATTTTTGAATTGCAGCTCGTGGGTTTTGTATCCTTTGCCTTGATTACATAAAACATTGTACAATGCACTTAAAACCTTGATTTGTAAACATATCACAATTGTTTAACAGAGCACATCGCACGTGTATTGTGTTAAGAACCCTGAAAATCCAATATAAAATACTTTCATTTTGCAAGTCAAATGTTTTTCAATTCATCTGTATTTTATAATTCAGACAACAATATCCACAACAGATTTTTTAATGGATGATATCTTTTTCTGTCAGCAAGAAAATCCCTGTTAAGGATTGCTGTCTACATAGGTTTCACTGCATAGGAGCAGAGCGGGCTCAATGTATTTGATAATAAATAGGTGTTTTAGTACTGCAGACAAAACAGTCACATAGAAAATATATAAATAATTTAAAATAGAACAGACCAACTGAGCTTTTTAGATAATTCAATTGGAAGCTTTGTTTATTACGTCTTAGAGAGCGAGAACTACCAGAAGTAAAGGCAGGATTTTGAAGAGGCAGAGGAACTAGAGATCAAATTGCCAAAATACGCTGGAGCATGAAGAGAGGTAGGGAGTTCCAGAAAACCATCTACTTCTGCTTCATTGACTATGCTAAAGCTTTTGATTGTGTGGATCACAACAAATTCTTAAAGAAATGGGAGCACCAGACCATTTTGTCTCTTGAGAAACCTATATGCGGGTCAAGAAGCAACAGTGAGAACTGGACAAGGAACCACCGATTGGTTCAAAATTGGGAAAGGAGTCCTGCAAGGCTGTATACTGTCGCCCTGCCTACTTAACTTGAATGCAGAGCACATCATGAGAAAGGCAGGGCTAGATGAATCAAAAGTTGGAATTAAGTTTGCTGGGAGAAATATCAACAACCTCAGATATGCAGATGATACCACTCTAATGGTAGAAAGTGAGGAAGAACTAAAGAGCCTCTTGATGCTGGCGAAAGTGCAAAAGTTGGCTTGAAACTCAATATTAAGAATACTAAGATCATGGCATCTGGCTCTCTCAATTGCTGGCAAACAGATGGGGAAGAAATGGAGGTAGTGACAGATTTCATTTTCCTGGGCTCCAAAATCACCGCAGATGGGGACTGCAGTCAAGATATTAAAAAATGCTTGCTCCTGGGGAGGAAAGCTATGGCAAATCTAGACAGCATACTAAAAAGCAGAGCCATCACCCTGCCAAAAAAAGTGCGTGTAGTCAAGGCTATGGTTTTCCCAGTTGCAATGTATGGCTGTGAAAGTTGGACCATAAGAAAGGCTGAGTGCAAAAGAATTGAGGCCTTTGAACTTTGGTGCCGGTGAAGACTCCTGCGAGTCCCTTGGACTGCATGGCATTCAGGCCGCCGGCGGCACATCGTACGCGTGACGTCATCACGCCCGCGAAGGCTCCTCCAGGCGTCACGTAATCCACTCTACCAATGAACAGGGTGTCCTATTTAAACTGCTTTTGCCTAAAACACTTTTTCCCTTTTGTGGTTTCAGTTTAGCTGACCCCTTAAGTGCCCTGTTATTGTATTTATCTCTATGATATACTGATCTACTGTGTTTGACCTGGATTTGGCTATCAACTTGTGTACCTCTTTAACCCCTTGACTCAGATTTGCCTTTCGACTATTCTACCTGCTTTGCAGGACCTCCGGCTTCCAGGCTTTGCCTGGTTTTGTTCTCCCCTTTTCCGTACCTCTCCTGTCGCTTACTGCCAGCCATACAAGGACTGGTGTTTCCCTTCCTTATTGCTGTCCCTGCCTTATAGGTCCACCTTCTACCATTGCGAAAACCAGCCACCTCAAGGACAGGTACAGAACCTGGGTGAAGAGTTACCTGGTATTGCGTCTCCAGTTAACCCATAGTTTACCTAGGAGATATCCTGAACCAGCCTTACAGAGAGAGAATGTAGGGAGATATTTCTAGTAATATGAATGGAATGTAGCTAGTGTCCATATTATTATACAATATATAGTTTAATTCATTATAATGTGCTTAACCCAAGCATAACATCAATAAAAATCTGTTGTTTTCTGCATTATGTTTCCATTTTATACAGGATCTCACATGCATAAATGTGGTGCATTTGTGTGATTGTCAGAGTCTTAGCATTAAAGCTGCATGCTCATGTTTCATTGTATCACACTGGGCAAGTAATTATTTTCAATCTTTCTGCAGCAGTTTACACAGCTGTCTGGCACTCTGCTTGCACAGCATTGAACAGTGCTCTCTCCAGTTCATTTTGATTAGTTCAATAGGTGACAGGCAGAAACAGAGACAGGGAAGGTCACTCTTACATTTTAACACCTTTCATCAGTCTGTGTACTGTAGCCAAAGGGCAAGGAAACGGTGATATATTCCAAAGACCTACGTATCGAATAACTAAAGATTAAGGGCCCCATCAGCTGTCCACAGCTAAAACGGGGAAGCTAAGGGAAAAAAATTAACGCTCGCTAAGCCCCTGTTTACCTGATGATTACAGGGCAGGCACTGAGTCCAGCAGCCTGCCCCGTAGCGGCAGCTAGGGTCCTGGATGCTCAGGGCAGCGCTAACGCGCCGTCCTAGGCATTCTCTCCATGGAGTCCATAGGACTCAATGGCAGCTTCTGCGTCACATGACTGGCAGGCTCTCGCCTCTCGCGAGATCCTGCAGGTTGGCAGAGTGATTGCGTTGGGAGACTGGGGACTTTTTTCCCCAGTCTCAGTCTGCTCCCGGTGGCCATCGAGCCGCTGTTCTCACTGCGGGATGAGAGGTAAGCATTTGTTTATTGGGGGTTTTTCAGCTGCAGCTAACTAGTTCTGCAGATGCGGAATCAGTTACCACCAGCTCTAAGCTGAAGCAAACTTTTTTAGTTAATGACAACTCATTGTAATTAGCGTTAGGAACTCTTTTTAGCGTGAGATTCCAGGGCAGGCGCCACTTTAGCACCTTGCCCCAGAACCATGCGCTACCCTCGGGGATACTTGCAGAAACGCTTCCGCATCGCTGCGAGTCTCACCTCCTGTAGTCTGTACGGCTACATGGAGGGTTGCGCTGCAGCGCCACGGAGAGATCCTGACCTGGAGAGACACTGGGGACTATTTGTCCCCAGTTTCATTCTGTTCCCGGCAGCAAGAAGCAGCATATCTGGCTCTGTTCTCGCCACAGGATGAGAGATGAGTATCGGATTTATTGGTGGTGGTTTTAGCTGGTGCTAAATGATTCTACAACAGCGGTTTGAGTTAACATCATATTTTAGAAATGTAAAAATCTGTGTTTAACCCATCGGTCCATAATTAGCGGTAGGACTTTGTAATACCTTACTTATCATAATGCTAATTACTGATTGCGCCTAATTTTCCCCATGTTAAGTATAGGATGCGCAAAGTACAGTAAGCTTGCACAAGCTAGCAAAATCAATGAAGTGCTGACGGATTTTTAACTTGTTTAGTTTTAGGGCTGTAATATGAAGGCGTTAACCTCCCTGGCGGTCTAATTTTTTCAAAATTTCGTGTCTAAAACCGTCTCAATTTTTTTTTAAAGGAAACGTGTTTTTGTACATAGTTAGCCTGTAATAATTAGGAATCACGCACTGAAATCCGTGCAATCAAGAGTCCTTACTGGTAAAATCCTTTATAAATAAATAAATCAATAAATAAAGAAAAATAAATAGTAAATACACTGAGTCCGATAAAGTTTGAAACATAACATAATAATTTATTATCCCAAAAATAATTATCCAAAATAATGCAAATAAATGATATTCAATAAAATACAACAAAAAACACTGAAATCTGTCTGAAAAGAAGGGTGAGACGATGTATGGTCTGTTTCTTATCTTGTAGTGCCACCTAGTGGCCATTCATAAACATTGCACATTGGATTATACTGTGTATTATATATTTTTTCTAAGTTTGCTGCTGGTCCCGCCCCCCTGCATCGTGTGGCTCGCTGGGAGCCTTACCAGGAAGCAACACGCAATCACAATGCGGGGGACAGCCAGGGAGCACAGGAGGAGGTGAGTATGCATCCAGCCCGAGTGTGGCTCGGGGTTACCGTTCGCGGTAGTGAAATTTAACCCCGAGTCACACTCGGGAATACCACCAGGGAGGTTAAAGTCACTTATCCTGACTCTAACGCTTACAAACCCAAATGCTACAGTTAGCTTTCAGTATATAATCTAACAATATGAAGGAAATATTTTAATATGTGCAAACAATAATGTATTATTCCTTTAATTACAATAGAATTGTTTTCTAATGGATTTTGAACTGGAAATTCTTCTGTAATTTTTATATGCATAATCCTAATTTCGACACGGCGACTATCTGAACTATCCTTCAGAATGATGCTAAGGGGAGTTAAACATCAAACATAATGGAATAGAAGCAGATATCCTGACTTTCATATATTTCTGTATGCATACCACCACCCCTGTGCACCTACTTCATAATTCATACACAAATTCACAATAACTTTCATATATACAAGGGGGTGCTGATAAGTATTGAGCCTTACCCAGAAATAAATTGAGATAGGAAGCTGTAAATTGTAGGGTGTACTGGACTATTTGTCTATATTCAATGGTGCAAAAACCAACAACCTATGATTTTAACTTAGCTTTTTTTTTCAGTCCAAAGTGAACATGGCAGCATCTCCAGAACAGTTTAATGTGGAAGAGCATAGGACCATAGTCAAGTTCCTGTTTCTCCATGGGAAAGGTGCGAAGCAGATCCATGATGAAATGTCACAAACTTTGGGTTACAGTGGCCCTTCATATGCAACAGTTAAACATTGGGTTGTCAATTTTAAAACTGTCCGTTTCGGTGTTGAAAGCAAGAAACCCAGTGGGAGGCCTGTTTCTGCACTGTGCCTGCAAATCTAAAAGCCATACATGACATGATCATGGAGGACCACCGAATATCAGCTAAAAGTATTGCTACATATCTGGGAATATCATGTGAGAGAGCTGGTGCCATTATCCACAACGACTTGGAAATGAGAAAGCTTGCAGCAAAGTGGATCCCAAAACGTTTTACAACCGGACAAAAGAGGAGACGCCTCGTCACAAACTGCAGGTGAAACTATAGCAAAACTGACCTCCTTAGGCTTTCAAGTGATGTCCCATCCACCCTATTCGCCCGACCTGGCTCCTTCTGACTATCATCTGTTCCCCAATATCAAAAAAACCCTAAAGGGACAACGATTTGGGAATGTTCTTGAGGCAACTAATGCTGCAAATGAGTGGTTACAACAGAAGTCGAAGACTTTTATTTGCATAGACTTAAGAAGCTGCAGGACAGATGTCACAAGTGCACTGACCTCCTGGGGGAATATGTAGAATAGTGGCAGTTACAGATTCTTAGCTCAATTTTTTGTGGGTAAGGCTCAATACTTATCACCACACACCAGTGACACCACACACACCACTTCCTCTTACATGCTTGTCCATTTTAATTTCACCTCTAAGATTCTTATATAAATGTATCTTTCAATGCATGCTCCATATTATATTCACACATCAACATTCAAAAAAATGTTTTACGTTTTATATTTGCTTATGCAACCAAATTGCAACGTAGAATCAAAGGAAATAGAGGGGCAAGATCATGGCATAGTAGAAAAGGTTGATTTTACATTCTAGGAGAAATAAAAAAATGAGGGAGGAAAGAAAACAGAGGTGGACGTGTCCCTTTTAAATTCTTTGATATAATCTGTTTTTGAATTTACCAATGTTTTCAAACCTTTTCATCTCAGGACACGCGGAGAAGGCCCTAAAGATCAAACCACTCCATCAGAATGTTAATGGCAAATTAAGTCATTTAAATAATTAGTATGATATGGTTTCAGTTCTATTCAAAAATAAATCTCCAAATTGTTCCACTGCCCCATTTAAACTTTGTGTTACTGTTCTACTAGGTACTCACCCTTTGTGGAATTGCAAAACCAAATAACCCAACACACTTGTGGACCATCCACAGTACACCAGCGAGCTATGACTGATTTAAAAACATTGGATTACATTATTTGGGTTCATATGGAAGTAGACTCAGGTAGCTCTTGCAGCATATAATAGCATTAAAGCATTTCATAGAAATATGGAAAATATGAAGCAGAGACTGGAGATTGTAATTTCAATCAATTATAATTCCATAAATAGTGAATAGAAATACATGGATGGAGCCGAACATGATGGCCGCTTGCTAGACGAGCTCCGCTCGGACCAGGAGAAAACCCCGCACTACATGCAGCAGCCGCCGGCTATGGGACGAGGGAAAGGGAAGAACTCGACCACTACCACCCCCAGATCCCTTACACACCCCAGAACGGCCCGTTTGGAGACTTTTTCGCGCCACAAGCCGCTTCTCCGGCCCACTCACAGTCACCTAAAATGGCGTCCTCCCCATCAAGGCCGGAATTCTCTCTGCCGGACCTCGGGGCGGCCTCCCAACGCATAGAACGCTCCCTGGCTGGAATGCCAACACGTGGTGACATTAGGGAGATGATCGCAGAAGTCCGTGACTCAATGCAACAGGACATCTCTAACCTGAGGACGGAGGTGGAAACTCTGGAGACCAGGGTGGCTGTCCTGGAGCACTAGGCGACATGTGCTGCAGAAAAAGAACAAGAACCATCTATCTCCCCACAAACCTTGTCAGGGGTCTGGAGGAAATTGGACGACCTAGACAATCACTCGAGGAGACAAAACCTACGGATCCGGGGTGTACCGGAAACGGAGACCGCCACGCGAAGGTACCTCGTAGGTCTTTTTAATTTTCTTTTGGGCGCACGAGAGGTACACCCAGAAGATCTGGCCCGCGCACATCGAGCCCTTCGCCCAACGCCTACTTCACCAGACGAGCCACCGAGGGACATCATTTGCTGCCTCTCCTCATTTAAGCTGAAAGAGCGTATTTATCTCTCGGCACGCGCCCAACGCACTTGGGACTTTAGAGGAGAGCAGATCGGTATATTTAACGACCTCTCCCCAACAACCCTTCAGGCCCGGAGATTTTTACGACCGGTCACCCAGGTGCTGCAACGGGAAAAGATTCCGTACCAATGGGGGTACCCACTCTCGCTCTCGGTGAGGCATAACAACCTGACATTATCCATCCGCACTCCAGAAGATGTTCCCCAATTTATGCGATCCCTGAACCTTCCAGATTTGCAGGTACAAGCATGGGGGACTTTTGATTTTAGGCCGCAACTCGGTCCTGAAGCACCGCTGCAAAGTGGGAGTAGCCCGCAACGACATCGGCCTCGGCAGAGACCCCAGAGATCCCTGGAAAATCCCGGACCATAAGAGACCAACCTCTTATCCTGATCTCACTCGTTTTCTACTCCCGTCAACCTATATGACACATTTACCTACTGCCCCACAC
Source organism: Leptobrachium leishanense (assembly GCA_009667805.1). Taxonomy (NCBI): domain Eukaryota; kingdom Metazoa; phylum Chordata; class Amphibia; order Anura; family Megophryidae; genus Leptobrachium; species Leptobrachium leishanense. Next base: position 115,729,330 of record CM019065.1, on the reverse strand, counting down.
GCATTAAGCTCCCTGCAATGGTACTAGGAAACCACGACCCCCCTTCCTGCAATGCAGGTAGATGTCGGGGTTCCGGCATCATCTACCCCCACCTCCCCCATATGTGGACCCTTCTTGCTAACGCCCGGACAAGATGGCCCCCCCTCTTTTCTTTTTTATTTGTCCTCTAATTGCATGCTACAATATACCATGGACATGAGGCGAACTATGATTGAGAACTCTTATCCTGTTTAGGACCAAGGTATGAAAAAGATAAATGGGAGTGGGGTGTGGGGCGGTGGACCTTTCACCCTTTTCACGTTGAAAGATCTTAAGGGTCAAAGGCGAATACACTGTTTTTCCCGAACTAAGATAAAGTCTTCTCCTATTACCCCACAACCCCATGCATAATATATACGAACCCAATCCACATCCAGAGGTATCTGAACCCCCTTGTGTTTTTTTTTTTATCTAACACACACCCCAACTGTTTTTCACACCTTCTCCTATAGAATGGGAAATCTGGTATACACACATGATTGAGGAGGTTGGTAGTCTTCGACGGGATTATACCTGTCGCGAGACTCTGCCTAATATTTTCGCTCACGCTCCCCTGCGGGACGAGCACGCAATTTGTCCTTTTTTTTTTTTTTTTTCTCCTCTGCTCCACAATTCCCCACTACCCTGACCACCGATTACTCGGCTGTTCCGCTATGCTTTCCACTTCCATATCGCAGTTGGGCGGATGGTTTTGTGTTATTGTGTCTCAGTAATGTATTATGAACGACGTGGCCCATAGTGGTTCCGCTATGTTTCTCACTTCCATATCGCAACTAAGCGGCTAGCTTTGTACTACAATATTTGGGTATTGTATTGTTAATGACATGGCCCATGGTGGTTCCACTATGCTTCTTACTTCCATATCGCAACTGAGCAGATAGTGTCATTTTTATAGTAGCTAAGTATTGTATTATGCATGACGAGGCCCGGACTTTCACACTTCGCAAATGTCACTCCTATTAACTTGCAGGTCGTTCTTCCCAATGACCCAACACAACTCATGAGGTTAATTTCAGTCCTTCTTCGCCTCCCCCCTACTCTTTTTCGCCCACAAGTTGAGATCTCGGGATCTATATCTGGTATTAGCTAATAAGATACCCGCACAACCTCCTTTTCCCTCCCCCCGACCCAATATGGTGAAACTCACGTTTATTTGGGTTATATTCCTGGTCCGTTAGCTCCTATCTTTTATAATTCTGTTTTTGATATTACTGTATTATTGCCTTGCACTGCTGTCTACCCACCTGACCCCACGAGGCTCGGTGTAACCTTCCCAGGGGATAATCAGACGAGACCTCGGTCTTTCCTGATTCCGGTTCCCTGGTACACCATTTACCTCATTACCTGCGCCACTTCCTGTCCGTTGGCGTGTTTTCTCTCCTTTCATTCCCTACAACCTCCAGATCCTCAGATCCCCCTCTGTGACCCCTTCCCCCCCATATATATATATATATATATAACAAACCAAGAAGAGAGCACTCCAAACAACATGCACAAACAGTACAGAAGAAACCACAACAGCAGCTAAATTCATTTAAAAACAGGAGATTTAACCAGGTTTAACCCTTTAAATGCCTACAAACAATTCTTATTCCCTTCAAATGCACTATAGATCTTAACCTTGAATGTTGAGCTGTGTTGAAAATGGTGGAAGTTTAGTTTGCAATGGATGGCCATGGATTGCGTAAGCCTGCCAACAGCGACAATGTATTCCACCCTTGGCAGGTCCTATCATACTAACCTAATGACTGCTCTTATGGGATAAACTTACTTATTGAGGACCCAGTCCTTTCTGAAGCTCCCTGCAGATCAAGGTTAAATAGAACCTGTGGGTGGAGCACCTGTGACAGGGAGGGGTGCTTGCCCAAGGGTTGTCAGCCCTTTTCATACAAAATACACAAGAAGGGCAGCACTCAACCTTAACTACGCTTTCAGTGCGGGTGCATCTCAAGACAGTATAATACAACAAACCAAGAAGAGAGCACTCCAAACAACATGCACAAACAGTACAGAAGAAACCACAACAGCAGCTAAATTCATTTAAAAACAGGAGATTTAACCAGGTTTAACCCTTTAAATGCCTACAAACAATTCTTATTCCCTTCAAATGCACTATAGATCTTAACCCTTGAATGTTGAGCTGTGTTGAAAATGGTGGAAGTTTAGTTTGCAATGGATGGCCATGGATTGCGTAAGCCTGCCAACAGCGACAATGTATTCCACCCTTGGCAGGTCCTATCATACTAACCTAATGACTGCTCTTATGGGATAAACTTACTTATTGAGGACCCAGTCCTTTCTGAAGCTCCCTGCAGATCAAGGTTAAATAGAACCTGTGGGTGGAGCACCTGTGACAGGGAGGGGTGCTTGCCCAAGGGTTGTCAGCCCTTTTCATACAAAATACACAAGAAGGGCAGCACTCAACCTTAACTACGCTTTCAGTGCGGGTGCATCTCAAGACAGTATAATACAACAAACCAAGAAGAGAGCACTCCAAACAACATGCACAAACAGTACAGAAGAAACCACAACAGCAGCTAAATTCATTTAAAAACAGGAGATTTAACCAGGTTTAACCCTTTAAATGCCTACAAACAATTCTTATTCCCTTCAAATGCACTATAGATCTTAACCCTTGAATGTTGAGCTGTGTTGAAAATGGTGGAAGTTTAGTTTGCAATGGATGGCCATGGATTGCGTAAGCCTGCCAACAGCGACAATGTATTCCACCCTTGGCAGGTCCTATCATACTAACCTAATGACTGCTCTTATGGGATAAACTTACTTATTGAGGACCCAGTCCTTTCTGAAGCTCCCTGCAGATCAAGGTTAAATAGAACCTGTGGGTGGAGCACCTGTGACAGGGAGGGGTGCTTGCCCAAGGGTTGTCAGCCCTTTTCATACAAAATACACAAGAAGGGCAGCACTCAACCTTAACTACGCTTTCAGTGCGGGTGCATCTCAAGACAGTATAATACAACAAACCAAGAAGAGAGCACTCCAAACAACATGCACAAACAGTACAGAAGAAACCACAACAGCAGCTCTCTTCTTGGAGTGCTCTCTTCTTGGTTTGTTGTATTATACTGTCTTGAGATGCACCCGCACTGAAAGCGTAGTTAAGGTTGAGTGCTGCCCTTCTTGTGTATTTTGTATGAAAAGGGCTGACAACCCTTGGGCAAGCACCCCTCCCTGTCACAGGTGCTCCACCCACAGGTTCTATTTAACCTTGATCTGCAGGGAGCTTCAGAAAGGACTGGGTCCTCAATAAGTAAGTTTATCCCATAAGAGCAGTCATTAGGTTAGTATGATAGGACCTGCCAAGGGTGGAATACATTGTCGCTGTTGGCAGGCTTACGCAATCCATGGCCATCCATTGCAAACTAAACTTCCACCATTTTCAACACAGCTCAACATTCAAGGGTTAAGATCTATAGTGCATTTGAAGGGAATAAGAATTGTTTGTAGGCATTTAAAGGGTTAAACCTGGTTAAATCTCCTGTTTTTAAATGAATTTAGCTGCTGTTGTGGTTTCTTCTGTACTGTTTGTGCATGTTGTTTGGAGTGCTCTCTTCTTGGTTTGTTGTATTATACTGTCTTGAGATGCACCCGCACTGAAAGCGTAGTTAAGGTTGAGTGCTGCCCTTCTTGTGTATTTTATATATATATATATATATATATATTTTTTTTTTCTTTCTCTTCTCTTCTTCTTCTTCTTACTGCTCTAACTGTTCTCTCCCACTCCTTATCTCCCTCTCTACCCCTTCACATCGCTTGAGCACAGATGTATGCACAGGGTTCGCTAAAGCTGGTCACTTATAATGTCAGAGGCCTGAACACTCCAGAGAAACGCAAACAGATATTGCGGGAGCTCCGGGCGCACAAGGCGTCAGTGGCTTTCCTGCAAGAAACCCACTTTAAACAAGACAAACAGCCGTCTTTTAAGGACAGCAACTTCCCGACAGGATACTTCAGTAATTATACGGGTGGCAAATCCCGAGGTACTGCGATTGTTTTTTCTTGTGACATACCCTTTATTGAAAAAGATATAGCTTCAGACCCAGAGGGACGATTCCTGTTTCTTAAAGGTCAAATTTCAGACACCATGTACACCTTCGCTTCCATTTACCTTCCAAACAAAGCCCAAAACCGATGCCTCGCTACTATATTAAAATCCCTATCCACATTTCAAGAGGGTGTTCTCATCCTGGCAAGGGATTTTAACGTGGCGCTTGACCCTAAAATGGACACTTCATTAGGCTCCACATCCCTCCCCCATAATATCCTAGCACAAATAAGGCGCACCCTAGACTCCCACCAATTGGTGGACGTCTGGCGGGCTTTTCACGGGGGAGAGAGGGGTTACTCCTTCTACTCTCCGGTACACAAAGTATATTCCAGGATCGACTACATTTTTATACCCCAATATCACTTCCAACTCACCAAATCAGCAGACATTCACTTAGGCACATGGTCAGACCACTCTCCCCTTTCGGTTCAGTTGGTTTCCCCACTCTACATACCGCGCGAACGGACTTGGCGACTCAACTTGTCCTTACTGACAGACCCCGGACTCTTAGAGGAGACTAAACTCATTCTCTCCAATTACTTCCGAGAGAACATACAACCTGATACCGCTCTCCCCACGGTATGGGAAGCCCATATGGCGGTAATCAGAGGCTTCTTAATTAGCAAAGGCACTGCAGCTAAGAAATTACGGCAGGCCCAGATTACTGATCTACTTACTGAAATTAGATCATCAGAAACTCAACATGCTGAAACAGGAGACCCCCTTCTTTATCAATCCCTATTGAAGACTCGCTCAACCCACTCACCTGTCGTCTGACCTGAAGTTTCAGGCTATTAAAACTAATGTCTTTTATGCCCTGAATGAAAACAAACCGGGAAACCTGCTGGCACAGCTCCTCCAATCGAGACGTAATAAGGCATATATACCACGCTTGCAACTACCAACGGGTCATACCACTATCAAACCAGACCTGATCGCGGAAGACCTCCGCTCCTATTTCGCGTCACTGTACTCGATTCAATCCGCTCAGTATCCACAAATAGATACTAAAGACATCTCCACATATCTGAAACGCCACATTCACCACACTCTGTCAGGTGAGGAGGCGACGAAATTAGGATCCCCAATATTAGAAGAAGAACTCGCCTCAGCTCTTAAACAAAGTAAAGCATACAAATGCCCTGGACCTGACGGCCTCCCCACCGAATATTATAAGTTGCTCAAAACTGAACTTCTCCCACACATGCTGGCCACCTATAACTCCTTACTGGAGGAGGAGACATTCCATCAGTCGACATTGGCGGCTACTATCTCCCTCATACCCAAACCTGGCAAAGACCTGCTCTTTAGCTCTAGTTACAGACCAATCTCGCTCCTTAACTCGGACGTGAAACTGCTAGCTAGGGTCTTAGCCACTCGCCTACAACACTTCCTACCACGCTTAGTGGAACCTGACCAGGTGGGTTTCATCCCAGGGAGAGAGGCCCGAGACGCCACTTCCAGAGTTATTAACGCAATAGCCCTAGCACAGAAAGAACACATACCACTTTTACTGCTGTCCACAGATGCCGAAAAAGTCATTCGACAGAGTCTTATGGCCATATCTTAATCAAGCACTTAAAGGCTTTGGCCTTGGTGACGGCTTCCTCAAATGGATCTCGGCGCTCTACTCAAACCCAACAGCTAGAGTTAGAGTTAATGGTGCCCTTACTCCATCATTCGCGATACAAAACGGAACAAGACAGGGGTGCCCCCTCTCGCCCCTTCTTTTTGCCCTAGCACTGGAACCTCTCTTGGCATCCATTCGAGCAAATACTGCTATTCCAGGTTTACCCGGAGACTCTCACCAACATAAAGTCTCAGCTTACGCTGATGACTTGATGTTTTTCCTGTCGCACCCAGAGCGAAGTCCACAGTAAAACATGGTTTTACTGGGACAGCTTCGTCTCGTCCAGAGATCTCACTCTTTGGAGGGATTCACTACCAGAAGATCAAACTGACGAACCTCAACACATGATGCCGGACTGCGCCGGGGGCTCCCCGTAATAATCACTCTGACACCATCTCTCGTGCATATTTGTGTTCACCACCAGACACAATCCCACCCCCCCTCCTTTTTTCCTTCTTTTTTTTTTTTTTTGTAACACCCTCTCCCCTCCCAGTACCCCTTTTACTGGTTTTACTGACCTTTGTCCCAGTTTGGATCTGTATACTTTACCTCCTCTTTTCTTCGACTATGATTGCCTCCATCTTATACTTTCACTCAAGCGGAACCTTACTCAGCCAATACGCTACTGAGACATTTTTTCAGAAGTTATATATTTCTCTAACCTCTTACCACTTAACAAAAACTTAAATCGATTTCACCACGCCTCGTGGGATGAGGGAAGTTTACTGGACGCTTTCTTTTTTATGAGTTATAATCACAAATAGACAAGTAACACGAGTTTGTAATTCATATAACAATGAGACCTACTTTAGGTCACACGAATGGCGGCATTCTTTGTTCAATCTTTATTCACCAGCTATTGTACAAGCCTTAATTGTAAACTGTATCGGTTGTTTCACACTGTTTGCATAATTTTGTCTGTTTTCAATAAACTCTTTATTGGTAAAAAAAAAAATACATGGATGGACAAATCAACTCTGACATTACCAACATTTTCTTACACCCCCAGACTCTTATTTTCTTCCAGCAACATGTATGTACTAAAACCTGAAACAGACTGAGACTGAATCTATTTCTTTTCGCAATTTACTTTCAAAGTGAGAAATTGTTGACATATAGATGTTATAATTTGACACACTTATATTGTCACTAATTTCCCAAACGTGTGATTGAACTGTAAACCAATAAGGCAGAATGTAGCCACAGGCAGCACTTCATTCTCTTGAAAATAAATTAATAAGGAGAACCATGTGTGACTAAAATATGCATTTTTTATGCTACAGACATGTAAGCCCATATATAATTCTATGATTATCTGTACGTGTCTTACCAGTCTGCTGAAATAGTACAAACTGCAATGCTATTTATTTTTATGTAATTCTAGCAGTTGACTCCTGCCAATAAGTGGAGCAGTTGCAAAATAACAAATAATTAGTTGTAGTGTTTTTGTCTGTTCCTGCATTTTATAAGCACACATTCTCCACTATCATCTGAGCCAACACAGGGCCATATTACAATCATCACGCTAAAACAGGGACGCGAAATATAGAAAACCTGCACCTGCAGGTTTCTCCTTTGCGTCCCCACTTTAGCATGATATTACAGGACAGGTGCTAATCCAGCAGCCTGCTCCGTAATACAGGATGCCCGAGGCAGCTCTAAGTGCCGCTGCAAGCATACCCCCCATGGAGTCCATAGGACTCCATTGAGGCTTCCACTGCCGGTCACATGACCTGCAGGATATCGTTGCTCGCGAGATCTGGCAGGTCGATGGAGTGATCGCAATGGGAGATTGGGGGACTTTTTCCCCCAGTCTCTCTCTGCTCCCAGCGGTAAAGAAGAAGCAGATGGAGCCGCCATTCTTGCCACGGGATGAGAGGTGAGTATCTGATTTTTGGTGTTTTTTTAGCTGGTGCTGACTGAGTCTGCAGAAGTAGAATCAGTTAGCACCAGCTCTTACCTGTGGTTAACTTTTCAATTAACCGCAGCGGGACGTAATTAGTGTTAGGACTTTGTAAACCTAATGCTAATTAACTCTTTGTGCTCCCATGTTAAGCATAGGGGAGTGCAAAGTACAGTAAGCTTGTGTTGAAAAGCGCAAGCTCTGAATCGCTAACCGTTTTTTTAACCTGTTAGCGTTCGGAATGGAATATGGTCAGCCCGCGCTAGGGCCACCAACGCTAACGTTAATGCTCACACAGCTGAGCGCTAACGTTAGCATTTTAATAGGGCCCACATTTTGGTGCAATTAATCTCTGAGAGTAGAGCAGCACGATTTGGTGTCACTCAGATGATCATGATTTGGCGGTTTAGTATTTGAGTCTTATTTTAGTTGTCCTCATTTAATCTAAGCATGTAAAGTAGAATCTCCTAGATTACTAGGAATTCAGAGTTTTTCAGCCCAGAACTTTCTGAAATTAAAAATATCTTGCAGAAGACAGTGGTGTCAATTAAAAGGAAAACTGCACATGTCAGGTGTCCACTTGCAGTGGAATAACCGAAACAGAAATTATAAGATATAAAATGTGGAAATTTAAATTAGAAATGCTGCCCTTCAACCATAACTGGTGGGATGTGCTAAGCAAAAGCATTCACATTGCTCATTTTACAGATTTCAACAGAGTAAAAGGTGTGCTAGAAAAAAATCACTTACTATCTGTTCACAAATTACTGACGATAAATTAATTAAAATCTGCAAATTGTATATAATCTTCATTATTTAAACTGCATGAACATCAAATTTAAAGCAACACTGTTGACACTGGTGAGCTGAAAATATCCTATGCTTTTCCTTATCCCTTTTTCTGTCCCTTGGGGCTTCGGCAGCTTTCAGAGTGGAGGGTGTCCCTCCACCCAAAAGGCTCTCAAGCTGATGCAACGTTTATCTTTTAATGCTTCTCTATGAAACAATATTGAGAGGCATTTGATTGGCCCTATGCATACTAGTCAATGCACAGGGCAATCAACAAATGTTCAGCTTCCAGTGCGTCCTACAGCAAAAGCGGTGGCGTTATAAGAAGAAGTAGCTCTAAACCATTTTAAGTAATTTATGGGAGTTTCAAGATTTCTGGCTAGAGGATCAGGAGCTATTTATAATTAGTAAACTATGCCTGGAATCAAATGAAAATGGCAGGAAATGTGCGGAAAGCAGTGTGCTTCTGGGGAAGATCTGCAGGTCATAAAAGTGTCGTAATAGAGAAGTAATGAAATAAAAAAGTATCCTGTTTTCTGCTCCTACTTTGTAAAAAGCTTTTCCCCTGCGACCAGCTGTTTTGTTGTCTTGCATTAATCTAATTATCTAATCTAATTAAATAGTTATTTAACCAATAACATTGCTTACTTTACATTTATTTGCATACAAGTCAATTAATGATCTTTCAGGATGCATACTAAACAAAACGTGGGAGACAAAGTGGGACTCTGCTGTGCAATGCATACATTTGATTATGCACTTGATGTTATATCAGACACATGATCAAAACCTAAATGTCTAAAGTGTTTTTAAATGGTGTCTCAAAAAAAAACAAGGAGTGAATTTATTGAAAGCAGGTAAAGGTCAATACAGGATGTTACACCATGACTTTAATAATTCAATTGCTATGTGTCTTGGTGAAAACTATAGGAAAAATGGCAGGTGTGACAAACGTTGCTTTGACTGATTGAATTCCAAATCCTACAATTAATGTTTTGAGTTTCTTAAAGCTTTTTAATTTTTTATTGTGTATTTCTTAACGTACTTTACTTTATGTATTTTATTATAATGTTTATGCTGTATGAGTAAGTTTTACAATTTCACAATTTCAACTATTAAACCATGAGAATTAATAAAACGGAATATTTGCTTGATGTAGCTTTACAGAAACTCAGAGGGACTCACCGGATGAGGATGATAACTGATGGTGTTTGTGCCATTGCTCCAATCATACTGCAAACACACATAACACAAAGGAATGTGAGAAAGGCCTCTTGACAACCAGGGCTGGGACATTTTCCAGGAACCACTGTGGTGTTCTCAATGGGCACAGACGTTAGACATGAGCATCCAGCCAGATTCTAAATGAAAAACATAGTGCAGAGGTTATGAAAGAGATTTTTTTTTGTCATTACTGCTACAAGATGGACAATTTGTAAAGTGTAACTGCCAAATGCTCATTAAGCTGTGCATGATTAATCCTCCAGTTAACCCTTGACTAACTTTTATCCCGTGTTCTATTTAACTTCATGACAACAAAAGATAAAACTAGCTTGCACATTTTTAGTTGAACACATCAGTTGCATACGCCCTACCTGAATAGACTGCTTCCCCGAGCAGTCCCCTCATCCTGTAACCTCCGATCCAGGACCAGCACCTTACTTGCAATACCACAATACAAAAAGAAAGTGTCTCGATCCTCATTTTCCTACAGAGCACCGCAATTATGGAATAACCTCCCAGACACCATCAAATCTTCCCCCAGTCTAAAGTCATTTAAGAGACCTCGATACATAATGTACCTGTAAACATGTAGTGTAGCATAAGGAGTATATTTATTACATATTTATTATCTGTTAATCTGTATATTTTGTTTTTGTTTTTAATATCTTGCATTGTATTACTTTGTATTTCTGTACCTACTGTAACAATTCAATGTTCTTGAACCCAGAATATACTTGAAAACGAGAGAAATTTCAATGTATCCTTCTTGGTAAAATACTTTATAAATAATAAATAATAATAAAAATACAGTTTTATTCGTGAACAGACCTAGTTAGCGAGAGACACACATTACATCAACCTACATGGTCGTACCTTGCTTCAAACCACATCTTGTAAAAAATGCCATTCGATATCTTAACAAACACCAACATGCATCATTGTATAAAATAAGTTATTCTGAATGAGTAGAGCTGTTAAAGGCATTTTCATAAATAAATAGCCAATATTTATGGTTTAAAATCAAGATCAAGACTGCAAGATATTTTGGAACTTTATAAATACTTGTGTACGTGTAACATATATTATCCGCTGAAATAGAGAACTCGTGAATGCTTTTTATGTTAACTTCAGTGGAATTTTTTTTTATATTTGAGGAGGACTCTAAGCAGATTGCTTAGTATATGGCTATTCACAAGTAAAGTATCTTTGGTACTGTCACAGGATATTGTACTATTGTTACAAAAATCTATAAGCTTGGAATATATAATAGCCACAACTTAAATAGAGGACCCCATGAGGAATCAAATAATAATAATACCAGGGACAATAGGGAGGGCTATTCAATAAGTACCGCCGGTATTGCAAATGCCACCATTCCACTAAAGTAAACCACATAGACCAACAGGAAAATCTGCACAATGAAGTTTCTCCTGTCACTATTTGGACTTTACCTTTGAGGAATGCTGGCTTTTTTAGCTTTTTTTGTCTTGTACATCAAACATGTTTGGTATTCATTAAAAAAGAGGTATCCTTTCACCTGCTCTTTGATTGGTTTGATGTAGTGTGGTCATGTGTACACAACTGAGCAATCAGAGCAGAGTGTTCTCTGACTCCTCAATTAGGCTACACATGTCTACCCTACATAAAAAAAAAATGAGAAGAACTCCATAGATGGAGCTCTTTCCTTAGCTGAAAAAATTTACAAAGTAATGCTACTGGATAGAAATTCTAATTAAATACTATTGGGCCTATTGTGATAATGCATACTCAAGCTATCAGCATGGAAGGATCTCCTGGATACGTCAATCACTGGATGACAGGTAAATATCTCCTATATAGTGCTTTAATTTTATGGGTTCATTTAGTGAGTTTTAAAAATGATTTAGGGCTAAGGAAGAGAGGGTTAGGCTCATAGATGCTTTCCTATCATATTAGAAGGAAAGGGGTAGTTATTTTAATGAATTACCCTTTTAATATATATATAATGGTTCCCTCTATATAAATAACCCCTTAGGGCTCATTAGTTTTTTGGATGGGAAACAGCTGAATTGCATTGTAGCCTACCTTCTCTCCATTTACCTCCTCACTGATCAATTTATAGGCTAGGGTCAGACGAATGCATTTTTCACATCTGTCGTCAAAAAGTGCGTTGATGCGTCCGAACGCATTTTTTCACGGAATACGCGATAGCGGTCATACGATGTGCAATTTCGGCAGTGATGTTTTTACGGATCCAAACCTGGAAACTTTGGGTGTCTGGACATTATGTTGGCCGGACATGAGCAGCGTCTGACGTCTCCTAATCAAGAACACACGCCACTATGCGGACGCAGCGCACTCTGTACGTCAGTACTATTGGTTCGACGTTCTTGCAAAAATGCGTTAGTTTGCCGCTTGCGTTTTGCGCGGCCGAACTTTCGTGCGGCCGTACTTCGTGTGTGGGCCTGCGTTGGACGTCATTTGCTGCTATCACAGCCGTAATAAATTGCAGCTAAACGCACGTTCGCACTGCGCTCGTCTGATCCCAGCCATAGTCGGCATGGGTGGATCGGAGGCCACCCTTATGCCATCAACCTAATGTGGCTTAACATTGCAACCATGTAATTTGCTGTGATGTTACTTGACACTGACTTCAATGCTGGACAGATCCCAACTTTCCATGTAGGAATGCCAAACTGTGATGCACTTGGTGCGTGCTGCACTGCTCTGCAATCCAAGTGCAATGCAAATGAGGCAGGCAGTTTTGCGTCAATATCATGCATAATGTTCCCTTATCAATTCTTAGTAAATCTGCCCTATATACGTTCTTCACACCCTAACGTATGTGGATTAAGATTCATTGCATGATAGAACTGGTATGTGGCCTATCTAGAAGGAGGGGTATTCAATTGTGATTATTGATAGGAGACCAGGAATAATAAAATAGACAGAACAATCTGTTCCTGGATATAAATTTGTTTTTATTTGCTTCTAGAATTCGGAATATCTTCTCAGTACTACTTGTATGTATATGATCTATGTTCGAGATAGAGGGTCCTGAGGACAGGTTTGGGAAACACTGGTTTACGAGATATAGACTCAGGCAGAGTGATTTGCTTTATTGTTATGTTATGTCATTCTTTTTTGCCTGAATTTTTAGACACAGTAATAAACAACAGCACACGTAAGCATAGAATTAACTATTTTCCCAGTGCCCCTTATATTATTATTTTAGTTTAATGTAAGGCACTGCTAGGAAATTTAGAGTAATAGATAAACAAATAAAATTGACTTAGGAAGTAAAATCTAATAAATCAGAGTTTGAATCTAGAATCATTCAATCATAACTCATGGACGAATGAAGTGATATACTTTTTATATTTCAATAATTTCCTAAACAGATGTAACTTTCCCTGTGGTCACTTGTCTATGCCCTCATTCTTTAAAGAATGGCAGCATCTTCTAATATTGCAAAGTAATCCTCTGCAGATTACTGTACTGTACTTAATCCATTTGTAAATGTGAAATCAAATAATTTGCAAACATTGTTGAATAGAAAATTAAATATTTATTAATTTAGCAGCAAGTTTTTTATTTCAGTAGGTAATTGTCTCCATAAAATGAAGACATGGGTAGAAGGAAATTGCTTCTCGGGGCTAATGCTGTGCTTAAAATGAGCTATCCCTCCTGTGACACTTATTTTGCAGACTTGAATTAACCATGGCAAAAATGTTTAGATTTTACTTAAAAGTCCATCTGCTGTGAGCTTTAAATTAGTCTTTTAAAAAGGATACCCTGGACGTTTGAAGTATTTAACGGATAAAGGCTAATTGTAAAGTATCAGGGTTATTCAGAGAGAGTGAAAAGCAGGAGAATGACTGGAGAATGAAAAATTCTAGGACAAAATAGCCGATTTGGAAAGTGAGATGAATGGGAGAATTTTTCTGGTCTGGCTATTTTGACCTAGAATTTTTCATTCTCCAGTCATTCTCCAGTCATTCTCCAGTCATTCTCCTGCTTTTCACGCTCTCTGAATAACCCTGTATATGTTAAAACTCAGTGATATTGCACATGAACAAAATCTCCAGAAACATATGTTCCAGCTCCCCTAGATAGTGTTCGTTTGTAGTATGTGAGCTGAAAAAAGTGACGGGTGTGTGATCAGTGGCTGTTCTCCCACACTCAGGAAGCGTGAACTCGGCAGCCTAGGCTTGCGGGCCCTTTCACCTACTTTCTGACGGGAGGCAGGAGCGCGCCCCATCTCCACATACACACGCGGGGGCGAGCACCGCTGTGAGGAGGTGCCGGGGCTACCAGCTGTGGTGCAAACACACCCTGGGGTTTCCCTGGTATGTTACTCACATTGCAGGGGAACCCTATAGAAATCTACATGATCCCCAAAGGGGTTAATGGGTGCCTGAAGAAGTTAAAAGATCCATAAAGTCATCCATCCTAGAGCCAGGTGTGGGCTCATGTAAATGTGAGTTGGATACTTGTGTTTTATATTTCCAAATTTGGAGCTATATACTGTGCAATCCTGGTCTCTTCTCCTTTTCCCTGCAGTGCTTCAAATATTTCTTCAAAGGAGATGAACCTTTGAAAAAAGAACATCCTATTTATGGACATGTAGTGTATACAATTTTGCTAACCGGTGGACATTGTTCACTGGCGCTACGTTGTTTTCTTTTTGTGGTTGTTGTTTAGGGTTGTTTAGAGGAACCCCCATACGCAACGTTTAGCGAGCAGATTTTGTGCACAATTTCTGGTGGGCGCTTCACTCCTTTACGCGAAATATAAAGCTTTTGTTCATATGTTCAATCACATATTTCCCTGTTAAGTCACAATACTATAGGATTGATCATATATTTTTGCTACATTCCATATATATGCATACATATATCAGATTTGAGTGTGTGTTTGAATTACGTGTTAGCTAATAATTGCTAATTGGGGGGACAGAAATCTTGGTGAGTTCCCACACTTTTTTTTTAGGACTTGACCCCTGGATAAAGATCTTTTCACTGCTGACATTTTGGTCAGCATCATAAAAGCATTGCCAAATTTTCCTTTGTATCTCATAAATCTCTCATGGCATCTTTCAGGTTCCAGATGTCTAACAAAGCAAAATCTATTGGTTAGCAGTAATGCACAATAATATTGAAGGTTCCTAATTATAACCTGCTGCAAACCAGAGAAATGAAAATTATTTCACCACAAACACATCCAGCATGTATACAGTTCAAACATATGGGGCTCGATCACCTCCTTCAAGCTAACACTAGCGTCAGCGTTAGGGCTAGCTTAGACCCCATTCACACTGCGATTTATCGTGTGGATTTTGCATGTCGCATGTTGCGCGTCGCGGTAGCATGTCGCTGGTATATGACCCTTTTTTTGCGATTTGCATTTTACGATTTCCATTGGTGGGGTTTTGCAAAATTGTGATGTCGTGCGACATCGCGAATATGAAAATCGCGGGGAAAAACGCACGATTTTCAAATCGCACAGTGTGCCCCGGCCTTAAAAGAGGTCAAAGCGATGCACCCACATCGCCTTCGAATCGCTAATGGGTTAAAAAAACGTTATCGCTTGTTAATTTGCGATTCGTAGTTTACGTTGCGCTCTGTATACCTAACATATAGTGAGAAAAAGAGAGGTTTGCGAGGGTCCTGAGAACGAGCAACAGCACTAGTGGCCTGCTCTACGGTGGGGCCCGCTCAGGTCTCACAGGGTTTTAGCTTGATTGTGCCATTACAGGGAATAATGCTCCATATGCAAATCAGACTGCTACACCCAGTAAGTGTGGTCAGTGCTGAAATGCCAAGGACGTCATCTCTGCACGAGAGGTGCAGCAACCCCAACTAGGCCGAAACGATCATCGGGGGCTCCTGCACCTCTCATGCAGAGATGACGTCCTTGAAATTTCAGCACGGACCACCCTTTCTGGGTGTAGCAGGCTGATATTGGGCTCTGGATCCTGTCCCTAAACATTATACACATTGGACATGACAAACAATGTGTTAAAATTGTTTGAAAAGCTTTGAGATCTGTTTTTCCTTCATGGACCCACGAAGATTAAGCTAATGTGTAAATGTAGTTGCACTTTTTGGTCAACAGAGGGAGCGCTCTATCAAATAGGGTTTACCTACAGTGAAGATAAACAGTGCGACGTCTCAGTATATATTTACTGCGTGGGTAGTGGAAAGTAATTTTTCATAAAACCACCAGATCCTGAGAGTGATTTTTTTGAAAATCACTTGGTAATAAAGGGGTTAAACTGTCGATGTACTGGCTGTGTCCACTGTCAATATGAGATATATAGCGAATTTTTCCTGAGATGTTTTCACTAATATTTATATCGGTGATTTGCTTGTTTTGCACTTTTAGGTCCGCAAACATTAGAATGTGAAATAAAACAGAATTTTGTGTGACCTTACCATCTTAGTGCAGCCGGCAAAGCAAGCAGACAAGTATGTAATTCCATCAGCACCGCATACAGGAGAAAATGAGTCATTCTGACATTCACAGGCATTATTGCAGGGAGGAAATCGGTCCAAAGACGACCCAGAAGAAGAGCTGTGTAAAACAACAACATATGTGGATTTTATTTTAGAGGTTACCTGCTTTGAGCTTTAGAAGAGGCGTAATTAAATTATGCCTGTCCAGTATTGTACATGACAACTTGACAGCAGAGACAATCCGTATAAATCAACAGCACATGTTAAATGACAAGAGGCTTATTGCTTCTTAATGAAAAGTTCATCAATAGATCTTTTCCTTATATCACATGTTTAAATGAAATGCCAACATTATTTAGCACAGTGCACAGTTATAATGGACATAAAGAGCAAAACAATCGTTTAAGTTTTTCCAAAAAAAAAAATCACTTTATATATATGTGACCGCAAACACTATCAGAGAAAATTATAACCAAACAGCATTAATCATTAACCATGAAAATAATATGAAAAAGACAAAATATCTTTGAAGTTATTCAAATGCAAACCGTATAGCAATTTCAAAGCCCATGGAGAAAAATCACGTCATTTCTTAGGATGCTTATTAGAAACTAGTTTTGGAAAAAGAGAGAGGTGAGACTCCCTCTTTGGATCAGCATGTATGGGCCATACGTTTTTTTTCTGCCACCCGAATATAAAATTTTTGCAAATATTAGACATGTGCAGAGCAAAATAATTAGATTAATTTTGGTTCGGAATATTTCGGTATCCAAAAATTTCAGATTCCGAAATAATCCAAAACAACTAATTCAGAATATCGGAAGTGTCTGAAATTTTGTTATTGGACCAATTTGGAATATCGGAAGCATCCACTATATTTGTCCGTTTTCAATATTTGAGGCTGCGTGTAGTTAGAGTTAGGGTTCCTGTTTCTGCTTGTTTTTTATAGATCGGGTTGAGGTTAGGGTTAGGATTACGTCTACTGTTAAGGTAACCTTTTTGTTTTATAATTAGCGACAGTGTTACAGTTTCTGCTTGGTTTTTTAGTTAAGGTTACAATTAGGATTAAGGTTATAGTTTCTGATTGTTTTATTTGTATGGTTAGGATTAAAGTTAGGGTTGTGGTCATAGTTTCTGCTTGTTTTTTTAGTTAAGGTTAATGTTACAGATTCTACTTGTATTTTTAATTAGAGATAGGGTTATATTTAAGGTTACAGTCTCTTCTTGTTTTTTGATTCGGGTTAGTGTTAAGAGTAGGTTTAGGGGTACAGTTAGGGTTTTGATTATAGTTAGGGTTACGATTTCTGCATGTGTTTTTATTAGGGTTAGGGTTACAGCTAGGGTTACCGCTTTTTTTTTTAATTTAAGTGTAAGATTCCAAATGAATCAGAATAGATCTGTTTATAATCAGATCTGAACAAAAATATTTGGATCAGTTAAAATAAATTTTAAAAAAACAATCTGAATTGACCCTGAGTGTTATACCATTTGGAGATCAGAAATTTGAAATTCAGATAGATCCAATTTGCTGAATTACCAATTTTTTAGCCAAATTCTGAACCGTCTATACCAAATCACACAGTTCTAACAAATCTATAACTAAAAATACTGACATTTTAGAGAACGTGTAACCTCATATTGTAACCTAACAAGTGTCTCATAATTTAAAATCTCACGTCAAATAGATTTTCTTCAACCTTAACACAGTTTCTATGACTTTGTATTGATTTAATTTATTCTTGGGTTATTGCCAGTGGTTTCCATGAAATTTGTTTCTGATACAATTATAAATGATGATTACACTTTTCTCTTTAGAGAATGTTCTATAGAATATAAGCTATCAGAGCATATAAAGGTAAAAAATAGAAGGCAAATTAATGACAACTTAAAAGGAGGAAACTTTGCTAGTATTAAACGGATCCTCTATTGAAAATTGTATTCCCTTTTTTTCCCTTAAATAATTGGACAGATTCTGCTGACAGAATCTTCCCAATTATTTATATATTTTTTTCTTTTTTGGGATGATTTTACTCACCTTTTCTCCCTCGGCACGTGCAGCTCCTCTTCGTTGGCACAGGGACTCCAAAACCCAGAAGTCCTTAAAGCTTTTCTGTGCAATTTATGATCCAGGGCAGCTTGCGTAGTGTAGGAACCACAAATTGTGCCCTGGTACGGGCTTATGTAATTTAGTTATGCAAGTTCTGTCGTGCCTGCACAGAATGATGGATCGGATCTGCACACACATTTTCATGCATGCACAGATCCGGTCCATCAGCTGCCTCTCTGAGACCACGCGGTACAGTGGGTGCTCTCAGACTGGGTGATGTCTGCTTCACTGTGTGCCAATGTCACTAGTGATTGATCTGGTGACCGACAGCAGGGAAAATGTAATATTCCTGGCTGCTGGTGACACTGGATGGGGTGGAGAAAATTCCTCCACTTCACCCTACAATTTCACCAGATCGGGGGAGTCTAGGGGGTGGACTACTGATCCTAACCATATTATTGTTTTAAGTGGTCAGGATGTGTAGAGTGCTCCTTTTACTATTGTTTGAATTAACTTATGATTTTTATGCTTAATGAATGAATAAGTCCAAATATACTCTTCTAAAATAATATAATCTTATCTATATAATGTTCATGAGGCAGATACTTTATTTAGGTGTCACACAGTAGCCTAGTCCTTTGCTTACCAAAAATACATATACAAAATCTTGCATTTGAATAGATTAAAATTTGCATATAAAACGCCCCTCAAAACAAAAACTTCAAACTTTACTGCTGTATTACAACGGCCACAAGAGACAGCAGAATACAGACAGAGATCTGGAGTGACTCAGTGCTAAACCAGGACAAGCTAAAGGAGGATATAATTACTGAGAATCCCTGTATAGTGCAGATACAAGGTGCTACTGTAAATTTCAGAAGTTATGCCCACATACAGATATTTTTTTATTCAGGTTTTTTTTTTTTGCTTAAGCACCATCTCCTTAGGAAGTTGAATAATAATGTACTTGGTTGTGTTTGTGCATACCTCCTAATGTTCCAAATTAAGTGTGAAAAATCTCTATTTTATATTTATATTTTGCCCCTCTTTTGTCTCCTAACAACCCTCTTTTGATGGGCTCATAATTATATTTGAGTTATGTAGGTTTAAAACTGAGATTCAAAGCAATACAAACTCCCAGCAAAGAATCCAACAGGAAGGAGGCTGATGGGTGTACCTTTATGAATCCACTTGCCTGGAAATGCAAGCCTAGAGAGGGCTCAGTAAAGCGTGAGTTTGCATTTGGCCTTTTCCCTTATTTTTCTCTCTCTGCTACACTGTTCTGATTTTTTTCTATTTTTTGAGATTCACTAGAGAGACAGAACAATGGAAGAACTCCAGAGAGCAGCGCTACACCTGGGAATTGTAAATACATTTGTCCTTTTATGTATCTCTTGATAGAAGGTACATATTTGTTGGATGTTGAGTGATACTGTTGCTATAACTCCTGAGTCCTGTGCTGTAGTGTTGTTCCCTGCGCTTGTACTATTTGTTACATATAAATAAATATTTATGTCAAATTTGAGTTCATGTGGTGAGTGAATTGCAAGATGACAAACATTAATTGGTGTGCAGAAATCTCGACGAGTTCCCACCTTTATCATTTTAGGACGTAATCCCTGAATTTATGCTCAATACATATTCAATTTCTTGCTAAATGTTTAAAAATCTTGCACTTAGTGGGGGGGGGGGTGTAAATCCATTGTACTTAGCCCAATGTATAACAGACTTGCTTTTTCCACGTGAGAACCCTTACTATATATTATTATACTCCACACGGTTATTCAGGACGACAACAGCAGTGGTCACTGCGACATGTTTAAATGCAATGTACCTATGGAATGATAGCTTTAATAATATTACATTTAAATTGAAAAATATAACTTTTCACAGAAATAATATGTCTGGGATATTAAGGTCAAGACCATGGCAACCAGTTATCAAGCACTCATAAAGCCACTCTAGACCCATTTTGGGCTTCGTGTCATTTAAACCTGTAAGCAGTGAAAGCTGCTTTTACTTATCCATGCTTTTTTAACAGCATTTAGAGAACAAGGTGTTAAGCAGCTAAATAAAATGCAACACGAAAAATAAAAATGTTATTAAACCTGTAATGCATGCAATCCCATTATTAAAACAAATTTCTGCAAATAGCAGTTGCATTGTGATATCTGTAAAATGTTGCTTGTAGCTGTCTAATTAGCACATAATATAATCATAGCAGACCATAAGATGTTGCTGCAATGTATGCCATGAAATACATTTTAAATATATAAATGAGTCCTGTTTTAGCTGTAACTAAGGAGACGTTGAGGACCATATCTAGGGCCCTATCACCTCCTTAACCTAGGTTAAAAGAGATAATAGCGTTATGCCCATATTACCTCCCGATCGCTAACAGGTTAAAAAAAACCTTAGTGCATCGGTAATAACACGTTCTAGCGTGAACTTACTGTACATAGCGCTCTCTATACTTAACACGGGGAGCGCAAAGAGTAAGCAATCAGTAATTAGCATTAAATGTAGAGTCCCCATCTCAAAGGCAGGATGTGGGATTTGCATGTAGGCATGCCATATGGATTTAAAGACACATATGCGTTTCAGAAATAAAGCAAGTGTTTGAAAGGTATGGGTCCCTCTGGACCAATCAGGAAGGGGAGACATGATTGATGGGACTGGCTGGACACGTAAATGGAGAGTGGAATTGATTGGTTGCATCGATGTGCATAGCAGGTATATAAGGTAAGGTAAAGGGGAGGGGCTTACCTCTTTGGATCCTGACAGCATAGTGTGCAGAACTCTGTCCCACCCTCTTACCCTGATATAATAAGGTTTATTTCTCTTTGCTTTGTGCTTTCGTCTAGTGTAGTCACAGCTGCGGTTTTTTTGCCTTGCCAGAGAACAGTTTTAGAACAATATAAGTCGCCAAAAAGTGGGCCTTGGGAGAGACAAACTCTGCCTGCATGGGGTCAGTTAGGGCGACGAGCCCCTTGGTAATATATGGTTGAAACTGCTCTCCACAGGTTTGGGGCGGAGGGGTCAGGGTTTTAGTGTTATTATTATATCTGTGCAGATATTTTAACCCTTTCGCTGCTGAGGCTTTTCCCGCCTCTGTGCTGAGGTCATTTTTACCGATTTTGCTCATCATGTTTAAACGCGTTTTGAAGCCTTATTTTTTATATGACCCAGACATATTATATATTGTTCTTTCCGGCAGACTCGGCAGATTCATAATATGTCATTATTATATGTATACATCACGTTCTGTGTATATTATAACAAAAAATGCAATAAAATTAGAATTTTCAATAATTTACAATGTGTAAAGTATTTTTTTCACATTTTAACATGCAAGCAATTGCGGTTATATTTTCTATGGGTTGCGCTTTTTAAAAAAAATTGAAATGGGGTCTCGTTACATTTTTGTTGGGGGAAAATGACACGATTTTTAATGCACCGCATACAAAAAACTTTAGTGCAGCATCATTGTTCACATTATAATTGAAATGTGAACAATATTGCTGCATTAACAAAACAAAAAAAATATATATATTTTTATTTTTACATGCTCTGGCCGATCCAATGATACCAAACATTAACCCCTAGCTGCCACGGATCAGAAGAGAGGGGGTTCATTGCAACCCCCTATCTCCACCATTGGTGGCAGTTAGGGGTTAACTCCAGACCTGACGTCATCGCGCTATGCACAATGATACCAGTCGTCAGGGGGAGTTCCCGGAAGCTTGGCCGACATCCAGATGTCGGCCAGCTCTGGGAGAGGATCAATATCCAGCGCTTTTTTTGCGCTGAATCGTGATCTGTCCCCCAAGGGGTTAAAGCCAGCCACTGTTTGGAAGGGCAGGCTGTGCCCTTCCGAACGGTGCCTGACTTTCACCGCTGGCCCCCGGCGATTGGGAGGGAGAGAGGTCCAAAGGACCTCCCTCCCCCCCTTTCAGGCACCACCTCACTCGCGGGGGGGCGCCTGAAATAGATGTCATCGCGTCAACACAATGACATCTATTGTCCCCGCCGGGGTCCCGGAGTGCCGGGCTGACATCCAAGATGTCAGCCCGCACTGGGGGGCCCAGCAATCAGCCGGAAGTCCATAGCACAGGAGAAGCTCTTGGCAGGACACGCTGAGCGTGTCCTTAGCAGCCAAGTGGTTAAATACAGCTGTGGTCTATGTGTTTATTGGGGCAGAGAGCATAGGTGGGGAGGTGAGGGTCTAAGCAGTCATGCAACAGACCAGTTTGAAAAAATAAACTATATGTAGAAGCATTTGCAATTAAATTCTGTTACAAATAAAATGTTCCTTCAAAGTGTTATGCATATCAAATGGTACGAATGAATACAATGTGGATTATTATGCCTAATTGTAATGCTTGAACATTTGGAAATATCCAAGAGTGAGAAAAGACTGCATAACTACGATTCTTACCTGCAGTGTTATTAAGGAAGACCTAAAAAAAATAAGCAGCCAAAAAAGCTGCCTGGAGGTTTTCTCTTCACTTAAATAAACTATATATTAGCTATGTCTTTGTTTGAAAATCAAAAGGAATGTTGTTTACTGCAAGAAACGCATTGCATTTTACTCACGTGTTTCCATAGGGAACTGTTACACCAGCTACAGGACCTGTATCACAGCCCAGGAAAAGGAAAGACACATAGCATGCGGTGGAAACCAGGTTTACAAGCATGGCCATTCTGATAGCTCCTAGCGCAGATAGGCTTAGCTTCTTGACGAGGAGCCCACCAAGGAAAATGCCTAAACAAGCACACGGTATTGCGGTCAATCCTAAAAATAAATCACATCAGTATTATTAACATGTACTCTTGTGCGCATATTTTAAACACAAATTTTATTTGAACCGTAATTCATGTTTTTACTCAATATAAATTTTACACTAACTTAGGAGGAAAGATCACAGACCTTTATCGAAAACCTCAACCTCATTTTGGGCCCTATTACGTCCCTACAGCTAAAACGGGGCCGCTAAGGGGAAAAAAAATGGAATCGCTAATTTCCCTTTAGCGTCCCAATTGTACTTGTAGATTACGGAACAGGTGCTGAGTCCAGCATCATGCCCCCTAGCGGCCCTTAGAGTCCTGGATGCTCGGGCAGTGCTAAAGTGCCGTTGCGAGCATCCCCTCCATGGAGTCCGTGGGATCCTCAGTTTCACTCGGCTCTCGGCAGCCAGAAGCGGCAGATCGGGCCGCCGCTCTCGCCACGATATGAGAGGTGACTATTTGGGTTTTTTGGGGGGGGGGGATTACAGCTGCAGCTAACTAATTCTGCAGCAGTGGAATCAGTTAGTTACAGCCCTATGCTGGTGCTACCTTTTTTAGTTATGACATTGATCCTAACGCTAATTACTCTCTGCTTACTCTTTGCACTCTCTGTTAAGTATAGGGAGCTCAAAGGACAGTAAGCTGGTGCTAAAAAGCGCCAATACCGATTCGGGAGGTGATACAGGTGGAACGCGGCACTAACGCTCATTTATGTGAGTGCTAGAGCTAGCGTTAACGAAGTGATAGTGCCCTAAAGGTTTTATTGATAATGAGGTTTGGAAGCCGTGATTCCATGATGGCCGCTGCCTATGAAATTGATATTGCTTTCTCTAACAAGCTGCTTAGTATAGCTTGTTTAGGGGAAAATAATGTCAGTCTAATTATGTTCCTGATTTAGAATAGTTTGTGGTAGGGAATTGTCAGACTATATTACAACTTACAGAGTAGGTCCGAGAAAAGGAAACTTTGATAAATCTTTAGGACAAAAAGAATCTTTTTGGATCTACACTTTAAAAACTCTGTATCCTTCTGGTCTATCTTAGTAAAACAAATTTTATCAAGAATTTGTGGTACTCCTGTTTGTTCAGCAGTACTTGTTTGTTCCCAAATTTTCGAGTTAACCCCGTATTCTCCTGTGAAATAATGTCAAGAACTGTTCATTCTTACCACAAACTATTCTAAATCAGAAACATAATTAGACTAAACAGCTAAAATTCAGTTGCACATTATTACTATGCATTAGTAATTGGTTTAACTATATTACAACTTTAGTTGCAATTTAATAGAATTTTTTTTATAATTTTAAGTCCAGCAGCAGTTACCTGTGCTGTTCTGCTAATTTTCTATTAGTTCTTTCCCAAATAATATGCAGTTGTTTTATATAATAAAAATCAGTAATTAGCGTTAGGCATGGGGCAAGTACAAAAAAAAAGAAGTGCATTAATGTCACTTATCATGACGTTAACGCTTACTCACCCGATACACTCCTGTTAGAGCACTATTCCCTAGTGAACTCTAAGTATTTAGGATTAAAGAATGGGCACACAGTTTTATGGCTGTTACAGGTTGAACACCTCTTATCCAGAATTCTAAGGTCATGACGACTATGATAACTGGATTTTTGCAACTTTCCAGATAGTAGGACCTGAGTGCTGCAGCAGATAACTGGACGCCTTTGGGCAGCCCCAGCGTGTGATTTATTGCTCGGAGTCACGCTGGCTGTGTCCATCATGTACGCAGAGAAAGGCTGCACAGTGCTCCAAATGATCTCAATCTTCTCAGACATCAGATTCTCCCAGATTCTGACATCCAAAAGAATCCAAAATCCAGAATCTTTGTGGTCCTGGGCTTTCTAGATAAGGGGTGATCAACCAGTAAATAGCATTTGGAGGCTGGTGTCTTTTTAGCAATGAGTTTATAGTACCCTCTTCTCATTCTGTTGCACTAAGGAATGGCAGCAGAGGACTGGAGGGCTAAGTTCCTTTCAAATTATAAATCTTTTACTCTTCCATACAATTATAAAGAAAATGGGAGGTCATGTAACTTCATTTTTATGGTCACCGAATCATGGTTTTATACACCTCCATACTGTTATGAGAACTACCAGATCTCGGAAATTTGTGCATTTTTTAGTGTTGCTCCACAGAGATACACTTTAGGTGGAATTCACTGAGCATGGATTTGGGTGCAATGTGTCCTGGTATCGACATGAAGCTGCAAGCCTAATTCAGGATCAGCATGTGTGAGTTCCTATGGTCGTAATGGAATATATCATGGTTACATTGGGCAGGCTTTATTTTTACCTTGTTTCGCAACTATTGCATTTTTTCAAATGCATCCTTTATTAAATCTAGCCCTATGATGCTCCTCATTAATTATCAACAGAATTAGTATATACTACTAGGTAGATACATTAAAGGTTTTAACTCGTAGATTTACTGATGCTTTCACGGTCTCAACTGCTGTATCTTTGTATAGATGTCTTGCATTTTCCATAAATACTTTAATTTTAGTATAAAATAGAAAACAACAAATTATAGGCAGCTACTAGGGTTTTCTAGTGGTATGTAAAGTAAGTCTTAATAAATTCAGTCTAATTGAATAAACATTTTCGCAAACGAAAATAGTAATTTCCTTTCTGACTGAAACGAGTTTGTTGTTCACGAATCCATAGACTGAGATGTGAGCTGTGATCCTTATCTTCCTGGTTCACAGCAGAGTTTGGAGGTTTCTGTCACTGTTTTTTAATGTTGAGGAGGATTGGAGGGTGATTAATAACAGCCTAGAGATACAGAAGGTGCCAGGAAATAGGATTAAAGTGTAAAATAGTAACATGCCAACATTATTTGGCAAGTCTTTTCCATGATTTAAAAGGAATCATGATGCAGATGGTAGCAGATAGAATATATTTAGGGTTATGGATGGTGGAACTGTGGGAAAGAGGGGGTGGCATACCTTCCCCCAGATTCCCTCAATAACATATGAAGGACGTAGGAAGACATATATTAGGATATGACTTCAAAGACATATAGTATGTTAGGATTTGTTTGATGGGTGGCATTTATGCTTTAATTTACAACCTAAATTTATTGAATTCTCACCAATTTAGAAGTCATGAAGGGTAAGGGCAATAACTAATAAAAAGAGCTGGCTAATCTGTAGTGTCTTAGTAACATTAAGTGTCTAAACTAGCTTACAGTAAGTGATGCTATCCCCCCAGTTTTTTGTGGTGCAACTGAAGACAACAGGACTGTCACTTTAAATCAGCTTTGATCTTTAAACCAGTCATTTAGACAATGTAGCTGTATGTATGCAAAAATCATTTGGCTATTGGTATACTTTTATTACGCGTTCACTCACCTAATAATTGGTTTGCTGATGATGTGGTCAAGTTGAATTGCTGTTCTAAGTATTTGCCGAGAAATGCTGCAAAGCCAGCCACCACAGCTATCTCCATGCAGGCAGCAAGAACAATACAGGTGAATACTGGGTTTGACAGGAGGTGCTTAGTCACTTTAGGGATTACTAGAACAAAAGATACAAATGCATAAAATAAAAAAGAAAACGTTAATAAGTTAAATTTGATAACTGACAGCACACATAGGTAGACATATGGGGCACTATTACGATGATCATGCTAAAGCGGGGATGCAAAGTAGAAAAACCTGCACCTGCAGGTTTCTCCTTAGCGCCCCCATTTTAACATGATATTACAGTGCAGGCGCTAATCCAGCAACCTGCACCGTAACACGGCGCTAATCTTCAGGATGTTAAGCGCAACCGCGAGCATCGCCTCCATGAAGTCCATAGGACTCCATTGAGGCTTCCGCTGCCGGTCACATGACCTGCACCATCTCGCCTCGCGAGATCCGGCAGGTCGGAGTAGTGATTTGCAGAGGGAGACTGAGGGACTTTCCCCAGTCTCTCTCTTTTTGGTCCTGGTGGCAAAAGGGGGCGGAACGAGCCACCGTTCTTGCTGCGGGATGAGTGGGGAGTATTAGGCTTATTCAGAGAGCGTGAAAAGCAGGAGAATGGCTGGAGAATGAAAAATTCTAGGTCAAAATAGCCAAACCAGAAAAATTCTCCCTTTCATCTCACTTTCCAAATCGGCTATTTTGACCTAGACTTTTTCATTCTCCAGTCATTCTCCAATCATTCTCCTGCTTTTCACGCTCTCTGAATAACCCTGTATGTGATTTTTTTTTTAGCACCAGCTCCTAACTGTGGTTAACTTTTCAGTTGACCGCAGCGATATGTAATGTGTGTTAAGACTTTGTAATCCTAGCGCTAATTAACTCTTTGCGCTCCCCATGTTAAGCATAGGGAGCGCACAGTACAGTAAGCTCATGCTGAAAAGCGCAAGCTCCGAATCGCTTACAGTTTTTTAACCCGTTAGCATTCGGATTGTAATATGGTGCGCCCACACTAGGGCAACCAGAGCTAACGTTTACGCTCACACAGGTGACAGCTAACGTTAGCCTTAGGAATGTAATAGAGCCAATGCAGTCTACAAAAAGTAGAAGACTGCACCTGCTAGTGAGGATAACTGGAACTAGAATTGATAAGGTGTGGGTGCCCCAATATCTCCAGGCAGCCTGCTGAAGAACAGTTAAATAAAAAAAATAGGAATCAGGCACTCCAGAGTTATCACAAAAGGAGTTAAAAACATGGAAGTAAATAAGCAGATACAGTGCTTCATATATTGTATAATATATACTATGCAACAATATTGTCAAACGATGAAATTATCTTGTTTTCCATCATTAAAATCGCATTCAATCTGGCTTAATCAACTCAAGACAAAATAATTTCAGTTTGCTATAGCTCCACATGGACTGATTACACACTTTTCAATTTTTGCCTTGATGAAAAAATCATATTCTATTAATGTATCTTTTGGATTACCCAAATTGCCACTTGGCACGTTGTAAGATAAATTTTCATATTATTCTATTATACCCAGGGGTGAGTATACATATATATTCTTTTCCATTGGGCCAAAAATACATATATTCATCACAGTTCTTAAATTGGTAGATACTCACTAATCACTTTAGAGATTTTCAACATTATTCATCAAAATGAGAATTGTCGGCAAAGCACCATTGGAAACTGAAGATTCAAAACCAACATTGTTATGCTTGAACAGTAGCTGAAGGATGCTTCCAATTGAGCTATTTCAGCATAAATTGCAGTTCCTTGTGTCCCCCCACCCACAATTCTCAATCTACCTAATAATCCTAGCCTTACAAATTAGAAATTGAAGTATATAGCTAGTGTATAAAACACTGGAAACTTAACTTGGTGAACGGAGAATCCTGGTAATCTCCGTATAACAAGGGATAAACAAATAGGGGAGAAAAAAGTGTGGACACGAATAAGTCAAATATATTTCACCACTCTAGGTTCTCCTCCGTACTGAGATGCACTCCTTCTGATCAGGCTGGAGCCACTGGTGCACGGAAAGAATCTCTCTGAAAACATGTTGGATTTTGGCTTGCCGAGACCAATTTCAGGACTCTCACTAGATATCTCACAGCAAAGACATATGGAAGGGCACATGTGTTTTTTAAATTCTACACGTCAGGGTTCCGATGGTCCAGAGTCACGATCCCCAATGTGGCAAACAAAATGAGAAGCAGGACCTGTCACACAAGACTTGACTTTAGTAGGAGGTTTATTGTAAAGGCAGCAATGTTTTGGTCCTTTACTCAAGTGGCTTGAGAAAGGTACTGAATGCAGGACTAAAATGTTGCTGCTCCTACAATAAAGCTCCTGCCAAAGCCAAGCCCTGTGTGACTGATCTTCTCTACTCTTGTGGTCTATCAGGTCTATTCAGTAAAAGGTGAAACTCAGGGGAATTGGCAGGAGAAGAGAACAATCTAGACCAAATAGCCAATTTGGAAAGTGAGATAAATGGGAGAATTTTTCTGGTTTGGCTATTTTGACCAATATTTTTACTTCTCCTGCCAATTCCCCTGAGTTTCACTTTTCTTTGAATAAACCTGTATATGTTTCACATCATCTGATTCTAAACCATCATAAGAGTAATGTGTTTGGTACACCTTTATATGTATTCTGAAGCTACGGCCAAGGATCCATAGCCTTCCCACCATACAGCTTGCGAATTTATAATAACTACAGAATGAATGCAAAATAATACAGATAGAATAGTTGTATTTACCTTCCTTTTGGACCTCAACCTTTAACCTCCCTGTTGATCCGATTCTGACATATTTTATATGTTAGAATCGGTACCATTCTTTCATCCCCCTGGCGGTATTTCCGAGTGTGGCTTGGGGTTAAATTTCAATGCTGAAATCGGTAACCCCGAGCCACACTTGGACTGATACATACCTCTCCCTTCACTTCCTCGCTGTCCCTCACAGTCACCTCCATCCGATCGCGGCGTCCAATGCCTGTTATGTTTTATACATGAACTGGGTTGTTACTCCTGGCTGTTGCAGCTGCTCTGGTGAGTAGAGGCGCAACACCATTTTTTCTGTATGTATGTATATTATGTTGTAACACCAGTTAGTCATTTTTGCTGCTGTTCCTTTTTCCATGGTTTTGTTTTCAACCCCAAATGGGAAGTGCTTGGTGCGTGTATAAATAAATCCACCATTTTTCAGCCTCTCCTTAGCTGAAAAGCAGCAGGAGGGCATGAAGTTGTTCAGAGGAGCAGCTTTTGGTACAGTGGTTAGGGCTCACTCTACCGAGAGGTGCCTTGATGGGGCGAGTGAGCTTACGCTTCAATGGCCATTTAAGCAAACTAAAACCTCTGACAGTGTTTTGTTGCACGTGGAATTCTATAGAAACGAGCGCAGATTACATCTTTTTTTCTTGTTATATTTTATACATGAACTGGATTGTTACTCCTGGCCGTTGCAGCCGCTCTGGTGAGCACAGGCGCGATGTCATTTTTTCTGTAAACAGGTATTATCAGCCCGAGTGGGCTCAGGGTTACCGCTTTCAGCATTGAAATTTAACCCCCAAGCTACACTCGGGAAAACCGCCAGGGAGGTTAACAACTGGCTAACTGGCTTCACTCCACCTGTCTGTTTCACCATAACAAACACAATAGCTGTATATTAAAAAAAGTACTATAGATAAAGATAATAAGAATAACCAGCTTTATTTTTCTCCTGCTTAATATGTCATAGAATTGACTTATTTAACACATGCTAGCGGTTACTTTAGACAATAACTTTATTTATAGCATTAGGTAGTCTGCAACTATTTAAAGCGGCAGCTAATTATCGACCCCCTCGTGTATTCTGACCTCTTTAGAGATGCAGATTCTAATTATGCTCATAAATTTATGAGCGATTACTCTAAAATATAAAAATTGTTTAATGGATCAGATATCAAGTTTTCTCCATCAGTAAACATGCTAATTATTTTAATGATAACACAGCTTGAACTGGAAGTCAGCTTAATATATGCCAGCACTTCTTTGTCTTAATGCGCAGAGACTAATTCTGTACAGAATTAAATGTGAAATGTTTAGCATTATTGAAGGGGACGGGACAGAGAGGAATATTTCTAGATTTTGAGGTGCAGTTTTTGGATTGCGGAATTGATGTACTGCGTCAATGGAGGTACTGTATGCATAATTAAAAGTATGGTTCTCAGTTGCAAGTAGAGACCATGTGAATGAATTTCTGAGTTTCTCAAAGATTGCAGCCATGTTAAAAGAATCTAGCACATGAGCACTGGAAAAATATGAATCAAATGTACATACTTTACTTTTTTGGGGCTGTTGATTTTGTGCCTCTGCCAAACCACAACATAAAGTGCCTAAAATTGAGTTATCAAGGACTCTGCTGGTACAAGACAAGGAGTTTCAGTTTAAACCAACATCATGTGGTTTTCCCCAAAACCTTAAAAAAAAAGGAATGGCCACTTCTTTGCTTTATCAGGAATACAAATTCTGTTTTCTGGCTTTTTGTGCGATCCATGTTGGGTCATTTATATTAAATGTATGTTAAATTAGCATGCACAAACACAAAGCATCAAATGCAACTTGTAATTTGATAAATCAAGGATGCTGGGTACAACAATAACATTACACTCAGTGGTAAAAGTTTTTTGCTACCATTTTCCAGACAATGGAGGAACTTATCACCAGAGCAGAAAACTAAAGGCATAGTCAACAGATGTATAGGCAAACCCATACTTATTATATAGAAAGGACCATAGTTAGGAAAAAGGTGATAAAAGCCGAGAACATCTGAGTTGTTGCCATGGCAATTTCTTCTTATTTATCACAATTTCTCTGAATTTCACCTGTTTTGCTACAGAGAATATGGTCCAAGATAAAGGTCTAATTAGATCACTTGAGCGAGACTCAGAACATTTTGTGTGTTCACGTTTCATTAGTTATGAGAACCTCATTACTCACACAACTAATGCAGAGATGACTTGGTCAGATCAGATTTCATTTTGCTGTGTGTGACTGGAGCTTCTCCATCTTACCTGCTTGTTTGCGATTACAAAAAAATACAATAAAAACTTGTTTTTTTAAATTTAGTCTTGCTTGAAACAAATGCAAAACACACTGCAGAAAAATCATTTAGTGAACAAAAGCACCCATCTGTGGAATCCTGATTGGACAAAAGATAGGGCTAAAAGAGTTGGTTTCAATAAAGACGGATCACAAGAAGACCAGGGGCCCAATTCCAACCAAGCCATTGACAGTGACTCATAAATAGATAAGCTGTGCACGAATCAATATCCATTTAAACCTCGCTGGTAACCGCTCAATTCCGACAGAGCGTCTGATGGAATATTTTGTAGCCACTCGTAAATACTACGTGTAGTGCCACCTGAAACCCCTGGTATCATTCACTGGAGTTCAAAGGTCTCCATGAAGTCAGGTAAAAGCAAACTACGTTAACCAGCTCTTTGAGCTGGTATTCATTTTGAATGATCATCTTGAGCCAAAGAACAACAACCTACCAGGGAATAGCTCACTCATCTCATGTCTCATGCTGACTGGTTACTAATGGCACCTATGATGTTGTTCGTCCATCGTATTCAAAGAGGACCTTAACATCTAACAGGTTGTGGGTTATCCACGGTGTGTCCACAGATGGCTGGTAAGGCCTATACGTACACAAAATGTTCTGCCGCATGTCGAGCAGACATGTGTAGGTACCCCTGTAGCAACATTTGCAGCTCTGGCTTTCCGAAGTGCTCGCTTCTCTTGTGCTGTAGTTGTTCTTCTGTCCTCAAATATCTGGCAGCCTTGGAGGATCAGTGTACGCCATGTCAATCAATTTTGTGCCAGGGTTTCCCATGAGGTGATATCAATATCCATGGACTTGAAGGAGGCTTTCAGTGCATCTTTGTATCACTTCCTTTGTCCCCCGTGCGACCGCTTTCCTTGAGACAGCTCACCATAAAGGAGCTGTTTAGGGATTCGATGATCTGGCATCCTTGCAACATGGCCTGCCCACTCTGGGCTTTCAGTGTAAACTGATGAAAGGCCTGCTCTGTAAAGGTCTTCTGTGTCTGGCACCTTATCCTGCCACTGGATCCTAAGGAGGCAGGTCATATGGAAGTGATTCAGTTGTCTTGCATGCCTCCTGTATACAGTCCAAGTCTCGCTGGCATAAATCAGGGTAGTTAACACTACTGCTCGATAGACTTTGAGCTTTGTAGCAAGGCTTATTCCACGGCAGTCCCATATGTTGGTCAATAGTCTGCCGAATGCAGAGCTTGCCTTGGCTACTCTGCAGTTGACCTCAATGTCAATTGTCACTGCACAGGAAAGGGTGCTGCCCAAGTATGTAAATTGGTCCACTGCTTGCAGTTTTTGTCCCTTCACTGTGATGTGAGCTCTTGATGTTGGACTTTCGGCACCTATACAAAGTTTTGGAACCACTAATGTACAGTAAGGAGCAAAGTTTGCAGCTCCAGTGGTTCTAAATATTGGCTCCAGAGATTAGTATAACAGCATGAGCCATTAGCTTAACGGCGTGGTTTTCTGAATATAGAATTTAGGTTTTACCCCATATGACAAATGTGTAAAGTTCAGATTAGAAAGGACAGTTATGTAATTTTCCACTGCCTCTCAAAACGATCTTTTGCAAAAAGTCCTCACTTAAAGGTAATATCAAGTAGTAACTGTAGTTGATATTGGCATTTATGATTTTTCAGAAGCCTTATGACATTGTCAATGAGTTACAAGGATACCTCAAAAAGAATCATAAGGGAGCCTGGGATTTATGTAATAGATGTAAGAATACTCCCTGAAGTCTGTTTTTATTGACTGTAAAAACTATTTCAGGAAGCGAAAAGATAAAGACAAATAGTTTTTTGTCAGTCGACCTGTATCTTTTTTCCCTGACCAAAAACGCAGAATATAACATTTTTCACACATTAGCAAAGACTGAGTTGCCTGAAAACGTGTCATAATAATTTTCATATTAACTCTTTCACTAACAGGGGCTTTGGTTGAAAAAAATATTATCATAACATTTATTTGAACCATGTAGTGTATAGATGTAGTGGACTGGAAGTGAGTAGACAGAAAAATAAAGATACCCCCCTTTATTTATTTATTTTCCTTGCAATGCTTAAATCAGTAATCCATTTTACTTATTTCAATTAAACATTAATGGGTTTACTGAAAATCAGTTGTGGTCCTGTAGAAGTGGGTTGGTGCAGGGTAGGAGCTAGGCTACTTTGGGCGCAGTAAATTAAAGATGGCACCAACAGCCTATAACACATTGTGTCTGTGCTTATCTACAGTAATTTAAATTTTACCTACCCGCTCTGGCCTCACTGGTCTGACATGGGTAACATAGACAGCACCTAAACGGATATGCATGTCTAGAAATATTTTTTTTTAAATTGGCATTTAAACACTTTTATACATATAGAAAAATTAAAATAGATCAATATAAGTTTTAAAAATGTGTAAATTTTTTTCATTTTCCGGCTTTAAAAGCTGTCATTTCATCTTCTCTGGCGACGCCCCTCAGCTAGCGGGGTTTCTTCAGCTCATACTTCCTGAATATTCCCTGCCTCCTCCCCGCCAACTACTCCATTCACTATTCCAACCATCAAAGCTTCACATCAACTACATTTCTTGCTCCATCTTGCCCACAGCCCCATGCACCCACTACCTCACATACTCAGCTATTACCCTCACCTAGTCTGTCAAACCCTCTCCTCTTAAAATGTAAGCTCTTGGGCAGGGTCCTCTCTCCTACTGTTCTGTGTGTTTAACTTGTATGGACATTTGTTATTTTGCCTCTCACATTGTACAGCGCTACGGAACTTGCTAGCGCTTTATAAATACTTGTGACTGTATGAACTAACACAAGCTGTGCTCGCTCAGGACCTCAGACTGGGGAAATCGAGGAGCTGAATATTAACTATCTCTGCAACTGTCAAAGCAAAACACACTCACCCGCTGACTTGCTCACACACTCACCCACTGACTTGCTCACACACTCACCCACTGACTTGCTCACACACTCACCCACTGACTCACTCACACACTTGCATTCTCTCACGCACAGTCTCTTGCGCGTGCTCTCTCACTGCAACTTTTCTTGGTGGCCCTCTGCTTTATCGCAATTTTTCTCTTTACCGCTTCTTGCTGTGTCTCTGTGCTTTTCTTTGTTGTCCCTCTCTTTTTCTCCCCGTCTGTATGGATTTCTTTCCTTCCCTGTTTCTGCAGTAGCTGGGGGTGAAAGTTCAGTCCCGCCCTCAGCTCACAGTGCAGGAGGGAGGAGGAGCTTAAAGTGCCTCCTGAGGTGGGTGTGGAAAATGCCAAAAAAGAAAAGCAGGTAAATATGAAAAAAAATCATATTTACTTGCTTTTTATGTCTTCTGA
The DNA here is from genome assembly GCA_009667805.1 of Leptobrachium leishanense. Lineage (NCBI taxonomy): Eukaryota > Metazoa > Chordata > Amphibia > Anura > Megophryidae > Leptobrachium > Leptobrachium leishanense. The sequence goes on along the minus strand of CM019065.1, from coordinate 115,694,553 downwards.
ATGACACTACTGACTCATTCAAAGGGCAAAGCATGTTTTTAAAAGCACACTAGCAAAGCATGCATGTCCCTTTAAATATAGGGTAAAATAGTATTTTTGAATTTAGATCGGTATTCTGAAATTGTTAAAGGAATAAGAGGACATCCTACATACCCTGAACACTTTAGCTTATTGAAGAGGTCAGACTGCATAGAGTGCCACACCTGTACTTCAGCCCCATTTTGGCCAATAGCACAGTATGTAGTGAAAGGGTTTCTGTCGCCCACACACACCTGTGACTCAGCAGACGGGATTTAGAATTTTCTCGCCTGACCGAGAACCGACTTGGGGATGTGCTTTATTAATGGGGGAAAAAAGTGAAGGGATAAATCTTTTTTATAGAGTGTACCCTTAAAGTAATGTTAAGTTCCTCATTTTTAATTTATTCGTTTATCCTTTACTACAATATTGTTGGAGTGAAAGGTTCAAAACTCTAGATGGAGTCACTCTTGAAATTTGAAGCATACAGGCAGAAATGGCCTGCGCGTCAAATACATGACTCGGATATTACATGACTCGGATCGAGGACACAAAAAACATGATTGGGACATTACAACTCCAGATGGTATCACAGATCTTACACAGTTTAAAACTGGGTCTGCATTATCAGCATACAGGCAGAAAAACGGCCTATATGTCAAATTCAGTAAATGCGATAAAGATATATAATAAAATGGTGATATTTCCTGCATTTAGAGTGATCATAATGATATTATTAGCAATGTAGCTTCCAAAAAATACCTATAGGTTATAAAAAATATTATCTGTATGTGTATAGAATCACAATGTATCTGTACTTTACAATGATTTTCAGCAATTATAACCATCGGAATATTATTCCTATGCAGCATTGAGTGATCCCAGAGCTCTCCCTGTATCCTACTTTCTCCTTGGATGTTGAAATATGCACTTAACAATACAATTTGTTCAACGTTTTGTTACAGCAAATGTGGGGTTGCTTCTTGTATATATTTTCTACAGTTATACATTGGAGCGAGATTTCTGGAGTTGACTGGAGCGAGATTTCAGACAATTTTTTGTCTCACAAAGGGGCACACTAATCTTACACTAAACATGTATGCAAATAGGAGTTTATGTGATAAATAGAATAGAAAATAGAGAAAATAAAATCAACTATACAGATTTTTGGTAGTGAAAGAGGTTAATATAGAATTCCATACTTCCTCACCGTTAGTATTTCTTCTAAAAGAGTGCTTTGAAGTCCTCACAATGTTAGAAAACTCTAAGATTGAAAGATAAACCTACGTCCCATCCCCCAAATTATAATGTGCAATACAGTACTGGCATTTCTGTTGACTTAGACAACGAAAAGGGATAGTTTAATTGCAGTGTGGGCATCATGCCGAGAGTGCTGCGATGAGCATTCAGAAATATAAAATGTTAAGAGCTCTTGCAATAACATCCCATATAACTACTGGAGGATGATGGTGTGACTGCTATGTACAGATACTGTATCATTCCTCTAAGATCCTTAGGGTGCTATTATAATGAGGTTACACATATTTTTCTACTGCAGTCAGGCTGATATAAAAATGCATTAATAGACGTGGATGGCCATCCCCTCATTAGTCCCAGTGATAACCTGCTGACTTCCAATGTCATTTGGTGACCTCCTGCTGATTGTCCTTCAAAATATTCCAGCTTTATTATGCAATGCAAAAGATCTTCTGAATATTAAATGTGGAATTATTTGAAAGATAAGGAGAGGCGTCTCACTGTGCTGTATAAAAACAGGCTGCTCATTTTACCATAGGGATCAGCTAAGGTCATGAAATGCTTCTTATTTATTAAGCCATCTATTGCTAAATGTCTTCACGTTAGAAGCTTCATTTGAGAGTGTAAAATGGCATTTTCTGCTAGACAATAAAGACAGATAATTAATGGTCAGCGGGTTCCGGATAGGAAATACCACCCACAAATAAAGGATTTTACTTGTACACTTTATACTTAATATACACTGATCAGCCACAACACTAAAACCACTGACTGAATAATAGCATTGATTATATAGTTACAATGGCACCTGTCAAGTGGTGGGATATATTAGGCAGCAGGTGAACAGTGAGTTCTTGAATTTCATGTGTTGGAAGCAGGAAAAATGGGTAAAAGATCTGAGTGACTTTGACAAGAGCCAAATAGTGATGATTAGACAACCAGGTCAGAGCATCTCCAAAATGGCAAGTCTTGTGGGGTGCCCCCAGTATGCAGTGGTTAGTACCTACCAAAAATGGTGCAAGGAAGGACAACCAGCGACAGGGTCATGCGCAGATCCGATCCTTCTGTTACATCTGCTTTGTATGGGAGATGTTAATGTGGACCCTGCAGATGAAAAACAAGCTATGCCACGTAGTTCATCTTTCATCTGTGTGCGACGTTATTCTGCAAAGAATAATGTTTCTTAAAGGCTGGTGTTAAGTGATTGTTCTTCATACAATCACTTAGCACATATATCTAAATCAACCAAAAAATCCCAAACTCATATCAGATCCCTCATTGCAGTGAGTGTCGTGACCTGCACAAATAGTCTGCCGTGTTCCTCGCGTATCCATCTGCCATCCTCACCAGATCTCACTCGTGCGAGCTAGCGTCCATCTCTATAGAATCCTATGAACTCCTGGAGCTGATGACACCTTGGAACTTATCGCTGCTGGTGTTATCACCAGTTATCTACTGAGAAAGCGGTTCAGTCGTTATACAGATGTTTAAGGCAAGCCATGCATGGAAACGGTTGATGCACAAGTTTGCCATTTGCATCTTGTCTTTAATGTCTTAGTTATGAATGTGATCTGGCCCCTGGTGTTTGGTTTGAACAACCATAGAACCTTTAGATTATAGGCTGTATTCAGCGAAATTTCGGTGCTTTTATCTTCAACGCAGTTCAGTGCACTATGGCGATTCCATTTCACCGACAGTACGGTGAATTCACTATTCACCGGATGGTCACTGTAGTGCGCCGAAGCCTCCCGAAAAAGTTGTAGAACATCGCCTAAGAGCACTGAAGAGGCCTTGGTAAATTACACCTAACTGGGAAAAAAAAAAGGAACTCTCCCATTCTCCTAATAGGTGTTTAAACCAATAAAAATTAATTAAAATGTGCCTAAATAATTGAAAAGGTCCTTTAAAAAATAATAAAAAGAACTTCGGTGCAGTTCGGCGTTCTGTGAATAGATTAACCGTTACCTCTCTATGGGAGAATTTTGCTGCCGACGAAGATAGGCGAACTGCACCATATTTCACCATCAATTTGCCTGTATTTGGCGAATTGACAGTTTAGTGAATAGACGAACTGCCTGAAGTTTCACCGACCAGTGAAATTCACTGTTCGGTGCCATTTGATGTCAAGTTCGGTGCTTAGTGAATAAGATCTATAGTCTGTATTGCGTGCATCTAGGTTGCTGACACATAACTGATGTGCTCAATAAAGTAGTCATAGGACAGTGTATATTTTCAAGAACAATAATTATTTAACCCCTTCACTACTGAGAATTTCACCCCCTTGTGCTGAGCTCTTTTTGACCATTTTGTGCTCATCATGTTTAAACACAATTTGAAGGCATGTTTTATATGTAGGACCCAGACAAATTATATATCCTTATTTTCTGCAAACCCGACAGATTCAAAATATATCATTATTATTTGTATGCGCCATGTCCTGTCAGAATGTTATAACAAAAAATGTAAAAGAATTTAACCCCTTAGTGACCGGGCGGTTTTACACAAATCCGTCCTTTAGTGACCGCTGCTGTTTTTACGTTTCTGCGCTGTTAGTGTTTAGGACAAATTTTCCTCTTACTCGTTTATGCAACCTACACATATTTTACAATGTTTTTCTCGTCATTAAATGGACTTTATAAAGATACCATTTTTTTCATCATTTCATATAATTTACTACAAAAAACATTGTGAAATATGACCAAAAAATTGAAAAAACACCACTTTTTCGAACTTTGACCCCCAAAATTTCTTATGTATCAACAACCGTCAAAGAAATTTAATTCCTTAGTAGTTTCTAAATTTAGTTCTGAGTTTAGAAATACCCAATGTTTACATATTCCTCGCTTTTTTCCTTATTTTATGCAACAATAAGTGCAAGTAGCACTTTGCCATTTCCAAAGAGTTTATTTTCAAAACTAGTGATAGTGACGTTGTAACACTATCTGTCACTAATTGCTGAATAACCCCCCACATATACATATTTTTTTAAAGTACACAAATCAAGGTATTAAACTTGGGGTATTTTGACTCTTTCCATGCAAACCATTTTACCACAAATCTATGCCAAAGTTTGAGAAAAACAAAAGTTTTGGTGATTTTTTTTTTTTTTAACGCAATTTAAGAATACATGTACTGTGAACTTTAAGGTTTACTGCCAAAAAGCACCCCAAAATATGTTCAGCAGCATCTTCTGAGTAAGTTGATACCACCCATGTATAGGTATGTCAGGTCATTTGGGGGCTAATAGGCCTTATTTGGGGGGTGCGCATTTCAGTTTTCCAACTTGGAATTTTCACATTTCGTCATCATGCACCCATGTCCTATTTGGGACATTTTTGAAGCCGGCCAAAGTAATTTACACCCATCAAACCATATATTTTTAGAAAAGGCACACCCTAGGGTGCTTCAAAGAGTTGTATTTTAACACTTTCCATGCACTAGCTCTATGTCAAACTTTCAGGTAGTCACTTTTTGTGTTATTTTTTTCACACACATTGTACTTTAGGCATGAATTGTCAAATCCAGTTATGGGTTACTGCCAAAAAACACCCCAAAATAAGTTCAGCAACATCTTCTGAGTAAATTGATACCACCCATGTATAGGTATGTTGGGTCATTTGGGGGCTAATAGGCCTTATTTGGGGGGTGCCCATTTCAGTTTTCCAACTTGGAATTTTCACATTTCGTCATCATGCACCCATGTCCTATTTGGGACATTTTTGAAGCCGTCCAAAGTAATTTACCCCCTTCAAACCATATATTTTTAGAAAGGGCACACCCTAGGGTGCTTCAAAGAGTTGTATTTTAACACTTTCCATGCACTAGCTCTATGTCAAACTTTCAGGTAGTCACTTTTTGTGTTATTTTTTTCACACACATTGTACTTTAGGCATGAATTGTCAAATCCAGTTATGGGTTACTGCCAAAAAACACCCCAAAATATGTTCAGCAACATCTTCTGAGTAAATTGATACCACCCATATATAGATTTGTTCTGTTGTTTTTGGGGTGCTACGCCAATCTTTTGACATGTGCTTGTCAATTTTCTAATTTGACATACAGTATCTTCTTTGCTTATCTTCTTTTTAGGGGCCTTTTTACATACCCCAATTTTATGAACGTGCATATATTTGGTAAGCTAACACCCCAAAGTATTGTAAATGGAGTGTTTTTATGCCATGGATGCAACCGTTTGCTCCAAACAAATTGGATACTGTTTGGTGGTCATTTTTCATTTTCATACCCACATCAGTTTTGGACTGTGATTTAGGAGACACTGTTGTTTGTTACTGCATGAAAACTCTCCAGGTTGTTTTCTGAAAGGTCTGCTTACACCCATGCCCCCCATGCATAGGTGTGCAAAGATTTTGGCAAAATACAGCACCAATTGTAGAACATAAAAATGTACGAATAAAATGTAAAAGTCTGGTGCAGTAAAAGAAAAAAAAAACTAGACTGAACTAACTGGAGGGTGAGAAAAAATAGAAAGGAAAAAAAAATCACAGATCACGCACAGTGTGATATATCTTGAAACAGTCCCCAAGACACAGACCGGGTTGTCCAGGGCATTCTGGGCAGTAAAAGATTGTGTCTCTCCTCTGCCCCCTCTTGAAACACACCCTGCATCTTTTTTGGGGTTTCTGTTTGCCCTCAGTAGGGGGGATTTTATAAATAAAATGTGTAGCCCCAACTCTGTCCCCCATCACCGCCCGGGGAGCAGGTGCATCCTGGTACAAAAACCCCGAAATGACCTGGAGCTGAAACTGTAAAAAGGACAGCGTCACTCCGGGGTTTGCCTTTTTGCAGAGCAAAAAGGCATTGTGGGTTGCAATTTTGTACCAGGCCCTTGACTTCCACATAATCTGGTAGGGCTGGAGCAGCTGATCTGCCAGATCAACCCCACCCATATGCCGGTTATAGGCTTTGATGCACACTGGCTTCCTGATGCGCTCAGCTCTGCCACGTACAGAGACCTCCACAGACCTCTCAGTGTGGATGGTGGATAGAAGGTATACATCCTTCTTGTCTCTGTACTTGACCACCAACAGCTCCTCTTGGCGCAGAGCTGAGGTCTCCCCCCTTTTTAACCGGGTGCGGACAAGCTGTGCTGGGAAACCTACGCGGTTCTTGCGAACAGTACCGCATGCTGCTGTATCAAAACAATACAGCAGCTTGAACAAAGGGACACTCGTATAAAAATTATCAACATACAAGTGGTACCCTTTGTTCATCAGGGGAAAAAGTAGGTCCCACACAATCTTGCCACTGGTTCCCATGTGTTCTGGGCAACCTGGAGGGTCAAGGCTACTATCCTTTCCCTCGTACACCGGGAAGGCCTGAGTATACCCACTCTCGCTGTCACCGAGCTTATACACCTTCACTCCAAACCTGGAGCGTTTGGAAGGAATATACTGCTTGAATCCCAGCCTTCCCTTGTATTTCATTAGGGATTCATCCACACAGATATTCCTTCCAGGTGTATAAGCCTCTGCAAACCTGGCGGCGAAGTGGGTAATCAGGGGGCGGATTTTATACAGCCTGTCAAACTGGGGATGCTCTCTAGGAGGGCACAGGCTGTTGTCACTGAAGTGCATGAAACGCAAAATGTTTTCATACCTTCTACGTGACATTGATTGGGGGTAAATGGGGATAGAGCAGATGGGGCTACTGCTCCAGTAGGAGCGAATTGAGGGCTTCTTTATGATGCCCATCAGCATAGTAAGTGCCCAGAATTTCAGAAATTCTGACACATCTAGCGGGGTCCATTGCTGCCTTGCCAAGTAGGAGTCTGGCTTCGCAGCACAATGCTGATGGGCATACAGATTTGATTGGGCCACGATGTGGCCCAACAAATCATCCCCCATAAACACCTGCAAAAACTGTGTGGCGGTAAATCCTGCAACATCAATATTGATGCCAGGATTTGCCGTGAAAGGAGGGATATCTGGCCTCTGGCGATGAGGCACTACCCACTCCTCAGCTGGAGCTGTGCGTCTCCTGCTGGCAGGTGGTGACCCAGGATCTGCATCAGAAACATCACTAGATACATCAGCCAGCGTAGATAATGTATCTAGAGACGTCTCTGAGCAGTTAGCGGGGTCGAAATCAGGGTCTGAGTCTGACGCAGATGCCTCAGATTCTGACGCCAGGATGGCATATGCCTCCTCGGCGCTGTACACCCTCTCAGACATTATATATAATAGATTATAAAATTTTATAATTATTATATATATAAGCTGATTATTGGTTCTTGGAAGAACCGTTGGGTTTCACAAGAAAATACAAATAAACACCTAAATCTCTCTAAATCACTCTAAACCTGCCTCAATTCTTCTAAATCTCCCTAAAATCTCTCTAAATCTGCCTCAATTTTTCTAATCTCACTAAATCTACCTAAAATCTCTAACCTGTCAAATCTGATCTCTCTCTCTCGCTCACCAAAACACAAGTGAGGAGAGGGAGGGAGAATCACAGAGGTCAGAGCCAATATTTACAAAATATTGACCTGACCTGACAAATTAGAAATTTTATTTTGATTTTTTCTAACTTCTGATTGGATGTTGCTAGCCTGCCTCTCTGATGAGGCAGGCTAGGAACATCCCACTCAGCCCCAAGATGACCCTGCCCTTAGAAGGGCAGCGCCATCTTGGCTGTCAGTTTATTTTATTTTATACCTTTTTATTTATTTTTATTTAACTTTTTTTTTCTTTTTACACTTTTTTTTACTCTGCTGGGTGCCTTGATCCCTCGAGGCACCCAGCAGAGCACCTGATCACTCATGTGATCTATTATGTACTGAGTGCCACGATACCTCGAGGCACTCAGTACTTCCTGCCACTACCGGAAGTGATCGCTCGGGGGGAGCGATCACGGACGGACCGGCGACAGGTAAGCATATTGCAAGGATGCCTCGATGTCGAGACATCCCTGCAATATACACAGAGCAGCTGGAAGCGATCCGATCGCTTCCAGCGCTCTCTAGAAGTGCCGGGCACCTCTCCGGTAAAACCGGATGTTGATCGCTCCCGGGGAGCGATCACAAGGTGCCCCGGCACTTGTAACCGCCATTCCATGGATGCCTGGACTCCCAGGCAGCCTGCAATGGCGTTTGAGCTGCTGGAAGCGATCCGATCGCTTCCAGCGCTCAAAAGACCGCAGGACGTACCATGTACGTCAGCGGGTCTAAAAGAGACCCGCGGCCATGACGTACATGGTACGTCCAAGGTCCCTAAGGGGTTAAATTTCCATTCAGATTTCGATCATTTACAGCTCGTAAACATTTTTTTCTCCACATTTTATCATTCAAAACATTGTGGTTATATATTCTATGCGGCACTCTCGTTAAAATAAATTAGAAATGGGAACCTGTTACTGCATTTTTCTGAGAAAGTATGTCACTTTAACGAAAATTGAATATACACGTATAGAGGCGAATTATAAGGACCTCTTTATTATTCTTTAGCTTACGGCCTGTATTGCTACTGGATATCTCTTTGTGGTATTTCTTGCAAACCCTTGTTGCAGTTCTAGTGTTTACCCCCAATCGTGTAATCTGTATAGAGTTAGAAGGCTATTCAAAGACCTTACCCAGAGCAGGGCCTCCTCGTGTCTTTGTATCCTGTCCTGTCATCTCTGGTTCTGTTGATATACTGTGAGCAGGGTTCTGCATCATGCAGCAAAGCACATACCCACCTAAAGGGCTTAACCGCATTCAATACCAAGGGCGCTCCATGGCATCTGGCCCGAGCATCCGTGACAAACGCTTTGCGCATCACCTCCCCATTTGGTCCCAGCTTCGGAAATGAGAAGGTGAGTTAGGGCAGTGGCATTGTTTGCTTTACAAGTAAAAGCACATAATGCCACCGCCTTAGAAAAGAAAGTACATTTTTTCTTTTTTTATTAATATTTTTTTCTATTCTTACACATTATATGGTCATATTTGGTATCGTTGGAAAGGCCAGACTCTGACCTTTCAAATGACACCTCACCTAATGATGCCTCATCAAAAATGTCAGCCCTCACTGGGAGAACACTGCGTGCAGCGCCAGACTGGCACCAAGCCTCGGGGCTGTGATGACGCTGAGCACATCCTCCACAACCAAGCGGAGGATACAATCAGTGCGACATTCACAGTTAAGTGGTTAAAAGAAAATATTGTATAAAAAAATGTCATAAGTACTTAGGTATTTTGGAATTTCATTCATACTCTTCCACAAAAGTTAGCCAATCTATGTGGTCGGTCTCCTATGCCCACTTTTCCACAAAATAATCTGAAACCATAACAATACTAGTCTACACTTTCAGAGTAGAGAATGCACTTAAATGCGGACTAAATACAGTTTATCTGTATTCGGCAAGAATAGAATGTGAATATAAATAAAACATTTGTTACTGGAGATGTTCCAGACTAGTAAGTAGCTGCTATAACATTGGCAAATGTGAAATGCTGAAATAATTTAAATGAAAAATGTTTCAAGTGTGCATTCCAAGCATTTCAACATAAAAATGTCTCTGAAATATTTTCTATAGATACAAGTCCTTTTATATTATTGCATATAAAACATGCCACCTATTAACCTAATTATAACCCATATTTACAGTAAAAGTATGAAACCTTCATATTGTAAATGTAAAACTCGCAAGTCCGTACGTTAAAATTTACTCTGTCATATTATAACATACAAGTCTGTAAATTAATATTTCACTGTTAGTTATAACGAGCAAACCCATAAATTAAATTTGTTATATTTATAACCCACAAGACTCTACATTAATATTTCACTGTTACAGTAAAACCACAATCTCTGTACATTAAGAGCTGGACCAATACATCAATCGGGCTGCAAGCATCCGTGCAACTATTTATACGAAAAATTTTGCATATGATTTTGTTTCAGAAATCTGCATCCTGATGAATTCAAATTATTTCTCTGAAGCCAATATTTTAATTTAAATTATAGCCGCAAAAGCAGTTATTCGATTAGATTTTTTTAATCCGAGATCGAGATTTTGGTAAACCCGGATTTGAATCACCAGAACTTAAAAACAGTTGCAAATGTGGCCGGAATAAAGTTCCAATTTCAGCTAATGGGCCAAATTAAACTGACGCCTACGTTTACAATTAAGTTTGAATGTCGTTTTAGGGTTGAGCTTGATTTTAGCATTATGTTCAGTTTTATGGATTAGTGTAGTTTTACAGCTTTTTATAGTATTAGGTTGAGAATTATGTCACAGCACAGAAAGCATTAAATTGCTAAATTAAAATTTTGCATATGACCCATTGAAAATAGCCTGGTGAGACCAGTTTTTGAAATTACAGGTCGTGGCAGAGAGAATTTAGATTTAGGTCCTGTTGTGCCACAATATGTCCTTTTACTAAGAAAAAACATTGGGGTCTTTATACATCACACAATTTATTCACCATGTAATATTTGTTTAGAAAAACAGGTAAAATATAAAAATTTTAATTTGTCAGAAAAGTGCTGAAAGTCCTACGTCAAAGTGTCTAGAGAACGTGGTGAAAACTACTTAGAAGAACATAGAATTTAGTTAACTGATGTGACAGAAACTGGTTGCTCTGGTCGGACTATGCTGAAAAGTTGAATACCGAGGGATGGCTGATTTCACAAATGTATACTTTGTGTAGCAGAAATACCTCTCAGCTGCTGAAAGCAAGAAGCATCGTCTCCCACATCTGAGGAATGTCTCAAGACTCCATTGCTAGGTTTGTGTCCTTCTTGTTCTCTGTCGGGTAGCATTGTCTGTTCACTCTCCTCAGAGTTATTCATGTGTGAAGACAGAGACTGTGGGAAACCAAACATTAGCAGTGATGAGAAGAACAGTAAGGCACCACAGAGAAGGAAACCGGCCCACCAGGCTCCAATCCAACGCGGATCCTCTGGAGTGATTTCCAGCTTGCCTAGAGAAGAACAGAGTTAAAAGGCCTTTAAAATATTTTACAATATGTGTTTTTTAGACGCATACCTTAGGTTAGCATGGTTTATACATGACTTTGTAGAGTTTTTAACATTTTTTAATATCAGATTACAATTTTTTTTGTAATTACATTAATATTACATAACAAGCACATGAGTAAATTTACATTATTTTAATATTTTACTAGGGTTGCACCGATACCGATACTAGTATCGGTATCGGGGCCGATACTGGGTACTGCAGGAGTACTTGGTACTCGTGCAGTACCCCCGATATTTTTTCCGATACCGGAAGCCGACATTGAGCCGGCTTCCGGTATCCGAGGGGCTGCGGCGGCTGTCTGAATGCTCTATCGGCATTCGGACAGCCGGCCCCGCACTCTCCGCAATACTTACCTTCCTGGGCGCCGCCGGGGAATGTCTCCACGCGCGCGCTCGTTGGAAGGACCCCAGCCGCGACCACGTGATCCCGGCTGGGGTCCTTCCAACGTGCGCGCGCGCCCGAGACATTCCCCGGCGGCGCCCAGGAAGGTAAGTATTAAACACACTGAGCAGCTGCAGGGCCTGTCTGAATGCTGATAGAGCATTCAGACAGGCCCTGCAGCTGCTCTCCGCGACGATACTTACCTTCCTGGGCGCCGCCGGGGAATGTCTCCGCGCGCGCGCTCGTTGGAAGGACCCCAGCCGGGATCACGTGGTCGCGGCTGGGGTCCTTCCAACGAGCGGGCGCGCGGAGACATTCTCGGCGGCGCCCAGGAAGGTAAGTATAGTCGGGGGGGGGGCGGTCCATGAGCTGGAGGCAATATCCATGATGGGGCATATCCATGAGCTGGAGGCAATATCCATGATGGGGCATATCCATGAGGGGGCATATCCATGAGCTGGAGGCAATATCCATGATGGGGCAATATCCATGATGGGGCATATCCATGAGCTGGAGGCAATATCCATGATGGGGCATATCCATGAGGGGGCATATCCATGAGCTGGAGGCAATATCCATGATGGGGCATATCCATGAGGGGGCATATCCATGAGCTGGAGGCAATATCCATGTGGGGGCATATCCATGTGGGGGCAATATCCATGATGGGGCATATCCATGAGCTGGAGGCAATATCCATGTGGGGGCATATCCATGTGGGGGCATATCCATGAGCTGGAGGCAATATCCATGATGGGGCATATCCATGTGGGGGCATATCCATGAGCTGGAGGCAATATCCATGAGGGGGCATATCCATGAGGGGGCATATCCATGAGCTGGAGGCAATATCCATGAGGGGGCATATCCATGACCTGGAGGCAATATCCATGAGGGGGCATATCCATGAGCTGGAGGCAATATCCATGAGGGGGCATATCCATGAGCTGGAGGCAATATCCATGTGGGGGCATATCCATGTGGGGGCAATATCCATGATGGGGCATATCCATGAGCTGGAGGCAATATCCATGTGGGGGCATATCCATGTGGGGGCAATATCCATGATGGGGCATATCCATGAGCTGGAGGCAATATCCATGTGGGGGCATATCCATGTGGGGGCAATATCCATGTGGGGGCATATCCATGAGCTGGAGGCAATATCCATGATGGGGCATATCCATGTGGGGGCATATCCATGAGCTGGAGGCAATATCCATGTGGGGGCATATCCATGATGGGGCATATCCATGAGCTGGAGGCAATATCCATGATGGGGCATATCCATGAGCTGGAGGCAATATCCATGTGGGGGCATATCCATGATGGGGCATATCCATGAGCTGGAGGCAATATCCATGTGGGGGCATATCCATGAGCTGGGGGGGCATACTCATGTGTGAGCTGTGGGGGCATAATAACCCATGTGTGTGCTGGGGCATTATCCATGTGCTGGGGCAAATCCATGAGTGAGCTGGGGCAAATCCATGAGCTGGGGCAGTATGAATATATATATATATATCGGGGGGATATACATGTGAGCGGGGGGCATTTTTATATGGTCTGTTCTTATTGGAAAGCGGTCACATGACATTAAATAAAAGTATCGGTACTTGGTATCGGTGAGTACTTTTAAAAAGTATCGGTACTCGTACTCGGTCTTAAAAAAGTGGTATCGGTGCATCCCTATATTTTACCAATCTCAGGATATCAGTTTTTATGTAAAATTGCAATTTTTCTTTAGAATTAAGTGTTATCTACGCATAGCATATCTATGATATTTTTTTCAACAAAGACCATTCAGTAGTGAAAGTTTTAACCCCTTAAGTGCCAATGACGTCACTATTATGTCATAAATGCATTGACTTTAAAGACCTTTGGTCCTTAAGGGTTAAAGGTTTGGAAAAGACAACAGCCAAAACAATCTAATGAACCCTGTGGATGTGCATGTTCCATTTATTTTCACTTGAACAGCTCAATGGTTTACCATTGTATTCCAAGGCAAGTTTCAGTTTGGTCTGCAGCACCACTGAATTTGGGAAGATAGTTTTAAAAAGGCTTTGCAACCTTGCAAAGTAATAAATCATTCTCGATTAATCAATTTAGGGTCAAAGATAAAGAGACCTTTAAGAACTTTAAAGCTGATGAAAAATTAACTTAAATTATGCTAATTCTCTCAATAGTTTGAACCTAATGCAGTCAACAGATCCTTTTCAAAAAGTATTTTTTAGGTAACTTACCTATATTTTTCAAAAAATTCTATGTTAATATTTTTATTAAAAATATAACACAACCATAAAAATAGGGATTGTAGAAAACTTACTTGTATCAGCAAGCAATGCATCCACATAGATTTTTGTACAGAACGAACCCAGGATGAATCCACACGCTGGTCCAAATACCATCATTGCGAAAAGGATGCCTGAAAAGAAAAGAAAATGCCTAAATAAAACTAGTAATCATTGATTACTAATCGAGGTTTTCAATTAATCATTTGAGTGTCAGAGAACTCATTAGTGGCTGTGAAACTAATGAACCAAAGTGTAATATCACAACAACAAAAAAAGAACAGAGAGTGCTTATTCATCCAAAAAGCACAATCACAGACTCAAGCAGATGTGCGGTGTGAAAAAAAGATAGAGCTTTATTGGTAGGCAATATCATTATTGAGAACTATTAATGCTTTTGAAGTCACTAAACACTCAGTGCCAGTATTTGTCAGTGTTGCAATGCCGACAAATGCTGACATTTCATAAAAGTAAAATCCAAACAGCAACTAGAGAAAAACCACACTGTGCATCTCTCCTGCCACTCATTGGATTTTACTATTGTGTGTTTACAACAACAGCAAACACCACCAACTATTGAATAACCCCAATAGTATATGAGAGCTAATCCATACATGGAACAAAAAAAGAACAGGATATAGATTTTATCTTAAACAATCTCAGATTTTCTCTATAGTAGACATGTGCACACCACAAAATTTTGTTTTGGATGAAAGGATTCGTCCTAAAATGCAATTTATTTAGTTGATAATGAAATTCGTTTTCAGTTCTTTCGTATGAAAACTAATTTCATTCATCCGAAAACCGGCAGATACAATTAATATTGAAGTGGCTCCTCAGAGGGCTGAGATCGGCTGCTTGTCACAGTATCTCTCCCTCTCAGCACAGTGTGTCAGGCTCATCTGTTACAGTAACAGACTGCTGCTCATCACAGCGCTCAGTTTCAGTAAAACTAGTAAATAATATTTTTATATATAAGAGGTTATAACAATAATATTTCCGAGTTTTACTGAAACTGAGCGCTGTGATGAGCAGCAGTCAGTTACCGTAACAGCTGAGCCTGACACACTGTGCTGAGAGTGAGAGATACTGTAACAAGCAGTCGATCTCAGTGCTCAAAGCCACTGGATTTAAAGGGCTCAATTAAAAAAAAGTCCCTCTCTGTATAATGTATATAACATCCTCCTTCATTAACCACTTCGCTGCTGAGGACGCGCTCAGCGCGTCCTCAGCAGTCCCGCTGGTGTGCTGAGGACGCGCTGAGCGCGTCCTCACATTGGGGTCAGCGTTCGGCCGGGTTCCGGACGATCGCTGGCCCCTCCGGTGCGGGCTGACATCCTGGATGTCAGCCCGGCATCCGGACCAGCAGCCGCCAGAATTAGGTGTCATCGCGCCCCCGCGATGACACCTAATTCAGGCGCCCCCCCCCCGCATGTGCGGAGGAGGCGCCTGAAAGGGAGGGGGGGAGGTCCTTCGGACCTCTCTCCCTCCCGATCGGCGGCTCTGCGGGGGTTAACCCAGGCATCATTTGGAAGGGCACAGCCTGCCCTTCCAAATGATGCCTGGCATTAACCCCTGGGGAGCTGGATCGCGAATCGGCGCTGAAAAGCGCCGGTTCGCGATCCTTTCCCGGAGCTGGCCGACATCTTGGATGTCGGCCAAGCCTCCGGGAACTCCCCCAGAGGACTGGCGTCATCGTGCGTAGCACGATGACGCCAGTCCTAGAGTTAACCCCTAACTGCCACCAACTGTGGAGATAGGGAGTTCCAATGAACTCCCTATCTCCCGATCCGTGGCAGCTAGGGGTTAAATTTTGGTATGGTTGGATCGGCCAGAGCATGGCCATTCCAACGATACCAAACACTACAGTGAAAAATGTTGTAAAAAAAAAAAAAGGAAAAATAAAAATAAAAAAAAATTAAAAAAAAAATTAAAAAAAAAAAATTAAACACTTTTTTTTTTTTTTTTGGTTTGTTAATGCAGCAATATTGTTCCCATTTCAATTATAATGTGAACAATGATGCTGCACTAACGATTTTTGTATGCGGTGCGTTTGTTAAAAATAGTGTCATTTTCCCCAAAAAAAAATGTAACGAGACCCCATCTCTAATTTTTTTAACAAGCGCACCCCATACAAAATATAACCGCAATTGCTCGCATGTTAAAATGTGGAAAAAAACACTTTACACATTGTAAATTATTGAAAATACATATTTTATTGCATTTTTTGTTATAATATACAGACATGACATAACGTATACATATAATAATGACATATTATGAATCTACCGAGTCTGACGGAAAGAACGATATATAATATGTCTGGGTCATATACTAAAATAAGCCTTCAAAACACGTTTAAACATGATGCGCAAAACAGGTAAAAATGACCTCAGCATAGGGGCGGGAAAAGCCTCAGCAGCGAAAGGGTTAATTAATACCCCTCTCTGTATAGAACATCCTCCTGCATTAATTAATACCCTTCTCTGTAAAATGTATATAAAATCCTCCTGCTTTAATGAATACCCCTCTCTGTATAATGCATATAACATCCTCATGAATAAGGGAAGGATTACACATTACACTTTTTCTGTAGCTTTGCAATGTTGTGCTCCTCATCGCTGGTCTCCTCCACTCAACAGTGTAATATAACAAAAGAATTGAAACGAAAATGTAATGAATTTTCCTTTTGTTTTTCGGAACGAGCAGTTTCATATCTCTTGAGACATACGAAAACATCCCAAAATTGGGACTAAATCATTTTCCTACTAAAACGAATGCACATGTCTACTCTATAGTCTATAATGAATGCCTCTACCACACTCACCCACCACACATCCTGTACCTCTCACGCCTCATCCCTTTGATAACGTCTACACTGGCTCCCTGTTATTTTTAGAATTCAATTCAAAATATTGGTGCTCACATACAAAGCTCTCCATAGCTGTGCACCTGCCTACACATCCTCTCTTCTTAGTAGGTAGAACTTTGTACTGGCAATGATCTAATATTATCTTTACATCAGTAAAGCACTTGACATCAACAACAGATGCGGTCTCTTAAGAATCACAGTACAAAGTTTTTTTGGCCGTTTTACCAACACTGGCTTTGACATCATCTCCAAGAAAATGAAAGCTATATAGTGCAGATTTGTAATAATCAATGTTGTAAAAAATACCATGTCTATTAGTGTTCTCATAACATGTTCTTGTTCTCTGGGAGTGAAGAGGGTAATCCAGGCATTGACCTCTTGCTCAGGTGCCTAAAGAGCAGGGCCACCCATAGCATTTGCAGGGCCCTGGAAAAAAAATATTTTTTGGGCCCCTGGCCACACTCATAATGCCAAGTTTTTTCATATACAGATACGCACACTGTCACCCCCTCCATATTGATCTCATGAATAAACACCCCTATACCCAGACAGACACTTCCTCGCATCCTCCCTGTAGATAGCCCTCTCCCGCAGATTGACCCACCAACACTCCCATATATTTTCTTAGTTAAGGTGGGGGGGCACTCATTCTAGCAGTTCTGAAGGCAGGTGGACATCCATTCTGGGCCCGGCTCTGTGTGTTTGCTCTCACGCTCTTGGGCACTAAACCCCCTTGCAAGTCTGGGCTGAGCTGTGGACATGGGTATGGGGCTGCTGGCAGAGGGGCCTTCTAAGTCTGGCGGCACACCAAGATGCAGGGACTGGAGACAGAGCCCTGTGCCAGGAATTTGCAAGACAGGAAAAAAAAATCTGTGTTTCATGTGTGAGAGCGCACTTGCATCTCTCACGCACAGTGGAATAAAAATCAGATTCTTCCGACACAGACTCTTTGCTTCCTTGCAAATAGCAAGGGCAGGGCCCTCCTCTGGAGCTTGTCACTCTGTTCCTTTGATATTTAATAGCTGCCAGTGTTTTGTTGTCATTGACACTTTTTATCACAAGACAATATTTCACTTCAGAAAATATTTAAACTCCTTTTGGCTGTTACGGTCACGGAATTTCAGTAATTTAATAATTGGGCAGATGTTGCTGACAGCCTCTGTCCAATAATTATAAAAAAAAATCTCTTTTTGGGTGGTTTATACTTACCTTTTTCGCCATTGCTGTACACAGCTCCTCCTCTTCAGCTCATGGACTTCTGAAACTATTCTGGTCAATTTGCACTCTTACACGACTTGCATAGCGTAGGAACCACAAATTGTGCACCGCTACGGGACTTGTGCACTTTCTACATGTGTAAGTTCTGTAACACCTGAACAGAACGATGGATTGGAGCTGTGACCATATGCAGATCCGATCAATCAACTGCCACTACAGCGATTGGTCTCAGAGAGGGTGACGTCGGCATACTCTCTGCTTGCTGACGTCACTAGTGACCGATTTGGTGACTGGCAACTTGGAAATTCAAAAATACTGGATGTTACATGTAAATTATTTACAACCCACTCGGAATATTCGACACAGCAGGGTTGCACACAGTGTAGTAAGTCAATTCAAATACAGACTGGACAGGCAGGAAAATTTTGTTTTTAAGTGCAGTTTTACTGTCAAAAGTCACTCTCAAATATTAGGGTACACTAAAACTGTACCCCAATATAATCCACATCTTTAAATAACACTGTATGCAAAAAGCAAAACATCCACAGTAGTAGAGCGTATCTCCAAACCTTTGTCTTTACAGGCAGATACTTTGCAGGTCTCCATCTACACCTTCCAAGTGCAAAATAACTCTGAGACCCCCTAAATGCTCTTTCTGAGCTGTTTATAAAGGTTTGGGCTAATTAGTAAAGAATAGATTTGCTGGCTGAGCTAGAGTGTTTTAGCTCCATACTAAAAGAGAAAAAAATACAAATATATGCATCATCTTTTACCCTGTCACACTAGGTAATATTTATCATGCTCTTATTTAGCTCACTTGGAATGTGACTAGATATAAAAGTACTTTTCGACCCTATAGTACGAAACCATTTGTTTGTAGGCTTTGTAAAGCTTCCAAACATTGCTTGCTCTAATGCATGTTGTGATAAGAGGGCTCCCTCAGTTGACACAAGGCATAGAAATCAAGCATTAATAGAAGCATTCAAATTGTCAACAGTAAAGACTATTAGCTTATTGTAAAAACATACCTAGTTATTTTTTTTAATTACTTTCCTATGGCGGAGTGATTGCTACTTCTACATGGCAGCAACAGGCATTCTTCTGGCCAAACAAATGACTTAATTATTTTATTGTACTATAGCACCCAAGATGAATTTGTGTTTTTGTTCGATAGACAAATCCAATGCTCATTAATAGTGGCATGCTGCCTAAAACACATTTTCTATTATGGGTGGCAATGCGTTCAACATATACTGGAGAGTTCCAGATGAACGGATATTCGAACACTAAACAGAGGAAAATAACCCTGAATTTATTATAGATATTGAAATGAAGACCTGTAGTTGACAAGTGTATATTTCCAATTTTAATGATTATAATAAACACCCAGAATAAGGTAAAGAATGGTGGAAAGCAACAAAAAAAATTACACGTGAAAATTTACCCATCAAAAGAATGGCCAGGTAGCCAGCATAGGTACAAAAAATTATGGGCCCTATTACAATCTTCGCGTTAAAACGCTCGCGCAACGCGTGAATTTGTGGGCCAATGTTAAACGTTAACGCGGGTAATTCAACGCTGGAATTACAATCCTCGCGCATCTTTTCATCCGTCGAGCAATAACGTGCATAAAACGGACGGCACAAAGCGCCCGCAGCATCGTTGCGCGCAGAAATCAGTGTGCGGACTTTTTTTTTTCACGCGATTCAGCCAATCAGAATTAAGAAACACAATTGAATTGAATGGCACAGGTACTGGGCACAGAGAGGCCATGTGGCATCCAAGATGGCATTGCAAAAATGTGCATAAGCCCAGGGAATCAGGTATCTTGACTACCACTGCCAGGTTAAAAGACGAACTACATCAGTAAAGTCCAGATGGAAAAAAAGAGCTTGTTGTCAGGAGCCTTCGAAAGTGAAAAAAGTGCTCTCTTGTTCTAAATTTCAGAAAAATGGCCGCAAGGGCCGGTGAAAAGTAAGGCCCAGTTCCTATTTCCTTTTGACAGACTAACCATCTTTATAATGGGGTCCTATACTGAAGTTTAATCCACTTTTTCAAGTCTACTCCCAGGGTTTATAACTCTATGCTTTTTATCTTGCTTTATACTCAGATCTTTGGATCTTTTTTTTTTATTCATCAACTTTATCATTAAAAGCTAAGTTTTATCACACCATTGATATTTCCTTACTTTTTGCCTTGCCCTTGCAGCCATTTTCCTGAAATTTAGACCAAGAGAGAGCTTTTTTCACTTTCAAAGGCTCCTGACAACAGGCTCTTTTTTCCATCTGGGCTTTACTACTCTTTTTTATTTTTGAGAAACCATTTTACCAGGAAGGATACATTGAGATTTCTCTCGTTTTCAAGTATGTCCTGGGTGGCGAGTATGTACCGTTGGGTGTCTTGCCCAAAGACACTTACTGGAGAGGTGCTCTTGCCGGGATCGAACCTGTGTCTCCACAGTCTCTCCATGGTTATAGAGCAGTGATGTTGATGTAGGCGACTAACTCTACATCAATGTTACCTCTACTCCACCCAGCCGGCACACTCTTCTTGATGTATACGTACTTAAAGGTTACCCCCTTCATTTTTTGTCCCAGAAAACTCCTTTTCTTTTCTTATGTGCATACTTTATCCTTGATAACTCAGTTTATAAAAGAGGAACTAAAAATGCTCTCAAATGTTATCAGGTGACAAAAGTATCAAGAAGCGCAATTTATATATAGAATAGAGTGCCGTGGAGTGGCCCAGCACTTGAGAAGTGTGTCCTCTCCCACGGAGTCTCGCAGCATCCACAGCAATACATTTATTGTAAACTATTTATATTCTAAAGACTGAGATAACAATAAGGGACACAATGTCAACAGCATACTATGTGCTGAAACAGTGTTTCATGGATAAGATTGCCCACAAAGGAGAAATTTCATCCAAATCAACAACCAATACACGATTACAGTTTTAATAAGCTTGGGGCAATTCTGTACACCAAGCAGGTAATAGATCATAATTATATTCATATCAAAACACTAATTTTAAAAAGAACTTTTAATACGGCTTCTAGAGAGACAAAAAACTAATTTCAGACTCTGAATTCATAGCAATTCTTACTGGTTTAATGACTACATATTCATATCTTGTCTTCAACACTGTACATATAATATTAGTCCTGCTGTTTGAAATCACTTATTTTTAGATTATGCACATATTTCTCGTTTTAAATATCTTTTCTTAACATACATTGAGTATCTCTCATTTTCGACATGTCTTTTTAGTTTATATTTTGCTGCTACTTTGTTTTTACACTTAATATTATATTATCAACAACTTTAAAGTTGTTACAAGTACAAATAGTTAAAAATTCACATATTCTGTCCATTAGTAATTCACTATTTTCAATAACTTGTTAACTCGATTTTGCATTGTGCTACACTGAAAAATAATCTTTAGTATAACAATATCCATTTTCAAAACTTTTAAAGCAGGATTAATGTACTCCCTGTAAAGAAACAAAATCCACTCAGGGTTATTCAGAGAGAGGTGAAAAGTAGGGGAATTGATAGGAGAATGAACAATCTAGACCAAATAGCCGATTTGGAAAGTGAGATAAATGGGAGAATTTTTCTGGTTTGGCTATTTTGACCTAGAATTTTCAATTCTCCAGTCAATCTCCTGGTTTTCACCTCTCTCTGAATAACCCTGCACTGTCTTATCTCTCTCCTGTCACTTTACTGCAAATAGCAAACCCAAACGGCACAAAAAAAATCTAACATTTTACTTTACTGCATTCCAGCAGCCAGGGAGATTGTAGAATAAAGGGAGAGCTCTGGGGTTACTCACTACTCTACAGGGATAAGATTCATGGGGTTGTATTGACTGAAATTCCCTGTACAGTACAGATACAAGGTGTTACCTTAATTTCCATACACAGGCATTATCTCTAGACTGTAAGCTCCGATGAGCAGGGCCCTCTACACCTCTTGTTTCCATCCTATGTCCGTTTATATGTATTTCATTCCCTTTGGTTATTGCAAAGCGCTGCGGAAACTGTTGGCGCTATATAAATGATGATAATAATAATAATAATTATGCACATACAGATATTATTTTTTATATTCTATTGATATTTTTTTGGAAGCTGCAGTACTAATAATCTCATTATGATCATTACAAATCCCCATACTCCGGACATCTGGCCATTTTTATTATTTATCTTTATCACAGTTACTGAATTGGGCACAGAGGCCATTTCTGATGGTATGCTGTCAATTCTGGCCCCCATTTGACATTGTGAAAGATAGGGGACTCCATCTACTGTTCAGAATCTTTCAGTCTAAGAATATTTTTCTAAAGTATAAATGAAAAGTTACAAAATGAGCACATTTACATTATTTACATTTTTTAACTATTTCAGAACAACAATTTCTGATTCTATTTTACCCATAATTGAATTGTTAACTTTGCATCCGTGGTTCAGATATATGTTATAATAAAGCTTTTCCAACACAAACTGCTTCGTAGTGAAGGGGTTAATAAAGATTTATGTTTTTTTGATACCACTCAGCCTTTTCTAGGTTGTTTATGATTTCTTTAGCAAATGCCTTTTATTTAACCTCTTAGGCTGGGGTCAGACCAACGCACTTTTAACGTGCGTTTTGGCGCACATAATTACGGCCGCACTAGCAGCAGATGACGGGCAATGACGGACAATATACGATGTACGGCCGCACAAAAGTCTGGCCGTGCAACGCAAGTGGAATTTGAACGCATTTTTCTGAGAACGCTGAACCGCTAGTACTGACGTACTGAGTGCGCAGCTGCGGCATAGCGGCGTGTTTGCGTGATTAGGAGACGTCAGACGCTGCTAATGTCCAGCCTACATAACGTCCAGACGCCAAAAGAGTTTTATTGACGATCCGTACAAAATCACGCCCGAAAATGCGCGTCGTCTGACCGTTTTTGCGCATTCCATGAAAAAATACGTCAATGCGTTCGGACGCACTTTTTCACGTTCGCGGGGAAAAATGCTTTCGTCTGACCCTAGCCTTAGGGATCAATGACATACAGGGTACGTAACTGGGGAAAAATCCCGTTAAGGACCAAGGACGTACCCTGTACATCATTGTCCTTTAACCACCCTCCCTATACTTACCTCTCTGACTTCCTTGAAGTAAGACCTCTGTTTTTTAAAGACCCTGATTGACGCACTGATTTTATCACCAGGCGCAATGAAATAGGTTTCAGGAATCCCTCCAGCACTGCCAGGAGAGAGCCTGAAAGGGAAGGGCTTGTCCTTTGGACCCTTTTCCCTCCCGATCAGTCAGGGGTTTTAAAAAAAAAAAAAGAGAGGCACTGCTGGAAAGTGGAAAGTCTGTCCTTTCCAGTGATACCTCTCTTTAACCTCTTAGGCACGGATTGCAATCCTCTCCCGGAGGTGGCTGACATCTTGGATGTCAGCAAAACCTCAGAGGCCTACCCTTGACCTTTGATGTCATAACTATATGCACGATGATGTCAACTGGGCAGTTAACCTCCTAGCTGCCAAGTGGAGATGGGGGGGTTTGGACCCCTGTATCTCCCTATTGGTGGCAGATATTAAGTCATGTTTGGTGTTAAAAAATTTTTTTTTTTTTTAATTGTCTGGGTCGTATAATAAAATAGGATTAAAAAGCAAAAACATGTAAACATTGGGTATTTCTAAACTCAGGGCAAAATCTAGAAACTATTTAGCCAGGGTCTTTTTTGGCAGTTGTAAATTTTGGGGGTCAAAGTTCGAAAAAGTGTGTTTTTCCATTTTTTTTCATCATCTTTCATAATTATTTTTTACAGTAAATTATACAATATGATGAAAATAATGGTATCTTTAGAAATTCCGGTTAATGTGAGAAAAACGGTATATAAGATGTGTGGGTTCCATAAACGAATAAGAGGAAAATTATAGCTAAACACAAACAGTGCAGAAATGTAAACATTCGGACTGACAATGGTAAAATTTCCTGGTCACTATGGGGCTAATAAATGTGCTCTATAGTTTTGGAATTAATTTTGATAAGTTCACAGTTTCATTATTGCATGGATAAACAGTACATACCCAATGGTTCATACCCAAGAACCTCTCTCAACCAAGTAAGTTTTTATTACTCCTAGACACCTGGTCCCCAAGAACCTCTAACAACCAAGCAAACTGTTGCTATACCTAGAAATTCTCTACCCAGGAACCTTTTGCAGCCAAGCAAGCTTTTATTAAACTTGGACATCTGCTACCAAGGAATCTCTAACAACAGAAAGCTCTCATTACACCTTGACATATGCTCCCAACAACCTCTCTCAGCCAAGCAATCAAGTTTTTATTCCTACATCCTTCCACCTTTTAGACTCCGTATGGTCCCTGCTTAATATTGATAACGGTATGAACTTTTTATGCTATTAGTAATATTACTGTAATGCATTATGTCAGCATTTCCCAATACTATTGTGCTGCAAAATATTTTGAAGCTATATAATAACACATGGCATTACTTTATATAAACGAATCGTTAATAGAAACAAATGACCTGTTTGCTTCAGTGACAATGTCCTTAAATGACATAAATGTATTACCATCAGCAAGTATATTCTTTAGATAAGCAGCTTCAGCATATCGAGAGAACACAACCATCTTTCACTTTCAAATATTTAAAAGGTAATATTTATATGCTTTCAAAATCCAATTAGAAAGGAATCCACATAACATTTCTTCAATTACATCTTCTTATTTTGTAAACCCTCATTTAAAGTAATCTTGCAATCGAGAGGTTAATTTTTCTGGCTTTAAACTTTCATCAGGAGATTGAGATTGCGTTGATCAGAAATGCAAATACCATGTTCCAGCGCCACCAGAATCATCCTCCATGGACACTGCTGTAATATGGTCATAATGGTACACTGCATTTTTGACTCTCAGCAGTGAACTGATGTGTTAGTCAGCGCATCAGCAGCCAGTTGGCTAAAAGAACTGAACAATGGGGTGTCCTGTAGGATGATTCTTCTGCTTACAGCTGTCACTCACTCATTCGCTCTAGTGGTATGCTACAGGAAGTGAGAAAGTGAATCTTTATAAGGAAATACGCAGGGCACTTCCTCTTTATATGTTAGCAGTTCTATCCCTACAGTTAAACCAAGGACGCTAAGGGGAAAAATTTGTGTTCGTACTCTTCCCTTAGCATCTCCGTTTTACCTGTAGACTACATGGCAGGCACTGAGTCCAGTAGCCCACCCTGTAGCAGCCGCTTGGCTACCGGATGCACGGGGCAGCAATACTAATCATTCAGTCACGAGGTTCTATGAATCTGGGAGCGAACTGGAACCAAGAGAGGGCAACCTCAGGGTACAGATGAAATAAAAAGAAAAGCGGGTCCAGGCACTCCAGATCAGGTTCAATCTTTTGACTGTTAAACAGCCTTTGTTTGTTCAAGGGCTTGACAAAGGCGGTTTACCAGCTGAAACATTGCCTTGATGCCTCATTAAAGAATTTGAAAACCTGAAGTAGCATTTTTTTCTGTCTAAAACTATAGGACACCACGAAAAGCAAAATATTGCCATATTAGGCTTAGCCATAGTCCTTAAAAAAAAAAACGCTCAAAGTTTTATGTCAACTTACCATTTCCCTAAGTAATTGTATTTGCACTATCGCTCACATAATTAGTGGCTCCGCTACCTAATCTCATGCCTTCTCAAACCTGCATTCTACTATACGCCACTCGCTTCTTTCACACAATTACCTACAGATTCCGAACCTGGTGATCTCTTCTTCGTGTCGTTATAGCTTTGTATAGTGTATACAAAAACATTAATTCAGGAATGGAAACTCTATGTGAGGTTAATTAATGAAGAAACCATGAGCGATCTAGCTATCGTTAAAAGAAAAAAAGATTATTCCTGAATTTAATGTTTTTGTGACATGTTGTAATCTACTGTATAACAAATAGAAAACACCGTTAAATAACCTACTTTAGGTTCTTTTCGTATCTAAGGAAAAAATATGTGCAAACACATTCAGTGTCAGCAAAAATAGTCAAATAGTTTAGATTTGGTTCGACAGTGCCACCTACTGTCTAAAATGATTATAAGAAAATCTTAGATCTCTTAAAACAGATTTTACATATGTAACCTATCCTTTGAACACTACAAAATAAGTTTTAGAATATAATGTCTTGGAGCTCCAGTCATAACACTGATATCACCAAAAGAAGAGCTGCACAAGGTCTTTGATTCGCCCGCCCCTCTAAATTAAGAAAAAATTTATCACATATATATATTTTCTTGTCAAAAGACCATCGGGTATGTAGGGTATGTAAATTTAATTAAGCACACAAAAAAAGGTTTTTACTATTTGAATTTTTCAATAAAAAATCCAAAGAAGAAAAAGCGCAGGACAATTTGAGACACATTTTAGCTTGAAACATTTTTTTTTGTATGCGATGCTTTGCTGAGATTTTGCTGGAAATCATATGGTTTCTATTGTATAATTTTTTCCACATTTGCAATAGATCACTGCCCATTCAAATAAGGGGCTGTATTTCAACCAAGTCGTTCTTAGCTGGATAAATCGTGTACAAACCATTATCTATTTGTAACTTGCTGTTAATATAACTGCTCGGTTAGAATGGAGTCATAACAGCTCAAGTCGGCATAATTTGGAGCTGGTCATAAATACCAGCGGTGGGCACTGGTAAAATTCCTGGAGTCTCTAGGACTCTATAGAAGGCAAGTGAGAGGGTGGTGGATACATGGAACAGCCTTCCAGTTGAAGTGGTAGAGGCCAAAACAGTAATTGAATTTAAGCAAGCATGGGATAGGCATAAGGCTATCCTAAACAAAAGATAAATCCAGGTAAAGTATCCATGTAATTGGGCAGACTAGATGGGCCGAAAGGTTCTTATCTGCCGACATTTTTCTATGTTTCTATGTTTCTAAGTGTAATACCACTAAAAAAAATGAAAAAGTATATGTTGTTTATTTTATTTTGCTGATCTCTTACATGTGCTTAGTTTTACTCTTATGTGTTTAATTAAGAAGATATTTTAGTTTATGCGTCACTGGGCGCATCTATTTTGTGATCCTTTGTGTTGTAAACTGCCCCTCACAGTATCTTTCCGTTGCTTGTTGGTTACTTTGTGGCAACTGGGTTACAATGGGGTCTGTTGGTTGGTGACCGGTAGGGATGGGCTGCCGGTTCGATTCGAATGTGAGTTCGAATTTGAACATCGGCCGTTCGAATGTTCGATGAACGCCGAACATTATGGGATGTTCACGGTCTGTTTGACCGCAGACATTCCATAATAAAAAATGCCTGCAAAATGCGTTCACAGTTCTCCTAAATGTACCAGCAGTTGCCGGTACATTTAGGAGACCTTTGGCTGCAGCTCCCCAGTCCCCGTGCCTTCGGCCCACCTATTCCTCCAGTCCGTCAAATCCTCCATCCGGCCGCGGCGCCTCTGCCCCACGCCTCGTCTTCATGCTGATCTGATTGCCCAATCAGGGCTCTAGTTCAATATTGGGCCCTGATTGGGCAAAGTCCAGGTCAGGTGCAGGACTTTGCCCAATCAGGGCTCAGCATGAAGGCACAGGGGCAGAGGAGCCGCTGCCGGACAGAGGAGCAGACGGACTAGAGGAACAGGAAGCTGGGACAGCAGCAGGACAGGTGAGGTACGGGGGCCGGGGGGCTGCAGCCACAGGTCACCTAAATGTACCGGCAGCTGCCAGTACATTTAGGAGAACTGTGAACACATTTTGCAGGTTCGACCCCCATTGGGTTGCATTGTGTTCGAGTTCATATTCGAACATTTGGGCTGTTCTAATGTTCGAATACGAACCGAACACAGGGTGTTCGGCCCATCACTAGTAACCGGCCCCAATCAATGTTAGCCACGCCATTTCTGCTGCGACCATGCCCTGAATTTACCTACCTCTTTAGACCTCCCACATCCAGCTCTCACAGCCTAAGAGTACCTCCTACACCCATGCCTGACAGACTCAGTGTACCTCCCACCTCCATGCCTGGCAGACTGAGTGTACCTCCCACACCTAGCCCTCACAGCCTGAGAGTGCCTCCCACATCCATGTCTCACACAGAGACTAAGTGTGTCCTGCCCCCCCCCCCCCCCCCCCTAGTCCTGCACAGCACAGGCTGCAGATAACTCCTAGCTTAAAGCCCAAACAAGACATCCCTCCATATACATCATGTATGTCTCTGGGTGTAATGGGAGCAGTAAAGTATCTGAAGCTTGCAGGCTGCAGTGAGGGCTATATCAGATACAATGCAGCTCCTATCACACACAGGCATCCATAATGTATATGCAGGCTGTACTTTTACTGCTGGAAGACATGCAGAGAAAAAAAACAGTCTTTAGAGCTGCCGGTTCCTGCCCTCTAGTGACACACAGCAGCCAGTAAGAAAACAGGGGCGGATCTCAGGACAGCAGACTCTGGCACTGCAGTAAAGCGCATGTTTAGTTAAAAGTTGAATCATGGGAAAATATCCACAAAATGGGAGCAAGAGCGAAACACCTAACTTTGCTTTTCCTTTTTACATGCAATTACTTTGAACAAAGAAAAAAAAAAAACAGCATCATGTGGTTCAGAAGGTGGTTTTCTTTGTAATGGACAATTAATCTAGATAACACTTTTTTTGGTGGTAGTGTACCTTTAACATCAAAAGCCACTTCTACATGTATGATAATAATGCAGGCCTTCTTTGAAACTCTGTAAGATAAGGAACACCATATAGAACTTAGAACCTTTCACCCCAGCAATACTTCTGTAAGGGATAAATGAATACATGAAAAATTACAAATGAGTAAATGTACATTATAGTCTATTTTGGAATAACTCTGAAAATGTGCTATTTTACCCCATATTTAAATGTCAACTACAGATCTCGGGCCATATTACATAGTTGGTGCTAACTTAACCAGAGCTGTTGTAAACTTCCCAGAGCCATTATAGTCTATGGAGGTTTTAAGTTTGCAACTGCTCTGGTTAAGTTAGCACCAACCTTGTAATATAGCCCCTCATGTTTTAAATAAATGTTAAGAATTTTTCATCAAAAAAAGGGTTTGTAATTGAAGAGGTTAACAATCTGTAAAGTCAAAATCTTTCAAAGTGAAGACTCGGTTCTGATGCCTTCGAGCTCGGTGTATAGCGGATTAAAGGTCATGTTTTAATAAAGAGAGGAAGTTAATAGAGAATTTTGCACACTGCCAGTTAATGTATGTTTATCCCCTTATTACTTTGCAGACTAATAACCCAGGCTGATATAACAGAATTCACAGCAGGCCATGTCAGCAACTCAGCATGGATTTAAAACTCCTCAGAGAGGTTAATATCAAAGATACAATACAAAAAATGAGTTATGCAAATATGGCTGTACAAAATGAAAATTTGTACCACACCCCTAATGGATTCATTTAAATAAATATGTGATTATGCTAAGTTTTGATAATATATTACTTTTAAGTTCTACCTCAGCAGAAAGCAATTTCTATCCAACTTAAACTATTGATTTTTTCATTCAATTTGATATAAATTGATTTGAATGAGCATAAAGCATAGAGGTAATCAAACCATAGATTACTCTTCACTGTCCTCAATGGATCATTCTGAGAAACTCAAGATGAGCATAATATTGTCATCAACATAATACAGCGTGGAGGCAGAAGAGCAGCGCTATGCATTTTTTTCGTGCCCTTGAATAAGAGTTGGTTAAGACTGGAATGAAGAGATGCTTTTATTAAGAGCAAGCGTTCCCAGGCTTGCACAGCTCTAGATCTTATTCAAGCTAGATCTTCCACCAAAAATAAACTATTGAGGCTAGGGTCAGACGAACGCATTTTTCGCGTCGACCGTGGAAAAGTGCGGTCGAACGAACGGACATATTTTTTCACGGAATACGCGATAGCGGTCATACGATGCGCCTTTTCGTCCGTGATTTTGTACGGATCAACAATAAAACACTTTTTGCGTCTGGACGTTATGTTGGCCGGACATTAGCAGCGTCTGAAGTCTCCCAATCACGCACACACGCCGCTATGCGGCCGCAGCGCACTCTGTACGTCAGTAGTAGCGGTTTGACGTTCTCGAAAAAATGCGTTCGTTTGCCACTTGCGTTGCGCGGACGAACTTTCGTGCGGCCGTACTTCGTGTGTTCCCCGGCATTGGACGTCATTTGCTGCTAGCACGGCCGTGATTTTGTGCGGCTAAACGCACGTTAAAACTGCGTTCGTCTGACCCTAGCCTTAGACACAAAATGTTAGTTGTATTCAAGTCATGTATCGGCTAACAATACATCACTTTATAGTGAGTGAAACCCAAGTCATCTTGGTGTACAGGAGGTTGTTGACATGTCTTCCAAACGCTTAAAACATACTATGGATTAAAATAGATGTAGGGGCACATACCACACAACTGCAATGGATATGATACATGGACACACACACTTTATATTTGCAAAGCTTTTCAATTAATGATGGCAAACATATACACACAGCACACTCACGTTAGATGCTTTCGTGTCCAATGACTTGTCACTCATGCAGCTTGGGTTTTGTGGAAGCATTCCAGGAATGATTTTGTATAAACCAGGCAACTTGCCAGTTTAATTATTTTAATTAAAATGATAGGCATTTTAGTTTCAGAGGATACAAATATTACATGAATTAAAAACCATGAAACCTAGAGGTTGTTTAGCTTACTGAGACGACTTTGTGCTGCAAATCCACAATGTAAACCCAATCAGTGCTTAACTAATAATGTAATTTGTCTCACTGTACATTTCATCAAAAAAGACCCCAATCCAAATGACGCATCAATTGTTTTTCAGTTTGAGATATATATATATAATCTCTCAATTTCAATTCAATATCAGTCATTTGATTTGTCAAATATCAGGTCTCAACCTAGAACTCTCCATGAGTTAGTGAGAGACGCTTATTGTTGTCACGGAGATCTATTTATTTTGTCTTTAAATGAAAAGGCCAATTTGGAGCTAACATTCTCCAATTACCACCAGACTGCACCATACTATATTTTTTTCTTTCAACTTCTACCCAAATCAATTTAGCATATTAAGTAATTAACAGTTTACTAATACACATCCATGACTTATTTCCTACATTTAGAACTACGATTATGTATAAAGCACTAACGAATTCTACAGCACTGTGCATTTTTGATGTAGGGTCAACCCTGGCTCTTCAGATGTTTTGGGACAATATCTTCCATTGTACTCAGTCACTCATAAGGTTGACAGATTCTTGTAGGTAAGATAGTACTGAACAGCCAAAGTTCAGAACCACGACTACCATCAAAAATCTTGAAGCCCCCTTACTGAACCACTGTTCTGGACCCCTCTTCCATAAAGTGCCAGTTTGAGTAATGGAGTTAAAAATAAAATAATACCTCCTTGTTTACATGGAGTGGGTTAACTTAACTGTGGTCCAGCAACGGGCGTTTGGTCTGCATCGGTATTTGTTTGCCGACCATACTAATCACTCCCTCAGTGATGAGTCGAAGTTCTCTTACCGGCTCCAGATACCGCAGCCCACTGTGAAATTTGTTGGTATCTTGGTGGGTCGGGCTTTGGTCGCATGCAGAAACCCTTACATCTATGATACTTAAAGAGCTGCACAGAACTGTGGCAAGCACCCCCTGGAGCCATTGGGCCCCTGAGTATATCATTGGCTCTCACTCCCCTCCTGCAATAACAGCTCAGTTCAGCACCCATGGTCCGGTCTATTGCATTTGATAGCATGTATTAGCAGACACTGGCTGCATAGAACCAACCATACAACCAGAGGCGTAACTAGAAACCTCAGGACCCAGGTGCAGGAACCATAATGGGCCCTCCTAGGCAAAAACATATTTTGCCACCCCTCCCGTCAACATGCATTGGTCCCCTCCAGGACCACAATGTTGACTCCAGACAATCAGTGTCACATTTTTTTTCCAGGTCCACTATGACCTATTCAGTCCATCCCAGTTTTTTTATGTAATGTGCACTATTTGTATCTCACAGAGTCCACAGCAATAAAACTCACAGTAATGTGCGCGTGTGTATGAGTGTATCACAGAGCTCCACAACAATAAAACTCAGTAATGTGCACGTGTGTGAGCGTATAACAGAGCTCCACAGCAATAACTCCCACAGTAATGTGCGCTGTGTATGAACGTATCACAGAGCTGCACAGCAATAAAACTCAGTAAAGTGCAGTGTATAAACATTTCAAAATTCACAGCAATAAAACTCACAGTAATGTGCAGTGTGTATAAGCGTATCACAGAGCTCCACAACAATAAAACTCACAGTAATATACAGTGTGTATCAGTGTAAATCAGAGTTCCACAGCAACAAAACTAACAGCAATATGTGGTGTGCATGAGCGTATCACAGAGCTCCAAAGTAAAACTCACAAATAAGTATAAACTAAATTCGAAAAAGAATTGTATATATAAAATATAGGCAGGCCCAGGCAGGCGAGTGTGGGCCCCCTGGAGTCAAGGGCCCGGGTGCGGTGGCACCCTCTGCACCCCTGGTAGTTACGCCCCTGCGTACAACATCTCACCATGTCCTGACATCAATTTTTATGGGGACACTGTCACCATACAGTAATCTATACTAATATGCACCTGTGTCATTTTGGTGATTCATGGAATTAAGCCTGGTTCCCATCCTAGAATGGATGCATGCACTGATGCCGCAGAATGTAGCAAACATTATCGCCTATTTAAACCCATTTGTGCAGGTCCTCAGTGCCCCCTTGTGGCTTTCCCCTTGTGACCTTGATAGTGCATGTCATTGGTTTTGGCTCATCTATCTTCATGTAATGGGTGGGTTAAACTCTATACATTGACTGGTAATATGCATTTTAGGCTTTTAGGGTTCTGGTTTTGTGTGCTAGAGATAATTACCTTGACAGCAAATTATCCTTTAACTTGCTATGTGATCCACATATTGGTACAGTCCAGAATTAAGAGTCGGCGCAGGAACCTAGTAAAGTGTCTTCTCTTATGTTGGAAAGAGAAGTCTGCTTTTACCTCTTTTAAATGAGGATTCTCTATTTAAAAATAAGGAGGAATTAATATAATAGACAAAAATAAGACAAGAAAGATAACTTTTATTACAGGTAACTATATTTAAATGTATGAATATAGTTTCCTACATTTATTATAATACCAGATAGTAAAACCCAAGTTAATCAAATGCAAAACCAAAATGAAAATTGGACCTTGAATTATATTAAAGCTCCTCATCTAAAATAAGAGTGAAAGGTTCATTAGTAAACTCATCAAATGTGCTGCTTAAAATGCAGGTTTCTTTGTGACTCACAGCCTTTCTCAGCATCATTAGAATATCATAAAACTAAGCTCTTTTGATTTAAATCCATCCATATTCATAAAGTAAAAGGCTGTGTCAACAGAGCACTTGCCTGGAGCATTCTCAATCTAGGACGAAATAATAGCTACAAATGTAGCGCTCAGCTCCAGTCATTAGACGAACAGTAAGTGCGTTGTGACACAGCCGCAATGCTAGCACATACTGTAGTATTTTATAAGGATAGATATGGCATCAGCAACAAGCAATGCAGATCTGCGTATATGGAAAAACACCGGCTATATTAATGTACGAATACTGAGCCAAGGGCAAATAGGATCCCAGTACCTTTGACAGGACAGATCTGTATAAGACTACGAAACAGAAAAATGGTAGTCTCTCCAGAATCGTCATGTAACACGTGACGTGAGACAACACAAAGATAAAGGGCTCAACTTTTGACTAGTAAAAACAAGGCATATCCCATCTTTCAAATGTCAAAACAAAAGAAAAATCGTACTACATGCATCACAGGACATATCAAGAAAGGTGTCAAGATAAAGTCCAGAGGGATTTTCCATTCTGCAGTTATAGTCTCAGGGCATTTAAAAAAACCTACTGTAAAAATATAAAATACAGAAGCATTGAGAGGAAGCAGCTGACTCCATACGAGCATGCAAGCCGTGTACTCGCCAATCGTCTGCAACAGGCAAGTGACTATGGGGCATGAAAGTGAAGGTAAACTCTCTATATTAAAACAGCTTTTTCTACAATTCTTCTTCCAGAAAAGTTCTGATGATGGTAAATGACAGTACAAATATCATAATGATACGGAGTACTGATAGCTGTAATAGCTAGCTTCTTTGAGAATTATGATTTACAAAGCTATAATAATAATAAAGATGATAATTGATGTAAACTTCCCTCTATTAAACGATTAGAGTTCTTTAAATGCTAATAAACCATAATTTGCATGACAGTTAATAGGTTTTAAAGTGGACAGGATGCGAGGAGTACCCCCTTCTCCCCACCCCCTCTGATCTGGCAGAAACACTGGTGAAGTGGAGGAGTTTCCTCCACCCCACACAGCATCTTCAACAGCAGCCGGGATTTTTTAAATTTCCTGGCTGCCGGTCAACAAACCAGTCACCAGTGACGTCAGCATGAACGCATGAGGACGTGCTAATGTCATCCCCTCTGAAACCAATCGCTGTAGCGAGTGGTCTCAGGCATCTGATGGATTGGATCTGCGCATGCAGTTCTGATCCATCACTCTGTGCAGGTGCTATGGAACTTGCATACATGCACAAGTCCTGTATTGGTGCGCAATTTGCGGTTGCGCTTTGCAGGTTGCGTAGGAGTGCAAATAGGCGTTAGCTTCAGTGACTTTATTTATTTATTTGTTTATAAAGTATTTTACCAGGAAGGATACATAGAGATTTCTCTCGTTTTCAAGTATGTCCTGGGTTCAAGAACATTGAAATGTTACAGTTGTTACAGAAATACAAAGTAATACAATGCAAGATATTAAAAGAAACAACACAAATATACAGATTAACAGAAAATAAATATGTAGGAAATAGTCATTATGTTACATGTTTACAGGTGCATTCCGCATTGAGGTATGTTAATAGGGAGCTCTTGAGTGACTTTAGACTGGGTAAAGATTTGACGGCATCTGGGAGGTTATTCCATAACTGTGGTGCTCTGTAGGAAAATGAGGACCGAGCCACTGTCTTTTTGTATTGTGGTATTGCAAGTAAGGTGCTGGTCCTGGATCGGAGGTTATAGGATGAGGGAGCTGCTGGGGGAAGCAGACTATTGAGATAGGGTGGCAGCCTCCCAGAAATGCTCTTAAACACCAGTTTGGAAAGGTGAAGGGTGCGTTTAGACTCCAGCGATGGCCAATTTATCTCTTTTAACATGTCACAATGGTGGGTCATGTATTTACATTGTAGTGCAAAGCGACAGAATAAGTTATACAATGTAGTAAGTTTCTGAAGGTGTGTTTGCAGGGCTGCTGCATACACTACATCTCCATAATCAATAGCTGACATAAGCATTTGTTGTACAATCTGCTTTCTTACCGCGGGGCTCAGGCAGGATTTGTTTCTGTACAGGGCACCTAGTTTGGGGTACAGTTTAGATGAGAGTTTTTCGATGTGGGGGGCCAAAGGATAGATTTGGGTCTAACCACATACCTAGATATGTCAGAGAAGTGACTGTGGTCAGCGTGCCATTTGAGTTTGTCCCCACACATAGATGGGGATTTTGCAATTTATGTAGTTTAGGTGCTGTTCCAAAAGAGCATCGTTACAGTTTTGTCAGTATTTAAAAAAAGTTTGTTGTGTTTGATCCACTTTTCTACCTCTGTGAATTGTTCTTGCAGCACGGCCTCCAGCTGCGGGAGATTTGGTTTTCTGGTATAGATTACGGTGTCATCTGCGTACATGTGTACAGAAGAGGAGGAGCTGCGTGCAGCGAGGGACAAAAGGTGAGTAAAATTACCTGAACATTAAAATATTTTTAATTATTTGGCAGAGGCTGTCAGCAGTCTCTGTCCAGTTATTTAAGGGCAGAAAAGGGAACTCTATTTTCAAATGGAGTGTAGAGTAACTCTATGAAAGCCCACCTTCACGAAGAAAGCGGAATCCCAAATATCGCAGACCATGCAATAAATCATTGATTATAGGAATATAGGAATGACATGTTCCCTAAGTCAGAGTCAGAAATTGACTTTAATAGAGATTTTCTTCAAATGTTCAGTATGAATTTGAACAGTTTTTGTATGATTTTTGATCGGATAGAAAACACTCTGCAGAGGGTGTCCCAGGAACTTATTGAGACAAAGAAAAAGTATCAGATTTGGAGGATCATAAAAGTGGTAAAACCATATTATTCCGTATATAAGACTATACTTTTGTCTAAAATCATTAAGCCAGAAATTGGGAGTCGTCTTATACACGGGAGTAACTGTACCAGATAGCAGATGTGGGTCTGTTCTGAGTGTTACCATGCTCAGCTCACGCTATCATGCTTGCCTCAATGGCCATAGACCAGAATATAATGCCACAGGAGTAACTGGTGTTACACTGTTGAACAACGCAGTTGCGCGGCAAATTGTCGATACCTTCCTTCTGCAAACAGGCTCCCTCCAATCCCAAGCCTTAGGTAATAGACATCATAGAGATATGATTCTGAACTAACCAATTGCAATTCTGTTGGAAGTAGTACCGTGTAGGCACTGTGCAGATGTAACAACACCGGTACTTTGAGTACTCTCCCTTGAAAATGGCATAAAATAAAAAGTCTGGAACTAAGAGTGATGAAGAAGAAAGCAGTGATGCAATAGAGGCTGAAGAAAGGGATATGCCCAAAGCTGAGTGTGATGCATAATATACCTATGTAATATGTATTTCACGTCCCACACCGGCGGTGCCCGGCAATGTCCTGCTCGCTGGCTGGGTGCCAAGTGAAGAGTAGGACTGCGGCGGTCATGTGGGACATCAGGGGGCATGGCGCAACTTGATGACGTGGCACCTGCTGGGTTTAACACCCAGCATCTCACTCATTCCAGTGCCCTGACGTGGTTTTTCACATCCCTCAGTGCTTTCTGTTGCTATTGCTCTGTGTACCAACTTGGCTATTTCTGATTAACCTGCTCTGTGTACCGACTTGGCTATTCCTGACAAATCCACTCGGTGTACCAACTTGGCTATTCCTGACAAACCCACTTGGTGTACCGACTATGGCATACGGCTGACTACCTCTCCTGGTACAAAGACCCCCATTACCCGAACCAAGTGTCTCATTGTATTTAGGTTTCTGTTAACCCTTACTGGGTACATGTCAATCTGTTCCCTGAACATAGTTAGCTTTGCCGACCATCTAAGGATTGGCAGGGTAGATAGAAAACTGTGTATAGGGAGCAGCACCATAGACCGTAGGGGGAATCGTGACAATGTGTACTAGTATCTTAAAAATATTACCTAAATATGCCTTTAGTAGTTGAATACTTTGAAAAAAAAATTAAATGTGTTTAGTTTCATATTTAAACTATTGCTTTCTTAATCTTGGGTTATAAAAGTAGGAGTCATCTTATACATGGGGGCATCTTATACACAGAAAAATATGGTAACTAGTCTAGAATTGAATTTTTTTAGTAGTTACTAATGAGGTTTCGAGACAGGATCAAAGTTTTGGGAAACCAGAGTGGGGAGAGGTCAGGTCATGCAAATGAAGCTGTAGACCTAATTTGGATAGACTATATAGGAATCCCAACCTGATCATGTTTAGAGGAAGATAATGTTGAGAAGGGAAGGGGGTTAAATAGCCCAAAGAATATAGGGGAATGTATAGTGTATGTGTGTGGGGGGGGGCTGTTGTGTAACCAAGAAAGGAGAAGGAAAAAGTAAGTACTCAAGGAATCTTGAATCTAGGCATTGAACCCTGGGGCTAGGGGAGATGATGATCCTCAAAAAAAGTTACAAATTTACAAGTATAGTTGATACATTTCAGGTATATTGATATTCAGAAATTCCAATGTAAATGATGTTTAAAAACATTTTTCTATGAAGAATCCTATAGAAAGGATACCACAACCCAGTAGGTATGTGTATACTGAAAACCATAGTGTGTCAGCCCACTACAAGGAGAAGCACAACTGTTCACCAGAAGCAATGCCGTCTTAGCCTTAAAAAAGATCAATAAGGATTGGCGTGCAGAAGATTTTATCAAAAGAATAAGCCAGGAGGAAATGAAGATGATTTTTAATCT
The DNA here is from genome assembly GCA_009667805.1 of Leptobrachium leishanense. Lineage (NCBI taxonomy): Eukaryota > Metazoa > Chordata > Amphibia > Anura > Megophryidae > Leptobrachium > Leptobrachium leishanense. The sequence continues at coordinate 115,656,419 of CM019065.1, read as the reverse complement.
AAACACTCTGGTCCCTAGAGAACTAAATAAAGAATTTGAATTATGCCTCTTTCTATTTGTGAGTGGATGAGTATGTGTGGTTTATATTAAGGGATTCTTAGAAGGTGGTGGTTATGAATAAGGCAATCATGCTCGAGTTATAAAAAAGATTAATAAAACATTGTTTTTTATGAAAGTATTTTACCAGGAAGGATACATTGAGATTTCTCTCATTTTCAAGTATATCCTGGGTGGCGAAAATGTACCATTAGGTGTTTTGCCCAAGGACACTTAGGCCGGGGGCACACGAGCACACCTGGTGCGCCCCTACTTACCGGTGCCTGTCGCAGCCATGTGACGCTGCGAAGGGGCCAGTCACAAGCTTGTGCGTGTGCAGCAAGCATCCGCCCAGAAAGCCTCTCAGATGACACTGAAATATCAGGTCGGGGGCCACCCAGCGAGCTGCAAGAACAGCATTGCCGGCCACCCACCATCGATGGGGACTTCATCTGTGACAGTGGGCCCTAAAGCACCCAAGGCGCTGCAATATAGAGTGTATAGCACTTCAATGTGTGAATGCAAGTGTAACGGGTTTTTGCGTAGTCCCACAAATACCCCTGTGGTCCTTTACCTTAGTTACCTTCAAGCGCTCTGCAAGCCGATCCTGAGCCTCCGCTACCTGGGAGTTGGGGTACATGACTGCGGCAGTGCCTCCACCCAACTGGACATCCAGGCTTTGGGTGTGAGATCCAGTTGGGAACATATTTAAACAAGCAATAAATCAACACAGAGCTGTCTTTTATAGAACTTTGTATTGCACAGCAAAACTCTATGCAAAAACAAATGTAACGGTCTAAATAAATATAATGCAGTGGAATAAGTAAATAACGCAAGAGTCAGTATGAGTTTACCCACAAACAATACTGCGGCCCACCCTAGTCTTTTCCCTAATGGTACCAAATGTAGGTGGTGCACATTGTTGGGGCCCAGAATCATTGTAATCCACTTTGTTTGTAATATGCTGGAATGTTCCAGGGATCAGAGAAGTCATAGACTGCTGCTTTAGTAACCAGTGTCAGAATGCCTGGTTGTAAAACCAAGGGGAGAGGTCTCAGCTTACCACTCCAGTCTGTAATCAGATTTTGTGCAGGAAGGGGAGAAGCTGCTCCACTGGGATTCCTTCACTCTGCAGAACAATCACTGCCAGAAACAGTTCTGTGCTTTGATCTGGATACAGAGTCTGCTGGGAGCCTTTATGCAGGATGCTTCAGCACTGGACACAATACCACAAATCTCAGCCACCATCATCTTCCAGCTTCCTCTCTCTTGCTTCCTCTCTTGCAGCCCTGCCTCCACACACAAAACCATAGAGCCACACAGTCTTGAATCTTAGAGCAAACAGAAGGTCGCCATCTGCTGGTTACTACATAGAAACTGCAGGGTAGTAGAATTACTGTACTCCAGGAGTTACACAAGTCTTTTTATTCGGGTATTTATTTATTATATGTCATACTGTTACACTATTGGGGTTATTCAAAGAGAGCCGATCTGGCCCTGGAAGGTAACCGGACACTGAAATTCAGCATATGGCTACATTTCCTGGCCATTTGGCTATTCATAGAGCAGGCAGTTCGCCAAATGTTGGCGAACTGCCTGCACGTATGGTGCCTGTTCGAGGGCAGTGAATTCCCCCACAGAGAAGCAATGCTTCGTCTATTCAGAGAACACAAAACAGCAGTGAAAAGTTGCCGAAATGCCCTGCTGTTCGGTGGTTTATTCAGGCGAATCCCATAGGCTTCAATGTTAAAAATATTCCCGTCTTAATTTAATATCTAATAAACTGTTTATTATTTTATTCTGCTGTAAGAGTCTCTTTATTTTTAGATTTTTTTTGGATCTTTTAGGTATTTTTGGGGATTTTTTGGCAAGCTGTTTTAAATGGGTTTTTTTTAAATCGTTTTTTCTTTTTTGTGTAACCGCCCTTTTTATTATCATTTATTGGATTTTATATGTAAATTCCAGACATTTTTGTTCAGTAGTTTTTTTGCAAACAGCGTTTCAAATTTCAAACTTTCAAGCGTACTTTTTTTTTCCAACTCGTTCGTCTTCGTGTCGGATTTTTGCGGCGGCTGCTCTGCGCTGTGATCGTCGGCTAGTCGGGTTTTTCCAGCGTGTTCGGCGGGGTTTTTCCAGCTGTTTCTGAGGGTTTTGGTGAGTGTTCAGTGAGTGTTCGGCGAGTGTTCGCCGAGTGTGCGGCGGGTTTACGGCGAGCATTCCCTGCACTACGTGGGCCCTGCGGTGCTTGCTGAATACACCGCAGGATTGGCAAACTAGGAATTCCCGAATCCCCCGAAGTGCGGGGAACGAAAAGTCGCCGAACGTGCGGTGACGTTTCGAAACTCTTTGAATAACCCTGATAGTGCAATATTTGTTCATGTTTTTGAGGCATGTAATTTGAGAGAATTTACAGGAAGAAAAACGGTTCTGTGGGCGATTTTATTATTTTAAATTGAGTGTACTTAAAATATTCCTTCTGTTATAGAGGGGAAGCGCACCTGTGATATATTTTGGTTTTATCACCCGTTTGGTGTGTAGCAAAGGTGATCTGTAAGAAACACATATTTCTTGGCACACACAGGTTTAGTTTTTTTTTCTCTAATGATTGGATGCCCTCTTAGATACAAAGTCCTAAAACAGATGCACTTGGTGTGTTGCAAGGGAACCTATGAGGATTATTTTGACCAATTAACTATAAAATTCTCTCTCTAGCACTAAGCGGTTTCAGAAAGAAGGGTCCCACTTCTGGAATAAATATCTGGTTTTAAAGAAGCAAAGGGAACAATTCTTAGCAAATTATCCATCTATAACTAATTCTGCAATTACTATTTTCTTATCAAATTACGTTTTAGGGAAAATTACAACATGTCTAGTAGGGATGGGCCGAACACCCCCGTGTTCGGTTCTCATTCGAACACGAACATTTGAAAAAGTTCGAATTTGAACGCGAAGACGATTAGAACTCAATGCAAGTCAATGAGACTCGAACGTTCGAATTTTAGAGTGCCCTCCAAGAGGGCATATATGCAGGATGTTTGTCATAAAAGGTGTATGGGGGTCCGGGTAGTGCCCTGGGGGACAGGAAGCAAGGACAAAAAGTAAAAAAATAAACTTTTTAAAGGAACAGTGATTTTTCCATGACACAAAGGTTAAGAATAAAAACGAAAAATTCCTTCAAATATTGTGCCTAGGAGGTCCCCATAACCTGCCCGTGAAGTGGTGGATTTGAAGGAAGTACAGAAACATTTAAAAAGAAAAAAAATGACATTTCAAATGACGGTAAATGGTTTTCCTTTAATCTATTCATAAACAACTGCTTGGGGCGGCAGCCTATATGAAAAGAGGAGACGTTTTAGGACACGAAGAACAAGTTTAGTGATTTTTTGGGCTAAATTATGGTGAAACTTATGCAGGCTTTGGATGAAAGTAACAACAGGTGCATTAAAATTGGACCTTTGGTGCCAGCTAGTGTCTTCACAACGTAACCCCTCTGAGGCATTGTGGAAGAGTGCAGGGGTGGACCCTGCGGTCAAATATTACAATAATATGAATCTGGTACACGGGTCAGTGCACCCAAATATTGGGCCTTTGGTGCCAACTAGTGCCTTCACACCGTAACCCCTCTCAGGTATTGTGGAATAGTGCAGGGATGGATCCTGCCGTCAAATATTAAAATGATATGAATCTGGTACATGCGTCAGTGGCAGTGCACCCAAATATTGAGCCTTTGGTGCCAGCTAATGCCTTCACAACGTAACCCCTCTGAGGTATTGTGGAAGAGTGCAGTGGTGGAGGTTTTGGGAATGCAGAAGAGATCCCCGATCTATTCAGTTACATCAGCATCAGGGGATTGATAGCTGCTGATCCAGGACTGATTCATTTTTATAAATGTCAGCCGGTCTACAGAGTCGGTGGACAGACGTACTCTTTTGTCTGTGACAAAACCTCCAGCGGCACTGAACGTCCTTTCAGAAAGCACGATGGATGAAGGGCAACCTAGTAGCTGCATAGCATATTGGCTAAGTTCTGGCCAGTGATCCAATCTCAACACCCAGTAAGCCAGTGGATCATCTGCTGTAAAGGTATCCAGGTCTGCCCTTGCCCCTAGGTAGTCCTGCACCATATGGTTAAGACGCTGGCAATGGGTGCTTACATTTGACGTCCCTGGGCGTCGTGGACTAAAAATATTGCAAAAGGCATCAGTCAAGTGGCCCCCTTCACCGCTCTTCCTCTGATAAACCGCAGCCTCAGAATCACCTGTGTCATCATGCAAGGGGATGGTTGGGTCTATATTTTTTCTTACGCTGCAGCAGCTGGGGCAACAAAACTGACTGCGTAAATCTGCAGCTGATGGGATGCTGTCACATTCTGAGGAAGGACCTGGTACACCGATTACTGTAGCATCATCCCTGTCAGTGGAGGTTGTAGGCAATGACATGGCAGGACATACAGTATAGTGGTGGTAGAGATAGATGAGGAGGAGAACCTATGCAAAGTGTTGTGCCAACGGGATGCGTGGCAGGTGGTCTGGTCATATGTCGCTTCAAGCACGTGGTACCCAAGCGTCTGATGTTTTTCCCACGCTTGATCCAAAAAAACTTTTTTTTGAACCATTTCACCGTTGTGCGCTGAGCTAAGTTTTACCACTTTTGCTCATGTTTAAACGTGATTTGAAGCCATGGGAAATGTTTGAGCAACAACGAGTGGGAAAAATTACGATCTTAACGCAAACATTAACGTTCACTTGCATGAGCATTAACATTTGCTGCGGCGTTCACTGCATATTTGTAACGATTTCCCAGGACAGACGCGCGCGCTGACTCATGGCGCGCGTCATTGGCTGCAGAGGGACGGCCTGAAATCAAGCCATCCCCTGCAGCCAATGACGCGCACTGCACGAAGACTGCGGGGAGGGCTCAGAATCAGTGCCGCGCGACGGCACCTGTCGGCGAGGCGTACCTGTACGCCTCACCGGCGAAATCAATCCCTTAAGGGCGCCACCAATGCGTCCTTAAGGGGTTATTCAGGAGAATCCCATAGGCTTCAATGTTAAAAATATTCCGGTTTTAATTCAATATCTAATAAACCGTTCCTTATAATATTCTGCAGTAAAGAGTCTCTTTATTTATAGATTTTTTTAGGATATTTTAAGCATTTTTCTGAATTTTGTTTTTAAGTTTACTTATTTTTTCTGTAACAGCCCTCTTTATTATCATTCCCTGGACCTCATATGTAAATTTCAGACATTTTCGCTCAGTAGTTTCTTTGCAAACAGCGTTTCACTTTTCAAACATTCATGCAAACTGTTTTCCTAATTTATTCACTTCACTCTGTCTGCGGTGTCGGCTTTTTCCGGCGGCTGCGCTGCGTGTGATCGGCTCCTGCTCGGGTTTTTCCGTGGTTTTCGGCAGGTTAATCCAGATGTTTTTGTGGGTTTTCAGCTTGCAATCGCTGGGTTTTGCGGTTCGTTTTTGTCGGGTTTGCGGTAGCTTTTCCCTGCAATTCGGGGACCCTGTGGTGTTTGCTGAATACACCGCAGCGTCACTGAAATGGGATCGGCAAAAGGAACCGAATTGAAGAGAACGAAAAGTCACTGAACGTGCGGTGACTTTTCCAATCTCTTTGAATTACCCTGTTTGTATTCTACCACGGCGGCACCCCTTTCTAACGTTTATTTAATTAATATATAGCACATAGAAGCGCTGCCTCCACATTCACACTATTTAGTCTATTCAGAGAACATAAAACAGCAGGGAAAAGTGCCCGAAATGCCCTGCGGTTCGATGGTTTAATTCGACAGGTTTATTCAGGATAATCCCATAGGCTTCAATGTTAAAAATATTCCAGTTTTAATTCAATATCTAATAAACAGTTTATTATTTTATTCTGCTGTAAAGAGTCTCTTTATTTTTAGAATTTTTAAGATCTTTTAGGCATTTTTTGGGATTTTTTTGTCAACATTTTTTTTCCGCTTCTTCTTTTAAATGTTTATTTCATTTTTCTGTAACAGACCTTTTTATTATCTTTAATTGGATCTTGTGTGTAAATTCCAGAAATTTTTGGTGTTTTTTTTGCAAACAGCGTTTCAATTTTCAAACTTTCAGGGGTAGTTTTTTTTCACCTCGTTCGTCTGTGTGTCGGGGTTTTCCGGCGGCTGGTCTGCGCTGTGATCGGCGGCTAGTCGGGTTTCTCTGGCATGTTCGGCGGGGTTAATCCAGCTATTTTCTGCGGATTTCGGTGAGTTTTCGATGAGTGTTCAGCGGGTTTGCAGTGGGTTTTCCCTGCACTACGGGGGTCCTGCAGTGCGTTCTGAATACACCGCAGGGTTGGCAAAATAGGATTGCCGAATCGCCCCGAAGTGCAGGGAACGAAAAGTCACTGAACGTACGTTGACTTTTCGATTCTCTTTGAATAGCCCTGTATAAAAATGAGGGTCCAATTCAGACACTTATGAATTTTATACCTAATGTTGTTTTCGGAATCATTTGTCTAACATTTACAGGAGCAATCCAATCGACGTGTTTCAAATCCGTCATAATAGAAAACCATTTAGTTTTTAAATCTTGTTTTAATCTGTATAGTAACTTTTGTCACCACAATCATTTTAGTTTTAGGGTTAGGGTCAGTGTTGGCTCGTCCATAGGTCAGATGGGGCAGCGACCTACAATATTTTTGCAATAAAAAAATTTAAACTGTATAATTTTTGTTCAGTTTTTTTTGTGTCATTTAACATGTCCCTAATTGATAAACTGATTTAATAATGGATGTGAAGTATATCTCTGGCGCCACCTGGTGGTCAAGTGTTTATTCTGTAAGGTGGATATACACTTAAAATGCAATATTGTGAATTTTGTAAATTCTCAAACGAATCTCAACAGTCATGTGAAAAATAATCAATGTGCAAAATGTACTTAAATAGTAGCAGCATAGTGATCTCTAATATTAGACCTAATAATATTATGTTTTTATAAATACATAAAATGGAGCAATTATTTTAATTATCTGTGAGATTTTGTGATAGGGCAACAGTACATCAATTATGCTTTTAGTAGATAAATGCATTAATAATTAAATAGGAGCAACAGTAACATAATAGGAGGAAAAAGGAAAAAAAACAAGTTCTTGTTGAGTGTGATGATGATCCTGGTGTGCAGCTGCTTGTATAATAAATCCTCAAAAGTTCACCAATAGAGAGATATGTAGGATGTAGTGGATATCAGCGCTCGCACTGGTGATCAATTCATACTGAAAATTTGATGAATTGATCACCAGTGCGAGCGCTGAAATCCACTACATCCTACATAAGCTGTTTTATGTCCCTTTAAGCAGTGTCATGGTCTCCTCAACTGCTGCTTGGCAGAGTTAGGGTAGCATCAGACGAACGCAGTCATCACATCCGTGTTGCCGCACATTGTTTACCGTCCGTCATAGCATTGATTTGTGAACAATAGAGACCAAAACACGAAATACGTGCGCACGCACCACGCAGGTGGCAACGTACGCCATTTAGGCCTCGACGTAAAAGCGCTACAATGGAAGCGTGATGTGTGCGTGATGAGGTGACGTCAGATACAGCGCATTTGCGACATCCATCACGTTGAGTCCATCAAGTTTTATTGGTCTTGCTGACTGTACCTGTCTTAATTTTAATTAATTTTGTTTCCCATATTTCCCTTTTTTTTTCTACATCCGTTAAAAAAAACAGACTGTGTGGTGTCTACAGTATCTTCCGTCAGTATGTCTGTCCGTTATGCACGCACGCAGAGTGTGCTCAGACTGCGTTCATCTGACTTTAGACTAAATTATTATTACTTAAAAATATATTTTTTTTAAAATGATTACGTGATTATTTATCTTTGACCAGTGCCCAGAAATCTAAGGCCTCTATGGGAACTCATGGCAATCATGTACCACAGCTGTTACCAAGCCCCTTCCTGCTGGTTAACTGAGCTCTGATGTGCGTCAAACAATCCTGACCAAAAGCAAGCTCCTTCTGAGGCTTGAAAGCAGATCTTATTTGCTACACACAAGGGGCCAAATTAAGATTCTAGCGGTAAAATGGGGCGCTAGGGAGGAAAAACTGCACCTGCAGGTTTCCCCCTAGCGTGCCCGTTTTACAGCTAGATTACAATGCAGGCGCTAAAAAAGCTGCCTGTAGTGTTTGCAGGCACTAAGCCCTGGGATGCCCGTGACATAGGACTCCATTGAAGCGAACGCCAGCGGTCACATGACTAGCCGGATCTCACCTTGCGAGATCCAGCCGGTCAGCGTAGTGATACGCAGGGGGGGACTTTTTCCCCCAGTCTCACTTGGAGTACTGTGTGCAGTACTGGAGACCGTATCTCCAGAAGGATATAGACATCTTAGAGAGAGTTCAGAGAAGGGCTACTAAAATGGTGTACAGCTTGAAGGAGAAAAGTTACCAGGAAAGGCTTAATGATCTTAACATGTACAGCTTGGAAAAAAGACGAGACAGAGGACATATGATAGAAACATTTAAATATGTAAAGGGAATCCACAAGGTAGAGGAAGGGAGTATATTTAAAAGGAAACAAAGTAGCAAAACAAGAGGACATAGTCTTAGATTAGAGGGGCAAAGGTTTAAAAATAACATCAGGAAGCATTATTTTACTGAGAGGGTGGTGGATACATGGAACAGCCTTCCAGTTGAAGTGGTAGAGGCCAAAACAGTAATTGAATTTAAGCAGGCATGGGATAGGCATAAAGCTATCCTAAGCAAAAGATAAATCCAGGTAAAGTATCCATGTAATTGGGCAGACTAGATGGGCCGAAAGGTTCTTATCTGCCGACATTTTTCTATGTTTCTATGTTTCTTTCCCTGCTCCTTATGGACTGAGGAGGCGGACAGAGCCGCAGTCCTCACCGTGGGCCAGGAAGTGAGTATATTGAATTTTTGGGGGGGTTTCTGGATGGTGCTAACGGATTCTGCAGATAACACTTTGTGCTCCCCATGTTAACTATAGGGAGCGCAAAGTACCGTAACCTCGCGCTGAAAGATACCAAACGCTAACTGGTTAGTTAACCCGTTAGCGTTTGGATTGGTGTAAACTACTTGGGCTAACGTTAACGCTCACGCAGGTGAGCGCTAACGTTAGCACCAAGTATGTAATTTGGCCCAAGGTGTTTGCCTTAGTCACTTAATGACAAAAAATGCACCCAACATCTGCCTTAATGTGCTAAATACAAATAAAACATAAATAATGAAATTAATATAAGAAATAAATGTGCAATAGTAAACAGTTTTTTTTTTTTTCATACACTGACGTTTTGTATACTCACTCTTTTATAGTATAGATAACTAAGGGCTGGCATGTCCGTCGCCAAAACCCTACTGCGCATGCGCTCGCAACCTGCGGCAGTTGGCTGCGCGCGCATCCAACGGCCGCGGCACGCGCACAGCCGGCGTGCGAGAGGGACAAAACAAATTCGATCCATTGGAGAGGCGCACAGCACAGCGCCTCTCCAATGGATCGGATTTGTTTTGTATATCTCCTCCGTGCCCGGCCTGCATCTCCTCCGTGCCCAGCCTGCATCTCCTCCGTGCCCGGCCTGCATCTCCTCCGTGCCCGGCCTGCATCTCCTCCGTGCCCAGCCTGCCAGCCATATTACCAGTCTGCCATGCATATTACCAGTCTGCCATGCACAATACCAGTTCCCAGCCATATTACCAGTCTGCCACACATACTACCAGTCTGCCATGCACAATACCAGTTCCCAGCCATACTACCAGTCTGCCATGCATATTACCGGTCTGCCATGCATATTACCAGTCTGCCATGCACAATACCAGTTCCCAGCCATATTACCAGTCTGTCATGCACAATACCAGTCTGCCATGCACAATACCAATCTGCCATGCATATTACCAGTCTGCCATTCACAATACCAGTCTGCCATGCATATTACCAGTCTGCCATGCACAATACCAGTTCCCAGCCATATTACCAGTCTGCCATGCACAATACCAGTCTGCCATGCATATTACCAGTCTGCCATGCACAATACCAGTTCCCAGCCATATTACCAGTCTGCCATGCACAATACCAGTCTGCCATGCATATTACCAGTTTTCCATGCACAATACCAATTCCCAGCCATATTACCAGTCTGCCATGCATAATACCAGTCTGCCATGCACATTACCAGTCTGCCATGCACATTACCAGTCTGACATGCACAATACCAGTCTGCCATGCAGATTACCAGTCTGCCATGTACAATACCAGTTCCCAGCCATATTACCAGTCTGCCATGCACATTACCAGTCTGCCATGCATATTACCAGTCTGCCATGCACAATACCAGTCTGCCATGCAGATTACCAGTCTGCCATGTACAATACCAGTTCCCAGCCATATTACCAGTCTGCCATGCACATTACCAGTCTGCCATGCACAATACCAGTTCCCAGCCATATTACCAGTCTGCCATGCACAATACCAGTCTGCCATGTATATTACCAGTCTGCCATGCACAATACCAGTTCCCAGCCATATTACCAGTCTGCCATGCACATTACCAGTCTGCCATGCATATTACCAGTCTGCCATGCACAATACCAGTTCCCAGCCATATTACCAGTCTGCCAGCCATATTACCAGTCTGCCATGCACATTACCAGTCTGCCATGCACATTAACAGTCTGCCATGCATATTACCAGTCTGCCGTGCACAATACCAGTCTGCTGTGCACAATACCAGTCTGCCATGCACAATACCAGTTCCCAGCCATATTACCAGTCTGCCAGCCATATTACCAGTCTGCCATGCAAAATACCAGTCTGCCATGCACATTACCAGTCTGCCATGCACAATACCCATTCCCAGCCATATTACCAGTCTGCCATGCACAAAACCAGTCTGCCAGCCATATTACCAGTCTGCCATGCACAATACCAGTCTGCAAGCCATATTACCAGTCTGCCAGCCATATTGCCAGTTCGCCAGCCATATTACCAGTCTGCCATGCACATTACTACCAGTCTGCCATGCACAATACCAGTTCCCAGCCATATTACCAGTCTGCTATGCACAAAACCAGTCTGCCAGCCATATTACCAGTTCGGCAGCCATATCACCAGTTCGGCAGCCATATTACCAGTCTGCCATGCACAATACCAGTCTGCCATGCACAATACCAGTTCGCCAGCCATATTAACAGTCTGCCATGCACAATACCAGTCTGCCAGACATATTACCAGTCTTCCATTCATAATACCAGTGTCTCATAATACCAGTGTGCCAAAATACCAGCCTGCCATGCCATGCATACCACGTGCCATTAAATATACGCATAATGTATACGCTACAAAAAAATGCCTGCCCAAGCCCAATACAATCTAAGGGGCCCCATGAGCTTACAATCTAAGGGGCCCCATGAGTTTACAATCTAAGGGGCCCCATGAGCTTACAATCTAAGGGGCCCCATGAGCTTACAATCTAAGGGGTCCCACGAGTTTACAATCTGAGGGGTCCCACGAGTTTACAATCTGAGGGTCCGGTTCCCGTGAGCTTACAATCTAAGAGGGAAGAGGAACCTACTCTAATATATAAATTCCTTTGTAATGCGCTGTCAGCTGTGCGCGCACCCATCACAGCTGCTCAGTCGGCCCTCCTGTTGCGGATGGGATGGGATGGCGATGGACGCGTTACAAACATATTTATATAGAGAGATACTCTTGGATAGGACATTGAAAAAAAACTATGTGGACGTGAATTCTGACCTGGCGACAACAACAATAGACTGCCCTCTGGGCAGGCTTTCCACCTAGTTTAAAATAAAATGGTAGGATCAGCATTCAGTTTTTATTTTTGGCAAATAATAAAATCACTTTCACTTTTAGATTTTTTTTTATAGTGCTTTATTTATTTTATAGTGCTTTATTTATAATGCTTTATGTATACATCTTGTAGTTAATTTCTGGATTACACGTGTAATCATTGAATGTATGGCCATTTTATTTGCCTCATTAATAGGAATAGGACGCTACGATTTATATCCTACATATAGTTACAGTTACAAGTTTTTATAAAGCGCTAACAAGTTCCGTTGCGCTGTACAGTGGGAGGCCGAACAACAAAAAAAAATACAGGTTAAACACACAGTACAGTAGGTGAGAGGACCCGGCTTAAGAGCTTACAATCTAAGAGGATAGGGGTGACACACTAAGTGAGGGTTAATAGAGAATGTGAAGTATTGGGGGGTATGTGGACCGTGTGGGAAGATGGTGCAGAAAATGAACAGAGTGAGCTGATAGGCTTCTCTAAAGTAATTTGTTTCAAGAGACTTCTTGAAGGACTGGAGAGAGGGGGAGAGTCTGATGTTGCGGGGGGGAGGGAGTTCCATAGAAAGGGAGCAGCTTATATATGTATATATAACCATCCACATTTTTTTTTTGGACAAAGGATTTTACCAGGAAGGATACATTGAGATTTCTCTCGTTTTCAAGTATGTCCTGGGTGGCGAGTATGTACCGTTAGGTGTCTTGCCCAAGGACACTTACTGGAGAGGAGCTCTTGTTGGGATCGAACCCATGTCTCCACAGTCTCTCTCCACGCAGAGCAGTGATGTTACCTGTACTACACCCAGCTGGCACGTATAGTAGATAGTATACTGTGACATAGTGACATATTCCTATTCAAGACTAAAATCTTTGTTTCCAGTCTGGCCCCCCCCACCAACTTGAAATGTCACCAGCCACCACTGGTTACGGTTACTTTTATGGTTTGGGCTAACCCCAACATTCTACTCCATTGTTGCTTCATTCTTGGGGAACAGATTTTACTGCATCTCTAGATGTGAGCGTAGCAAATAAGAGCTGCAACGTTGTTATAAATGCAACCTTGTTATAGCTACATGAATAAAATTACCACAAAATGGCAACAATTGCATATTTATAATATACAAATTTGCATTTATCATGAATATGGAAAAAGTATGTGGTTATGTTGCCTGAAATGTCCATTACAAGACTTTAAGCTAAGGTCACCTAAATCATGGAAGATTCTGCACCAGGGAATACAATCTAACCGATTGTTATTCCTACCAATGTATTATAACTAGTTATAACACAAACAAATTGACTATAAGACGCCATCATTGTGTATTGCTGAGAAATACATGCTGAAGCTGTTCAGTTTTTATTACTGTCCTTGTTATAGCAATCAAGCAGCCTGCTAGTGAATCTTTTTTCCACCAGAGGGCACTGTATGATAAGATTAGCAAAATCTGAGTTCTATGTCCATTTTAACAACATTCCAGGCATCAAAACAATCAATGGTAGATAATAAAAAGCAATTATTTTGCAGAAGCCTTCTCCTATTTTTTTTTCTATGTAGGATAGTCTTTTTCGTACAATAACTGCCAGTCCAAACAGGTGCAGTTTTTATGCCGTCTCTTGTCAAAACAAATGAAATTGTACAGAATAACAAATGTATTTACTTTGTTGCTACAATAATGCAACCTATGGAAGATCATTTCCAAGATAATATTTTAAAGTACATTTCTTTATAACGCGAGGGGAAAAAAATGGGATCAAACAATAAACAAAACACAACGAACACCGTCAGTAGCACAAAACAAACCAGATACACTATATGCTGCAATTTGGTTTGTGTTGCATCACTGTAATTGTGAGTGGCTATAAGAGAAACTAGCAGCTCCCATGTGAATAATCGTAAAGCTCTGCTTGTCCCACATTTCTTACTAGAGCACTTGCTAAGGGATTCTATGTGTCTATGTGTGGACGGATTAAAGAGATATATTTAACATGCAGTTGGGCTTGTGTTGTCCTTCTGAGTGCTACAATCACCATCTGTTCTCATTGTATTAGAAAGTGTGAAGCACTTATATTGTTGATTCCAGTGTCCTACAGTGAGATCAGTGTTGCCCTCTTCAGGCCCTGTTCCAAGGCTGTCACTGGAGACGCACAACACAATGGTAGACATTATTAGCTATCTACATTTTTTTCACGTCCTATTCCAACCTTGCTATAAAAGGAGACCTTCTGACAGAGGGTGTCTCACCTTGTGTTCACTTACTGTAGTCGGCGTCTCCTATACTTAACATGGGACACAGAGAAATCATTAATCATTAGAGACCTATTCCAAAGTCACGAATAAAGATAACTTAAGAAGTTACGTTACCTTAGTGCAAACCAGGGAAACCTCCTAAAAGTTGGAGTTTAAGCTCACAACTGGTATGTAAACCCTTTTGTTAATGTCCCTGAGCAATTGACGACTATCGAGTTAAAGCCTTGGTTATGCGTACCCCAGGGCTGAAATACAGACACAGGTATTTAATTAGCGTTAGCTGCACGCGCATCCACTTTCAGTAGCGCCACCTGTTAATTTCACTGCCCCACACAAAAATTAACAGAATGGTAAAGGTAATTTAAGAAATAAAGGTAGATTTACCTCCCAGTTCACTCCTAATTTCCCACATACCATCAGGTCTATTCAAAGAAAGGTGAAACTCAGGAGAATTGAATGGAGAAGTGAAAATTCTAGGTCAAAATAGCCAAACCAGAAAAATTCTCCCATTTATCTCACTTTCCAAATCGGCTATTTTTGACCTAGAATTTTCACTACTCCAAAAGTTCTCCAGAGTTTCACCTTTCTCTGAATAACCCTGATAATGTTTATTGGAACTTAAGGTCCTATAATCAGACCAGGGGAAATATTCTGGAACCCCAGGGTCATATGCAATAAGTGAATGTCACATGCAGGATATGATTGAAGTCAGATAGCTTAACTACTTTTCTAAGAGCACACAAAGTCCTTTGTATTTTACTTCACTTAATTGACAAAGTAACAGCAAATAAAAGGTATCTTGTGGGTAGAAAGAGCTTCTCTGGTGTATGCTTTGTTATGGAAGGAAGGTGGGTAGAGAGAGCTTCTCTGTATTATGCTTTGGTATGGGAGGAGGATGGTTAGAGAGAGATTCTTTTGGTAGTGTGCTCTTGTATGGGAGGAAGTTAGATAGAGAGAGCTTCTTTGTAGTGCACTTTCTAGTAGTGCACGTTCTCCCATTTATCTCATTTTCCAAATTGGCTATTTGATCTAGATTGTTCTCTTCTCCTGCCAATCCTCCTGATGTTCACCTTTCTCCAAATAACCCTGCATAACTTTTGCAGGGGAACTATAGCTAGAGAGAAAAAAATAAAGACACCTCTATGCAAATGAGGTTTAACTCCCTTCACACACATATCACACTGGGACCTTTAACATACAGAACTCATATATTCAAACTTGAAATGTAAATATATAAATACAAATGTGAAAATATCACTATATTGTCAAACGTTATGATGTTCTATGTGAACCCACTTCATCTGACATGACATCAACTTTTTCAAAATATTTCCAGTCTACATTAACATATGTTAATGTAGACTGGAAATATTTTGAAAAAGTTGATAGGTCTGAAACCCTGAAAAAAGAAAGAAATTAGAAGCAAAAAAAGATGGATATGGAGCTGGAAAATAAAATGTGCTTCTTCCGCTACCCTTTTATGTCTACCATGTCAGTACTATTTCACAGGACTGACCAGTCTGGTGTCCCTCTTGTTTTGCTAATAAGGGTTATGGAGAAAGATTTCTATTTTTTAATGATGTATGAGGGTTCTGTCCAAATTTGTTTACTGTATCCCCTGTCCGATCTTCAGGTGGAAAATGTGTGAAGATATTTAGGGGACAGCCAGAAGATGGCGAATTTGTCTCAGGGAGACAGTAAATCAATATAAAAGTATTATTTATTTAATGTAATAGATTATTAGAGAATAAAAACAAGTTTACGAGAGAACGGACAGCGGCATATGTCGCTTGCCCTTCAGTTTGTGCCTGCTCAGCTCTGAAAATATTTTAGATCGATGGTGCCATTCCATAGAAGATGTTACCATATGCAAATCAGACTGCTATCACCCAGCAAGAACTGAAATGCAAAGGACTTCTGCTCTGCACAAGAGGAATGGCAACCGCTTTCGACTGTTTCAGTGTACCTCCTTGTCAGACGGGCATAGCTGATACTCCTCTAGGCACCTGGAGAACAGGGTCCACATATTGATCACCGTCTAGGCTCACGGAGAACAAAACAAGTTTATGTGAGCACTGACAATGGGCTGTGACATAAGTTCCCTGCCCTTTGGAGTGTGCCCAGTCAGGTCTCATAAGATGTCATAATAGATTATTAGCATTAATAGTAAATAATTTCATTTATTTAACCCCTCTCACTACAGTAATTGTGTATGTAGGCTCAGCAGTAGCAGACACAGCAGCCCAAGATCTTATTAACACAAGCTGGGGCTATGCTGTATCATTGGAACTGAATGTCAGGGTTCTGGACCGGCGAGTGAGGATACGAGCCCAAGATGCAGTGAACACACAGGAGGCAAGAATGTAGTGGGTAAACAGGGGTTTATTTCTTGGGATCACACTTGGGATCACAGGAATAGGGTTGACTAGGGATTTGCTGGGTAACAGACAGCACAGAACATAGGACAAACATACAGGGGGAAACTTACATGAGACACCAGACAGGCGGGACAGGAAAAATGCAACAAGGATCTAGGGACACTGGACTATATAGACCACTGTGGCAGGGGCACACTGGGGGAAACACAATGGAACACGTTGGGTTGTAAGGTTTTCAAGGCATGGGATCAAGGGGTAGTCCAAAAACAAAGTCCAGAGGGAAGCCACGGGTTCAGTACACAAATCAGGTAATGAATGGGATCCAATGAGCAAGTCCTTGCAGGTTAGGCAGGTCCACTGAATGGTGAAAATCAATGCAGAATCAAAGAAGGAAGGGTGTGACCTCCCTTTAAGGAGAGCTGATTGTAATTAAGGGCTGACACCTGTAGGTGTAACAGGAAAGTACGTGAATCCAACCAGGCAGTGCTGTATCTTGGCCTAGGCCGATAAGGCCTAGGCCTAGGGTGGCAGTTTCCAGTGGGGCGGCAAAAACAGCAGCTACTGTGTGTCAATCTGGCCGGGAGCAGAGGAATTCAGATCCTCATTGCAGGGGACACTGACCATAGATTACCTATAAAACAGTGGCATAATTACCAGGGTCGCAGAGGTCGCACTTGAGACCCGGGCCCTGGCATTCCACCAGTGGAGGGGGGCCCAGGCAGCGGTGGATTGTTAAACGTTTAAGGACCTAGGGTCTTTACAGTCAATGCATTTATGACAGAACAGTTCTGTCATTCATCCTTAAGGGTTAATTAGGCAGCAGAGGCTTTGTTATCTTTTGTCTGGCTATCCATCATGAGTCTGACACTTCCTGGTGTCTCATTGCAGGGTCTGGTCAGCTTATTAACCCATTCAGTTAAATGGAGAGAGTTTTTCATTCTTACTGAAAACATTTTGTTAAAACTCCATTAATGAAAAAACTTCATTAAAAAAAGGGCTATAAAAGAAGGATTATAAAAGAAGGGGGAGAGGGCTATTAAACTAGATCTTAATTAATACTCCACCTTATAACAGTTACAGTTACAAGCATTTATAAAGCGCCAACAAATTCCTTAGTGCTGTACAATGGGAGAGACAGAATAACAAATATACATATACAGTTGTGTTCAAAATTATTCAACCCCCAATGCTGTAAAGGGTTTTAGGGAATTTAGTGTACATTTGTAATTGTATTCAGAATGAAATCCTACAAGGACTTTTTAAAGAACCATATGCAACTAAAATGACATCAATTGGTTTTGTAATACAGTAGTAAATGTTTCTTTTGTGAATTCTTCATTGACACAATTATTCAACCCCTTAAAGACTACCACTCTGAAGAACAGAGGTTCATTCAAGTGTTTTCAATCAGATATTGAAAACACCTGTGGATGTCACGGAGCAGCAATAAAGCATAATAAGCACCAATTAGGCAGCTTTAAAATGACTGTGATACTCAGCTCCTTCTAGACATTTACTGGTGTGGTTACAAACATGGTGAAGTCAAGAGAATGGTCCAGGAAGACAAGAGAAGAGGTGATTACTCTTCACAGGAAGGGCAATGGCTATAAGAAGATTGCAAAGATGTTAAACATACCAAGAGAGACCATAGGAAGCATCATTCGCAAATTCAAGGCAAAGGGCACTGTTGAAACGCTACCTGGTCGTGGCAGAAAGAAGATGCTGACTTCGACTGCTGTGCACTACCTGAAGCGTAGAGTGGAGAAAAGTCCCCGTGTGACTGCTGAGGAACTGAGAAAAGATTTGTCAGATGTGGGTACTGAAGTTTCAGCTCAGACAATACGGCGCACACTGCGTAATGAAGGCCTCCATGCCAGAACTCCCAGGCGCACTCCCTTGCTGTCTCCAAAGAATAAGAAGAGTCGACTGCAGTATGCCAAAAGTCATGTGGACAAACCACAGAAGTTTTGGGATAGTGTTCTGTGGACTGATGAAACAAAATTAGAACTGTTTGGGCCCATGGATCAACGCTATGTTTGGAGGAGGAAGAACAAGGCCTATGAAGAAAAGAACACCTTGCCTACTGTGAAGCATGGCGGGGGGTCAATCATGCTTTGGGGCTGTTTTGCTTCTGCAGGTACAGGGAAGCTTCAGCGTGTGCAAGGTACCATGAATTCTCTTCAGTACCAGGAGATATTGGATGACAATGTGATGCAGTCCGTCACAAACCTGAGGCTTGGGAGACGTTGGACCTTTCAACAGGACAATGATCCCAAGCATACCTCCAAGTCCACTAGAGCATGGTTGCAGATTAAAGGCTGGAACATTTTGGAGTGGCCATCGCAGTCACCTGACTTAAATCCGATTGAGAACCTCTGGTGGGACTTAAAGAAAGCAGTTGCAGTGCGCAAGCCTAAGAATGTGACTGAACTGGAGGCTTTTGCCCATGACGAATGGGCGAAGATACCCGTAGATTGCTGCAAGACACTTGTGTCAAGCTATGCTTCACGTTTCAGGCTAGGGACAGATGAGCGCATTTTCTGCGGCCACCGTCAAAATGTACGTCGATGCGTGCGCACGCATTTTTTCACGGAATACGCTTAAGTGGTCAGACGACCACAGTCGCACAGTCGCAGGTACTCACCAACGCAATTCTAGGGAAATCCGGCTGTTTGAACGTTATGTAGGCCGCACACTAGCAGCGTCTGACGTCTCCTAATCACGCACACACGCTGCCATGCGGCCGCAGCGCACTCTGTACGTCTGTAGCAGCGGTTTCACGTTCTGAGAAAAATGCGTTCATTTGCCGGTTGCGTGGTGTCGGCGCACTTTTGTACGCACGTACTGCGTATATTGGCCGTCATTGGCCGTTATGTGCTGCTACTGCCGCCGTGATTTAGTGCGCCTGCACGCGCGTTCCGACTGCCCCACTCTGACCCTAGCCTAAAAGCTGTTATAACTGTAAAAGGATGTTGTACTAAGTACTAAGATTGAATGTCACTTGGGGGTTGAATAAAACTGATAATGATGTGAGCACAGAAAAGACATTTGTGGTTATTTCATTATAAATGTTATGTTATGTTTGTCTGACCTACACGTGCCTCTTTGATTTAATTGTAAGCAAGATGACTGAATGATCAAAATCAATGTCAAACTGGCCAAAACACTCAATTTCAGTGGGGGTTGAATAATTTTGAACACAACTGTATGTTACACATACTGAACAGAAAGAGGAAGGACCCTGCTCGAGAGTTTATAATCTAAGAGGAGAGGGGTGACACACTAGATAAGGTAACATAAAACAAGAGAAATCTATATGAGGATCCATAACCCGTTCTTTAACCCTTTCGCTGCTGAGGCTTTTCCCGCCCCTGTGCTGAGGTCATTTTTTACCTGTTTTGCGCATCATGTTTAAACCTGTTTTGAAGGCTTATTTTAGTATATGACATCGACATATTATATATCGTTCTTTCCGTCAGACTCGGTAGATTCATAATATGTCATTATTATATGTATACGTTATGTCATGTTTGTATATTATAACAAAAAATGCAATAAAATATGTATTTTCAATAATTTACAGCGTGTAAAGTGTTTTTTTCCACATTTTAACATGCGAGCAATTGCGGTTATATTTTGTATGGGGTGCGCTTGTTAAAAAAATTAGAGATGGGGTCTCGTTACATTTTTTTTTGGGGAAAATGACACCATTTTTAACAAACGCACCGCATACAAAAATCGTTAATGCAGCATCATTGTTCACATTATAATTGAAATGGGAACAATATTGCTGCATTAACAAAACAAAAAAAAAAAAAAAAAGTGTTTATTTTTTTTTTTTTAATTTTTTTTTTAATTTTTTTTTATTTTTATTTTTCTTTTTTTTTTTTTTTTACAATTTTTTTTACTTTCATGTTTGGTATCGTTGGAACGGCCATGCTCTGGCCGATCCAACGATATCAAAATTTAACCCCTAACTGCCACGGATCGGGAGATAGGGAGTTCATTGGAACTCCCTATCTCCACACTTCGTGGCAGTTAGGGGTTAATGCTAGGACTGGCGTCATCGTGCTGCGCACGATGACGCCAGTCCTCTGGGGGAGTTCCCGGAAGCTTGGCCGACATCCAAGATGTCGGCCAGCTCCCGGGAAGGATCGCAAATCGGCGCTTTTCAGCGCCGATTTGCGATCCAGCTCCCCAGGGGTTAATGCCAGGCATCATTTGGAAGGGCAGGCTGTGCCCTTCCAAATGATGCCTGGGTTAAGCCCCTGTGAGCCGCCGATCGGGAGGGAGAGAGGTCCGAAGGACCTCCCCCCCCTCCCTTTCAGGCGCCTCCTCCGCACATGCGGGGGGGGCGCCTGAATTATGTGTCATCGCGGGGGCGCGATGACACATAATAATGGCGGCCACTGCTCCGGATGCCGGGCTGACATCCAGGATGTCAGCCCGCACCGGAGGGGCCAGCGATCGGCCGGAACCCGGCCGAACGCTGACCCCAATGCGAGGACGCGCTCAGCGCGTCCTCCGCATACCAGCGGGAATGCTGAGGACGCGCTGAGCGCGTCCTTAGCATTCAAGTGGTTAAAAATACTTCCAAATTGTATGGCCATTTTAAGAGTGCAAAAAATAGCTGTATACGACACGTGTCTCCTGCACTATCCAAAAACTGCTGGTTTCAAAAACATAATAATACTATAACCTATCGCCTAGTATCCTATTATATTAATATTACCATAGCATTAAATTCCACAGCTAATAGATATATAATAGGGATACTAGGCGATAGTGCAGGAGACCTGTATACAGGGATTTTTGTAAAACGTTTTTAGTAAAAATGCAAAATTCTCTCACACGGAGGGGGGGCGGGGGGCCCTTCATGGATTCTTGCACCGAGGTTTCTAGTTACGCCTCTGCTATAAAAGCAAGCAGCAGCCAGGCCTTCACTGGCTGCTGGCATACTGCACTACTTGCCCAAAGATTGTAAAGCTGCTAGGGGAGAGACAAAGCTTCACATCGGCCCTGCAACGGTGCCAGGGCTCAGTGAGGGCAGGCTGGCTTCGATAAGTAGCAATCACTGCCTGAGAGCACGCTCCTGTCAGCTGACAACAGCCAGGGAGGAGCCAACTGCCCGCGCGCAGCAATGACAGGCTGTGGACTCGGGAAGCAGGGACCCCAGAGATACTGCTGGCCTCCAGTCCCTCCCAGCATGCCCAGCCAGCCCCTATGGCCCATCTATTACACTGCCACCAGATGATGCCACCTGACAGGCATTCTGCAGCATCCTGATCTGATAAGAGGTGCCTCCTTTAATGTTTGAGCTGAGGGCATTTCGTCTAAGTGGTGAGTGACTAACACACATCACACACACCCTCCATATATACTGTCACCATACTGCCTCTCTATATACTGTCACCATACTACCTCTCTCCATATATACTGTCCACAATACATGTCATGTAGTCCTGATTTAATCATTCTTTTTATTTTTCAACTAAAATTAAAATAAAATAATTTTGGTGATATCAGTGTGGTGCTTGTTATTCAGTTTTAGTTAAACTTTATGTATCCTATATACTAAGGGCAGCCCCAATTTTGGCAGCAAATCTCTTTGTCCCTGTTTTGCCCTAATCTCCATCTTTTTAGGGGCTCCTCCATATACTGGGTTTGGGTTGTCTTTAAGGAATGCTCTGTAGGTTGTTTCTGGACGTCTTTAGACCCTCCTCCATATTCGGGGTGTGTAGATGTTTATAGGGGTTCCTCCATATGTGTGTGCGTGTCTCTGCCAATGAGTTATGCGATCATACCTTTCACTATTCTAGTTGTTTTTTTGCGGTTTTACTTAATATATGCAGCACAGATGAAAGTGAATCCCAGACTCTCTGTATCGTGTAACACAGACATAAGTAAATCCCAGACTCCTTGTATTGTGTCCTCTCTGTGTGTATAATGTGTAATGCAGTAAGTGTCCTTGGGCAAGACACCTAATGATACATACTCTCCATCCAGGACATACTTGAAAACGAGAGAAATCTCAATGTATCCTTCCTGGTAAAATACTTTCTCAAAAAAAAAAATATTGGTAAATCCCAGACTCCCTGTATTGTGTCCTCTGTATATTATTATGTATAATACAGAAGTCATCTGTAAGGCTGGGGTCAGACCAGCGCACTTTTAACGTGCGTTCTGGCGCACATAATTACGGCCGCACTAGCAGCAGATGACGGGCAATGACGGCCAATATACGATGTACGGCCGCACAAAAGTCCGGCCGTGCAATGCAAGTGAAATTTGAACGCATTTTTCTGAGAACGCTGAACCGCTAGTACTGACGTACTGAGTGCGCAGCTGCGGCATAGCGGCGTGTTTGCGAGATTAGGAGATGTCAGACGCTGCTAATGTCCGGCCTACATAACGTCCAGACGCAAAAAGAGTTTTATTGACGATCCGTACAAAATCACGCCCGAAAATGCGCGTTGTCTGACCGTTTTTGCGCATTCCGTGAAAAAATACGTCAATGCGTTCGGACGCACTTTTTCACGTTCGCGGGGAAAAATGCTTTCGTCTGACCCTAGCCTAAAGGTTTCCTAAACTTGTTAGCAGGCCTCTCCATGCAGCCTGTACTGCAAGTGGATGATGGCCACTGCATTATAGCAACAGCCATCTTTAAAATCAGAAAGTGTCTGGCTGTTTAAACAGGAGGTGCGGCCTTGAAAGGAAGGAGTGTATCCAATTTAATTTAGGGGGTGCACGAGTTTAGTCAGGGCCAGGGCAGCACAAAACCTAAATACACCACTGCAACCAGGCAGTACCTTTCATGTCATGGCAGCACTGCATTTTCTCTTCTTGCGAAGGCGACAGCCTTGACAATGAAATTGGTCTGTTGCAAATTAATTTAATTTGCATTTGGCTCCAGAAAATGGCATTAAAGTTTTAGAACCGTGTACATGATGCCCAATGTGCTATGACTTTTTTTAACATGAGATAGACACCTAATAACGATATATTTTGAATCTGCTGAAAATAAAGATATATAATATGTCTGGGTCCTATAATTAATCATGACTTGAAATTGTGTTTATACATGATGAGCACAAAACGGCTCAGCTGTGAATAGGGTTAAATTATTTTAAAGGAAAAAAACACTGGTTCCTGACTGGTTTTTTTTTCAAAATCACTTGATAGTAAAGGGGTTAGTATCATAAAAATATTATTTTAACAATTTAAATACAATTATGTTACATTATAATGTAATGTGGTGATGATATATCTATATATCTCGGGTAAATATGTGAAATCAAATAAAAATTGTATATACATTCCATTAATATTGCTGTCAAAAGCAGAAAAAAAAGTAAATGTGGCGAGAAAAGTGAACGACCCACATGTACTGGATTCATATGTACCATTTTTTAAATATAATTCAGATGGACCAAAAGTGCTGATGAACGCAAATCTGTTTGTCCAGATATATTTTTGTCCAAATCGATTCGGACTAACACAATGTATATTCAATGTGCACAAGACTACGGTCCTCCATTTATTAAATAATAAAGAAAACCTACAGAATGGTATCAAGCTTCAAAATTTGAGATTACCTACTGCTCATTAGGGATGAGCTGTTTGGGTTCGGACGGTTCGGAGTTCGACCCGAACTTTGGCAGTTCGAAAGTTCGCGAATTTCGAACTTTTTGGGCGTGTTCGGTTCAGGTTAAAAAAAAAAAGAGATTTTGAAAAAAGTATAGAAAATGCTTAAAAAAATAATAAAAAATCTAGAAATAAAGAGACTCTTTACTGCAGAATATTATAAGCAACGGTTTATTAGATATTGAATTAAAAACTAATGTGTACGTGGAAAGATTATCAACTCTAAATGACCTCTGTTCACAAACGGGCATAACACCAGGTGTTTTTAGTCTGGTAATCAATTTGATACATTGTACAATATACTGAGGGTGGGGTGGTGTCTGCTTCTGATTGAGATTTGAGAATTTCCCTAAAACATCCTAATATGCTGCATTTAACTGGTGTTTTAAAAAAATCTAAAGCAATGTTATTTTTCACCTCGGGATTAAACATTCACAGGGTTATTCAGAGAGCGGTGAAAAGCAGGAGAATAACTGGAGAAGTGAAAATTCTAGGTCAAAATAGCCAAACCAGAAAAATTCTCCCATTTATCTCACTTTCCAAATCGGCTATTTGGTCTAGATTGTTCTCTTCTCTTGCCAGTTCTCCTGGCTTTCGCCTCTCTCTCAGGGTTGTTCAGAGAAAGGTAAAAGCCAGGAGAGTGTCAGGAAAAAAGAACAATCTGGACCAAATAGCCGATTAGGAAAGTGAGATAAGGCTAGGGTCAGACTAACGCATTTTTCGCAGTGACCGTCAAAAAGTGCGTCCGAACGCATTGCCGTATTTTTTCACGGATTGCACGAAAACGGTAATACGATGCGCATTTTTGTGCGTGATTTTTTATGGATCCAAAGCAGGAAACTTTGGGTGTCTGGACGTTATGTTGGCCGGACATGAGCAGGGTCTGACGTCTCCAAATCACGCACACACGCCGCTAGTGGACGCAGCGCACTCTGTACGACCGTACTAGCGGTTCTGCGTTCTCGAAAAAATGCGTTCATTTTCCACTTGCGTTGCGCAGCCGGACTTTCGTGCGACCGTACTTCGTATATTGGCTGTCATTGCCTGTCATTTGCTGCTAGTGCGGCCGTGATTAAGTGCGCCTAAACGCACGTTAAAAATTTGCTAGTCTGACCCTAGCCTAAATGGGAGAATGTTTCTGGTTTGGCTATTTTGACCTAGAATTTTCCATTCTCCAGTCATTCTCCTGCTCTTCACCGCTCTCTGAATAACCCTGACAGGGTTATTCAGAGAAAGGTGAAACTCAGGAGAATGACTGGAGAATGGAAAATTCTAGGTCAAAATAGCCGAACCAGAAAAATTCTCCCATTTATCTCACTTTCCAAATTGGCTTTTTTGGCTAGAAGTTTCCATTCTCCTGCTTTTCACCGCCAAAAAATCTGTAAACTTTTTCTGCGTGTCCGAAAATGTCTCATTTACCGTCATTTGAAATGTCATTTTTTGGTTTTTACATATTTCTATACATCCTAGAAATCCGCCACTTCACGGGCAGGTTATGGGGACCTCCTAGGCACGATATTTGAAGGAATTTTTCATTTTTATTTTTAACCCTTATTTCATGGAAAACTACGTCCCTTTAAAAATGGTTTTTTTTAAACTTTTTGTCCTTGTTTCCTGTCCCCCAGGGCACTACCCGGACCCCCATACACCTGTTATGGCAAATATGTAGCATATATGCCCTCTTGGAGGGCACTCCAAAAAACCAAATTTTCAGCCCCATTGACTTGCATGGGGGTTCGGGTTCGGGTTCGGTCCCGAACAAATGGGAAGTTTGGGTTCGGGCTCGAACCGAACTCGGGGAGTGTTCGGCTCATCCCTACTGCTCATCACAGATGTGTTACATCAGTGTCTGCAGCACCCTTATGCAATATCCATGTTCAGGTCGAGTGCAACCCTTCTGATTTTCCTGGTATACACTTTTGGTGGTCTTCCCTAAAACATGTTAGAAGTAATGTCTTGGCCCAAATGCTCCCGAGCCATAACATAGGTTCTTCCCATATCTCCATCCCATTGTATCACATTACATTTTTTGTGTGACATAGTCACTGGCTCAGGTGTGTTAGGAGCTGTGGATCATATTGATTCCTTTCCGCTCCCTTAGTGAAAGGCACAGAAGCGAAGGGAATGTTAAAGCAATCCTGGCAGATGTTTCAAAATGCCTGCAGCTGTTTATTAATGAGAAGCAATACTGGAATGATTCACTTTAATGTTCAAAGACTTACATGACGGACTCACACTTTTTCCGCCATCCAGATGCTTGAAGCGTGAAATAAAATATGTTTTTGTTCCCTTCCTCTCTGTTGTATTGGCATTCGCACAATTCATTTTCCACACTGAAAAAAATGGCTAGAAGTCTATGATGTGCTCTGTAAATTTCTTTAGTTTCACTCAGTCTGTTTCAGTCAGTTTCAAAGCTTTGGCAAGAATAGGACAGGTGGCTAAAGTGATATTTTTGCAGAGTTCAGGTGTACTCTTGCTATATTTTATCTACTAACAACTGCATGATGAGTCTCTTTTACCCTTTCTCTACCAAGATTGCCTATACTCGATCTGCAGGTCACCTGCTGGTGTGTGTCCTGATACAAAGTTTAGTCACTGTGGAGCAATCCAGAGCAATGCAACATAATGTAGCTTTTTTTTTAACCAAAGAAATTTGTTTGCATTTGGGCTCCAGAATGTACCCTTAAAGTATTAGCACCTTGGGCATGATGTACAAGGGACCAAAACAGATTAAGCAACTTGGAATCCATTTTTTACCCCTGAAGAAATAAATGCATCCCACGTTTTACTACAAATATGTAGCAGGACTGTTTGGCCAACAGGTAGCACCATCTGCCTGTCAATAATGCATACATTTGAAAATGTGCTTTTGATATTTTCTATGAATGTATACTGCCAATATGTTTTCCATAAATCCACCGGGTCCTTTGCAGTCGATGTTGGGAACACAGCTTGGTAGTGAAAAGGATAAACATGTGAAAAAGATTGCCAAATAATTACTTCCATTACCTTTTAAGTGGACTAAGGCTAGGGTCAGACGAACGCATTTTTCACGTCGTCCGTGAAAAAGTGCGGTCGAACGAACGTACGTATTTTCCCCCGGAATACGCGATAGCGGTCATACGATGCGCCTTTTCGTCCGTGATTTTGTACGGATCATCAATAAAACACTTTTTGAGTCTGGACGTTATGTTGGCCGGACATTAGCAGCGTCTGACGTCTCCTAATCACACACACACGCCGCTATGCGGCCGCAGCGCACTCTGTACGTCAGTAGTAGCGGTTTGACGTTCTCGAAAAAATGCGTTCGTTGGCCACTTGCGTTGCGCGGACGAACTTTCGTGCGGCCGTTCGTCGTATGTTCCCCGGCATTGGACGTCATTTGCTGCTAGCACGGCCGTGATTTCGTGCGGCTAAACGCACGTTAAAACTGCGCTAGTCTGACCCTAGCCTAACACGACAGTTTTTTTTAATCAAAAGATTAATTCCTTAGCATTGCAGCCAGGACATCCTATACTATCCTGAAGGCAGGTGGGTTTAAGCGTCACAGGGTGGCACCCCGCAGCTATTTGTACCTCCTCTGATAGGTCTTCTTCCCAGCTGTCAGTCGTCGTCAGGCAATCCCCCAATAGCCAATGATGGCGATTGGCCCGCTGGGAAGGGAAGCGGGCCTGAGGAGGGCCAGAAATCCATGGGACGTGCTATGCTGCCCTGCAGCGTTTAAACCCCACTGCCACCAGTACAAACCGTGATATTATAGGGTTAATCTGCGTCCCAACTCCCCCTCAACACTGAACAAAGCAGCAGAAATTCAATTGCCTGCCATGATCAAAGAAAGTAAGAACGGCCAGCAGGGAGTGCATGTGTAGTAGGACTAAATCCTTGGACAAAAAAAATAAGGAAATACAGCAGTCCCAGTTGCTAAAATGCTTGTTTTACCAATCTGAATTCATAGTGACTTACTTTAAAAACCACCAGAGAAAACCATTTCTGTTTTGAAGATTAATATTGTACAGGAGTTTAGTTCTTTTCTTCCTAAGGCTGGGGTCAGACCAGCGCACTTTTAACGTGCGTTCTGGCGCACATAATTACGGCCGCACTAGCAGCAGATGACGGGCAATGACGGCCAATATACGAAGTACGGTCGCACGAAAGTCCGGCCGCGCAACGCAAGTGGAAAACGAACGCATTTTTTCGAGAACGCCGAACCGCTAGTACGGACGTACAGAGTGCGCTGCTGCGGCATAGCGGCGTGTGTGCGTGATTAGGAGATGTCAGACACTGCTAATGTCCAGCCTACATAACGTCCAGACGCAAAAAGTGTTTTATTGACGATCTGAAGAAATCACGCACGAAAAATGCGCATCGTATTACCGTTTTCGCGCACTCCGTGAAAAAATACGTCAATTCGTTCGGACGCACTTTTTTACGTTCGCGTGTAAAAATGCTTTCGTTTGACCCTAGCCTTAAAGAGCAATCAAACCTTGAAATGTAATTATCTATTTGTTGACCTTTTGAGCCTCTTGACTGACACATATACCCAAACCACTACTGGACCTTTCATGTGACTTATCTTTTCGCTCTCTCTCACTGTATTCCTTTAATTAGTATATAAATCAGATTTGTTAGCATTCATTGTCTACACACAGGTTCTTCCAATATGATGATGTGCATGGTGGTTATTATATTAATATGATGGGAAGTAAGTCTACTTTTTGCAAATAACAGACCGGGCGACAACAGAGGTGCTATGTTAAAGTATGACTTGTATGGCCAAATATGAAGAATATATATATATATATATATATATCAGGAGTCCCTTGTTCAAACACACACCAAACGATTCCTTGCTCTGGTGCTGACGAGACACTGTCATGGAGAAATATGCATTTTTAGTAGCAAATGCATGAATGGACATAATGAGTTGCAATAGGTTTATTTTTTGATCTCTGACTTGGCTTTGGCTCTCACTTACTCTGATGGTCATGCTTCCTGCTCAAACCTATAGGGTTATATCTACAGCAGTGGTTCCCAATCCTGGTTCTCAAGTCCCCTTAACACAGGGCTCGACAAACTCAGGGCGCCAGGTCGCCATGGCGACCACAAAATTTGCCCCGGCGCCTGAAAGTTATGTCCCATTATCGTTGGGACGATAAATTAAAAACCGGGGAACACTGAGGTCCGCTGTACGGAATGCCGGCTTCTTTTGATGTGCGCATGCGCAGCATTGAGCACACGCTGACGCGGAGACATTACGTAGAGACCCTGTGTCGGTGTGTGTCCAAAAGTTACTGCTGCGCGGCCCACAAGAGCCTATCCCGTACTGCGC
Source organism: Leptobrachium leishanense (assembly GCA_009667805.1). Lineage (NCBI taxonomy): Eukaryota > Metazoa > Chordata > Amphibia > Anura > Megophryidae > Leptobrachium > Leptobrachium leishanense. The sequence goes on along the minus strand of CM019065.1, from coordinate 115,626,980 downwards.
CCCATGATCACGATTCGGAAGTGCCAGTCTTCCGGGTGCGCTCTGAGGGCAGAGGCAGCTAACAAAAGAGCCAGGATATGATTTCATGTCATATCCTGGACTCCTCAAGCTACGCATCTGACAAGGTACACCAGGCGGGAAAACCGAACACTGCGTTTTTAACACATTTTACACTCCCCCCCCCCTTAAATCCTTACTGTATAAAACAATAGGTCATGTTAAATATTATGTGCACAATGTAACTTAAGAACATCCAAAATCAATTATTCCAAGTTATAGTTTGGTTAAGTTATTATAACTTGAAATAATTGATTCTAGATGTTCCTACCTTTTATATTGTGCACATAATATTTAACAGGACCAATCGTTTTACACTGTAAGGAGTCACTTAAAACCCAGCATCCTGACAAAATAAAGATAGGGACAAATAAAATTTAATAGACCCCATGTGGTGGTTAACCCTGAAACAAGCATTTAATCATAACCTATAGCTGCAAATGAGCAGCTCCAATCCCCCACTAGAGGGCGATGAAACTTAAATTTAATTAATCCATTAAAAAGCAGGCTTAGCCTAAATCGGTATAAAGACAGACCACATATAACCAATAAAAACAACCAAGCGTTTATCTTCAGTAAATGTGATCAAATTGTGATGACCGAATATAAGTAGCTCCAATATAACTGGTGTCATACAATATTTAGGAATGCGAATATACCTTGCCTCTGGGGCATCTTAGTATTCTAAGTATTGTATGACACCAGTTACTGTATATTGGAGCTGCTTATATTCGGTCATCACGATTTGATCACATTTACTGAAGATAGACACTTGGTTGTTTTTATTGGTTATATGTATTCTGTCTTTATACTGAAATAGGCTAAGCCTGCTTTTTAATGGGTTAATTACATTTTAAGTTTCATCGCCCTCTAGTGGGGGATTGGAGCTGCTCATTTGCAGCTCTAGGTTATGATTAAATGTTTACTGTGTTTAGCTGCTAAATGATTACTCATATTATAATCAGCGGCCAAACTGATATTAAAAGCAACGCTCTACACTTCTCGGCTCAAAAAAAAAAGTAGCCAAAAGACCACATGCACAAAAAATACCTGGTGCTTTTTGCTGTCAGGTAACAAAGTGATGAATAAATAGAAGCAGCTAAAATCATAATTTGGGTCAGTACCAACCAACTCCCAGATGCAGAGGCAAGGTTCCCAACGTTTTGGTGATGATTCACCTTTATCAAGGTATAGAGGCAAATCCTCGCCGAAACGCTGGCTCCTAACTTTTGTAGCTGGCTCCTAGATTCAAAGCAAATTTGTCAAGCCCTGCCTTAACAGGTCAGGTTTGCAGATACCTGAAGCACAGCACAGGTGATACGATTTTCTGCTCAGTGATTGGAGGATTCAGTATGCATTTTCCCAAGGTAATCCTTAAAACCTGGCCTGTTAGGGGAACTTGAGGACTGGTTTTAGGAAAAACTGGTCTAAAGTATTCTGGAATAAGTCAAAGGGCCAACCAATATACCAGGGCACATCCATAACCTGTCTGCCAACACAGCTGAAGTGTATACCTGTAGTTATATATTTCAACGTACTAAATATCTGTGCATGTGTGAAAATTTAGCTAGGACAACATGTAGAGAGATGCTTTCTATACAAAATGCCATCATGTCATGTGACAAGTGAACTTTAAAGCTGCTGCTCCATGTAATTAGGCCACTTACAGAATGATGTAGCGTATTAAGCAATGAAATATAATCAGACCTGTCATTTTACTGTTCATTAGAAGAAAGAAGACAGAAGCTAAGGAAAGTAAGGAGGGGGTGAGAAATGTAGGACAGCAGGGAAAAAGAAAAACAAAAAAGGCACGTGAAATTTAAAAGTGAATAAGATAAACGTATAAATAGAAAGGTACATTTAAAGTGTGGGTAAACAAATGAGAAATGGTTATACATGTACAGGGTTATTCAAAGAAAGGTGAAAACTAGGAGAACTGGCAGGAAAAGAGAACAATCTAGACCAAATAGCCGATTTGGAAAGTGAGATAAATGGGATAATTTTTCTGGTTTGGCTATTTTGACCTAGAATTTTCACTTCTCCAGTCATTCTCCTGAGTTTCACCTTTCTCTGAATAACCCCGATAGAGAGACAGAGAGAAGAAGGCTGCAATGGACAGAAAAAATACTGGTTTTCTGGCAAAATAAATAGAGGAAGCAGGTAGACAAAGAAAAAAAAAACAACAGGGTGGAGAGATAAAAACACAAAGGTGAGGAAATATATAAGGAAATGAAAATAATTGGGAGAAAAAAGAAACCGTAAGAAAAGATGTTGAAAGAACTATCTCTGCTTGAAATAGTGGCTCGAAGGATCACTATAATTTGGTTCCAGTAATCCATGTCCTTAGTCTGCTTGTCTTCAGCAAACTGTTTGCAGGGTTTTTGTGCATCATCATTAGAAGAGGCTTCCTTCTGGGACGGCAGCCATGCCGACCAATATGGTGCAGTGTGCGGTGTATGGTCTGAGCACTGACAGGCTGACACCCACCCCTTCAACCTCTGCAGCAATGCTGGCAGCACTCATACATCTATTTCCCTAAGACAACTCCTGGATATGATGCTGAGCACGTGCACTCAACCTCTTTGGTCGACCATGGCGAGGCCTGTTCAGAGTGGAACCTGTCCTGTTAAACCGCTGTATGGTCTTGGCCACCATGCTGCAGTTCAGTTTCAGGGTCTTGGCAATCTTCTTATAGCCAAGGCCAGAAGTCAGCAACCTTGGCTCCCTGATGTTTTGGGAACTACGTTTCCCATGTGGCTCAGTCAGCCTAATGGATGACTGAGCATTGTGGGAGATGTAGTTACCAAAACATCAGGGAGCCAAGGTTGCTGACCCCTGGCCTATGCCATCTTTATGTAGAGCAAGAATTCTTTATTTCAGGTCCTCAGAGAGTTCTTTGGCATGAGGTGCCATGTTCAACTTCCAGTGACCAGTATGAGAGAGTGAGAGCGATATCACCAAATTTAACACACCTGCTCTCCATTCAAACCTGAGACCTTGTAACACTAGCGAGTCACATGACACAGAGGAGGGAAAATGGCTAATTGGGCCCAATTTGGACATTTTCACTTAGTGGTGTACACACTTTTATTGCCAGTAGTTTAGACATTAATGGCTGTGTGTTAAGTTATTTTGAGGGGACAGCAAATTTACACTGTTATACAAGCTGTACATTCACTACTTTACATTGTGGCAAAGTGTTATTTCTTCAGTGGTGTCACACGAAAAGATATAATAAAATATTTACAAAAATGTGAGGGGTGTACTCACTTCTATGACATACTGTATATAATCTCATGTGAAGCTGGCGACATTTCAAGATGGTGAGGCTTGAGCCTGAAAACATGACTGTTTTTTTATCATGAATAGGAATAAGTCTAAGAGCACTGAATTGGGCCTGAAATTGCACCGGTCAGTGAATTTCCCTGTGCGGTACAATTTCAGGGCCATTTGGCTATTCAAAATCCTGGCAGTATGCCAAAATATTGATGAATTGCCAGTGAAATACAATGATGTTCGGCAGCAGTGAACTCCCCATAGAGAAGTATGAAAGAAAAAAATACTGTTTACTATTGTTATTTAATACATTATGGGAAATGTGGCTTGCATTTTCTGTCATGAAGGGGTTAAGGCAGACACCTAGGGCATTATTCCCTAGTTGATGCTAACTTAAACAGAGCTGTTGTAAAATTATCAGAGCCATTATATGGAGTTAATCTTACAGCAGCTCTGGTTAAGTTAGCACCAATTTTGGAATAGTGTGTGCAGCAGATAAAATCTACATTCAAGTCTCAGAGGAGCTTGCTTTGGTCAGGTTTGTTTGACGTCCATCAAACTGCCAATAGCCAGCAGTGGGGAGCTTGATAACAGCTGTGTTCCATGATAGCCAAGACTTCTCTTAGAGCTCTTATCAGATTTCTGGAGGCTGTTCAAAGACAAATATTCATTTATCTTTTTCTTCTTTTTTTTTTACTCTGTCTAGCCACATTTGAGGAGACAACGAACCTGCTTAAAAGTGACATAACACATTTTGTCACTCAGGCACATGTTATATGACACACAAACAGAATTTTTTTATAGTTTACATTTTTGGGGTTTTTCATTGCAAAATAAATGGTAGGGTGCTGCCCCAACTGTCTCTCTGGATGAGCCACCACTGATATATCTCAAACTCCTGCTTTATTTTGAAAAAATTATAAACTACACACCTGTAAACCGTAACATTTAAGCTAACCTAATTTAAGTGTTTGGTTTTTTTTTAACATGAAGTAAATATTACTCTGTACTTTTGGGTATTCAGTTTTGCTCATCCTTAAAATAACATTTTCTCTGGTACCCGATTTATTCTGTCACCTGTTCACATACCAAGCAGCTTTCCCATTGAGCAACCTACCATGGACTTGAATACATTTCTCATTCATTCATTCACTGGCACCATATGTGAGTTTTGGCAGAACATCAATTCTAGCAGTAATTTATCGGCTGCTTATTGTAATGTTTTTGAAATGAAGATGGATTAATCTCTGCTACCTAAGAGCATGGCTGTATTAATGTGTAAATAATAATGACGGTGCTATCTGCTGTGTTGAGTAATATGAAAACAGATCACTGAACTAAGGAGGGAATTTATCAATGATGTCCTCTTGTTTAGTCATTTAATTGATTGGTGTGATATTATAGACGTGCTCATTTAATTTCTCATCAGTTTAATAAAATCGGGAGATAGAAGTTGCAGATTCTTTCTTTTTTTTTCTAGCATTCTGCAGTGCATTGCAATGATAAAACATTCATAAAATCTCAAAAGAAAAAAAAGAACAGTTCTTGTTCCTGTTTTGAACAGGCAACATTGCTCACAGAGGATCCGTCATGACTGCTTTTTTAATGTTAGTCATCCCCCCATAATACCAGTACCATAAACCAAATACAGGAACCAATGTTTTTTTTAAAAACTACTTTATATTACGCTGTACCCCTATCTCCACCACACACCTAAACACACACACACAGAGTCTAGATACACAGTAATATCTGTACAATGCTTATACAGACTTAATGCAGAGGGCTAACTCTGCTGGTCGGTTAAGTTACTGCCGCAAGTCTCCAAACACTGACACCAGTTCTGGCAATTACAGTACATCGGCTGCTATGTCCAATGTACTGTAACTTTAGGGACAAATTTGCAGTGAGAACCATATAAAGCCTTGTTTCCTGTATTACTGAGAGAAGTTGTAAAGAGATGCCTTCACCCTCGCTGCAAAAAAAATTCATGAATGTTTATTGTGGGATTATAACAGCAAGACAAAGCACAGAACCAAAAGAGCGCTCTGGGGTCACTCAATACTGTACAGAATTTTATAATAGCTGGAAACCCCCTGTATTGTGTACATATAAGGAATATGGCCAAAAAAAAGTAATTTGCATTCCTTCATAAGGTTAAGATCGAGTTAATATCAGTGTATCTGAAAAACCATTTGAAAATCGAGTTAACTTGATCTTTGTATAAATATTAAGATGGTCGCTTAAGCATAATCATGTTGTCCCGGTGACAAGAGCCTAAGTACCTACATCATGTAAACAGAGGGTGATCCTTCACAGTGATTTTTGGCAAGTTTATTTGTATAAATTTGTAGATGCTTTTTGCTGTTCTTAGCCTTGACAAAAGTCCGACAATGAGGTTGAAACATTGTTGATTCAATTGGTCCTGGACAGCGAAGCTTTTGATCACAAATGTGATCTAATTTTCTTTCTGTCTAAGAACCTGTCTTATTTTGTCTTATAAAGCCAAGCCAGCTCTAATTCTTAATGCAGTAAAATGTTTTGCTCTTCAAGGCACAACATAGTCAATAAGATAAATGGTTAACTCTCCCAATCACTAATACTGTGAATTGATATTCCAGCTAGGAATTGATTTAGTTTAGGCAACATACATGAAGATTATTTTTCTGGATCGTAGACGTATGCATACACATTTTGCATTGCAAAAAAACATAAAGCCTTATTTCCTGTAATACTGAAAGGAGTTGTAAAGTGAAAACACCAACCTCACTGCAAAACAAATTCAACAGACATCACGGCTAGAGAAATGGAGAAAAGACAGAACTGAGAGAGAGATCTAGGGTCACTCAATAGTGGTCAGGATTTTAGAATAACTGAAACCTTGTACCTTCTGTATGGATGCATTATGACCACATACCAATTTTGTACTGTATTACAATGTTTACCCTAACAGAGACACTAAGGTGGAAGACCTCAGGACTCCATGGAGGCTTGTGCTGGCGGGTCAGATTTCTGTAGATGGAAAATGAATAAAAAGCAAACAAAATATGCCATGCTTTATTTTATTCATTTTATCAATTTCAGAATAACTATCTATATGCAAAGTAATTATTTTATCTTACATTTAAGGTGCTCGACTGTGAAAGTGTTAAAAACAATTATTTTTATAATTATGTCACATCCAATGGATACATGACCCCGTGTAACAGAAATTACCCGATGTTAAGCTAAGCCTATTTCGGGGTTAGGATTTCCTTGGAACATGATTGATTTACACTATTTTTGAAAGGTTATTCTACAAAAAAATGCTGAAATTTGAGTTTTCTGTATAAAGAGAAACCACAGCTAAGCATTTAAGCTTTAAGCTTTAAGAGTTTTCAAGTGCATTTTACTTTCTCTACTTCTTTTTCCACGTTTTATATTGCCATCTAGCTATCATCAAACAGTTCTCTCAAATTGATGGTTTCCTTAGGGCAGAAGGCTAGCGGATCTATAGCCGAGTAAAAGAACAGGAAATAAATGCGAAGTTCATGAGTCACAGCACATTTTTATGTCTTCCAAATCCACTAAATGAGTAAATCAGAAGAGCAGAAAAGACACGAGCAATGTCTAGAGAAAAAAATACGAGCAGGTAGATAAGGCGTATAAGACTGAAAAGAAGCCACTAATTTTATATATGTATGTAAATATATATCACTTACAATGGTAAGGTTTTCATTATTATTTATAAAATAAACTCTCAATCCATCTTTACACTTCCCAGTCATTTACAACACTAAACAGCAGGGCGGGTAATTAATATTGGTTCTCAAACTGGGAATATATTTTATTAACATTAAATCACTGCTCTGCAGCTATGTCCAATGTGTGTATACATAAACACAAATACACAACTGTATATACATGCACATCTAAATTTAAATACATTTTGTATATCATACACTGCACAGATGCATCACAGACCACACAACAGACACACTGATATGTTTATACACCACACATGCATGTTTAATCCACAAACCTCACACACATATGTGCTCATCATGTTTAAATGCGATTTCATGTTTTATTGTAGGACCTAGACAAATTATATATTCTTATTTTAAGCAGACTCACCAGATTCATAATATATCATTTCTTAGTTGTATACATCATGTCCTGCCAGAATTCTTTAACAAAAAAATTGTAAAAAAAATGAATTTCCATTCAGATTTCTATAATTTACAGCATGTAAAATATTTTTTTTTCACATCTTATCATCCAATCCTTTGTGGCTATATATACTATGGGGCACTCTTGTTAAAAGAAAAATTTAGAAATGAGTACTAGTTACTGTATTTTTTTGAGAAAATATGGGATTTTAACTAAAACTCAAAGAGCAACTTTCTTTGCTTATAATTTGGCGCATTGTGTTTTAGGAATAAAATAACCATCAGGGTAATTCAAAGAGATCCGAATTGCTAGAGAAAGGTAACCGAACGCTGAAAATCAGCGTTCAGTTACCTTTCCTGGCCATTCGGTTATTCAGAGAGCAGGCAATACCCCAAATCCTGGCGAATTGCCTGCACATACAGTGCCTGTTCGGTGCCTGTTCGAGGGCAGTGAAATCCCCATGAAAAAGCACTGCTTCGGCTATTCAGAGAACACAAACCAGCAGTGAAAGGTTCCCGAAATGCCCTGCCATTCGGTGGTTTCATTCGGCAAGTTTATTCAGGAGAATCCCATAGGCTTCAATGTTAAAAATATTCCCGTTTTAATTAAATATCTAATAAACCGTTCCTTATAAAATTCTGCAGTAAAGAGTCTCTTTATTTATAGATTTTTTAGGATATTTTAAGCATTTTTCTTGATTTTTTTTTAAAAGTTCGATTAGTTTTTTTGGGTTTTTTTAAGTTTACTTATTTTTTCTGTAACAGCCCTTTTTATTATCATTCATTGGACCTCATATGTAAATTTCAGACATTTTCGCTCAGTAGTTTCTTTGCAAACAGCGTTTCATTTTTCAATCATTCATGCAAACTGTTTTGCTAATTTATTCACTGCCTCTCCTGCGGTGTCGGCTTTTTCCAGAGGCTGCGATCGTCTCCTGCTCGGGTTTTTCCGTGGTTTTCGGCAGGTTAATCCAGATGTTTTTGCGGGTTTTTGGCGTGCATTCGCCGGGTTTTGCGGTTCGTTTTCATCAGGTTTGCAGCAGCTTTTCCCTGCAATTCGGGGACCCTGTGGTGCTTGCTGAATACAGCAAAAGGAACCGAATTGAAGAGAACGAAAAGTCACCGAACATGCGGTGACTTTTCGAATCTCTTTGAATTACCCTGCATGTATAAAACACTGTCCTTGCTGGTGGTGTGGAAAATGGGAAGGCGAGTAAAGGCAGTGGTATTGCTCATTTTATATGTGACAAATGGACAATGCCATTGCTTTGGAATAAACAAAAATTTTTACAAAAATTCTTCGTTTGTTTTGTGTTTTTTTTTTTCTTTTGCATTGTACATGTTCATGTTTGGTATCATTAGAAAGGCCAGACTCTAACCTGTCCAATAACACCTAATATGACTTTGTGGGGTGTAAAGAATGGAAAGCGATAATGTCAGTGCGCCAGGTGACGTCCCATGGGATGCTCTGACTTCAATGAAGTCATCACGGAACTTCGACCCAAACTGTTGGGTCTCCCCTTTCGCTGCAGAGATCCCATGCCGTGTGGGAACGTCCTCCGCATGTAGCGGAAAATCCGTAGGATATCTCCCACAGGTCATCCATAGCAAAGGGGTTGACCATTACTTCTCTATGGGCCAATTCCGCTGCTGCCGATGGTCACCGATCTGCAGGGAACTGTACCGTATTTCTCCGTCAATTCGCCAGTATATGGTGTATTCACAGCTTAGTACAGTGAAATGCGGTGACAAGTTCATCACAAATTGAATAACTCCTTTAATATAGTGCTCCACCAAATTACCTTTCTGAACACCTACCACTATGAACTAGGGGGTGGACCGCTACCGTATCACAGTCTGTGTGATCACACATTTAAGTCAAAGACATAAAATGTCATTGTGTATTAACACATTCTTTTGAATGTTTCGTTATAATATGCAAACACAGTAAGCTTATCACTCAGTAATGTAACTAAGGCTATATTTAAAAATATTTATTATACTTATATATATATAATATATAAAAAATAAACACAAAAACAGCCATTTAACACCAGGAGACCCCCTGACTGCACACACTTATGATCCGTTCAGTGACTGAATAGGAAAGAGAGGAAAGCTGCAAGGAGAATTCCACAGCAACTTGTTTCGCATTATATCTCAGTATATTACTTTTCACAATGTACTGAAAAAGTACAGTAGCTATTCCTTTTAAGCATAAATATAAGAAAATATTTACTTTGCACAGCAATGTCAGTCACCTCCTCTATCTTTATCTTATGACAGGGATCGGCAGCTTTGACACTCCAGATGTTATGAAACTACATCCCCTGTGAAGCTTAGGAACGGATTACTTTACCTGAGCAACATGGGAAATGTAGTTCTAAAACATCTGGAGGGCCAAGGCTGCTGACCCCTGTCTTATGAGATCAGATGTCCTTCTCCATGCTTACTTTCCTTTCTACGGGCAACGTCCTCCTAGCTGTCTCATCATCCCAGTTTCTTTATCATGTAAAGAGACACCAGGCAGCTAGTATGAGGCAGGCTCACCTGGGACGTGTAAGGTTCATACTTCTGAGAAGATTTGTGAGCAGGAAAACTCTAATTGCATCTCTGCGGATTTTATTCCTGGTTCTGTATGAGCACAGCACATTAGCAGGTCCTCGTCAATGAAAACATCAAATGTTCCTACAGAAACAAATCTGGATTCTGAGTGTCATGTTCAATATGTGTGTGTTCTACTGTTCAGTCAATAAATCATCCGCACAACCCAACAGCCCTCCTGGCACCCAATTCTGTTTTGGTATGTATTTTTAGTAACACAAGATATTGATGTTAATCCACTCAAAGATCGTGAGTTAATGCTCAGGATATTGCTTCCTCATCAAAACCACATTTGATTGGAATATTATTGTAGAAATGAAGATTTATTTGGGATGTAGTTGGATTGCTATTTGTACGTTGTGCAGTAGAACAGAGAGGATGACAATGCCTGCATGTGTGTGTATGTGTGAGTGTCTTTATGTATCTGTGTCTGCATATTTCACTCTCTGTTTTATCTTGTGTCTGCGTGTTTATGGGTCGACATTTGCAAGAGCCAAGGCAAGCCCTAACACCCCACCCCCCAATAGCCCACCAATACTCTACTGAGGTTTGCTCAAAACAGCACATGGCTTGCTCAAGGCCTGCTCACAGCAGATGCCCCATGCTTTCTATATGGGCTGGGCCGGCTGTTCTTGGCTCTGTCCCTCCCTCTTCTTGGCCACACCAGATTTTGTACCCACTACATCGTTGAATAGACATGCACATAAATATATTGGGGCACACAACCATGGACAGACTGTAATACACAGGCAGGCATAGATATGTAGGTGCATACATAGACAGACATACTGACAGATACCTATATTGCAGACATTCCTTTTGAGTCTCAGTATGGTTACGGAGGCGCAGACATATCAGTTGTGATTTTTTTTTGCCCACTAGCACAACTGGTTTAGTCCTTAGGGACATCCGTGGAAGAGGGTATAGGACTCTAAAGTCAATTTGCATACAATGGTCACTGTACCTAGATTGTCATTTATAAGTTGTTTATAATTGCAAATATGACTATGCAGTGCTTCCTGTTATGTTGAACTTCTTTCTGATACAAATTTAGCTTAAAGTCCGCAATACAGTTAAATTTCCCATATTCTTTATGTACACGTGCAAGTGATACTATTACTAAAATCACTAGTCTGGATACATAAACACCTAACGGGAGGGGGTGGGGGTAACATGGAATTTGTAAGAAGTGTAAAAGAGAGAATAATTTATTTCTATTAAAAGCTCTTCCACATCAATTTGAATGAGATTGTTTTCCCCGGCATAATGAACCATATGTTTTTCCTTCATGTCATTGTTTCTTCAGTACACTGCTCCTGGCAGTGCAAATGTTTGTATGTAACTGGTGCACAAAGCCAGCCATTCTGCTCTGCGGAGGTGAACAAGCCAACTTTGAACAGCAAGCGCAATCACGTGAAGGTTATATCATCTCTCTGCTTTATTTGTGTTTGTCACAAAGAATAGAAAAATAAAAAAAAGACATATTCAATAACAAAGGAGACAAACACATGAGTGCAGAGTATTGTGTACGCAGGGATATGACTATGGCTATTGAATCAGATTCCTGAGAGAAGTTGTGGTTTGCATTTAGGACAGTCGCATTTTAGGAACCACAAAGCAGGAATATTTTACCTTTACAATCCGTAAATATTCCTGCTTTTAGAATGATGCTTTATGGGGTCTATCACCTCCTTCAAGCTAACGCTAGCATCAGCGTTAGCGCTAGCTTAAAGGAGGTTATAGCGCTGCGCCCACATCGCAGTTGAATCGCTAATGGATCAAAAACCCATTAGCGCTCGTTAATTTGTGATTTGTAGAGCGAGTTTACTGTACTTTGCGCTCCATATACCTAACATGGGGAGCGCAAAGTGCAAGCACAGATTAACTAGCGTTTGAATCACTTATTTATTTATTTATTTATAAAGGATTTTACCAGGAAGGATACATTGAGATTTCTCTCGTTTTCAAGTATGTCCTGGGTTCAAGAACATTGAAGTGTTACAGTTACAGAAATACAAAGTAATACAATGCAAGATATTAAAAAAACAACACAAATATACAGATTAACAGAAAATAAATATGTAGGAAATAGTGATTATGTTACATGTTTACAGGTGCATTCCGTATTGAGGTATGTTAGTAAGGAGCTTTTGAGTGACTTAAGACTGGGGGAAGATTTGATGGTGTCTGGGAGGTTATTCCATAATTGTGGTGCTCTGTAGGAAAATGAGGATCGAGCCACTGTCTTTTTGTATTGTGGTATAGCAAGTAAGGTGCTGGTCCTGGATCGGAGGTTATAGGATGAGGGAGCTGCTGGGGGAAGCAGTCTATTCAGGTAGGGTGGCAGCTTCCCAGAGATGCTCTTAAACACCAGGCTGGAAAGGTGAAGGGTGCGTCTGGATTCCAGCGATGGCCAGTTTAGCTCTTTTAACATGTCACAATGGTGGGTCATGTAGTTACATTGTAGTGCAAAGCGGCAGAATGAGTTATACAATGTAGTAAGTTTATGAAGGTGTGTTTGCGGGGCGGCTGCATACACTACATCTCCGTAATCAATAGCCGGCATAAGCATTTGCTGTACAATCTGCTTTCTTACCGCGGGACTCAGGCAGGATTTGTTTCTGTACAGGGCACCTAGTTTGGGGTAAAGTTTAGATGAGAGTTTTTCGATGTGGGGGCCAAAGGATAGATTAGGGTCCAACCACATACCTAGATATTTGAGAGAAGTGACTGTGGTCAGCATGCCATTTGATTTTGTCCCAACACATAGATGGGGATTTTGCAATTTGTGTAGTTTAGGTGCTGTTCCAAAGAGCATCGTTACAGTTTTGTCAGTATTTAAAAAAAGTTTGTGGTTTTTGATCCACTTTTCTACCTCTGTGAATTGTTCTTGCAGCATGGCCTCCAGCTGCGGGAGATTTGGTTTGCTGGTATAGATCACAGTGTCGTCTGCGTACATATGTACAGTTGAGGCTTTGCAGACGTTGGGCAGATCATTTATGAATATTGTGAATAGCAGGGGGCCTAGTATTGAGCCTTGGGGTACACCGCAAGTGACTGGGAGCGGGAGGGAGGAGCTGCCAGAAATTGACACATATTGTGATCGGTCGGATACATATGATTGAAACCAGGTTAGCGTGCGATCACCAATGCCAGAGTTTTTAAGTTTTTCTAACAAGATGCCATGGTCTACCGTGTCAAAAGCCTTGGCAAAATCAAGGAAGATGGCTCCAGTTAGGTTTCCTTGTTCCATCCCAGCTTGGATATCATTGCAGACTTTTAAAAGGGCGGTTGTAGTTGAGTGATTTGGACGAAAGCCTGATTGATCCGGGGTTAAGTAGTTCCAATATTGATAATAATCACGTAATTGTGTGTAGACACATTTTTCCAAGACTTTTGACATTACAGGGAGCAACGATATCGGACGGTAGTTGGATACCAAAGTACTGTCACCACTTTTATGGATAGGTACCACTCTTGCAGTCTTCCAGAGCTTGGGTATGTATCCAGTCGCCAGTGACTCATTTATTAGGGTTGCGACAGGATTTGCAATTGCTGGCGCACTGATTTTCAGCAGCATTGCTGGTATTTGATCAGGTCCAGACTGGTATTTCATTTTTTGCTTACGGAGAAGTTTAGTAACGACACTGACAGGCACTGGTCTAAAACTGAATTCCTCTCTGATACAGGGACTTTGCACAGTTGGGGGGGCCTGACCTGCATGAGGCCTCTCTGATTGCATGTCATTTCCTAGCTTGGCAATCAAAGTGGTGGCACATCCAACAAAATAATCATTAAAGGCATTTGCTACTTCTAGGGGGTGTTGCAGGGTTTGGTTGTTTACTTTGACAGCAGCTGGCTGGGAGTGGACTGGGGGTGCTTGTATGTTACTTATGGTTCTCCAAAAGTTTCTAGGGTTTAATATGTTATTGTTTAGCTTTTCAACGCTAGTTAATAAGAGCTGAAACTAACGAAAAAGTAAACACCAGCTCAGTGGTGTAGATAATGGATTGCGCTGGTGCAGAATCTGTTACCTGCAGCTCAAAACCCCCCCAAAAACAAATACCTCTCTTCCCGCGGCGAGAATGGATGCCCGATCCACTGCTTCTGGCCGCCAGGAGCAGAGGGAGACTGGTGGTAGAAAGTCCTCTGTCTCCCTCTGTGATCACTCCGCCGACCAGCAGGATCTAGCGAGAGGCGAGATCCTCCCGGTCATGTGACCTGGCAGCACGATCCTCCATGGAGTCCTATGAACGCCATGGATGGAATGCTGGGGACGGTGCTGTAGCGCTGCCCCAGCATCCGTGAGCTAAGCAATCACTTAGGGGCAGGCTGCCAGACTTAGCGCCTGCCCCGCGACCTGGGGAAACTGGGACGCTAAGGGGAAGTTACCGAACACTAATTTTTCCCCTAATCGTCCCGGTTTTAGCTCAGGGCAGCATAGGCATAGTGCCCTATGTATGAAGAGCTGCATAAAGAAAGATATGTGACAGGCACACAGACAGATTGACACATAGACATATGACAGAGAGAAACTAACAAATACACATAACATGGAGACTGACGGACATAGATGGACAGTCTCCTGTTTACGAATGTTTCCAAGAATCGTCATTTCTGCTTATAGGATTTACAGGGGATTATAATGGATATACGATCTGTTCGTGGTGATTAATTTAAAAAAACTGATTTGCACCTAGTGCACCAATGGTAATAAACAAGTCCAAAAGAAGGTCAGATACAGTGACATCTATTGTGAATATATGGATAATAAACTGCCATTTCTCAGAACAGTTCCCTAATAAAATGCTCTAACTGCTTTAAAATGAAGAGGATTATTGATTGCACTTATACTTATGAATGTACATCACACAAAATAATTGCTACTGGCTTGTGAAGATCCTGTAAACACCAACTGCTCTATTCATTAATCAATGCATTCAGAGATATAAAGTAATTGTTCTAATTGCCCAGATTGCTTAATATATTATTCTGATACATTATTAGTGTGGCCTGTATTAATGCAGGAATATGGAAGCTGTATAATGGCAAACAGTATACCTTTACGTTATAGTTCGATTTCTCGTTAAAGCATTTGTAGCTGGAGTCATTCAGACATGTTGTGTAATGACCTCCTTCAAGATAGATAACAGGTATTGTTCATATTATGCATGCTTTACTCTTTGGCAGCTCTGCTTTGCCGCAGGGTTTCAACTTCTACGAATAAAATGAAAATAGCAGCACACCTGCCAAATTTAAAAACGTATATTGTATAAGAACGCGTGCATTGTTTAACCCTTTCGCTGCTGAGGCATTTCACACCTCTGTGCTGAGGTCATTTTTACCTCTTTCGCTCATCATGTTTAACCGCGTTTTGAAGCCATATTTTAATATATGACCCAGACATATTATATATCGTTCTTTCCGGCAGACTCGGCAGATTCATAATATGTCATTATTGTATGTATACGTCATGTCCTGCCTGAATATTATAACAAAAAATGCAATAAAATTTGAATTTTCAATAATTTACAATGTGTAAAGTGTTTTGTTTTTCACATTTTAACATGTGAGCATTTGCGGTTATATTTTCTATGGGGTGCGCTTGTTAAAAAATTCGAAATGGAGGGGCGTGGCCGGACGTTGCAGCGCGCGGTCGCATGTAAGGAGAGCTCTTGTGACCGGCGCTGAATTTTCATTTCTTGCGGCTAAATAACAGCAACCCCGGGGCTGAAACTTCACCCACAGCTGGGTGATACTCCCTGGCTTCCAGATGGTGCCCCCTAAGGCGCAACGAGCATTGGAACCGGCAAAATCGGCGAAAAAAGACCGGGTTCGTGAGGCCCAAGATGGCGGATCTCCCTCCTCTGTTTCCTCTTTTACAACGGAAGCGGCTGTCGCAGGCCCACCCTGCATGTCTGACACCTTACCACCCTCAGAAAGCAGACTCCATGCCATGCTGCAAGAACTTCGATCTACTATACAAACGGATCTTAAAGAGGTCGCTGCAGGAGCTGAGGCGCGATGTACAAGACCTGGGTGAGAGGACAGACTCTTTGGAGTCTAAGACAGACGACTTATGTTTGGCCCATAATGACTTAGTGGATCGCCATATAGCTTTGCAGACAGCACATGACACCATGGCAACGAAATTCGCCGATTTGGAAGACCGTTCACGGCGTAACAATGTACGGATCCGGGGCATTCCGGAGGCAGTAACCCCTGCTGATCTTCAGCCTTATATTATGGAACTTTTCCAGATCCTGGTACCAACGTACTCATCACAGGATTTCCTGATGGACCGGGCACACAGACTGCCACGCGCCAAGAACCTGCCGCCCTCAGCTTCTAGAGATGTTTTAGTCCGGGTGCACTTTTTCCATGTTAAAGAAGCGTTAATGAGAGCGCCACGGAAATCTATGCCTCTACCCTCCCCGTATGCCGAAGTTTCTTTCTACGCAGACCTGTCAACAGCTACCATGTCTAAAAGAAGGGAATTTTCGTCCTTCACGAAAATTTTACGTGACCACAACATGGCGTATCGATGGGGATTCCCCACAAAGATCTTGTTATGGCGGGAGGGAGTCTTGCACGTTATCCCTGACCCCCTCACTGGCATGCGTTTGCTGACGGAATGGAAAGTCGTATCTGAGTTTACTCCCCCTCGGGAGGAATCATCTTCGCCGCTGAAAGTTTCTCCGAAGTGGCACCGGGTCCGGCCAAAATGAGGTGCTTTGGCCCTGCGCTATCCAGCTTCTGGGCGTGTTTTTATTATTGCGCCATGTTGTTATCCGTCTCCTTGGGCGTCAGAACTCCTTCACGGATGCCGGACTGACCCCTTCTGATTCACCTCAATTAGGCGCTCCTGGGGGCCTGTCCTGTTCTTTTATTCGGCAAGCCCCGAGGCCTTCCAATGGCCTGTAAATTGGCGCGGTCACCTTCTCAGGTAGAGTTGGGACTGTTGTTTCCTCTACTGGAGTTTTTTCTTGACCTGTTTTTTTTTTCCTACTTATACCAATCTGCTGTGTTGATTGACTCCACACAGCTGCGCTCATGGAGTGCAGGTTTTTTTTTCTGATGTTTGGTCAGGTTTTTTATTTTCTTTTTTCTTTTCTTTTTATTTTTTCTTTTTATTTTTGTTTCTTTCTGGTTCGACCTATGTATGTAATGTATGTACTGTTTGTTAGTTTGGTATGCACTATAATATACGGTTCCGGGCGCTATTGTGTGCAGGAGAGTCCCTCCATTCTCCCGAGGAGATTGTCTGTACTGACCGCTGTGAGATCTAGAGGGCTGGGCGTAACCAAAAATGAGTAAACCTCACTTTCAGATTTATTCCTTAAATGTTCAGGGCTTGAACACTCCGTACAAACGCCATGCTTTATTTCGCGACCTGCATAAGTCTCAACCGGCTATTGTATGTTTGCAAGAGACTCATTTTTGTAAGAGGCGTCCGCCGTTTTTGAAATCGGGTATGTACACTGAGGCCTATCACTCCACTGCTCTGACGAAGTCCAAAGGTGTCTCGATCCTGTTCCATAGAGACTGGACCTTTGTGTGTTCGGCTCAGTATGTTGATCCATTGGGCCGCCTTGTGATTCTTGTGGGCACACTGAACGAATTACCAATCACTATTGCTAACCTATATCTCCCTAATGATAATCCGGTTTCATATCTGCGGAAAGCGTTTGGTAGAGTGAAAAAAATGTCTAGTGGTACGATGTTCCTATGTGGGGACTTTAATTGCACTCCTGACCCCGATGTTGACACTCAGACGAGCCAATCCCGCTCCCATTCCCGCTCCCCCCGTCCTCTAGTAAACAACTACGGGAATTCATGCATTCGTTTGACCTGTATGATACTTGGAGGATATGTCACCCCAATACACGGGATTACACATATTTTTCATATAGTAGAATTGACTTGTGTTTGATACATAGCTCTGCTTTGTCTCGTCTCCTGGAGGCGACCATCGGCATCATTACGTGGTCTGACCATGCTCCGCTTACGCTTACTTTTGAGGCTGCTTTTCCACCGAGGGGTATGGGGAATTGGAGACTCAATGACTCACTCATTGTAGATAGGGATGACGGGACAACAACGCTACAACTCCTTCGGGAGTACTTCACGATGAACGTGACTGGGGACGTTGCAACAGCGTCGATATGGTTGGCCCACAAAGCTGTTATGCGAGGACATTTTATACAGAAAGGAGCGCAACGTAAACAACGTTTTAATGCTCAGATGATTGCCCTTACACGGCGAATCACGGTATTAGAAACCCAGAATAAATCCTCGCCTACCCCTAATATTACCGCTCAGTTGATTTCGCAGCGCCGCGAGTTGGAACACCTTATGCTCCAAATCACTGCGTGCTCAATTAGACGGCTTAACTATGCTCATTATACCCAAGGGAATAAACCGGGGAAATTGCTGGCGTCTAAATTGAAAGGGAAAAGAATGCAAACCAACATACCGTACCTATTGGATGCTAATAACGTAAAAATTTATAACCCAGCCCTTATTACTGATGAATTTGCACGTTATTATGCCTCCCTGTACAACCTAGGATCAGACCACACCGTGCCGTCCCCTACCCAGGACGATATAGATCTCTTTCTTCAGGCGGCGAGTCTCCCCTCCCTCTCTTCTTCTCAGGCTACAGGTTTGCTTGCTGCGTTTACAGAGGAGGAGGTACTTAAGGCTATTAATGCACTTCCAAAAAATAAAGCCCCAGGCCCTGACGGTTTCACGAATCTGTATTATCAGGTATTTGCTCCTTCACTGGTTCCGACTCTTACCCTGTTTTTTAATGACATTAAGAACACTGGCATCATTCCTCCGGAGATGTTGCAGGCAACAGTAGTGACCCTGCCTAAACCTGGTAAATCCCCGACACACTGTGCCAACTTCCGCCCCATTTCCCTGTTGAATGTCGATGCCAAACTGTATGCTAAATTACTAGCTACTAGGTTGGCTCCCCTACTCCCGTCCTTGATTGCGACTGAACAAACCGGCTTTGTCCCAGGCCGTCAAACATGTGACAACACCCGACGTTTTTATGATATACTCGACTTGGCCCATAGAACTAATACCTCCGGACTCCTGCTGGCATTGGATGCCGAAAAGGCGTTCGATCGCCTGCACTGGGGGTATATGCGGATGGTGTTACTAAGGTTTGGTCTCCCAGCACAATTTGTACATAGTATTATGGCCCTTTACTCTGCTCCGTCGGCGACAGTTCTGGCATCGGGGTTTATATCCTCCTCTTTCCACATAACCAATGGCACCCGACAGGGTTGTCCATTATCCCCGTTAATATTTATTCTGGCCCTAGAACCCTTAGCGCTGCAGATTAAGAGTTCCCCGGCAATCAAAGGTTTGCCGACCCCGAATGGGGAGCACAAGCTGGCACTTTTCGCGGACGACATACTGCTTTTTTTGACCACACCGGAGACTTCGCTTCCTTCCCTGTTTCACCTCCTTGATAGCTTTGGCGCGTTATCTTACTATAAAAATAATGTGAGTAAAACACAAGCTCTCCCTATAAATATTGCTGCTTCATCCCTCGGCGCACTGCGTAGTAAGTACCCTTTTGATTGGCGCTCTACCTCTTTAAAATACTTGGGAATCTCCCTTACTAAATCGCGAGGCACCATCCTTAAGGAAAACTTCACGCCACTACTGAACTCCATCGAGACGCAGCTCTCCACAGGGAGCACAAATGAATCCTCCTGGTTGGGTCGTATGGCGGCCATAAAGATGTGTATCCTACCCCAAATTTTATACTATTTCAGAAATATCCCTGTTTTCATACCGGCGCATTTATTGCTCCGGCTGCAAAAACTGCTTCATGCGCATATTTGGAAAGGGAAACCTCCTCGGGTATCGGCCCCCACAGTCA
Source organism: Leptobrachium leishanense (assembly GCA_009667805.1). NCBI lineage: Eukaryota > Metazoa > Chordata > Amphibia > Anura > Megophryidae > Leptobrachium > Leptobrachium leishanense. Next base: position 115,606,988 of record CM019065.1, on the reverse strand, counting down.
CTGTGCCGCGACGTAAAGGAGGGTTGGGTTTTTTGGATTTACAATCGTACTACAAAGCAGCCTTACTAGCCCAACTGTTGTCGTCAATGCACTTAAAAGAATCACCTCTATGGTTACAGTTGGAGAATGCCATGATTTTTCCATATACACTTCATGACCTGATGTGGCTTCCATTCCTTCCTAGGAATAGCACCATGGGTCTGCTACCCGCCTCGATGCTCTCCCTCATGTCCTGGCGCCAGTGGGGTCGTCCGTTGGTACGGCCTTATGACTTATTATGTCTCTCCCCTCTCAGAGTTTTGTGTCGCTATATCCCAGACTTAAATTTAGATTCTTGGTTCTCGCGCGGCTTGACGCATGTATGGCAGCTCTTTACACCCCACTCCCTGAAACCCTTCCCCGACTTGGTACAGGAGTTTGCCATCCCATTGAGTGCCTGTTTCACTTATCTACGTGTGAAGCATGCTTTACACCAGAAGGGCCTGACCTCTTTCACGACTACGAACCTTTCAGCTTTCCACAAATTGTGTATGGGGAAGAAATGTCAAATGAAACCATTATCTCTCTGTTACAACAGCCTCCTAACCCCGACCCCACCTAAAAAATTATCCTATATGGTTAAATGGGTAAAAGACTTAGCTTTCACGCTCTCCGTAGATGAATGGTCATATGCCATGGACACAATATACAAATATTCTAGAAGCACAAACCTACGCAAGGCCCATATCAAACTACTGTGCAGATGGTACTTAACGCCATCCCGATTGGCCCATATCTCGGAATACCGGCTTCTGCTGGAGATGCCTTACCGGCCTCGGTTCTCTACTGCATACATTTTGGTTATGTCCCGCACTAGGGGGTTATTGGGACAAAATAAGCAGACTGATTTCCCACTGTACTTCACTCATACTCCCACTATGCCCGAAATTGTACCTCCTACATATTATACCCATTACTATTCAGATCCGTCACAGGAGGTTTATCTCTATGGTACTGGGGACAGCAAAAACAGTTATAGCGAGACATTGGCGTTCCTCACTAGGTCCCTTTATGAATGAAGTTATGATTGCCCTCGAATGTGTTTTTCAATATGAAGAAATGTTCCACACCGCGAATAACTCAATGTGCCAGTTTTATGATACATGGGAGGGATGGAGGGTGTTTGTCGAGTCTGGAACCTTGATATAAGATATTTTATCATGTACGACTGTAGTGCTGCCGTGTTTTGTGTTTTACGTTAGTTTAGAATTTTATCTGTTATTGGAAAATGGAGTCCGCACAATTGATCTCTTACCAGATACTATTGCTACTTCATTTGACTTGTCTATTGTCACTGCTGCGAATTTATGTCCTTTCTCTTTGAAGTTTCCTTCTTTTTGCAATGTTGTACCAATCTATGTGTGAACTCCAATAAAAACTTTTATATTCAAAAAAAAAAAAAAATTCGAAATGGGGACTCGTTACATTTTTTGTTTTGGGGAAAATTTCACTGTTTTTAACAAACGCACCGCATACAAAAATCGTTAGTGCAGCATCATTGTTCACATTATAATTGAAATGGGAACAAAATTGCTGCATTAACAAAACAAAAAAAACTTGTTTATTTTTTTTATAAATTTTTTTAAAATATTTTTTTAGTTTTATTTAAAAAAAAAAAAAACTATTTACATGGTCATGTTTGATATCGTTGGAAAGGCCATGCTCTGGCCGATCCAAATATATCAAACATTAACCCCTAGCTGCCACGGATCAGGAGATAGGGGGTTCATTGGAACCCCCTATCTCCACCATTGCTGGCAGCTAGGGGTTAACTCCAGGACTGGCGTCATCGTGCTGTGACTGCTGTGCTCAGGGGGAGTTCCCGGAGGCTTGGCCGACATCCAAGATGTCGGCCAGCTCTGGGAGAGGATCACGATCCGGCGCTTTTCAAAACGGTGCCTGCCTTAACCCTGTGGCCCCCAGCGATTGGGAGGGAGAGAGGTCCGAAGGACCTCACCCCCTCCCTTTCAGGTGCCTCCTCCGCACACGCGGGGGAGGCGCCTGAATTAGATGTCATTGCGCCGCCGCGATGACATCTAATGTCCACGCCGGGGTCCCAGAGCGCTGGGCTGACATCCAAGATGTCAGCCCGCACCGGGGGGGGGGGGGGCACAGCAATCGGCCGGAATCCCGGCCGATTGCTGCCTCCTGTGCATGGACGCGCTGAGCGCGTCCATAGCACAGGAGAACCACTTGGCTGGACGCGCTGAGCACGTCCATAGCAACCAAGTGGTTAATGGATGAAACATTGTGAAGTGTCAAAACTGTGTTGTGTATAAAAAGGGGCATTAGATTCCATTATTAAATAATTTTTTTACCTTTTTATGAAGTCATGGTAAGCTCCAGCTTAAACTTGGGGTGCATTTTTGGTGACCTGTACTAAAAATGGATATTACGGAATTGGAGAAAGTGCAGAGGCGATCTACAAAACTAGTAACAGCAATGGACGATTTTTGAAGAGAGGCAAAAGAACTGCACTTGTTTAGCTTTGAAAAAATGCATTTAAGAGGAGATAAAATTACATGGTTTAAATACACATGCGGACAATACATTGGGGCTCTCCAGTGGCCTGTTCATTAACAGGGCTTTACAAAGGACACATGCAGGGTTATTCAAAGAGAATCGAAATGTCGCCGCACATTCGGTGACTTTTCATTCTCCTCAATTCGGTTCGATTTGGCGATCCTATTTCGGCAACCCTGCGGTGTATTAAGCAAGCACCACAGGGTCCCCGAATTGCAGGGAAAAGTCACCAAAATCCGGCCGAAAACTCACCACAAAACCCGGCGAAGGCACACCGAAACCCGCAAAAACATCTGGATTAACCCCGCCGAACACGCCGGAGAAACCCAAATAGGATCTGATCACAGCACAGAGCAGCCGCCGGAAAAAGCCGACACCGCAGACGAGTGGAGTGAAAAAAAAACAGTACGCTTGAATGTTTGACAAGTGAAACGCTGTTTGCAAAGAAACTACTGAGCGAAAATATCTGAAATTTACATATGAGATGCAAGGAATGATAATAAAAAGGGCTGTTATAGAAAAAAGAAGAAAAGTTAAAAAAAATCTGAAAAGTTTTTTGAAAAATGCTTAAAAGATCCTAAAAAATCTGTAAATAAAGAGACTCTTTACTGCAAAATATTATAATGAACAGTTTATTAGATATTGTATAAAAAAGGGAATATTTTTAACATTGAAGCCTATGGGATTCGCCTGAATAAACCTGCCGAATTAAACCTCCGAATGGCAGGGCAATTCGGCAAATTTTCACTGCTGGATTTTGCTCTCTGAATAGCCGAAGCATTGCTTCTCCATGGGGATTCACTGCCTTTGAACAGGCACCGAACAGGCACTGTATGTGCAGGCAATTTGCCAAATCCTGGCGGTGACATTTCGATTCTCTGGATAGCCGAATGGCCAGGAAAGGTAACCGTACGCTGAATTTCAGCATTTGGTTCCCTTTCGGCAGCCATTCGGATCTCTTTGAATAACCCTGATGGTCCTCAACTGTAACTGGAAAAAAATTAATTCTCTTCCTAAACATGCTGTTTTATTCGATTCAATTAATACCTTTAAAAAGAAAAAAAGATGTGGATGTTTTTCTGGTTAGATATGATATAGACAGATATATGACTAAACATTTGAATATATTGATCCAGAGAGATATCCGATTGCCATTATGGAGTCAAGGAGGACGTTTCTTTTCCTTTTTTGGCACAATTGTAAAATGTACCAAATGTTTGGGGTTTTTATGCCTTCTTCTGGATCAACAGCTGCTGTAGGGATATGTAGAAGGTTGAACTTGATGAACATTGGTCTTTTTTTAACCAATATCACTATGTAACCTTGAAGTGGGCCTTTTGTGAGTGCATCTGCTCAATTATTACTGGTTGAACCCGACAAGTAATATAAAAAATGTCAGAGGGATGGGTTGATGTTGCATGCGCAGCTTAAGCCCATGTTTTCTTTCTCAAATGAACGCGGCTACAAGCACTTGGTCATAGATGATAATGTCAGCATGAAATTGGGGTAAATAAGTTAAAGTGGTCAAGGTGCGCAGAGTGTCCCCTTTTAAATAAATTTGTGAACAAACTGAGTGGGAGGAGGGACTGGAGGTGGAAGGGAGTGACTTTGCTCAAGTGACTTGACTTGAGTGTGAGAGGGAGTGGGTATGGACAGAAGACCGGACCTGAGTGTGCGAGTGAGTTTGGGGAAAGGGACCAGACTAAAGGGAGGGAATGGCAGTTCCCGACCAAAGAGGGTGTGGCAGGGAGGATGGGGTGATGGCGCAGGACTCCAGCTTCAAGTAAGGATAAAACACAGGCATACAGCTCCTTCACCCAGTGGCAGTATCCTATTGTTTGTGTTATAGTTCTGCTGCTGTTGTAAACGGAATAAAAACAAACTGGTTGTGTCTGACATAACCCTAGAACTAAATCATACCTAGTAAAGCAGCGGCACATCTTCTCCAATCCGCTCCTAAGCTGAGGTTATTTACGTTTAACTCAGCCTGACTCTAAACAGTGTGTGCTGTACACAGGACGACTAATCGATGAATGAAATAGTTGTCAACTATTTTAATCATTGATTAGTTGTTTCAGCCCTAGAAAGCAGTTAATAAAGTTATTTATGCAAAATTAAGTAAGCCTGCAAATGGTAACTAGGCATACAGGGTTATCCAAAGAGATCCGAATTGCTTGAGAAAGGTAACCGAACGCTGAAAATCAGCGTTCGATTACCTTTCCTGGCCATTCGGCTATCGAGAGAGCAGGCAATTTGCCAAATCCTGGCGAATTGCCTGCACATACGGTGCCTGTTCGGTGCCTTTTTCGAGGGCAGTGAAATCCCCATGAAAATGCACTGCTTCGGCTATTCAGAGAACACAAACCAGCAGTGAAAGGTTCCCGAAATGCCCTGCCATTCGGTGGTTTAATTCGGCAAGTTAATTCAGGAGAATCCCATAGGCTTCAATGTTAAAAATATTCCAGTTTTAATTCAATATATAATAAACCATTCATTATAAAATTCTGCAGTAAAGAGTTTCTTTATTTATAGATTTTTAAAGCACGATGACGCCAGTCCTGGAGTTAACCCCTAGCTGCCACGAATGGTGGAGATAGGGGGTTCCAATAAAGTTTGGTACTGTTGGATCGGCCAGAGCATGGCCGTTCCAACGATACCAAACATGACTATGAAAAAAGTTTTAAAGAAAAACAAAATTAAAAATAAAAAAATATATATATTTTAAAAAAAATTATAAAAAAAAAACAAGTTTTTTTTTCTTTTTCTTGGTTTGTTAATGCAGCAATATTGTTCCCATTTCAATTATAATGTGAACAATGATGCTGCACTAACGATTCTTGTATGCGGTGCGTTTGTTAAAAATCGCGTAATTTTCCCCAAAAAAAATGTAACGAGACCCCATTTCTAATTTTTTTAACAAGCGCACCCCATACAAAATATAACTGCAATTTCTCGCATGTTAAAATGTGAAAAAAAAACACTTTACATGTTATAAATTATTGAAAATTCATATTTTATTGCATTTTTTGTTATAATATACAGACAGGACATGACGTATACATATAATAATGACATATTATGAATCTGCCGCGTCTGACGGAAAGAATGATATATAATATGTCTGGGTCATATACTAAAATAAGCCTTCAAAACACGTTTAAACAAGATGAGCGAAACAGGTAAAAATGAGCTCAGCACAGAGGCGGGAAATGCCCCAGCAGCGAAAGGGTTAAGTTTACTTATTTTTTCTGTAACAGCCCTTTTTATTATCATTCCCTGGACCTCATGTGTAAATTTCAGACATTTTCGCTCAGTAGTTTCTTTGCAAACAGCGTTTCACTTTCACCTACAAAAAGGTAAGATTTGCTGGTTTTAAATCCATTCTTTTATAATGGCAGGCTTGGTCCAGTGTAAGAGCTGTCATGCATTTGTTTTTAGATCCAATTTTTGGAGGTTTGGAGTGTGCCTGATATGTAGGCAGCTCTCTTTATTGCAGCAGGAAATTGCCTGTTTGAAGTCTGAGATTTGTAAATTATCTGTTAGAGAAACTCAGGCTATGACTGTTACTAAGCCACTGCCACAGAGGCCTCCTAGGAGCGGCAGATGGACTACTGTAGGATCTGGTAGACTTAGAGTTGTGGATAGAAGGCATGTCCCACAATCTGTGGCTCTTCTTAATTCTTTTGAGGCACTTTCAGAGTGTAGTGATAAGACGGATGTAGGCTCAGACACCATAGTTGAGGAACCACCATCCACTATGCCTAAGGTATGCAGCACTGCAACCAAGGACAAAAATGAAAAGGTGGGACTTGATAGAATCACCCAGCAACAATTGCCTTCTATCATAAGAGGTGTTGAGCTGGAGAGTAGTGGTTTGGTGAGATGTCTTCCTGGGGCTATTGCTCGTAGAGACAAGAGACGTATTCTCAATATTGTCAAACAAGCAAAGCAACAAGGGGAAGTGGACGTTCTAGTCCATCTAGGGACAAATAACTTGGCTAGCAATGAGGTTTCTGAGATTAAGGAAGATTTTTGTGTTCTTGGAGGTGAAATACAGCAGATTGCGTCCACTGTGTCATTCTCTGAAGTTTTGCCTGTGCATAACATTCAAGATAGGCAGATGTGCAATAGGGAATTCAATTTGTGGCTTCGGGAATGGTGTCGGGAGCAAGGATTTGGCTTTGTGTCCCATGATAGCTCTAATTGGAGCAGAAAGGAACTGTATAAAAAAGATGGTTTGCATCTTACTCATAGGGGAACATATGTTCTCAGTGAGAAGTTCAAAGGTTTCGCAAAGAAATATTTAAACTAGGAGGGGGGGACAAAAGGGTAAAAAACAATCTGCCCGATTGTCCCCCAAAACTAAATCGGAGGGTGCAAGCAACATGCGATGTAAAAAATGACAAGCTCAGAGTCGTGTCTACAAATGCTCGCAGTTTAGTCAATAAAATCAATGAACTAGAGGCAATGGTGGCAGCTGAAAAAGTAGATTTAGTGGCGGTTACTGAGACATGGTTCAGTGAGAAAAATAACTGGGACATAACAATACCGGGGTACACTTTTTATATAGAAAAGACAGAGAAGGTAGGAAAGGAGGAGGAGTGGCCCTGTATGTGAAAAACAACATAAAAACGAACCAAATAAAAGTGAGCGAGGTGAACATAGAGTCAGTTTGGGTTACGCTAACATTTGGCAATCATACAGTAGCTCGTGTAGGTGTGATCTATAGACCCCCTGGACAAGCCGAAGAACTAGATAATCTGCTGGTTGAGGAAATAGCCAAAATGGCAATGAAGGGGGAAGTTATTATCATGGGGGACTTTAATCTTCCTGATGTGAACTGGAAAACCAAAACAGCTGGGTGCACCAGGAGTACAAATATTCTAAACTCCCTACTGGGATTATCTCTAACACAAGTAGTTGAGGAGCCGACCCGTAAAGAGGCCATATTGGATTTAATACTCACAAATGGAGGTTTGGTATCAGACGTTGTTGTAGGTGAAAATTTGGGATCTAGTGATCACCAGTCAGTATGGTTTAATATAACAACAGGGATGGAGCCGCACCACACAAGAACGAAAGTTTTAGACTTTAAAAAAACAGATATTTCTAAAATGAGATTTTGTGTGAAGGAGTCATTATCAGACTGGAGGAGTTTAAAGGGAGTCCAGGAGAAATGGGATTATTTAAAGGAAGCATTATTGAAGGCCACAGGAAATTGCATTCGGCTTGTTAGCAAAAACAAAAAAAGGGAAGAAACCACTGTGGTACTCTGCAGAAGTGGCCAAAATAGTGAAGAACAAAAAGATAGCATTCAATAATTATAAAACAACTCAGAGTGAAGAAGATAGGCAAACCTATAAGATTAGGCAGAAAGAGGCAAAGCAATTTATAAGAGCTTCCAAAGCACACGCAGAAGAGAAAATAGCTCAGTCAGTAAAAAAGGGGGACAAAACATTTTTTAGATACATAAACGAGAAAAGAAAAGTAAAACAAGGATTAGTTAGATTAAAAACAAAGGAAGGAAGGTATGTAGAAGAGGATAAAGGTCTCGCTGACTGCCTCAATGAATATTTTTGTTCAGTCTTTGCAGAAGAAAAGGAAGGAAAGGGACCTCAGTTAGGAGAGAACACTAAAGAGACATTTACATATCAGTTTACAGAGGAGGAGGTTCTACAGCAGCTGTCTAAAGTAAAGACAAATAAGTCAATGGGGCCTGATGGGATCCACCCTAAATTATTAAAAGAGCTCAGTGATGTAATAGCAAAACCATTAACAGATTTATTTAACCAATCCTTGTTAACGGGAGTCGTCCCAGAAGACTGGAAATTAGCAAATGTTGTGCCCATTTACAAGAAGGGTAGTAGGGAGGAATCGGGGAACTATAGGCCAGTTAGTCTTACGTCAGTAGTGGTGAAATTAATGGAAACCATGTTAAAGGAAAGGATTGTTGAACATCTAAAAACACATAGATTACAGGATCAGAAACAACATGGGTTTACCTCAGGGAGATCATGCCAAACTAATCTTATTGATTTTTTTGATTGGGTAACAAAAATAATAGACACAGGTGGTGCAGTAGACATTGCTTATTTAGATTTCAGTAAGGCTTTTGATACTGTTCCGCATAGAAGGCTTATCAATAAATTGCAATCTTTGAGTTTAGATTCCAATATTGTTGACTGGATTAGGCAGTGGCTGAGTGACAGACAACAGAGGGTTGTGGTAAATGGAGTTTATTCGGCACAAGGTCTTGTTACCAGTGGGGTACCTCAGGGGTCACTAATATTTTTATTAGTGATATTGCAGAAGGTATTAATGGCAAAGTATGTCTTTTTGCTGATGACACAAAGATTTGCAACAGGGTTGACGTTCCTGGAGGGATCAGCCAAATGACAAATGATTTAGGTAAACTAAAAAAATGGTCGGAGCTGTGGCAATTGAGTTTTAATGTGGATAAGTGCAAGATAATGCACCTGGGACGTAAAAACCCAAGGGCTGAATATAGAATATTTGAAACAGTCCTAAACTCAACATCTGAAGTAGTCAATGTAATAGAGCAGCAGGAAATGCTAGCAGAATGCTTGGTTGTGTAGGGAGAGGTATTAGCAGTAGGAAAAGGGAAGTGCTCATGCCACTGTACAGAGCACTGGTGAGACCTCACTTGGAGTACTGTGTGCAGTACTGGAGACCGTATCTCCAGAAGGATATAGACATCTTAGAGAGAGTTCAGAGAAGGGCTACTAAAATGGTGTACGGCTTGAAGGAGAAAAGTTACCAGGAAAGGCTTAATGATCTTAACATGTACAGCTTGGAAAAAAGACGAGACAGAGGAGATATGATAGAAACATTTAAATACGTAAAGGGAATCCACAAGGTAGAGGAAGGGAGTATATTTAAAAGGAAACAAAATAGCAAAACAAGAGGACATAGTCTTAGATTAGAGGGGCAAAGGTTTAAAAGTAACATCAGGAAGCATTATTTTACTGAGAGGGTGGTGGATACATGGAACAGTCTTCCAGTAGAAGTGGTAGAGGCCAAAACAGTAATTGAATTTAAGCAAGCATGAGATAGGCATAAGGCTATCCTAAACAAAAGATAAATCCAGGTTAAGTATCCATGTAATTGGGCAGACTAGATGGGCCGAAAGGTTCTTATCTGCCGACATTTTTCTATGTTTCTATGTTTCTACATTCATACAAACTCTTTTGCTAATTTATTCACCTCCCTCTGTCTGCGGTCTCGGCTTTTTCTCGGCTTTTTCCGGCGGCTTCGCTGCGTGTGATCGGCTCCTGCTCGGCTTTTTCCGGCGTCTTCGACGGGTTAATCCAGATGTTTTTGCGGGTTTTCGGCGTGCATTCGGCAGGTTTTGCGGTTAGTTTTCGTCGGGTTTGCGGTAGCTTTTCCCTGCAATTCGGGGACCCTATGGTGCTTGCTGAATACACCGCAGGGTCACCGAAATGGGATCGGCAAAAGTAACCGAATTGAAGAGAACGAAAAGTCACCGAACGTGCGGTGACTTTTCGAATCTCTTTGGATAACCCTGATACATATTAACAAACGTCAGCCATTATTCTTAGTGCAAATATCTTTTCAAATGTCGACACATCACCCCATGGAAAACAATCCCTACTCACCCTTATTCTATGGAAAATCTGATCCCTGGCTCATTCATTATATGCAGCACCACCTGACACATCCATATCCATATCTCAACGTTAAACAGATGGTGTTCTAGTACTCGTACTTATTACATTATACTTGACTGTCAGTATTGCTTTGCAATCATCAAGCCGTCAATTCTCTTCTCACCTAAAGCTTATCACTTCACTATCAAAAGAAGACTGTATCAACAGCTACAGCATGAATCATTCTCACTCCACCCATATTCACTGTATTTTTATACTCCCTTACTCCCCCGCTGTACACACAGATACTATTCATGTCTCTCTCTTGTATCAACATGATCAGTGCTATTCATTTTTACAAATAATACGGAGATTCCAGTCTTTTCTGCCTTTACTATGTTTCAAATCACGTGTGTTTTGTATTGAACTTTATGCTGCATTGCAAATGTGCATATCTCTTTTGACTGTTCAAAGTGTTCAGAATGGTCTTTTCATCCTCAAAGACCTGTGGTTACAAAACTGATAAAATAATAAAGATACATAAGGAAAAGACAGCCCTGCTCGCAGGATAATTATCCAGCTGATGCAGCACGTTATTCAAGTGCCCAACCAGAGACCTTTTGGCCACAATTCGGATCTCTTTGAATAACCCTGAATGTCTTTTTTGCACCACTTGAAAGGTAGGGGCTCCCCCCAGCGTTTTTTGCCTTTTTCCAGAATATGTCTAGATTGAGTTAACCCCTTTGCTGCTGAGCCATTTCACACCTGCATGCTGAGCTCATTTTTACCGGTTTCGCTCATCATGTTTAAACGCGATTTGTAGCCACATTTTATTATACGACCCAGACATATTATATATCGTTCTTTCTGGCAGACTCAGCACATTCATAATATATCATTATTATATGTACACGTCATGTCCTGCCTGAATATAACAAAAAATGCAATAAGATTCGAATTTTAAATAATCTACAGCGTGTAAAGTGTTTTTTTTTCACATTTTATCATGCAAGCCTTTGCGGTTATATTTTCTATGGGGTGCGCTTGTTAAAAAAATTAGAAATGGAAACCCGTTAAATTTTTTTGGGGGGAAAATTACATGATTTTTTAGCAAATGCCCCCCATAGAAAAAATAGTTAGTGCAGCATCATTGTTCACATTATTTTTTCACTTTTCTGTTTACATTTAAGAAAGTCATGTTTGGAATCATTGGAAATGCCATGCTGTGGTCGTTCCGATGATACCAAACATTAACCCCTAGCTGCCACAAATCGGGAGTTAGGGGGTTCCAATTAACCCCCTATCTTCACTGTAGGTGGCAGCTAGGGGTTAATTCCCGAACTGACGTCACCGTGCTATGTGTGATGATGCCAGTTGTCAGGGGGAGATCCCGAAAGCTGTTGGCGCCAAATCACGATCCATCCCCCAAGGGGTTAAAGGCAGCCACCACTTGGAAGGGCAGGCTGTTCCCTTCAAAGCGATCCCTGCCTTTTGCTTCTGGCCCGCATGGATGGGGAGGGAGAGAGGTCTAAAAGACCTCCCCTTTCCCCTTCAGGCACATTCCCCACACTGGCAGGGGGAAGGTGCCTGGAATAGACATCATCGCGCTGGTGCGATGACATCTATCGTGCCCGCCTGGGTCCCGGAGGCTGGGCTGATATCCAAGATGTCAGCTCACAATGGGGGGCCGCAGCAATCGGCCGAAATCCCAGTCGATCGCGGCTGCAAAGGGAGGATGCGCTCAGCGCGACCTCCGCAGCCAAGTCTCCATGCGGCAGGACGCGTTGAGTGTGTCCTCTGCATGGAAGGGGTTAACTCGATCTCAGGCACCCAGAGGTGCTTTTGAAGATCAAGGTATTTATTTATTTATTTTATTTATTTATAAAGGATTTTACCAGGAAGGATACATTGAGATTTCTCTCGTTTTCAAGTATGTCCTGGGTTCAAGAACATTGAAGTGTTACAGTTACAGAAATACAAAGTAATACAATGCAAGATATTAAGAAAACAACACAAATATACAGATTAACAGAAAAATAGGTACTGTCTACAACACTTACAAATCTCGTACAACTATTCTCACAATGAATACACATGTATACATAGATTTACTATATCACATTAAAATCTGTTTCACCAACATACATACTGTACATACATACATACAACTTTTGTATCAGTTCATGTGCATATAGTGAGACACAATGACATTGTCATATACATACTCTTATTTACACATACACAGTTCCTGTTTGGGACACACAGATTGTCAATCTTGAACATACTTACATCATCTCTTTACACATGAAGCCAATTTATAAATGACAGCCTATATTCTCAGAGTATAATCCCATACCTCCCAATAATGGAAGCTATGAATGTGAGGCAGGTGAGAAGTGGCTTTGAGGCAGGTGAGAAGTGGCTTTGGCCCTTCCCCTTCTAGCGTCATCATCGATCTGGGGGCCATTGTTCCTCTCATTCTTAGAAGCTTAACTCAAGGCACAATGCGACTACGGTGATCACAAGACTGTAATATCACAACTCCACCATGTACAGAATTTAACTCGACCATTACCAGCCTATTGAAACACTCTCCTAAATCACAATCCATCAATCCCATAAAACATAACCCTCCCAACCAGTCCACCTTCATTGCTTTAAATTTTCCAAGAAAAGGAACCCTAGTCTCTGTAGGAGGTGAAGGAGGCTTTTGATGGCCAAATTAGAGGCATTTTGTGCCAAAACAAAATCAAGGTTTCCTATCATGGAACCGAACTCCTTATTTGTATCCCCTCTATGCTTTTACTTAGAATGGAGTAGTCCACTCTCCCTGTCTAACTCAGTTTTCCCCAGTTTCCTTTTCCTGTGCAGCAAAGCTTCACTTGCTTCATTCTATCAATGGAGGCTTGTGAGTAGCATCCTGTTTATACTGGGTAGATGCATTCTGTTTTCCCTTCCTCCTACTAGAAAGTGCACTACAGAGAAGCTTTCTCTACCCATCTTCCTCCCATAACAGAGCACAATACCAAGAGAATCTCTCTCTATCCATCTTCCTCCCATACCAAAGCATAATACAGACAACAGAGATGCTCTCTCTACCCACCTTCCTTCCATAACAAAGCATACACAGTTAAGCTCTTTCTATCCAAAATACACATTTTATCTGCTGTTACTTTGTCAATAAAGTGAAGAAAAATTATAAAGGACTTTGCGTGTTTTCAAAAGAGGAGTTAAGCTATTTGACTTCAATCATATCCTGCATGTGACATTCACTTCTTGCATATGACTCTGGTGTTCCAGAATGTTTCCCCTGGACTGATTATAGGACATAGGCTTGGACCTGAAGCTCCAATACCCATTATGTTAATCCGACCCTAAAATAAGAATAGAATTAGGGAAAAGGTCAGAGTTGAAATTTATAAAGATACTGAGCTAGTTGTCAAACCCTCATTTTATGATAACATCATTTTTTACAGATTTTAATTAAGTGATAGGCACTCAATAAATCAAATAAATATCTGCAGTCAATGGCAGCTTAAATCCACTACAAATTACATAAATAACAGCTATAAGAAATCATCTCAAAGTGATTCGGTTATTTTAACTTATCTCCACAAGATGACATTTTGAAGCAGTATGCTGGCAAATGTCACGCAGTGACTGGATTATTTCTTAAATTATAAGATCTCTAGGACCAAGACTTTCTCGGTAAATTTGTTATATATCTAAAATGAGATGGAGCTTTAATGCACAACAGATGAAAAAAGAGATTGCAGAACACGGCACAATGAGAAAAATGAAAAAGTCAAGCCATTTAGGTTTCAGAAATACCGGATCCTACAAAATCATACTAGAAAGCTTTATATGCAGTAAAACATGAATGAAATCCAGTTTAGCGCTAATTTGTGAATCCCTATGCGTTGTCACGCTTTCAGATATGGAGTAAATTATCTCACATACAATAGGCCGCTGAAATTAAATGAATCAATGATTGGTAGAATATGTCATGTACCAAATACATATTTTATTGTAATATATTTAGAATTAAGCAAAGTGGTTCTATGGGTTTGCTTTAATATCGTAATTGTATTCACACAGGAGAAAGAAAGTGAAGTGTTTTGAGGCACATAAAGCAGAATCTTGCGAAATATCATATTTTATTAAGTCGCATTTATAGAAGAGTAAAACAAGTATATATCTGTTAAGTTGCATGAATAAAGACTGAAGTATCTGTGTTTGTTTATGACAATTCTTATGGTAATAATAATAATTTTAATTGTTTATTTTCATATAGCGCTGAAATATTCCGCAGAGATGTACAACGTATGTAAACAAGGAAGGGATAGATTAAAACAGCAGATGTAGCTTAACCCTTTCCCGCAGCATGGCGTACTATGCCATCCCTGGGGCGGGTGGGCTTAGAAGATGCCTATTGCCTTCTATGGGCTGCCTCGGCCCCTCCCTGCAGCCGGTGCGCCTAGGGCCTCTATTTATAATGGAGAGAACCAAACAGCTCCCAGCAGATTTTTTTTATTCAATATCTTATTTATTTGTTGAAACGCCCTGATTCCATGATTCTAGGTCTAACAATGAGTTTTAATGAATCTACTTGAATCGTTCAGCAATTTGCACCGTAAATAAATCACAACTAAAATACATGTAAATTTTTCTGCTTCCAAGCTTCCTGCATTTTTTAAATTTATTACACACAATTTTTTTCTTCAGACGTGCAATGTGTCTTGTTAATATCTCTAACAATAAAAGTAGCCTCCCCATTGGTTCTGCTTCTATAATTTATTTGCAATTTTTATATAATGAGCCCTTTTTTTTAAAAAAAATATATATATAATTTGTACTCATTCCCAGCTAAATTAGACAATCATAAAACTCAAATAAAATATTGTTGCAATATAATTCCATGTTAACGAGTAAATTGTCAACCTAAATTATAGCATATAATTGAAGGTATTAATTTGTCAAGCGCAAGGGCGCATGCATGTGCAGACGTTTATACAATCAGATTTTCAATTGTTGAAATGGTCAAAAATCAACTTAATGGGGATTTTCTCGTTTTACATTTCAGTCCAGAAGATGCAAAGTCTGAATACATATATCAAATAATAAGAGAAAAATGGTGTCATCTGCGCTCGTCTCTAAGTATTTCCATGTACAACAAAACACTATGAGGTTTTAGTTTGTTTCAATGGCCATTGCAACGTAAGCTCACTCGCCCCTTCAAGGCACCTCTTTGTAGAGTGAGTACCTAACCAATGTACCAAAAGCCGCTCTACTGAGCAGCTCCATGCCCCTCCTGCTGATTTTCAGCTAAGGAGAGGCAGAAAGGTGGTGGGTTTTATTTATACACACACCAAACACTTCCCATTTGGGAGTTAAAACAAAAACATGGAAAAAAAAACAGCAGCAAAACGACGAACTGGTGTAACAAGCATAATATACATACAGGTAGGTGCCTTGAAGGGGCGAGTGAGCTTACGTTGCAATGGCCATTGAAACAAACCAAATCCTCATAGTGTTTTGTTGTACATGGAAATACGTAGAAAGAAGCGCAGATGACACCATTTTTCTCTTGTTATGCTTTATACATTAACTGGGCTGTTACTCCTGGCTGTTGCAGCCGCTCCGGTGAGTATGGGCGCGACGCCATTTTTTCCTGTATGTATATTATGCTTGTAACACCAGTTCGTCGTTTTGCTGCTGTTTTTTTTCCATGTTTTTGTTTTAACCCCCAAATGGGAAGAGTTTGGTGCGTGTATAAATAAAACCCACCATCTTTCTGCCTCTCTTTAGCTGAAAAGTAGCAGGAGGGGCATGGAGCTGCTCAGTAGAGCGGCTTTTGGTACATTGGTTAGGTACTCACTCTACAAAGAGGTGCCTTGAAGGGGCGAGTGAGCTTACGTTGCAATGGCCATTGAAACAAACTAAAACCTCATAGTGTTTTGTTGTAGATGGAAATACATAGAAACGAGCGCAGATGACACCATTTTTCTCTTGTTATGTTTTATACATTAACTGGGCTGTTGCAGCCACTCCAGTGAGTATGGGCGCGACGCCATATATCAAATAATGGCATCATATTTTAGTTTTTGAAGATTTAGTCTGGCTAAGACTCAAATCTAACGCAAGATTTCTTATAAAGTGACACAATGTTTACAATAACAGTTCTAGGTGAATCCCAATCTCTGCATTAACTGAAGGTAACACTTTTAATAAGGACCTTTTTGTTTTATTATTTAGACATTTGTTTGTGAATTCTGCACCCCTTCTATACCGTGGAGCACTTTATATTAAATATATGAGGAGTGTTTCTTCACTATAAATATGTTATATAATATGTATCATTTTCTAGAAAATATATTATTAACCCCTTCACTACCAAGATCCACTATACTCAATCTAAAAGGCATCTCTGTTGCCCCCAATATTGAATATAGTCAACATTGTGCTCCAAAGGATAAATGAAAAATAATTAAATTTATTGCAAACAAAAATCATTTGCATTTGGGCTCCAGTACATGCCCCTAAAGTTTCTGCGCTGTGGGCATGATGCCTCGGTGCTAACACTTTTTAAAACCAGCTGGTAATGTGATTGAATGGCCTCTCCCCAGCTGATCCTGCATGGAGACCTCAACTGCATTAACTTCTTCTGGACAGTAGATGTTGACATCTGCCTGCCAAATAGGATATTACAGAAAGGAATACATTGGGAATATTCACAAATATTTTGTGCTGTGTAATTAAAAATGGTTGTCCGAAAAAAACATTGATTCCTGACAGTGGTTTTCTGGTAACTCTCTTGGTAGTGAAGGGGTTAATATATGCATTGTTCTATATTTATTCTTAGAAAATTATACATATAATATTCAGAAAAACAGGAATTGACAATTGTCATCACAAGAAGCACTTTCCTTCATTTTTTCCATCTGGGGTGCCCTTTGCTCCTACTTGGAAGCATCATGTCCATGCCGGACAACTACCATCCCAGAGCAACTGCCAGGAGATAATCTCATCCCTCTGCGACTGTGTGTAACTTGGTGCTGGATCAGAGAACTATCATGATCCGATACGCCGCTACATAGGTGGCGGTTCCACATCTTGCAAGCGAGTGAGGTGCTCATTGTGAAGGTGTCGGCAGTGGGACCTACCTTCCCAGTCAGGGCCGGATTAAGAGCATCATGGGCCTGGTGCTGAGGATTTCGGTGGGCCTTTTTATAAATACTGAGGCACGCACACACTCCGCTATAATACAGAGCACACATACACACACACACTCCATTATATACAGAGCACACATACACACACACTCTGCTATATACAGAGCACACACACACTCCGCTATATACAGAGCACACATACACACACTCTGCTACACACACCACACACTCTGCTATACACACACTCAGCTATATACAGACACACAGCTATACACACATACACACACAGCTATATACACACAGCTATATACACACACGCACAGCTATATACACACACACACTCCGCTACACACACACTCAGCTACACACACACACACCTATATACACAAACACACACTCAGCTATACACGCACTCAGCTATACACACACACAGCTATACACACACACAGCTATATGCACACACAGCTATATACACACACACACAGCTATATATACACACAGCTATATACACACACACTCAGCTATATACACACACACACTCCGCTACACACACACTCAGCTATATACACACACATACTCAGCTATACACACACACAGCCACACACACATACCTACACACACACACTCAATCAGCTACACACACACACACAGCTATATACACACACACACAGCACACACTCAGCTATATACACACACAAACTCAGCTATACACACAGACACACACACACACACACTCAGCTATATACACACACACAGCTATATACATCCCAACACAAGATAGTTATCTGCCACCTCCACTCCCAGAGGTCCCCTCTGCCACCCTCTGTCGCTTCCTCCCAACCACTGAGGAGGAAGTCAATTCCTTATTGTCCTCCTCACATCTCACCACATGCCCGCTCGACCCCATTCCCTCACATCTAATTCCTCCCCTCTCCTCCTCCCTCACCCCTGCTCTCACACACATCTTCAACCTATCTCTCTCCACTGGCTCCTTTCCATCCGCCTTCAAACACGCGCTAGTTACCCCCGTACTAAAGAAACCATCCCTCGATCCCAACTCTCCATCCAACTACCGCCCTGTATCCCTGCTTCCCTTCACATCAAAGCTCTTAGAAAAACTAGTCTTCAACCGCCTCTCCCTCTTCCTGTCCTCCAATTCCCTACTTGACCCCCTGCAATCTGGCTTCCGTCCCCTACACTCAACTGAAACTGCCCTCACCAAAGTCACCAACGACCTCCTAACTGCTAAAATACACGGCCACTATTCTATTCTCATCCTGCTCGACCTCTCGGCTGCTTTTGACACTGTTGACCACCCCCTCCTTCTACAGACCCTCAACTCTCTGGGTCTCGGTGACACTGCACTCGCTTGGGTCGAATCCTATTTATCCAACAGGTCCTTCTGTGTGTCCTTTGCTGGAAACTCCTTCTCCTCATTGCCTCTTATCTGTTGGTGTACCTCAAGGCTCTGTCCTTGGTCCTCTGCTCTTTTCCATCTACACCTCCTCCCTGGGCAAAATCATCAACAGCTTTGGCTTCAATTACCACCTCTACGCTGATGACACTCAGATCTACCTCTCTACCCCTGATCTCTCTCCCCCTGTCCTTTCAAAAGTCAGTGACTGTTTATCTGGCATCTCCTCCTGGATGGCCTCCCACCACCTAAAGATCAACATGTCAAAGACTGAACTCCTACTTATTCCTCCCTCCAATGCCTCCCCATCTCCTGACTTCTCTATCACGGTGGAGGGTATCACCATTTCCCCATCAAACCAAGTTCGCTGTCTTGGAGTTACACTTGACTCTGCTCTTTCCTTCATCCCCCACATCAAGTCTCTTTCCTCCTCCTGCCGATACCAACTGCGTAATATTTCCAGAATTCGGCCATTTCTTACCACTGTCGCCACAAAACAACTCATACACGCCCTGGTAATCTCCCGACTCGACTATTGCAATAATCTCTCATCTGGCCTCCCTCTGTCCCGCCTCTCCCCCCTACAATCCATCCTGAACGCCTCCGCCAGGCTAATTCACCTCACCCGCCGCTCTGTCTCTGCCGCTCCCCTCTGCGAGTCCCTTCACTGGCTCCCCATCCACTGCAGAATTAAGTTCAAAATCCTTATCCTTACCTACAAAACCCTCACTAACTCAGCTCCCCACTACCTGTCCTCACTAATCACCAAATACACCCCAGCCCGCTCCCTAAGGTCAAACAGTGACCTGCGACTAGCTTCTCCCCGCATCACCTCTTCCCATGATAGACTGCAGGATTTCTCACGCGCAGCCCCCACTCTCTGGAACGCTCTCCCTCGTACTGTCAGACTTTCCCCTAACTTCTCTTCCTTCAAACGCTCCCTTAAAACGTTCATATTTAGGGAAGCCTACCACCCAACTCACTGACGCAACCATCAATCACTCTCACCTTACAGTCCTCTCCTCCTGTTTCCAACCCCAACCCTCCCAGATTGTGAGTTCCTACGGGAATAGGGCCCTCATCTCCTCCTGTACTGTTTGTCAAATGTTGTTCAATGTATTGTAACCCTGTCTATACTGTGCCTATTGTACAGCGCTGCGGAATATGCTGGCGCTTTATAAATAAAGAATAATAATACACACACACACTCAGCTATATACACACACAGCACACACTCAGCTATACACACACACATACTCAGCTATACACACACACACAGTCACACACACACACCTACAGCTATATACACACACACAGCACACACTCAGCTATATACAGAACACACACTCAGCTACATACATGGCACACACTTGCACACGTTACACATACATAGCGCACCACCCAGACACACACCACACACATATATATACACCAGAGTGACACATGTATATAATACACACCACACACATATATACACCAGAGTGACACATGTATACACCCCCCCCACACACACACACACACCTGCTTTGCAGCTTAAGTTGAAGCTGCTATCTTTAAGCAGCCTGGGTGCCTGTTAGCTAGGGTCTCCCCCCCCCCATCCCATGTCATCCTGGAGTTGGTGGGCTAGTGTTTAAATAAGAGGGGGAGATATTTACAAAGCAGCGTGTCCTTCTCTTATCTCCCGAGCCGGATCTTCATCACCTTCACGCTGTGCAGGGAAAGGGGCAGCACGTGGCTTCAAAGAACAGCTCCGCCTCTCAGCCTCTGCCCATAGGAAAGGATGCGTTTCTATTATCTAAGCGACGGGTTCTGCTGCAGGGCCAATCAAAGCCCTGGGCTGGGTGCACTCGGCACTCACTATCAGCTGGCCGGCCAGCTCCTTGTCTTTCCATCTGTGGGACTATTTTTAGAAAGGGGCCTGGAGCGACCGCTCCATCCGCCCCTATGTTAATCCGGCCCTGTTCCCAGTGACACTAACGGCTTGAAGGTGCTGCCTCAGAACAGTGTAACAGTGTAAGTGAAAAATTGGCTGAAAAGCATATATACACTTGAATTTTTCATTCTGCACAAGGAGAGTTGCGCTTTCTTTTCTTGTCTTATATGGTTCCTTGATATGTGAAGGGAAACAGCCGTGTAAGGTGTGGATCACCTGTGAACAATATAGAAGAAAAAACAACCCAAAACGTGCAGTTCCACTTAGAGCCAGTGCTAGGCTCTATGTTTGTGAGTGAAACATCATTCATTGCATTTTATTTATAGTATATATTTGATATACTTCACCATTGTGTATTTTTATATTTTATTTTATGTACCAAAATATGGTCTGCTGATCTATGAGAGACACCAAAATCCTGATAGCAATATTATTGCGCTGATCAAGATACGTACATGAGTTTTTTTCACTTAAGTTTAATAGGAACCCCAGTGTCAGTTTCACAGACACAATTTTTTTCCTTTACTATGTAGAAAAAAAAAGATACTGAAAGGAGAATAGCATAACACCTGTGCATTGTGGGTCTGAACACCATTAGAAGATTTGCTGACTAGTCAGAATCTAAAACTCCAATTTGAAACCATTTACACTTTGGAACTCATGTGGGATTCTGCAGCGGAATAAGTACAAAGTGCAAAGAGGTTCATTAAATTCTTAAATTGGTTAGCAGGCAAGGAATTTTCCTGAACATTGCTGTATAACAATGATATTATGCCTTTTTTTACATTCATTTGTCAAAACCCTATGGCTTTAAATTGAAGTGGCTGCTTATCTCTGTCAAATATTACTAAGTAGGTTTTACTTCCCACACAGTGATAGGTTCAGTTAGTGACAGAGGTGAGTAAAAATTGACAGCCGCTTCATATATAGCAAAAGGCACCTTAAAATATAGTAGAATATGTTACATAAATTTTTTTATTTTATACTGCATTCAATTTATATTTTATGTCTTTGAGACTACTGTTACGGAGATATCTTTTAGATATACTAATACGTAATTCTATTAATTCTTTGAATATTCAAAGCTGTGTAGTGACGTGGTTCGGACTTGGCATTAAGGCATTATTCTTATCCATTCCATTTGTTTTGTAAAGAACAACTGCTTTAAAGTGCCAGAATTGGGAGGTAGTAAAAATCTTAATTTAGGTTTATGTTTTTCTGAGCTGTTAATATCGTAAGTTGTATAAAGCAGACCGTTTCTACTGCACGTTATAATAAAGGGTGACACAATTGTAAAATAACCAAACAGCAAAAAAAGAGCTGAAGAGGGCCCTGCTCAGATGAGCTTACTCTTTTTCATTCCTAAACAATGCTATATAATCAACTCATGAAAATGGCACATATATTTGTAGCTCAATAAATCTACAAACATCAAAAGCACTTACAGTGTTTATAAGAACATAATTAAGATAAAATTGTGTTTAAATATATCATTGTACTGTTAATGATGTTAAAGGGACTATCTAGCCACCATGACCAAATTAGCTTAGTGAATTGGCTCTGACGGCCTCCCAAATTGAAGGGCATCCCTTGGAAGGTTGTCAATCAGCTCTCATTGGGGGCAACCTTCTACGGTTCCAATCACCTTTGCACAGGTTGTGCAGGGCTGATTGATCAGTGAATGTCAATGCTTTTTGAGCAGGCATGTCCCACACTCTGAAAGTGACTGAAAAGGATTAAGGAGAAACACTGTGTAGTGGCAAGATGGAGTTAGGCTCAGACACCGAAGTTGTGGAACCACCATCCCCTATGCCTAAGGTATGCAAGACTGCAACCAAGGACAAAAAGGAAAAGGCTAGGGTCAGACGAACGCAGTATTAACGCGCGTTTAGCCGCACTTAATCACTGCCGTGCTAGCAGCAAATGACGTCCAATGCCGGGCAGCATACGAAGAACGGCCGCACGAAAGTGCGGCACCGCAACGCAAGTGGCAAACAAACACATTTTTTTGAGAATGTCAAACTGCTGGTACTGACGTAGAGAGTGCGCTGCGTCCGCTAGCGGCATGTGTGCGTGATTAGGAGACGTCAGACGCTGCTAATGTCCGGCCAACATAACGTCCAGACGCAAAAAGGGTTTTATTGATGATCCGTACAAAATCACGGATGCAAATGCGCATCGTATGACCACTATCGCGTATTTCATGAAAAGATACGTCCATTCATTCGAACGCACTTTTTCACGGACAACGCGAAAAATGCGTTAGTCTGACCCTAGCCTTAGTGTGATGTCTTCCTGGGGTGACTGCTTGTAGAGACTGGAGGCGTAGTCTTACAGGGTTATTCAAAGAGATCCAAATTGTGGCTGAAAGGTAACCGAACAGTGAAAATCAGTGTACGGTTACCTTTCCTGGCCATTCAGAGAGCAGGCAGTTCGCCATATGTTGGGGAATTGCCTGCACATAGGGTGCCTCTTCAATACCTGTTCAAGGGCAGTGAAATCCCCATAGAGAAGCAATGCTTCATCTATTCAGAGAACAAAAACCAGAAGGGAAAAGATGCCGAAATGCCCTACTGTTCGGTGGTTTCATTCGACAGGTTTATTCAGGGGAATCCCATTGGCTTCAATGTTAAAAATATTCCCGTTTTAATTCATATCTAGTAAACCGTTGATTCTAATATTCTGCAGTAAAAAGTCTTGTTATTTCTAGATTTTTTTAGGATCTTTTAGGTATTTTTCGGGATTTTTTTGTGGAAATATTTTTTTCCATTTGTTTTTTAAATATTTTTTTTTCTTTTTTCTGTAACAGCCCTTTTTATTATCATTCATTGGACCTTATATGTAAATTTCAGACATTTTCGCTCTGTAGTTACTTTGCAAACAGCGTTTCACTTTTCAAACATTCAAGCGTACTGTTTTTTTTTCGTTCACTCCATTCGTCTGTGGTGTCGGCTTTTTCCGGCAGCTGCTCTGCACTGTGATCGGCGGCTGTTCAGGTTTCTCGGTGGCTGCTCAGGTTTCTCGGCGTGTTCTGCGGGGTTAATCCAGATGTTTTTGCGGGTTCCGGTGTGCATTCGCCGGGTTTTGTGTTGAGTGTTCGGCGGGTTTGCGGCGGCTTTTCCCTGCACTACGACGGCCCTGTGGTGCTTACTGAATACACCGCAGGGTCACCGAAATGGGATTGCCAAATCGGACCGAATTGAAGAGAACGAAAAGTCACAGAACGTGCGGTGACTTATCGATTCTCTTTGAATAACCCTGTATGTTTCTATGACCTGGAAAAATAAGAGTTGAAGTCTCTAAACTGAAAAATGGGAGAAAGTAAACTGGGTTGGGAGTTAAGAGGGATAAATAACTAATCCCTATGGGTTTTTCTCCACATCCCTCACTACAATGTTAGCATAGAGGCACATTGTAACGTTACCTTGGTCTTTTTGCTGTTTTTATTTATTTTTTATTTATTTTTGTTTTTCTCCACCATTTGCTTTGCTAATTAGCATGTGAATCTCCTGCCCTATTGACACAGCCCATCCAGCTTCAGGTGTTGACTTTTTAACTGCCTGAATGCAATCAGTCCGCCCTATATAACAACTATAACAGGCTCCATTGAGCCAGGCTCCAGTGTCATTTCCAAGTGGCATTCTTAAGTGGACGTTCAGAGTTGATTCCTGGAGTTCAGTGGCATTCTTAAGTGGACGTTCAGAGTTGATTCCTGGAGTTCAGTGGCATTCTTAAGTGGACGTTCAGAGTTGATTCCTGGAGTTCAGTGGCATTCTTAAGTGGACGTTCAGAGTTGATTCCTGGAGTTGCGGGACTGGAGGAAGGAACTGCAAAACTGCAAGGCCCACTTTTTACTCTGGTAAACTCACGTCTATATCATGCTTTCTCTCACGCTTCTGCTCTTTACTTCTACCTTTCTCCTTAAATGGAACTCCTGCCCCTCTACCACTGACCCCTACACAATCTGCATCTCTCCCTCCCTCCTCTCGTCCCACATGATGGCCTCGCATGAGCTCCTTTGTTTCCTCAGAACATGGTCTCCCTCTAACTCTCGTGCTGCCAATCACTCCCACTCCCACAAATCCCATTCCCACCTTCTCTTTCTCACCCTCCTGCTGTTACTCTATTCAGGTGACATATCCCCTAACCCTGGCCCCACAACACATCCAATACTTCCCTCTCATCCTATCTCCATCGCACATAAATCACCTCCCTGCAAGCCAGCAACCTCATTCCCATAATCCCTCAGCGCCTGTCCTCTTTCTCCTGCGCCCTCTGGAACGCTCGCTCTGTGTGCAACAAACTCACAGCCGTCCATGACCTCTTCCTTTCAAACTCCTTCAACCTCCTAGCTTTAACTGAAACCTGGCTAACTCCCTCTGACACGGCCTCCGTTGCTGCTCTCTCACATGGCGGTCTACACTTGAGCCATACCCCCAGACCGGGTGAGAGAAATGGTGGCGGGGTCGGACTCCTGCTCTCTCCCACCTGCACCTACCAGCATCTCCCTCCACCCCCATCCCTCTCCTTCTCCTCCTTCGAGACACACTGCATCCGCCTGTTCTCTCCTCTGGCCCTCAGGGTGGCAGTCATCTACCGCCCACCGGGACCAACCTCCCAGTTCTTTGACCACTTTGCTACCTGGCTTTCTCACTTCCTGTTTTCTAATCTTCCATGCCTAATTCTCGGGGACTTCAACATTCCCATTGACGATCCTTCCGCTCCTGCTGCCTCCAAACTTCTTTCACTCACGTCCTCCCTTGGACTCACACAATCCTCCCTCCTCCCTACCCACCGCGATGGTCACGTTATTGACCTGGTCTTTTCCAACCTCTGCTCCATTTCTGAGTTCAAATGTCGCCCTTTCCCCATCTCTGACCACCACCTTCTCTCTTTCAACCTATCTGGACTTCCTAAACACCCTGCTCCCCCACCCCGCACACACACTCGCAGAAATCTACATGCTGTGGACCCCCATCAATTCTCCAACCTACTTCACCACCTCCCTCATACCTCATCCTTCACCTGCCCTGATGCTGCCACTAATCACTACAACACTACGCTTATCTCTGCTCTAGACACTCTTGCTCCTCTTCGACTCTGTAAGGCCCCACGCCGCCAGCTTCAGCCCTGGCACACCCTCCAGACTCGCTACCTGCAAAGATGCTCCCGCACCGCAGAGCGTGCCTGGAGGAAATCCCGCTCTGAAGCTGATTTTGTTCACTTCAAGTTTATTCTCCGGTCATACACCTCTGCCCTCCACTTGGCCAAACAATCCTTAGAAACATAGAAACATAGAAAAATGTCGGCAGATAAGAACCTTTCGGCCCATCTAGTCTGCCCAATTACATGGATACTTTACCTGGATTTATCTTTTGTTTAGGATAGCCTTATGCCTATCCCATGCTTGCTTAAATTCAATTACTGTTTTGGCCTCTACCACTTCTACTGGAAGACTGTTCCATGTATCCACCACCCTCTCAGTAAAATAATGCTTCCTGATGTTACTTTTAAACCTTTGCCCCTCTAATCTAAGACTATGTCCTCTTGTTTTGCTATTTTGTTTCCTTTTAAATATACTCCCTTCCTCTACCTTGTGGATTCCCTTTACGTATTTAAATGTTTCTCTCATATCTCCTCTGTCTTGTCTTTTTTCCAAGCTGTACATGTTAAGATCATTAAGCCTTTCCTGGTAACTTTCTCCTTCAAGCCATACACCATTTTAGTAGCCCTTCTCTGAACTCTCTCTAAGATGTCTATATCATTTTGGAGATACGGTCTCCAGTACTGCACACAGTACTCCAAGTGAGGTCTCACCAGTGCTCTGTACAGTGGCATGAGCACTTCCCTTTTCCTACTGCTAATACCTCTCCCTACACAACCAAGCATTCTGCTAGCATTTCCTGCTGCTCTATTACATTGACTACTTACCCTTAGATCCTCTGAAATAATGACCCCTAAATCCCTTTCCTCAGATGTTGAGGTTAGGACTGTATCAAATATTCTATATTCAGCCCTTGGGTTTTTATGTCCCAGGTGCATTATCTTGCACTTATCCACATTAAAACTCAATTGCCACAACTCCGACCATTTTTTTAGTTTACCTAAATCATTTGTCATTTGGCTGATCCCTCCAGGAACGTCAACCCTGTTGCAAATCTTTGTGTCATCAGCAAAAAGACATACTTTTCCATTAATACCTTCTGCGATATCACTAATAAAAATATTAAAGAGAATGGGTCCAAGTACTGACCCCTGAGGTACCCCACTGGTAACACGACCTTGCGCCGAATAAACTCCATTTACCACAACCCTCTGTTGTCTGTCACTCAGCCACTGCCTAATCCAGTCAACAATATTGGAATCCAAGCTCAAAGATTGCAATTTATTGATAAGCCTTCTATGCGGAACAGTATCAAAAGCCTTACTGAAATCTAAATAAGCAATGTCTACTGCACCACCTGTGTCTATTATTTTTGTTACCCAATCAAAAAAATCAATAAGATTAGTTTGGCATGATCTCCCTGAGGTAAACCCATGTTGTTTCTGATCCTGTAATCTATGTGTTTTTAGATGTTCAACAATCCTTTCCTTTAACATGGTTTCCATTAATTTCCCCACTACTGACGTAAGACTAGCTGGCCTATAGTTCCCCGATTCCTCCCTACTACCCTTCTTGTAAATGGGCACAACATTTGCTAATTACCAGTCTTCTGGGACGACTACCGTTAACAAGGATTGGTTAAATAAATCTGTTAATGGTTTTGCTATTACATCACTGAGCTCTTTTAATAATTTAGGGTGGATCCCATCAGGCCCCATTGACTTATTTGTCTTATCCTTCTTCTCATCTCTTATATCTACTCTGTCCTCCTACCCTAAACGGCTCTGGTCCACCTTCAACACCCTCCTCTACCCACCTGCACCTCCCCCCTCAGCTGCCTTCAGCGCTCAAGACCTGGCAGACTACTTCCTCAGTAAAACTCTAACTATCAGAAGCAACATCCCAACACAAGATAGTTATCTGCCACCTCCACTCCCACAGGTCCCCTCTGCCACCCTCTGCCGCTTCCTCCCAGCCACTGAGGAGGAAGTCAATTCCTTATTGTCCTCCTCACATCTCACCACGTGCCCGCTCGACCCCATTCCCTCACATCTAATTCCTCCCCTCTCCTCCTCCCTCACTCCTGCTCTCACACACATCTTCAACCTATCTCTCTCCACTGGCTCCTTTCCATCCGCCTTCAAACACGTGCTAGTTACCCCTTTACTAAAGAAACCATCCCTAGACCCCAACTCTCCATCCAACTACCGCCCTGTATCCCTGCTTCCGTTCACATCAAAGCTCTTAGAAAAACTAGTCTTCAACCGCCTCTCCCTCTTCCTGTCCTCCAATTCCCTACTTGACCCCTGCAATCTGGCTTCCGTCCCCTACACTCAACTGAAACTGCCCTCACCAAAGTCACCAACGACCTCCTAACTGCTAAAAAACACGGCCACTATTCTATTCTCATCCTGCTTGACCTCTCGGCTGCTTTTGACACTGTTGACCACCCCCTCCTTCTACAGACCCTCAACTCTCTGGGTCTCGGTGACACTGCACTTGCTTGGGTTGACTCCTATTTATCCAACAGGTCCTTCTGTGTGTCCTTTGCTGGTAACTCCTCCTCTTCATTGCCTCTATCTGTTGGTGTACCTCAAGGCTCGGTCCTTGGTCCTCTGCTCTTTTCCATCTACACCTCCTCCCTGGGCAAAATCTTCAACAGCTTTGGCTTTAATTACCACCTCTATGCTGATGACACTCAGATCTACCTCTCTACCCCTGATCTCTCTCCCCCTGTCCTTTCAAAAGTCAGTGACTGTTTATCTGGCATCTCCTCCTGAATGGCCTCCTACCACCTAAAGATCAACATGTCAAAGACTGAGCTCCTACTTATTCCTCCCTCCAATGCCTCCTCACCTCCTGACTTCTCTATCACGGTGGAGGGTATCACCATCTCCCCATCAAACCAAGTTCGCTGTCTTGGAGTTACACTTGACTCTGCTCTTTCCTTCATCCCCCACATCCAGTCTCTTTCCTCCTCCTGCCGATACCAACTGCGTAATATTTCCAGAATTCGGCCATTTCTTACCGCTGTCACCACAAAACAACTCATACACGCCCTGGTAATCTCCCGACTCGACTATTGCAATAATCTCTTATCTGGCCTCCCTCTGTCCCGCCTCTCCCCCTACAATCCATCCTGAACGCCTCCGCCAGGCTAATTCACCTCACCCGCCGCTCTGTCTCTGCCGCTCCCCTCTGCGAGTCCCTTCACTGGCTCCCCATCCACTGCAGAATTAAGTTCAAAATCCTTATCCTTACCTACAAAACCCTCACTAACTCAGCGCCCCACTACCTGTCCTCACTAATCACCAAATACACCCCAGCCCGCTCCCTAAGGTCAAACAGTGACCTGCGCCTAGCTTCTCCCCGCATCACCTCTTCCCATGATAGACTGCAGGATTTCTCACGCGCAGCCCCCACTCTCTGGAACGCTCTCCCTCGTACTGTCAGACTTTCCCCTAACTTCTCTTCCTTCAAACGCTCCCTTAAAACATTCCTATTTAGGGAAGCCTACCACCCAACTCACTGACACAACCATCAATCACTCTCACCTTACAGTCCTCTCCTCCTGTTTCCAACCCCAACCCTCCTAGATTGTGAGTTCCTACGGGAATAGGGCCCTCATCTCCTCCTGTACTGTTTGTCAAATGTTGTTCAATGTATTGTAACCCTGTCTATACTGTGCTTATTGTACAGCGCTGCGGAATATGCTGGCGCTTTATAAATAAAGAATAATAATAATAATAATAGAGCATTTCTTTAATTAAGAATGCGAATACTTAACCCCATTCACTACCAAATGGTTTTCCATAAAACCACTGGTATAGAAAACCACTTTAAATGACCACTTAAAACTGTATCCATCACACACAGCCTAAATGCACTGTAATTACCATCACCGTGCATCAAAGAGACTGCATACATGCGTATCTGATTGCATTCCTACTACACCAGCTGAAACTGCCACACGTCTTCAAAGGAAACATAGAAGTGACAGCAGTACAAAGTGTTACTGTAAAACAGATGCATAAAAGAATAAAATTTCCATATGAGCTCTAAAGTCCCATAACATTGCTTACTGATTAAAAGAGATTTTAAGTTAGCTTAAAACTGCCATAAAAACATAAAACCCACCTGCCAACATCAAGGAAATTTCCCAAATGGGAAAACCTAAAAATGAAAACACACGCGCATTTAAAAAAAAAGTAGATCTAGCATCTTAATTTTAGGAAAACTTTAAATATATATACTGTATATAAGGATTCATCAATGGTTGTAGATACTCTATGGATTGAACTGCACTTTGTTTATAAAGCACACATAAACAGTTCCTGTATCCTTTTCAATAGCTATTATACAAAGAATATACTATTGTTCCATTAAAGGAAACCTTTTGTGTACATTGATATGTTGTATAGATTTAACCAAGGCTACCTTACAGTAGAGCCACAGAGAAGGAGTTGGCTATATTTATACTAGTGTTGTAATGTCTGTAAGGAGGTATGAGCCAGCTGACAGTTTAGTCTGAATGTCTGACAGCTATTCTAAATAGATTTTTGGCAGAGAGTGTGAGAATTCCAAAAGGCATCACATAATCCTCATGTAGGGCTGGCTAAAAGTCAAATACCCAGCTATGCAACTACAACCTTAAGACAAACAAAGCATCATGGGAAATGTGTTTTGTTTTTTACTAAATCTGGAAAAATGCTTTGGTTTGCCTAACTACTGCTGACCATTTAACCCCTTCATTGCTGAGCCATTTCACGAGCCGGTGTGCTGAGCTAATTTTGACTGTTTTGTGCTCATGTTTAAACGTGATTTGAAGTCATGTTAAATTGTAGGACCCAGACAAATTATATATCCTTATTTTCATCAGACGTGGCAGATTCATAATATATCACTTTTACATGTATACATCATGTCCTGCCTGAATGCTATACAAAAAAATTAAACACAAAAAATGTGAATCTCTATGCATATTTCAATCATTTACAGAGTGTAAAATAATTTTTTTTCATTTTTTTATTTTATTTAAAACATTTCTATTACGGTATGCACAGTACAGCGGGGTGAGGCCGAAAAGACTCACACAGTAAGAGATATACCAAAGGTGAATAAAACGTTGTTGTTATCTATTATACATGAAAAATATAGTTCCGGAATAAGTGCAGTACTGGATTCACAATTGCATATGAAACAGTAGGTGCAATACTCTAGGGGGGTTTAAGAACTTGGTAGGGGGCACAATGCGTCGCCTATTATTCATGTAATATGCAATGGGTTATGAATCCTGGGGTCCGGTAAACTCTTTCCTGTAATAGGAATGTCAGGGTCTTCTGCTCCTGGTGTGGGTCCCGGTTTATCGCTGAAGGCAGAGGGGGGTCATGTCCACTACTACGTGTGTCCGGTGCCTCCTGGGACACCAGCTAGGGTATTAAGTGTCGGGTCTAAACCACAGGTGCATAGCCGCGCGACTGTTTGAACCTAAAGCCACCAGTACAACGTGGCATGATACTTCTCGTATTAATTCGTCATGGAGAAAAACATCTCCGTTACACGGACACCCTCAACGGCCTGTAAAAGGAATTGGTACATCACACTCAATATAAACCCTAAATACATACACTTTGTATGCTGAGGATCAGTTCACTCAGTATCTGCTTAACATATGTGGAAATAAAATAATAGTGCAATATGTTTCTACTATAAGTATCCAATAGATATATACTGATGCCACACTCACATAAGAAGAGCCCGTACTGGCTCTAGTGTGATCCGCCTTATGGGTATTGGTCTTCTTATTCAGAAGTCCTTATATCCGTCTAACCTCGGCGAGGATATAAGGACTTCTCCATAAGAGGTGGATAATTCAAAGTATAATGGAGCACAGATGGAATACCATTTGACGAAACAACCAGCACTCGATACAACGTATCGGACTACAAACTATAGTGCAAGAAGAGCGCATGTGCACCGCATCAAGCAGTTCCGCATTCTAAACATCTGTTCCTAATGTGAACAGAGAACTAATATGCAGGAATATCTGACATTGAAGTCCAGAAAGAGGCTTGGAACTCATTAATGAACACATGTGTATGTAATTTATTAATTGGTTAGGTATATAAACAGCAGGGGGATTAAGCATGTAACATTTGTTTTTACCAGCTGATGAAGCCGGTACGCCGTGAAACGCGTCCTGGATTGATTTTAAATAAAAACGCTTTTTTTCTACCCTGCTGTTCCTGATATCGTATGGGAGAGGTTTAGTGGATTTTTCACAAAAAAGTTCACATGCTGAAAATCCTACAGCCTGGTAGGCTCCATCCAAGTGCAAAATTGACCATTTTCTTTTGTATGAAATATACATAATGGAATTATACCAGGGTGGTTCCCGGTTTGTTTCTCTTATATTTCTTTTACAAAATTCGCCAAAGTGATACCAAAGGGTGGATGGGTAACCGTGAATAAGAAGACAAATACCCATAAGGCGGATCACACTAGAGCCAGTACATGCTCTTCTTATGCGAGTGTGGCATCACTATATGTATTGGATACTTATAGTAGAAACATAATGCGCTATTATTTTTTATGGTTTTTATTTCCACATATGATAAGCGGATACTGAGTGAACTGATCCTCAGCATACAAAGTGTATGTATTTAGGGTTTATATTGAGTGCGCTGTACCAATTCCTTTTGCATATGAATTGATCTATCATTGATTTTGGGGAAACCACCAATATCAGTACATAGCGACAGCTCACATTGGGTACGAGGGGATTGTTTGGTGAGTGCGCTCTACTTTGTTCTTTATAAAGAATCTTCAACGGCCTGAATCCATTCCCACACAGGTGGGGTCTGGATGAGTGCCACTTCCTGCGTGAGCATTAACGTTAGCCCCGGTGGCTACCGCACATTACAATCCAAACGCTAACGGGTTAATTAACCCATTTGCGTTTGGTACCTTGCACTTTTCAGCGCGAGGTTACTGTACTTTGCGCTCCCTATTCTTAACATGGGGAGCGCAAAGTGTTAATCAGCGTTAGGATTACAAAGTCTTAACGCTGATTAACATCTGGCTGTGGTTAGTAAAAAGTTAACCACAGCCTGGACTTGGTGCTAATGGATTCCGCTGGTGCAGAATCCATTAGCACCAGCCAAAAAAAATAAAATTCATTGCCAGATACTCACCTCCTGTCCCGCGGTGAGGATCGTGGCTCTGTCCGCCTCCTCTGTCGCGGGAACTGAGGGAGAGACTGGGGGAGAAAGTCCCCCAGTCTCTTCCTGCAGATCACTTTGCCGACCTGCCGGATCCGGCAGGTCATGTGACCGGCAGGGGGAAACTCAATGGAGCCCTATGAACTCCATTGAGTGGATGCTCGCGGCGGCACTTAGCACTGCCGTGAGCATCCCGGGGCGTAGCATCCGCTAACAATGCAGGCAGCTTCCGCTAACAATGCAGGCAGCTTTTTAAGCACCTGCATTGTAATCTCCCGTTAAAACGGGGGCGCTAGGGAGAAAACTGCGTGCGCAGTTTTTTCTCCCTTGCGCTCCCGTTTTAGCAGGAAGATTGTAATGTAGCCCTTAGCAGTGAAGGCCCAAGGCAAGATTGCCTGCAATTACTCCATGCTGCTTAATATATTTAGGGATTCTTCCTGCAGTGTTGATTCTGGAAAAAAAGGTTTGTGAGTTATGCATAGACTTGTAGGGTGTATATAGGTATGTAGGGCCCTCTGGACTCCTGTTGGCATTCTGTTAACGTTTATAGAGTGTCTCTGTATGAGGGTAGGTGTGTGTCAAAAGAAGTTCCTGTGTAATTGCTTGTATAAGATTATAACATACTGTATGTAGCAGCATTATACCACTTGTAGGACGTGTGCCACATGGAAAGAACTGCAACATAGATTAGGAGAAGTGGAATGATTTATTTGAAATTAATATTTTCTGCCAATGCATTACACTAAAAGTAATTTCTAAGGATTTTTTTCTATTGATAAAAAATATTTACTCAATAGATTTTTTTATGAAACCCATTCGGTAGCAAACTGATTAAACAAAATATTAAAGCAGAATGAAATACATTCAGTTACAAATTGACACGTTGCACAAAAATAACCTATATGATGTAAGACAGATGTCTGCAGCACATTTACTTTATTCGTTGCAGCTATCTTCCATTAAAGGAAATGCTGCTTTCATTATGGACAAGTAACACCACTCCTGTGACTGAACGTCTTTATTCATTGTGTTATCTTGAAGATATTGATAACTCAACAGCTTCTCATCAATAAATAAGATTCTTGTCAATGCTGATCATTAACTTACCGTCTTTGGATCTCCTCCAGAGACCTCTTTCAAAGCTGCTGCTATACACATGATTTATTATCTCAATGTGGAACACCTTAACTCCTTCCTGACAAGTGGATAAGGCAAATCCCTGCTCTTAGCCCTATTAGTTCTATCATATGAGCTTTCACGATGGGGTTCATTACAGCTCTAAATTAACAAATGTAGCATTTTAATACAAATCTATATGCAAGAATGGCCAGGAGCACAAAACAGTCATAACAATACAACAGGATCCGGGGGCGTGGCCGGACGTTGCAGCGCGCGGTCACATGTAAGGAGAGCTCTTGTGACCGGCGCTGAATTTTCTTTTCTTGCGGCTAAATAACAGCAACCCCGGGGCTGAGATTTCACCCACAGCTGGGTGATACTTCCTGGCTTCCAGATGGTGCCCCCTAAGGCGCAACGAGCATTGGAACCGGCAAAATCGGCGAAAACAGACCGGGTTCGTGAGGCCCAAGATGGCAGATCTCCCTCCTCTGTTTCCTCTTTTACAACGGAAGCGGCTGTCGCAGGCCCACCCTGCATGTCTGACACCTTACCACCTTCAGAAAGCAGACTTCATGCCATGCTGCAAGAACTTCGATCTACTATACAAACGGATCTTAAAGAGGCGCTGCAGGAGCTGAGGCGCGATGTACAAGACCTGGGTGAGTGGACAGACTCTTTGGAGTCTAAGACAGACGACTTATGTTTGGCCCATAACGACTTAGTGGATCGCCATATAGCTTTGCAGACAGCACATGATGACACCATGGCAACGAAATTCGCCGATTTGGAAGACCGTTCACGGCGTAACAATGTACGGATCCGGGGCATTCCGGAGGCAGTAACCCCTGCTGATCTTCAGCCTTATATTATGGAACTTTTCCAGATCCTGGTACCAACGTACTCGTCACAGGATTTCCTGATGGATCGGGCACACAGACTGCCACGTGCCAAGAACCTGCCGCCCTCAGCTTCTAGAGATGTTTTAGTCCGGGTGCACTTTTTCCATGTTAAAGAAGCGTTAATGAGAGCGTCACGGAAATCTATGCCTCTACCCTCCCCGTATGCCGAAGTTTCTTTCTACGCAGACCTGTCAACAGCTACCATGTCTAAAAGAAGGGAATTTTCGTCCTTCACGAAAATTTTACGTGACCACAACATGGCGTATCGATGGGGATTCCCCACAAAGATCTTGTTATGGCGGGAGGGAGTCTTGCACGTTATCCCTGACCCCCTCACTGGCATGCGTTTGCTGACAGAATGGAAAGTCGTGTCTGAGTTTACTCCCCCTCGGGAGGAATCATCTTCGCCGCTGAAAGTTTCTCCGGAGTGGCACCGGGTCCGGCCAAAATGAGGTGCTTTGGCCCTGCGTTATCCAGCTTCTGGGCGTGTTTTTATTATTGCGCCATGTTGTTTTCCGTCTCCTTGGGCGTCAGAACTCCTTCACGGATGCCGGACTGACCCCTTCTGATTCACCTCAATTGGGCGCTCCTGGGGGCCTGTTCTGTTCTTTTATTCGGCAAGCCCCGAGGCCTTCCAATGGCCTGAAAATTGGCGCGGTCACCTTCTCAGGTAGAGTTGGGACTGTTGTTTCCCCTACTGGAGTTTTTTCTTGACCTGGTTTCTTTTTCCCTACTATACCAATCTGTTGTGTTGATTGACTCCACACAGCTGCGCTCATGGAGTGCAGCTTTTTTTTTTTCTGATGTTTGGTCGGGTTTTTTCTTTTCTTTTTTCTTTCTTTTTTATTTTTTATTTTTATTTTTGTTTCTTTCTGGTTCGACCTATGTATGTAATGTATGTATTGTTTGTTAGTTTGGTATGCACTATAATATACGGTTCCAGGCGCTATTGTGTGCAGGAGAGTCCCTCCATTCTCCCGAGGAGATTGTCTGTACTGACCGCTGTGAGATCTAGAGGGCTGGGCGTAACCAAAAATTAGTAAACCTCACTTTCAGATTTATTCCTTAAATGTTCGGGGCTTGAACACTCCGTACAAACGCCATGCTTTATTTCGCGACCTGCATAAGTCTCAACCGGCTATTGTATGTTTGCAAGAGACTCATTTTTGTAAGAGGCGTCCGCCGTTTTTGAAATCGCGCATGTACACTGAGGCCTACCACTCCACTGCTCTGACGAAGTCCAAAGGTGTCTCGATCCTGTTCCATAGAGACTGGACCTTTGTGTGTTCGGCTCAGTATGTTGATCCGTTGGGCCGCCTTGTGATTCTTGTGGGCACGCCGAACGAATTACCAATCACTATTGCTAACCTATATCTCCCTAATGATAATCCGGTTTCTTATCTGCGGAAAGCGTTTGGTAGAGTGAAAAAAATGTCTAGTGGTACGATGTTCCTATGTGGGGACTTTAATTGCACTCCTGACCCCGATGTTGACACTCAGACGAGCCAATCCCGCCCCCATTCCCGCTCCCCCTGTCCTCTAGTAAACAACTACGGGAATTCATGCATTCGTTTGAACTATATGATACTTGGAGGATATGTCACCCCAATACACGGGATTACACATATTTTTCTCATGTCCATTCCTCATATAGTAGAATTGACTTGTGATTGATACATAGCTCAGCCTTGTCTCGTCTCCTGGAGGCGACCATCGGCATCATTACGTGGTCTGACCATGCTCCGCTTACGCTTACTTTTGAGGCTGCTTTTCCACCGAGGGGTATGGGGAATTGGAGACTCAATGACTCACTCATTGTAGATAGGGATGACGGGACAACAACGCTACAACTCCTTCGGGAGTACTTCACGATGAACGTGACTGGGGACGTTGCAACAGCGTCGATATGGTTGGCCCACAAAGCTGTTATGCGAGGACATTTTATACAGAAAGGAGCGCAACGTAAACAACGTTTTAATGCTCAGATGACTGCCCTTACACGGCGAATCACGGTATTAGAAACCCAGAATAAATCCTCGCCTACCCCTAATATTACCGCTCAGTTGATTTCGCAGCGCCGCGAGTTGGAACACCTTATGCTCCAAATCACTGCGCGCTCAATTAGACGGCTTAACTATGCTCATTATACCCAAGGGAATAAACCAGGGAAATTGCTGGCGTCTAAATTGAAAGGGAAAAGAATGCAAACCAACATACCGTACCTATTGGATGCTAATAACGTAAAAATTTATAACCCAGCCCTTATTACTGATGAATTTGCACGTTATTATGCCTCCCTGTACAACCTAGGATCAGACCACACCCTGCCGTCCCCTACCCAGGACGATATAGATCTCTTTCTTCAGGCGGCGAGTCTCCCCTCCCTCTCTCCCTCTCAGGCTACAGGTTTGCTTGCTGCGTTTACAGAGGAGGAGGTACTTAAGGCTATTAATGCACTTCCAAAAAATAAAGCCCCAGGCCCTGACGGTTTTACGAATCTGTATAATCAGGTATTTGCTCCTTCACTGGTTACACTCTTACCTTGTTTTTTAATGACATTAAGAACACTGGCATCATTCCTCCGGAGATGTTGCAGGCAACAGTAGTGACCCTGCCTAAACCTGGTAAACCCCCGACACACTGTGCCAACTTCCGCCCCATTTCCCTGTTGAATGTAGACACCAAACTGTATGCTAAATTACTAGCTACTAGGTTGGCTCCCCTACTCCCGTCCTTGATTGTGACTGAACAAACCGGCTTTGTCCCGGGCCGTCAAACATGTGACAACACCCGACGTTTTTATGATATACTCGACTTGGCCCATAGGACTAATACCTCCGGACTCCTGCTGGCATTGGACGCCGAAAAGGCGTTCGATCGCCTGCACTGGGGGTATATGCGGATGGTGTTACTAAGGTTTGGTCTCCCAGCACAATTTGTACATAGTATTATGGCCCTTTACTCTGCTCCGTCGGCGAAAGTTCTGGCATCGGGGTTTCTATCCTCCTCTTTCCACATAACCAATGGCACCCGACAGGGTTGTCCATTATCCCCGTTAATATTTATTCTGGCCCTAGAACCCTTAGCGCTGCAGATTAAGAGTTCCCCGGCAATCAAAGGTTTGCCGACCCCAAATGGGGAGCACAAGCTAGCACTTTTCGCGGACAACATACTGTTTTTTTTGACCACACCGGAGATTTCGCTTCCTTCCCTGTTTCACCTCCTTGATAGCTTTGGCGCGTTATCTTACTATAAAAATAATGTGAGTAAAACACAAGCTCTCCCTATAAATATTGCTGCTTCATCCCTCGGCACTCTGCGTAGTAAGTACCCTTTTGATTGGCGCTCTACCTCTTTAAAATACTTGGGAATCTCCCTTACTAAATCGCGAGGCACCATCCTTAAGGAAAACTTCACGCCACTATTGAACTCCATCGAGACGCAGATCTCCACATGGAGCACAAATGACTCCTGGTTGGGTCGTATGGTGGCCATAAAGATGTGTATCCTACCCCAAATTTTATACTATTTCAGAAATATCCCTGTTTTCATACCAGCGCATTTATTGCTCCGGCTGCAAAAACTGCTCCATGCGCATATTTGGAAAGGGAAACCTCCTCGAGTATCGGCCCCCACAGTCACTGCGCCGCGACGTAACGGAGGGTTGGGTTTTTTGGATCTACAATCGTACTACAAAGCAGCCTTACTAGCCCAACTGTTGTCGTCAATGCACTTAAAAGAATCACCTCTATGGTTACAGTTGGAGAACGCCATGATTTTTCCATATACACTTCATGACCTGATGTGGCTTCCATTCCTTCCTAGGAAAAGCACCATGGGTCTGCTACCCGCCTCGATGCTCTCCCTCATGTCCTGGCGCCAGTGGGGTCGTCCATTGGTACGGCCTTATGACTTATTATGTCTCGCCCCTCTCAGAGTTTTGTGTCGCTATATCCCAGACTTAAATTTAGATTCTTAGTTCTTGCGTGGCTTGACGCATGTATGGCAGCTCTTTACACCCCACTCCCTGAAACCCTTCCCCGACTTGGTACAGGAGTTTGCCATCCCATTGAGTGCCTGTTTCACTTACCTACGTGTGAAGCATGCTTTACACCAGAAGGGCCTGACCTCTTTCACAACTACGAACCTTTCAGCTTTTCACAAATTGTGTATGGGGAAGAAATGTCAAATGAAACCGCTATCTCTCTGTTACAATAGCCTCCTAACCCCGACCCCACCTAAAAAATTACCCTATATGGTTAAATGGGAAAAAGACTTAGCTTTCACGCTCTCCGTAGATGACTGGTCATATGCCATGGACACAATATACAAATATTCTAGAAGCACCAATCTACGCGAGGCCCATATCAAACTACTGTGCAGATGGTACTTAACACCAACCCGATTGGCCCATATCTCGGGGAATACCGGCTTCTGCTGGAGATGCCTTACCGGCCTCGGTTCTCTACTGCATACATTTTGGTTATGTCCCGCACTAGGGGGTTATTGGGAAAAATAAGCAGACTGATTTCCCACTGTACTTCACTCATACTCCCACTATGCCCGAAATTGTACCTCCTACATATTATACCCATTACTATTCAGATCCGTCACAGGAGGTTTATCTCTATGGTACTGGGGACAGCAAAAACAGTTATAGCGAGACATTGGCGTTCCTCACTAGGTCCCTTTATGAAAGAAGTTATGATTGCCCTCGAAAGTGTCTTTAAATATGAAGAAATGTTCCACACCGCGAATAACTCAATGTGCCAGTTTTATGATACATGGGAGGGATGGAGGGTGTTTGTCGAGTCTGGAACCTTGATATAAGATATTTTATCATGTACGACTGTAGTGCTGCCGTGTTTTGTGTTTTACGTTAGTTTAGAATTTTATCTGTTATTGGAAAATGGAGTCCGCACAATTGATCTCTTACCAGATACTATTGCTACTTCATTTGACTTGTCTATTGTCAATGCTGCGAATTTATGTCATTTATCTTTGGTACAACATTGCAAAAAGAAGGAAACTTCAATCTATGTGTGAACTCCAATAAAAACTTTTATATTAAAAAAAAAAACAATGCAACAGGATCCGACAATAATGTCGACTTCTGTAGGAGTACTCACAAACTAAAATATTTACATTGAATATTTAAATAGAAACACATTCCTTTGATAAGAAAGAGAGTTTGTGAAAGACCCTTGTTCAAGCAAGGTGCTAGATTCCAAAAATTGGTGCAAGCTGATATCCCTTACCACCCCTTTGTTATTGGACCTATTCCGATCCTGCCATTGTATTAGTGAGTTGAGTTGGAATAATCAGGAACCGGAAATAGATGCCAGCAGCAGATCAGCAGATGGAGCCAAAGACACCTTGCCATGAGCGGGATTGATCAGGAGCTGTGGAGGAACCATGGAAAAGCATTGGGAGCTATCTGTGTGCAGTGAGAGGAAGTGACGCATTTCGCTACCCTCAGATCAGAGGAAAACTTGGGCTTTTTGAGTGGGTTTATTACTATCTCAATAGCAATATCGCTTAAAACCAGATTCTGAGAGCAGGTATTTATTTTAGAGATACCGGGTCCAGATGGAAAGAATGAGTGAGGTTGGAATAGCTAATTTCTCTCGTTCTGGCTACTAATTAAAGACTCTTATACAAAGTATAAGATCCATTAATTTACAATAACCTGTTGCAATGGTCAGGTTGCAAGCAAAGCTTTCGGTAAGGTTGAAATAGGTACTGTAGATGTTTACCTAACAGTGAGATTGGAATAAGGCCCCATGTCAGATGTAAACTTAACCACAGCCGCTGTAAACTTACCTGAGCCATAAAGATGTGAAGTTGGTAAGTTAGGAACCAGACTAAGTACTGGAAGAGCACTGCAAGAGAGAGTACTGGTGTTTGCTGATGTTGCAAACACTGGCAAAAATCACAGTTGCTGCAAGGGTGACATACGCCAGCGTTTCACAAAAGAAAACGTCAAATAGTGTCTGGTAGGAGAAGCTTCATCTGTTCTTTCTGTATAACCCCCTAATTAATGGCTTACTATGTGTGATGATTTTAAAATGCTGATATAGTTGTAATGGTACAGTCATTGCACAACATCTGCAATCATTGGGGTGCACAGGACAAAATTAATAAATATATATTTGAATACTGAACAAATTAAAAAAAGCACCTCAGATGTGAGTACAGGTATAATTATTTGTATAGGGCCAATATATTCCACAGTGAAGTACAACGGGTAACACAAAAACAAGCATGAAGTAAAAACCAAGTTAGAAAACAACAGGAGCAGAGGACACTGCTTGAGTGAGTTTACAATCTAAAATGTGGGAATGGTATGTAAAATCTACTATAAACAAATCTCTAACGTGGTAGTCTGTTTATTATCAGTATTGTACAAAAGGTATTGTCTAAAGCAGTGGCTCCCAACCGCAGTCCTCAAGTACCCCAACAGGTCAGGTTTGCCAGATACCTGAAGCACAGCACAGGTGATATGATTTACTGCTCACTGATTGCAGGATTCAGTCTGTATTTCCCCAAGGTAATCCTTAAAATCTGCGTGTTAGGGGTATTGTGGACCACGGTTGGAAACCACTGGTCTAAAGGAAAGAAAGTTTTTACAGTAAAAACAATAAAGACTTGGATACAGGAGTAGTGGGAGTGAATTACAATACCAAGCAGGAGAAGATGTCTTGGTTCTAAATTAACTGTCTGATTTCTAGAACATGATTAGACATGTCAAGCTCCACACTAGGGATACTCTTAAATCCCTAATAAACACGGTAAAAGATTTATCAAGCATATAAAAATTATGGGCTGGATTATGTTGTTAACACTAAAATAGGGAATGTGGAAAACCTGCGCCTGCAGGTTTCCCCGTAGCATTGCCATTTTAGCGTTAGCTTCCAGGGCAAGCGCTACTTCAGAACATTGCCTTGGAACGAAGTGCTACCCTCGGTGATACTCGTGGTCGCACTTCCATGCCGCCGCATGTATCACCTCCTCAGTTCACAGGACTCCATGGATTGTTGTGCTGCTGGGGCAACGAGCCCAGTCTCACTATGCTTCCAGGGACAAGAAGTGGTGGATCGGGCCACCAGTCTCGCTGCGGGATGAGAGGCGAGTATTGCATTTATTGGGGGAGGAGTTAGAGGGTGCTAAATGATTCTGCAAAAAGCGGAATCATTTAGCACCAGCTTTTAGGAGTAGCTAAAACACATTTTAACACACCGGCGCAGCAATTAGCGCTAGGACTTTGTAAAACCTTTCTTATCCTAACGTTAATAACTGTTAACATGAGGAGTGCAAAGTATAGGATGTGCAAAGTTCAGTAAGCTGACGCAAGATAGCGCAATCATCGACACGCTAACAGATTTTAACGAGTTTACTGTTAGGAAGGTAATAAGGGGGGCATGAGTTAAAGTCACTTATCCTAGCGTTAACACTTACATATCCGAACGCTACAGTTAGCCTTCCGTATGTAATCTAGCCCTATGTTCTTTAAGGTCTTAAATTACAGTAAACATTCTAAAAATTATTTTTTCAAACAATAAAACCTGAATCTTAATGAAGATTTCCATTTGATATCACCTTCTCCAAGAGGCGTCATACTATTAATCTGACATCGTTTTCCTTAACTGAACTCTAGGGAAGCTTACAAAATCACAATGTAAACCAGACCCAAAATTTCACCCTCAATTATTTTATATGCAGCACTGCAAGTCCCCCTGGGTAGACAAAGATGGAGGAAGTTCAGTTTCAAAGCTTCCTGATCAATAATGCATTGGTTGAATGCAAGAGTGTGGATGGCACTTGTACCTCTGTCACCATTAGAATTCAAAACGTTGCTCTCCATGTGCCTGGTTAGATTATTAGGTCCTTTGAATGGAAGAAAAATCTCTAAACTGATGGCTTAACAGAGCACAAAATCATAAGACTAGCTGCTTTAATCTGCTCAGCTCTGACATTTGAGGGTCACTGAACAGAAAGCTAACTTCGGCCACAGAACTGTCACAGTGTCAGGAGCAATAGCCTTTAAAATGCTTTCGTAGATGAGTCAGTACATGATCTGCTGAAATCATTTTACACACCGCAAGACCATAAAACCCCTTAGACAGAGCAGTGGCAGCTGTTCTCTTATTACTTACTATATTTTAGGACTCGTAACTCTCCTTTCTGGAAGCTGCTGGATATTTGCTGATGTAAGAGTTATATATTAAAAAGATATATATCGAGCACATTATTTCACTAGCAAAATGTTCTTACATATTTGAAGTATTTTTTTCTCAGATAAAATAGCCTACAATGGGCCCTAATCTGATCGAGCTGTTATGGTGAGCGAGCGAGCCATTAACCCGAAAATCATAATGCTTCCTGTCCTATTACAGCTGAGCAACAAACCTCCCTTGTGTTTCAGCTGATGAGGCTCCCTACAGTTAATTAATGCTTCCTATACTTTACAGGAGGCTCGAATTTGCAGGCAGGCAGTTTGATTCCAAGGTCGCTAGTTATTCTTGCTCGCAGCCAGCAATGAAAAATAATTACCTGCTACAAGAAGCTGGTGTGAAAACTGATGAAAAATCACTTACAACACACAAAATAAAAATTCTATACTCACCTCTGGTCCCACTGTGTAGAGGGATGGTGCAATCTGCCATCTCCTCCTGCCACAATCAGAAATCTCTGGCAAGTCTGATCTCTCCAGTACACAATACCAGAAGTAACACGTGTTGTGGCTGCCACTACTTTTAGCTTTTTCCTAACATTATGAGTCGAGCCCCTGACGTTGCGACTTGCTGGTAATAGTGCCAGTTATAGGGAGCCCCAAGTGGTTAACGGCCTGCCCTGCAGTTTTTCATTAGCTCCCTCTGTTACCATCTTCGCTGGGATAGGGTCCAAGTTTTTTCTAGGCGTTTGTTGGAAAACCCACCAGCTTGTCTCATGACTATGGAGCAGCATGAGCATATGTGGTTGCTTAGAACGCAGCTTTTGGCTTCATTGGATAGGACTCACCTCACTATAGGTGAGGTGATGTGGCAGGCAAGCTTACAATTCAATGGCCGTTCAAGTAAACCAAAGCCTCTAATTGTGTTTTGTTTCACACTGTGTTATAGGGAAAAGCGCAGATTACATCTTTTTTCTTGTTATGTTTTATATGTGTTACTGGGCTGGATACATCTGGTAGTTGCAGCAGCCCCGGTAGGGCTCAGGCACGACACCGTTTTCCTGTATCTATGTTTGTTGGACATGACTACTGTGTTTCAAAGTGCCCTGTCTAAAGGGAATTTTAACCTCCCTGGCGGTCTAATTTTTTCAAAATTTTGTGTCTAAAAGCGTCTGAATTTTTTTTTAAAGGAAACGTGTTTTTGTACATAGTTAGCCTGTAATAATTAGGAATCACGCACTGAAATCCGTGAAATCAAGAGTCCTTACTGGTAAAATCCTTTATAAATAAATTAATAAATAAATAAAAAAATAAATAGTAAATACACTGAGTCCGATAAAGTTTGAAACACGAAATAATAATTTATTATCCCAAAAATAATTATCCAAAATAATGCAAATAAATGATATTCAATAAAATACAACAAAAAAAACTGAAATCTGTCTGAGAACACGGGTGAGACGAGGTATGGTCTATTTCTTATCCTGTACTGCCACCTAGTGGCCGTTCATAAACTTTTCCATTTGTATTCAGTGAATTT
The DNA here is from genome assembly GCA_009667805.1 of Leptobrachium leishanense. Lineage (NCBI taxonomy): Eukaryota > Metazoa > Chordata > Amphibia > Anura > Megophryidae > Leptobrachium > Leptobrachium leishanense. The sequence continues at coordinate 115,562,224 of CM019065.1, read as the reverse complement.
AATGAATGAAGTTTGCTGCGTCCAGCCCCCCTGCATCATTTGACTCGCAGGGAGCCATCCAGGAAGCAGCTCGCTGCGATCACACTGCGGGGACAGCGAGGGAGCCAGGAGGAGGTGAGTACGTATCCAGCCCGAGTGTGGCTCGGGGTTACCGTTCGCAGTAGCGAAATTTAACCCCGAGTCACACTCGGGAATACCGCCTGGGAGGTTAAATACATATTTATCATTCTACTATGAGGGGTCAGTTACAGTGAAAAGCATGTTTCCAAAGCTTTAACCAGGAAGTCTCCTAAAAAATAGATACAGTTAAGTGTAAATGCCTACAAACGTGTAAGCAAAGGAGACAGACATAATAGAAAGATTCACGTCTTCTCTAATAAAGGCCTGGATCTTATGCCATTGATAAGTCCGCCTACGTGTTGGATCTGGTTAACTCAGAATGCAGTTAATCCCAGATTAATCAGCCAGCAGAATTTTTATCAGGATTCTCTTGAGCAGACATATTTAACCCGTTCCCTAGCAACATTAGCTGTATTCCATCTGCAAGGCACTGCTGGTGCCTCAATATTGATATTGGTCTAGTCTATGTTGGCTAGTTTTGGAGCAATACAAAGGAATTTCACTTTTCGCAAACAAACTTTGTTTGCAATCAGACTCTAGAATGTGTCCTCACAGTTTTAGTACCTCATTAGATAATACTAAACAGATTAAAGAGCTTGGAAACCATTTTTTTCTTCAAGAAAGAAAATGGATCCCAAGCCGTATTATGGAGCTGTTGTAGTGCTATTTGGTCAACCGATGGTACCATCTGCCTGTCAGAAAATGCATACATTTCTAAAATGTGCCTTGATAGGTTACTATTATTATTCTTTATTCTGCCTGCCTAGCAAAGCTGTGAGGCGTGGGTGCTTGAGACTAACTAAGTCTGTATTGACCAGTACTCACACGATGAAAAGTTCGTCAGACAGTGTCAACTCAGCAAAACTGACACGTAGAAAGATGAATCCAGTTGAAAACTTTAATGATCAGACTGACAATCTTTGTAATAGTGTACAGCAATGCAGGTGAAAAGACATTAGTTCTGTCCAGCATTGAGCAAAGATGGCTGCTATGTGACCAGTAAGTACCTCAGAACCAGACTGAACAAAAAGGGGTGGAGCTAGCTGGATACAGCAAGGCTAAGGGAACCCAGCAGGAACAAAATAGCTATGAAATAATAGCTGTAAGCAGCAAAAGGCAGATTCAACACTTAACATTAAAATATACAAATAAACCCTGAATCATGGGGCATGAGTGACATTCTTTATTCTTATAGCACCAGCATTTACATTCAGTCCACTCCTGCTAAAGGCATATAGATTCAACTGTCCCCTGTACAGAAGTAAAGAAACTGCACCAATCAAGAAGCAGAGTCCGCAGTATGCAGACGTATAAAGAATACTTGGGATTAAGTACTTGTAAGATAATAAGTAAAATAAAGTACACAGTTTCAATTATTTTATATGTTTATTTTACCAGATCTTATGTACCAAGACTTAATTATAAATAAAGAAATGACTGTCCTTTTAACATCTCAGTAACATGTAAGGTATAGACGTTAGAAACTTGATACAGAAAAAAATATATATATTTATATGGAGAAAAGGTTTTAGTGTTTGTTTCTAGGTGCTATGTAGGGTGTTAGGAGGATAACATCATAAGAGTAAGAGTTATATCATTTTTATTATAAATAAGTGACAACTTGACAATGAAAACTAGCATTATGTTTTTTGTAATATATTTAAATGGATAATGTCAATAATTTGTTTTCAATTTCAATCATTACTCCAGTTATCCCAATATTGCCTTCATAATAATTTTTCTTAAACTTTAAAAGTTAAAAGCATTTCTTCCATTTTCAGCCATCCCCAAGAGCAGCCTGCAATTTTCTGTAATAGTAAATGTAACAGCAGAACATGGGACCATTTACGGAGTGTGACTGTGTTTAAATTTAGCTGCTTGCTTTATTTTTTGCTTTGGAAATATTTTGCAACATTTTATAGCATAGCAAATGCTAGAGCCACATATCGAAAATAACAAGTACTAACACTTACTGAAGCAGAATAACAAAGGTGAAAACACATGGGAATTAATTAAATTCAGCTCTACACAGCCCAGTTCAAAACCAGTGTTTTTTCACTTCCGTCTAAACCTGGTTCCAAAATCTTCACCTTGGTAACATGGCCTCACCAGTTACTCAGTGCTCTTTTTTATAGTGGGAACCGTTTATTAACCCCTTCACTAACAATCAACTGTACTCAATCTGCAAGGGACCTCTTGGTACCCCGATTTTGAGCACAGTCATTATGGTGTTCCACAGAAGCAATGCAAAGGAATTTTGTTGATTGCAACTGAAATTTGCTTTCATTTAGGCTCTAGGACATGCCCCTAAGGTTTTAGCACTGTGGGTATGATGCCATAGCCGTGCAAATTGCATAACAAAGCCAAAGGGCCTACCAGATTCGGAAGCCCCTGAGCTGAAGAGAAGGAGCAGCATGCGTCAAGGAAGAAAAGGTGAGTTAAGTCCCCGAAAATAAAAAGCAGAATCTGCCCAATTAATCAAGGGCAAAAAACATGGGACCCTATAACGTTCTTCACGCAAAAACGCATGCAGAACGCGTGAATTTTTGCGCGAAGCGTTAAACGTTAACGCGTGTAAAACAACGCTGTTATTACAATCCTCGCACATTTTTTCTTCCGTCAATAAATAACACACGTAAAATGGATATGCAAAAACGCGCATGCAGTAACATTGCGCGCAGAAATCAGTGTGCAGACTATTTTTTCACGCGATTCAGCCAATCAGAATTAAGAACCACAATTGTCTCACGTTAAGTTTTTGTGCCTGTCAAAGTCAATCTGCGCATATATGCTGCATCAATAAAAAAAACACACACAACTTCTGAAATTTATTGGTTTGGTGTGTGTAGAATGTGTAACTATACTTTGCTGCATTTTATTTTTTTCCGCTGGTGTATTTGGGTTCGGCCAGGTTGATAGAATTTTCCATTAACACCAGTTTTTAGGACTTGCTAAAATTATGCGCGAAAAGGCTGTGCGTTAAAAAATGTGTATAGATTGTAATATCATCCGCGAACCAGCGCACAAACACATTTGCGCTCACAATGTTAAGTATAGGACGCGCAAAGTACAGTAAGCTCGCGCAGGTTCACCCGCGGTAGACGTATACGCGCTTTTATTGCGTTGAGATTGTAATACGACGTTCTGCGCAAAGGGTTTTGCCCCTCGCGTTGATGCGTTTTTGCGCGGGTGCAAACGTATGCGCGAAGAATGTAATAGGGCCCAAGGTGTTCTATACTTAATAGAGTAAACCTTTAAATGATATAGGCTTTTGCTGTTACTGGTGATCAAAAATGTGCACTATAGATACACAATAGTTTTCCTTTCTTTTTCTTTACTCTTTAATATATTTCAAAGGTTTACCCAACCTTGCGGCAATTCATTGATTAAAAATATTTTGCAATGCTTGCTTTTCATTCCTCTTCCCCCAGGAGAGGGGTTATCAAGATGCTCTTGGTGAAACTGCACCTGAGGCTTGGAATTATGCTGGAGTCCTGACGACAGTAAGCTGTGACAATTACTTAGTAATGTGCTCCATCTCCTGGTTGCTGTTACAGAATAAGAATGCGCATTGACCCACAGGAATAAGAACGTGACCATACTAAAAAATATCTTTTATCATTTCATACGGAAAGGTGTACATATAAAAAAAGATTGCTAATTGTGTAATAATTTTTCTTTGTAATTAGGTCTGACTGGAAGGGTTAAATATATGTTATGTTCGAGTTAAGTGACATCAGTGCGACGGCCAGGGTCTTTAAAACCAGAGGTCTGACTTAAAGAAAGTCAGACCACCGGGGGCCCCCGGCCAGAGAGGTAAGTATGGGGAGGGAGAGGGGTTAAAAGGACCATGACGTACAAGGTACATCCTTGGTCCTTAACGGGATTTATTCCCAGGATGTACCTGTACGTCAATGGTCACTAAGGTTAAAATTGGGTTAAAATTATCAAGTGGGATGTACTATTCAAAGACCGACCTTGAGAAAACAAATTAGATGGAATGGTAATTCTTAGAACAGCAATTATAAGCCCCATAAAAATATTTGGATGATTCAGCTCAACGTAAGGCATACTGAAAGACAATCGGTTTCACTGTAGAAACTGGATAAACTTGGAACCTGAAGATGCATATAGTGAGGCTAGAAAAAGGGAATAGGCCATAACATGCATTGACATGGAAACACTGTGCTAGACATGAACAAACTGTGTTATAAACTGTGGCAAAAGTGTGTACTAGTGCAAACACACACGTAGAGTGATATAATTAAACAGCCTTCCAAAATAATCTAGTCAAAAGTCACTGAATGTGGACCTTTTTTTGTCTCTCTTCCATGCTTACATAACAAAGAGTCCATGGACTAAACACATGCGATTTACTAACCGCTTCTGTCATGCCTGGAAAGTGAGTTTATACTGCAGAAGAAACTCATCCCAGGGACTTTTCATTCAAGTAGGAGTAAACCACTAAACATAGGGAATCAAGATGTAAACTAAGAAAATGCTCTATAGCATAATGGACTGATTAAGGTAAAGATATACAATATATATATATATTTAAAACATAATACCCGTTTTAACCCCTTATTGCAAGGTGGGTGGTGCCTGGCTGTAGGGGGTTAACGCTGGCTGGGCGTTCTAGTACGCCCTGTCGCCAGGTGCTGCGGCGAGGCTCTCCTTCAGCAAGCCCACGCAGAGTTCAAGCTGTCTCGCAGCAGCCAACGGCACATGGCGTGCGCCGACTGCTGGGCAGAGCTGCGGTGGACCATAGAAGTCAACGGGGCATATTAGTACACCCCGCAGCTTCAAGACCCACCTACTGCAGGGTGGGTAGGAAGGGGCTAAGAACGGTGAAGAATTAAAAAGCGTCTTGTACATAGGAGCTGCTTTGTGAAAAATACTGGATGAGAGGAAAAATGTACCAACACCATGCTACTATGTATCACATATCCATGTCCAACAAAGCAATCCCAGGGGTACACACATCAAACACAGACAGAAAGCAGAATTTCCAACCCGATAGACAGCCTGTTATGGTCGGACCTATATGGGTGGAGGATATTGTTTATACACTTTTAGCAAGCAGGAGTCCAAAAGATTTGCACACCAACTTTGAACGTATTTTCAATTTTTAAAACATTTACATATATTTTACCATGTTATTATAATATTGTTGCCATTATTCATTTGTTTGTATCGAGCCAACATGTTGTACAGTGAGGTACAGGGTTACAATAAGTTAGGGTAGTACATAGTTATACAGAAATGAGAGGGCCCTGCATCCCCCAAGGAGCTTACGTTTCTAGATATTGATTCCGAACCAGGTAAATTATGCTCTCCATTTGATACAAAACATGCATTTCTTTTTTCTTATTTTTGTACGGCTTAACCTGCAATACTATTGTTTAATAATTTAAGTTTTAGTACACAGTTTTCAGCAGCCATGATTTCTAACTGGAGGTTTGGAAGCCTATACATGGTCTCCACAGAGCAATAATAAAGAAAACTAGCATTGCCTGTGGATACAGGATGACATTGATTCTCAAACTGTACAACATTGCCAACAGTAATGTGTATCCCTGATAAACATCTCATTCTACTTTCTAAAACCGACTTGTTTTATCCCTTCCACAGTGGAATTCTTCTACTGAATTTGATGCTTATGGCACTCCGTCCATTCCCATGGTGTACAATTCATTTTATATTTAAACATGACAAATCTTTTACAATATTTCATATTTTTGGCAATATAGAACATGGAGCAAGTACAATGTGAAAGTATTTCAAGTGATTTATTCCAACATAAAGAAGCAAAGCAATAACCTTTTTCCAGATCTGCTTCAGTATGTTACAGTCAGAGACTTGTTTAACTTCACCTGTCTACCCAGCAGAGTCAATGCAAAAAAAATGGAGCCCAGAAATGTGTATTATATGGCTTGACCCTTGGGCAAGCAGGAAAGGAGACAAATCACTTGCAGTATGTGCTTAAATCAATGTGATGTTCTTTCTTTTTCTTCTTTAAGATCCGATGTACAAATTTCCAGAAACAATATACTGTATGCAATGATGAAACGTGTTATATTTACAGATTGATGCACTCTAAAGGGGTTATTCAGAGAGAGCCGAACTGGTCCTGAAATTGCATTGTTTAGACCAAAACTGGGGTCTGTATATGTGCAGATTAACCCCTTCACTGCTGAGCCATTTTACATCTTAAAAAAAACTCTTCTTTTTTTTTTTATTTATATTTTTTTCTTTACTTTAAACATGGTCATGCTCTGGCCTTTCTAATGATACCAAACATGTCCCTGCTAGCTGCCAACAGTCAGGATATATTGGGGTTCAAAGGAACCCCTATCTTTCCTTAGGAGTCAATGAGGACGTTCCCCACACGTCCTCTGCAGTGAAAGGGTTAATAGCTGACTGCAAATAAAAGTCATATTTTTTTGTTTTGCAAAAGGCAAAATCACTCAACACCAGGACACCAGGGTTTAAGGCTGGGGCCAGACCAGCGCACTTTTAACGTGCGTTCTGGCGCACATATTTACAGCGGCACTAGCAGCAGATGACGGGCAATGACGGCCAATATACGATGTACGGCCGCACAAAAGTCCGGCCGTGCAACGCAAGTGGAATTTGAACGCATTTTTTTGAGAACGCTGAACCGCTAGTACTGACGTACTGAGTGCGCAGCTGCGGCATAGCGGCGTGTTTGCGTGATTAGGAGATGTCAGACGCTGCTAATGTCCAGCCTACATAACGTCCAGACGCAACAAGAGTTTTATTGACGATCCGTACAAAATCACGCCCGAAAATGCGCGTCGTCTGACCGTTTTTGCGCATTCTGTGAAAAAATACGTCAATGCGTTCGGACGAACTTTTTCACGTTCGCGGGGAAAAATGCTTTCGTCTGACTCTAGCCTTAAAGCTGGTATTCATTTCTGAGTACCGGCTCATTTAGAAGATAACAAGCTACGGGGGAAAAACTCTTTCTCTTCTCGGGAGCCTCAAATTAGTGGCTCCTATAAAGGGGTTATTCAGAGAGCACCAAATTGGCCATGAAATTGCACCGAACAGTGAATTTCCCAGTATAGTGCAATTTCGTGACCATTCGGCTATTCAGAAAGCTGGCAATTTGCCAAATATTGGCGAAATACGGTGACCTTCAGCGGCAGTGTAATTCCCCATAGAGAAGTAATGATTAATCTATTTATAGAACACCGAACTGCACCGACATTTCAGTGAAATGCCCTGATTTTCAGTGGTTTCACTTGACAAGTTTAAACAGGCGAATCCATTCGGTTTCAATGGTAAAAAATATCCAGTTTTTCTTAAATATTTATTGAACCTTTTATACTTTTTTATTTGCAGCAAAAAGTCTAATTTATTTATTTTTTGTAGGCTTTTTTTAAGCAAAAATTTTCATTCCGATTTTTTTAAATTAATTAATTTTTTTGTACTACATGGCGGTTCTTTTTTATTCTGTAACAGACCTTTTTATTGTTATTCATAGGACCACATATATTATTTCCAGGCATTTTCATGCACTTGTTTTTTCTTTTTAACCCTTTCCCTGTGGAAGACGTGTGGGGAACATCCTCATTGACTCCCGATGTATGCGGAGGACGTTCCCCACGCGTCTTCCGCTCGGCAGGGTGGCCAGAGAGATACTCACCTCTCTTGCGACCCCCCCCCCCCCACGGCAAAGCCGGGAGATCGCCTGAAGGGAGGGGTGGATCCTTTAAGATCCCTCTCCCTCCCAATTGGGAGGGTCTACAAGATAAACACAGGCATCGTTTTGAAGGGCAGTGTCATGACGTGATGACATCAGTTAGCCAGGGAACCCCTAGCTGCCCAGGGATTTCCCAAGGAAATCCCCTGGTGGAGATAGGGGGCTCCTTTGGCAGCTAGAAGGTCATGCATGGTGCCATTTGAAAGGCCAGAGCATGGCCTTTCAAATGATACCAAACATGACCATGTTAAAAGTAATTAAAAAAATAAAAATAAAAATTTTGTGTTATTTTTATTAATGCAGCAATATTGTTCCCATTTCAATTATGATGTGAACACTATTGCTGCACTAATGATTATTTTCTATGGGGTGCGTTTGCTAAAGATCACATAATTCCCCCTCTAAAAAAATGTAACAAGCGCACCCCATAGAAAATATAAACGCAAAAACTCGGATGATAAAATGTGAAAAAAAACACTTTACACGCTGTAGATGATTAAAAATTCTAATTTTATTGCATTTTTTGTTATAATATACAGGCAGGACATGACGTATACATATAAAAATTATATATATTATGAATCTGCAGAGTCTGGTGGAAAGAACGATATATAATATGTCTGGGTCATATAATAAAACTTGGCTTCAAAACGCGTTTAAACACGATGAGCAAAAGCGGTAAAAATGAGCTCCACACACAGACGTGAAATGGCTCAGCAGTGAAGGGGTTAAATTAGTTTTAAAAGTTTGTTTTCTTTTTAACCCTGTTTGGCAGCTTGTCGGGTTTATCCGGCGGCTGGTCGGTGGTCTGTTTGGCGGGTCGTGTTTTTTTTTTTTCCGATCGATTTGCCAGTCTGTTCAGCAGACTCTCAAAGGTTTTTCAGATCGGTTCGGTGGTTTTACAACGTTTTTTTGGATGTGTTTGGCAGGTCGATTTGCCAAACTTCGGGGACCCTGCGGTGAATGCTGAATTCACCGCAGGGTCGACAAATTTATCCCGCCTTAGAGCGGCGAATGAGAGAATGCTCTCTGAATAACCCTTTATGAAGTATAAGAGCCGTTAATTTACAGTAAGCAAATGCAAACCTTGTGGCTTGGTTTTAATAGATGCAGTAGCCTTTAAGGTAACGGCTGGAGATGTTTTGCCAAGGGTTTCAGTGGTTAGCTTAATGGCTAGGTTGGAATTGGACTCCCAGTTTTTGGATACTTAATTATACAGAGAGAAAGATTTGGTTTTGGAGATATATGTTACATTGTTTTTCTTTTAGTATATTACAACTCGTACAAGAATGTAAAACAAATCCCTAAGAAATTGAATTATAAATAAAGTTTTCAAAACAAAGACTTCTATAAACTGCTTTTAACATTCCAAGAAAAAAAAGAAATCAGTACAAATACAATTGTTCAATCGACCCATGAAGACATTATTATCTCTGTGCAATCCTGGTCCCTCACCATACCAACATAACAGAGATCTTCAAATAAAATGATAATTATAAAACGGTGAAGAAGAAAAAAGCAGAAAATTTTATTTTAGTTGAGCAACATTGGATCAAACAAACAATGAGGTTCAATGGAAATACAGTTTGAGATTTAAAATGAATAACCCGTTCATTCTTTTTTATTGAGACCCTGCAAAAATAACAAGACTAACCGAAAGTTATTATTATAGAAATAACCACAACTGAAATACTGAAATAAGATTATAGATAACCAATACAAAGAACTACATTTTGTGGATGCAAAACTACAATCCATCCAAACAGACATTTACAGTTTTAAAAAAGAAAGAAAGACAAACTTGAATACGAGAAAAATCTCAATGTATCCTTCCTGGTAAAATACTTTATAAATAAATAAATAATTAGGCAATTGGGAGACAGAAATCAATATTAAAAGCGTTAGGCTGGTGTCAGATGAGCGCATTATGTGCGCTCGTACTGACATGCCTCCTGGCATCCGTCGTAGCATTGTAACGTTGTGGCAGGGCCTCCCCATCGAAATGCTACGACGCGCGTTCGATGGGGCTGCAAAGCGCGATCCTCCATAGCAGGATCGAGTCTTGCAGCGGTAAGTGCACTAACTGCTCTCAGCGAGGTGGCCAGATGGGCGTCAGAGTGGAAGGAACGTTCACTCTCATGGACGTTCCTTGCACTCTTAAAAATGCTTGTCTCACACCAGCCTATGTCTACATCCACGAATGTCGTGATGGTCACAATGGTATTCATCATCCGTGTTGGGAAGAGATTCACAATGCTTCCCTTATGTGTGAGCTATTGATAATGGGTGTCAATCTGGAAAAAAGCTATCCAAGGTGTCCACAATAGATAGTATAGGATGAGGACTACTCAACAGGAATTCTAAAAATAGACTCCAAAAAACAATATTTTCAGAGTCCTTCAGTCATTTTCCTGCCGTGTCCCTCAGTCAGCTCCTGTCACTCCTACCATATCTGTGTCTATTACCTCATTCCTCCTGGTGCGCCACAATCCCCCTTAGCACCAACGTGTTTTCAGAGGACACACTGCACAGAGCCAGCAAGGAACACACTGGCACCACACAGCATGACCTTTGCTGGTGTGGCACAGCACTTCCCAGTGTGTCCTTTGCTGCCAATGTACAGCAGTTCCATCACGTCCCTCCCGCTGTTTAGAATCTTGTCTGGACTTCAAAATCCGGAATAATCCGAAATTCTAAATGATTGCAGTGAAAAGCATTGTAGATAAAAGATACTCAACTTGTACAGCTCACCGCTCACTGCCAGAGTTGGGATGACTGGGTAGGCATTCTCAACCATCAGTACTTATGTTAGTTTTAACTTAAATTCACTTGTATGTTCTTAACAGATATTTGTATGGTGTTTTGGCATCTTGATTATGGAAAAGTGACAACTGCAGGTGTTTTTAGCTTCTTAAAGACATATGTAAATTTTCTAGCAACCATTTTTCTTACTTGGGTTTCATTGATTTGGATTATACCCATAGGTTCACTGTCCTCGTTGTCAGTGGCGTCGTAACGTGGGGGCGGGGGTGCGGCCCGCACCAGGTGACAACCACCTTTTAGGGTGACACCGTCACCCTAAGGGCGGGTGTCTCACCCTCCGCCGTGTATTCGCTCCCTGCGAGCGTCCGAAGCATGCAGCTTCGGCGCTCGCCTGGGGGAAACACGTCACCAGCCAATCGCGGCTGGTCACGTGGCTCCCCCAGGCGAGCGCCCAAGCTGCACGCCGCCGGACACTCAGAGGGAGCGAACACGTGGCGGAGGTGAGCTGGGGCCATTATCCATGAGCTGCTGGGGCAGTATCCATGTGCTGGGGCATTCCATGTGCTGGGGCATATCCATGAGGTGCTGGGGCATTCCATGTGCTGGGGCATATCCATGAGGTGCTGGGGCATATCCATGAGGAGCTGGGGCAAATCCATGAGGTGCTGGGGCATATCCATGAGGAGCTGGGGCAAATCCATGAGGAGCTGGGGCATATCCATGAGGAGCTGGGGCATATCCATGAGGTGCTGGGGCATATCCATGAGGAGCTGGGGCATATCCATAAGCTGGGGCATATCCATGAGGAGCTGGGGCAAATCCATGTGCTGGGGCATATCCATGAGCTGCTGGGGCATATCCATGAGCTGCTGGGACATAGCCATGAGCTGCTGGGGCATATCCATGAGGTGCTGGGGCATATCCATGAGCTGCTGGGGCATATCCATGAGCTGCTGGGGCAAATCCATGAGCTGGGGCATATCCATGAGCTGCTGGGGCATATCCATGAGCTGCTGGGGCATATCCATGAGGTGCTGGGGCATATCCATGAGGAGCTGGGGCATATCCATGAGCTGCTGGGGCATATCCATGAGCTGCTGGGGCAAATCCATGAGGTGCTGGCGCATATCCATGAGGTGCTGGGGCATATCCATGAGGTGCTGGGGCATATCCATGAGCTGGGGCAATATCCATGAGCTGGGGCAGTATATCCATGAGCTGCTGGGGCAGTATATCCATGAGCTGCTGGGGCAGTATATCCATGAGCTGCTGGGGCAGTATATCCATGAGCTGGGGCAGCATATCCATGACCTGGGGCAGTATATCCATGTGCTGGGGCAGTATATCCATGAGCTGGGGCAGTATATCCATGAGCTGGGGCAGTATCCATGAGCTGGGGCAGTATATCCATGAGCTGGGGCAGTATCCATGAGCTGAGGCTTATCCATGTGCTGGGGCAATATCCATGAGAGGAGCTGGGGCAAAATCCATGAGAGCAGCTGGGGCATTATCAATGAGAGCAGCTGGGGCAGTATATCCATGAGAGCAGCTGGGGCAGTATATCCATGAGAGGAGCTGGGGCAGTATATCCATGAGAGGAGCTGGGGCAATATCCATGAGAGGAGCTGGGGCAATATCCATGAGAGGAGCTGGGGCATATCCATGAGGAGCTGGGGCATATCCATGAGGTGCTGGGGCATATCCATGAGGAGCTGGGGCATATCCATAAGCTGGGGCATATCCATGAGGAGCTGGGGCAAATCCATGTGCTGGGGCATATCCATGAGCTGCTGGGGCATATCCATGAGCTGCTGGGACATAGCCATGAGCTGCTGGGGCATATCCATGAGGTGCTGGGGCATATCCATGAGCTGCTGGGGCATATCCATGAGCTGCTGGGGCAAATCCATGAGCTGGGGCATATCCATGAGCTGCTGGGGCATATCCATGAGCTGCTGGGGCATATCCATGAGGTGCTGGGGCATATCCATGAGGAGCTGGGGCATATCCATGAGCTGCTGGGGCATATCCATGAGCTGCTGGGGCAAATCCATGAGGTGCTGGCGCATATCCATGAGGTGCTGGGGCATATCCATGAGGTGCTGGGGCATATCCATGAGCTGGGGCAATATCCATGAGCTGGGGCAGTATATCCATGAGCTGCTGGGGCAGTATATCCATGAGCTGCTGGGGCAGTATATCCATGAGCTGCTGGGGCAGTATATCCATGAGCTGGGGCAGCATATCCATGACCTGGGGCAGTATATCCATGTGCTGGGGCAGTATATCCATGAGCTGGGGCAGTATATCCATGAGCTGGGGCAGTATCCATGAGCTGGGGCAGTATATCCATGAGCTGGGGCAGTATCCATGAGCTGAGGCTTATCCATGTGCTGGGGCAATATCCATGAGAGGAGCTGGGGCAAAATCCATGAGAGCAGCTGGGGCATTATCAATGAGAGCAGCTGGGGCAGTATATCCATGAGAGCAGCTGGGGCAGTATATCCATGAGAGGAGCTGGGGCAGTATATCCATGAGAGAAGCTGGGGCAATATCCATGAGAGGAGCTGGGGCAATATCCATGAGAGGAGCTGGGGCATATCCATGTGTGCTGGGGGCAGTATCCATGAGAGCTGTGGCAATATCCATGTGTGAGCTGGTTTGGGGCAATATATCCATGTGTGAGCTGGTCTGGGGCAATATATCCATGTGTGCGCTGAGGCGCAATATATCCATATGTGAGCTAAGGCGCAATATATCCATATGTGAGCTGGGACAATATATCCATGGGTGAGCTGCTGGGGGCAATATATAACTGTGAACTGGGGCAATATATCCATATGTGAGCTGGGGGCAATATATATCCATGGGTGAGCTGCCTGGGGGCAATATATATCCAGAGCTGCTGGGGGCAATATATTCAGAGCTGCTGGGGGCAATATATATCCATGTGTGCTTTCACTGCCTTCGAACAGGCAACGTACTTGCTGGCAGTTGGCAAAAAGTTGTGTGAGCATATGAGAGACCTCCACAGCAATAAACCTCACAGTAATGTGCACTGTGTGTATGAGCATTCAGTGTTATATGGGAGTACTGATTTAGGAGTAAGAGTAGTTAAAAAAAAATCTGTAAAACTCGGGGGGTGACACCATAAGTTACCGCACCGGGTGACGCCAACCCTAGTGACGCCACTGCTCGTTGTTCCACAGATGAACAGTGCATAACTGTCCATAGACATTCCATGGTGGGAGTCAGATCAGTCTCCACAATCTCCAAAGTGTGTAAGAAGTAGTAAGAAGTAATAAGGGGCCTGCTTCACAGTTGTGGCTCAACAATTTGGAGTTAGCTATGTGACCAGTTTTTAGGGATTTACTTATTTTTCTCCACTCTTACATGTGTGTTTGCAAATGTGTTTGAGAAATACTGGTGGTTCTTTGCTTTGTATGAGCACACTAAACTAATATTATTTCTAGGGAATGTACTGTGAATCCATTTTGGGCAACCCAAAGGTGAACCTGCACCTGCAGCACATTTGGGTTCCTCTACTTACAATGGCAAGGAGATTGCAGATTTCATGGACAGCTGCAGATAACGGTGAAGTATGTTTTTTTTCCCCAACAGTGCTTTTTTTAATCGTGTGAACTCTCAACGCTATATTACAAAGTTGGTGCTAACTTAACCAGAGCTATTGTAATTGTACAAGAGCCATTACAGTCTATGGCGATGTTAAGTTTACAACAGCTCTGGTTAAGTTAGCACCGACTTTGTAATATGGCGCTCAGTAGTTACTTTTTATCAAATTTTGAGAATTGTTGAACATAGGTCATTTAATATCAGGGTTATTCAAAGCGATCCGAATTGCTTGAGAAAGGTAACCGAACGCTGAAAATCAGCGTTCGGTTACCTTTCTTGGCCAGTCGGCTATCCAGAGAGCAAGCAATTCGCCAAATCCTGGCGAATTGCCTGAACATACGGTGCCTGTGTGGTGCCTGTTTGAGGGCAGTGAAAACCCCATGAAAAAGCACTGCTTCGGCTATTCAGAGAACACAAACCAGCAGTGAAAGGTTCCCGAAATGCCCTGCCATTCGGTGGTTTAATTCGGCAAATTTATTCATTAGAATCCCATTTTTTGATTTTTTTTTTTTAAGTTTACTTATTTTTTCTGTAACAGCCCTTTTTATTATCATTCCCTGGACCTCATATGTAAATTTCAGACATTTTCGCTCAGTAGTTTCTTTGCAAACAGTGTTTCACTTTTCAAACATTCATGCAAACTGTTTTTCTAATTTATTCACTTCACTCTGTCTGCGGTCTCGGCTTTTTCCGGCGGCTTCGCTGCGGGTGATCGGCTCCTGCTCGGGTTTTTCCATGGTTTTCGGTGGGTTAATCCAGATGTTTTTGCGGGTTTTCGGCGTGCATTCACTGGGTTTTGCGGTTCGTTTTCGTCGGGTTTGCGGTAGCTTTCCCCTGCAATTCGGGGGCCCTGTGGTGTTTGCTGAATACACCGCAGGGTCACCGAAATGGGATCGGCAAAAGGAACCGAATTGAAGAGAACGAAAAGTCACTGAACGTGCGGTGACTTTTCGAATCTCTTTGAATTACCCTGTATATGTTTTTATATCCACCAACATAGGTTAGGATATATTTGGCCCGGACTATTATTTAACTTCATGTTCCACAGTAGCTGACTGAAAGCACATATTAGCCAACCACAATGCAAACTTTGATAACAAATGCAACATTTAGGAATTTTCTGGTTTTGTATGCTCACTCTAAAATGCAGGGCTTTGTTCAGCATCATAATTCATAGATGACATCACCTGTTATTATATTTCTATATTTATCTAAACTGAATGCTTACATAGACAACTTTTATTCTGTTCACCTTACCTTTTTGTCACACTTGATAGTCGAGTTGATGTATATTTACTGTGCAGCATTAAAAATATGCTGATGCTGTATAAATTATGATTTCACCTGAACAGGTTTCATATTAAAGTTATTTATATTAGTATCTTAAAAACTTTAATATGTGTGTGCTTCCAAGCAGATCATTGGTTTCAAGGCGGTATCCTTTAGTTTACATTTCTTCTATCCTCTATTTTCCAATCCTTTTTCAATCTCCTGTCAATATGGCTGACAATGAATGGTCATTCATCCTGTAGTTCATGCACAGCCTATTGCATTAGTGTGTGCACCCAAAAGTTCAAACACACACACACACACACACACATTTATATATATATATATATATATTTATTAGGGCTGTGCAATATTGACAAAATAATCATATTGCGATTTCTTGAATGAATATTGCGATTGCGATTTTATTTGCGATTTAGCCAATTGTTTTTGCTTTTTCAAACATGCTACATACATTCTAAATGTATTCAGTATTCAGCACATGGATATACTGCCCCAGCTCATGGATATACTGCCCCAGCAAATGGAAATACTGCCCCAGCAAATGGAAATACTGCCCCAGCACATGGATATACTGCCGCAGCAAATGGAAATACTGCCCCAGCAAATGGAAATACTGCCCCAGCACATGGATATACTGCCCCAGCACATGGATATACTGCCCCAGCACATGGATATACTGCCGCAGCACATGGAAATACTGCCCCAGTGTAACGGTGGGCATTAGCACTCACCTCAGAAAGTGTATTTGGATCCTTCAGGACAGATTTCTAAAGACAAAAGACCAAGAATGGCTGTAATCTGATCTCCCAAGCCAGGGAGTAATGGGACAGAACTGAAAGGGCAACCAAGCTTAATTGGCTTCAAGGCCAACTGACCACTTAGTGCAAACACAAATACTCCAAAGAGAACAGATACAGTGATACTTGAACAAAAACATAAACGTGATACAAAACAGAATAGGCAAGATAGTAGAGGACAGACCTAACAAAGCAACTAAGCTCAATTGGTTTCTGGACCAAAATACTGCTTAGTGCAACACACTTCTAGATAAGGACATACAGTGAGGAATCTGAGTATACCAGCCTGCAGGGGAGGCCTTCAAGCAGAGCTGAGATACTGTTTCTCCACAAAGATAGCACAGATACAGACGGACAGACAATATATATATATATTATACAAGAAGCAGGGCAGGACTTCAACTGGACTCTAGAAGCACGCAGAACTGGATGCCTTGCGATTAGGACTCACAACCAGTTAAACGAACATAAGACATGAATCATAAGGCTGAACTAACATAAACATGAACAAGAGAGACAAGAACCATAAAGGCAACACATATACAAGAACGAGAAGTACCAAGCAAAAGTACACAAGGGATAATCAAGAGAGTAGTCAGAAGGGATAGCCGGGTCGAAACGTGATCAGGGTCCTCGGACAGAAACGGGTCAGCAACAGATTAATCAGAAAATACCAGGAAACAAGACTCCACCAAACTAGACACCAAGACAGTCCAAGGAGCACCTTCTCTCAACCTCATTTAAAGGCTGATGGCTCCTTGGACTTATGCTTGACTCCGCCCCCTCAGATGCCGTTTTGCCAGCCCTTACTACTGGCAACAGGCTAGCCAGCGATGCCACCTGGTGCCCTGACCCCCCAGGGAGCGCTGCGGGGCCATGGATGTGACACCCAGCACATGGATATACTGCCCCAGCACATGGATATACTGCCCCAGCACATGGAAATACTGCCCCAGCACATGGAATTACTGCCCCAGCTCATGGATATACTGCCCCAGGTCCTGGATATACTGCCTCAGCTCATGGATATACTGCCCCAGGTCCTGGATATACTGCCCCACCTCATGGATATACTGCCCCAGCACATGGATACTGCCCCAGCTCACCTCTGTGCGCCACGTGTTCGGCTCCCTGTTAACTTCTGGCGGCATGGAGCTTGGGCGCTCGCCTGGGGGAACCATGTGACGAGCCGCAAGAACGTGGCTCGTCACGTGGTTCCCCCTGTGAGCACCCAAAGCACCATGCCGCCGGAAGTTAACAGGGAGCCGAAAATTGCAGCCTTATGCGATTTAGAAATTGCAGGGTCGGAAATCGCGATTCGATTGCGATTGCAATTAATTGCACAGCCCTAATATATATATATATATATATATATATATAATATATACTCACGCACCCTTATGCAAACATGCACACACACACTCACGCATTCAGCCAAAATATATCATTACTCTAGGGGTCATTCACAGAGCGTTGAAATGTCGCCGACTGTTGTTCCCTGCACTTCGGGGAATCAAATTGCTCCACCCTGCGGTGAATTCACCATTCACCGCAGGGCCCCCAAAGTGCAGGGAATCAGCCACTCGCAATAGGAACCAAGACGCCGCGATCGGCCGGAGGTGACTGCGAGAGGACAGCGAGGGAATACAGGAACAGGTATGTAACAGTCCAGGTGTGGCTCGGGGTTACTGCTTTCAGCATTGAAATTTAACCGCGAGCCACACGTGGGAAAACAGCCAGGGGGCTGAATAAATGCACTGATTTTGACGTATAAAAATGTCAAAATCGGACTGACAGGGAGGTTAAGGTCTTGTTGCCAAGCACCAATATTTAGTCTCCTACCTGTATCTCACGATGCTTTATTCACTATTCTTATTTTGTGCAGTGCAGGCAGAAGATATAGCAGCGATTCTAGGAGCAATAGCAGCCTTTTGGATGCAGGGCAAGGGGGCAACGCCGGGCTGAGACAAGGACACGGGTGCCGAATTTTGCACACAGCAGCCTGTTTAAAGAAAAATATCTGCATTTACACACACAGCCATACGTTCACATAACTATATATCCCCTACACCCCGGGGGTATGTAGCAATAAAGCTCCCAGTAGTGTGTGGTATGTGTGTGAGCGTAGCAGAGAATCCACAGCAATAAAAATGCACAGTAATGTGCGGTATGTATGAGCGTGTCACAGAGCTCCACAACAAAACTCACAGTAATGTTTGCTGTGTATGGGCGTATCAGAATCCACAGCAATAAAACTCACAGTAATGTGCAACGTGTATGAGCATGTCATATAATCCACAGAAATAAACCCCCAGTAATGTGCTGTGTGTGTGAGCGTATCACAAAATCCACAGCAATAAAACCCCCTGTAATGTGCGGCGCCTATAATATATAAAAGTTGCCCCCTCTCCTGCTTACTTTTTTTTTTTTCATTTGCAGGGAGGAGGTTGAATTTTGGTCCAGAGGGGGGGTCAAGGAGGGGGATCCCGGCTGGCCGCATCCAATGGATAGCCGGCGGGACCTCTCACCCCCGCAGGCCTGGAGGCAGGTCTGGTGGTCCTGTGCCATGCAATGGATAGCCGCCGGGACCCTTCAATTCCGCAGGCCTGGCGGCAGCCTCCGCTTCTCTGGTGGTCCGTTGGCTGTGGGTGCTGCACCGCGATCTGTGCTTACAGACCGCAGTGCACGTCCCACAGCGAGTGACTGGACTCGAACTGAGCGCCCGATCGCAGGTGCCCTGTCACCTGACCGCCGGCGCTCTGACACAGTCAGTAAGCGCCGGCGGTCAGATGACAGGTCATCAGCAATCGCCGGCGCTCAGCTCGTGGCCAGTCACTCGCTGTGGGACATGCACTGCGGTCTGTAAGCAAAGATTGCGGTGCAGCACCCACATCCGCCGGACCACCAGGCCTGCGGAATTGGATGCGGCCAGCCGGGACCCAGAGTGTTCTGCGGGGTATGAAGGGACCGGCATTAGGGTTTGCCCAGGCACACCCGGCACACCCCGTGCGCACGCCTATGCTGTAGTTACACATTTATATTGCTTCCCTCCCCTATTCTCTTTTTGCCTCCATTTCACTACAGATTCATGAAGGTTCACCTATACTAAATCCACCATTGGTAGCAGCTCCTGGAGTCCTTAGGACAGAGGAAACGACAGAACACACTGTCCTTTGCATCTCGGGATACATGGTAAAGTTAGGATTTTTTAGAATGTTTCAATTGAAGGGTTTTCATTCTATGTCGGCTAGCAGCAAATGAATGGCTCCTATACTTATATATAATGGCTCCTATACTTTGCGGCAGATTACTGTATATTAATGGCTCCTATACTTG
Organism: Leptobrachium leishanense; assembly: GCA_009667805.1. NCBI lineage: Eukaryota > Metazoa > Chordata > Amphibia > Anura > Megophryidae > Leptobrachium > Leptobrachium leishanense. The sequence continues at coordinate 115,542,553 of CM019065.1, read as the reverse complement.
TATAGGAGCCATTAATATACAGTAATCTGCCGCAAAGTCTGGCTTGCTTGCAGGGCCGGCATTTGGGGTGTACGAGCTACCGGGCGCCATGGCAAGAGGGACATCCGGCAGCTGCCTGACACACAGCTTGCATTCCCCACAGCAGCAGACGCGGGAGGCTCATCAAGGCCTAGAGACCACCTGGGCCTCGACCATGTTTAAGGCTTGTAGCCAAAACATTACTGATTTAGCCACTAGGACTGTCTGAGAATAAAGATCCTTTTTTTTATATTTAATAATTTTTATTTTGAGACATTGTTGTCAATACAGCAAATAAGAAACAGCGGCCTCGCAGGGCTCGCCAAGGAATAGTCATAAAAATACACATTCAGTAGAGAATCAAAAAACCAAAACCGGAGCCTCACTAAATGAATCAAGGTGTTCCAGGGACAGAGAAAAAAAGAAAAATACAAACAACTGAGGAGGGGAGAGAAAAGGAGTGGGGAACTGCCCTTTTATAGGTGACAATCCTGGCACACTCCAGGGACCAGGTGGGAGACCGGAAGCAATTGAAGGGGTCACTTGGCCGGGAGAACCAGGGCCAATAGGAATGGGCAGAGCTATGGTAGACACACCATCAGCGCTCCTCCTGGGTCCCTACACCGAGGGGGAAAAAAAGGGGAGGGTATACCCTAGAACCCCATCAGGTCACAGAAACAGTCTCCGGGAAAATAAACAGTGAAAAGGTGAAATAAAAAACAAAAACAAGTCATCTGCAATGCCACATAAGAAATAAAAAATAAATGTCAGCTGAACATTCGTCAGAAGATAAAAAAGGGAAAGGAAAGAAAAATAAAATGCAATAGTCATCGGGGGCAAGACACAAAAATGAGGAAAACAAAAAAGAACGAAAAGAGTGGGGTTCTCTTCAACCCGTGTCCAAGAAGATAAAAAGATCTTTATCTATGATGTCCCTTGAGTTGCCCATCGATTGGTGTTATTGAGCATTAACCAGGCCCAGTGCCCGCCTGGGCCTTGACCAGGCCCAGCTGCCGTGGGGGGCTCGACCAGTGCGGTTGTGTGACTGTGGATGTGTGTGTGGATGTGTGACTGTGTGTGTGGATATGTGACCGCGTGTTTGTGAGTGGATATGTGATCGCGTTTGTGTGGCAGGATATGTGGAGCTCTGTGATACTCATACAGATCGCACATTACTGTGAGTTTTATTGCCGTGGAGGTCTGTGATCCAGTAATGTGAAGTGTGTATGAGTATCTTAGAACACTGTGTCATGCCTCAGCCCTGAGAGCCTGCTGTGGCCAGCCTGGGTCACTAGCTCCCCTTACCTGCTTCCCACTTAAGGGTTAACTCCTGTGTCTGAACCTGAGGTTCTGCATAAAACCAGACCACACCCTCCTTCCCTTTGCTCTTTCATTTTGTGTATTCCCTTCCCTAAAGAGGTCCTGAGAGCTCCCTCTTGTTTATTTTCCTTGTCTCCTGATTGATTCCACTTTGCCGTGTATACCAGTATTGTTCCATCCTTGCTGTGTCTGCATGACCTGGTTCCTGCTTGCTGGAAGATCCACTGCGTGGCCCACTATCCAGTGGGTTCAGAGACTCTCAAGTGGCTCCCAGTCCTCCGCTCTCTTCTAGAGGTAGACCTTCTATCAAGGTACTGTTACCTAAGGCTCCTGCTTTTCCTCATAAGGATCCAGAGAGAGAGACTACGTGGCCCACCATCCACTTGCCATTGCTTGTATTATGTGTACCGGATTCTACAATACAAGCTTATTGTGCCAATACAGCCTCCATTGTCTGTTTGCCTGCTCACCCCCAGCGCTTGGGAATATATCACTACACAGAGGCTGTGCCATGGCTCCTTCATGGTGCGAGCCTGACACGCTGCATAATAAAAAAAATCAATATATGAGCATATCACCGCGCTCCACAGCAATAAAATTGCAGTAATTTGTTTTTCAGGGGGCTAAGCATGGGATGTTTTAAATGGTGGGAGGCATTTGATAAAGGGTCATGGTAGGGGGTGTGTCTACTGTGGGGAGCATTGAAGATTTCACACACAGGACGCCCAAAGGCCTGAAGCTGGCCCTGCTTGCTTGTTATTCAAGCTGGAGTCATTATCATTTTGGCTCACTTGGAATCTGGCTCCTTTTGTCTTGTGGGTATGTGGAACTTGTAACCACAGAGATAAGGGGATCTAAAAAGCAATCCCCTACAGAAATATATGGGGTTTTTTTGCTGATGGTGGCTTGGTGACATCATTACACCCACCAGTATCCCAGCAAATGCAATTATATTACCACTGTATTTTGCAATATATTATGCAGCTGTGGTAGTACGCAGTGATTGGCATGAGAAATGGAAAAATAAGTGACCCACAGGAGGATGGCATGATGACAGGGTCTGAATTCTAAATTGAAAGTGGGCAACGTCACCATCCTTTTTTACTTCTTTTATGAAAAGTTTACCCCAAATAACATTGCTGGAAAGATCAGGTAACTCTGCAATAACAACTCACTTGACCTAGTGGGGTATATAGAAGTGGCGATACAGGGTTCCAAAAGGTCCCCTGCCTCTCCACTACATGGATTTTGGGGGCTTTTGTTTCTGATGTCCTCATGTCACTGAGTTGGTTGGGGCACTAGACAGCCCTGGATCAATATCACGCAGTGGTAAAAGTGACAGTGTTTTGGACTCTGCAATTTAAGGGGAAATCCACATTTGCGTCCCCAGTGTAGGGGTTCATGATGAGCTTTTCATCTTCCTGTTTTTTAACCCCGTACCTTGATGTCCATGTCTGACTCTGTCCAGAACAGCAGAAACCACGTTCCATATAAACAGGTCAGTAATCCTATCATTCCAGGGGCCAAACCACAATTAGGATTTAGCAGCACAGGAAATGAACAGGAAAGGGAGGAGCTGGCTGACTACAGCCAGACTAAGGAAACCCAGCAGGGACAAAAATAACAAGAAAGATAGGAGCCAGCCACAAATGGTAATTCAACACAGAACTCAAAATAATAATAAAATATAAGGACTGAGTCTTGGGACATGACAGTGCCTGATTTTATTCTGAAAAGAATACCATCTCTGGAAGGCCTTGGTGTTAAGGAATTGTTCTTCAGCACAATCACTTAACAGATAAAGCAAACCCCACCCCACCAAAAACTTCATACTCACTTCAGAACCCTCGGTGGAGAAAGCGGTGCTATTCGCTGCTTCCTTGCCCCGCGGACACACTGGGAACAAATAGTTTAAAGTGTTATTCTGCATATCCATCAGCTGTCCTGGCCAGAGCTTTCCATGATCACGTCCGTCTACATGGAGTCCTATGAACTCCAGGAGCTGATAACATGATAACACCAGCGGCTGCGAGCTACCTCTGATATCACCCTCTCGGCTCATAAGCATTACGACTTGAGCTGCTCAGAAAGTGAGAAAGTTTAACCCCTTGCCGCTGCAGGATGTTCTAAGCCGTCCTCACCGCGGGAGGACTTTGAAGACGCAGGGAGTATAGGTACGCCCCACTGTCTTCAATGGGTCGCCTCGTAGCAGACCTGCGTGCCATTGGCTACAGTGGGACGGCCTGAACTCAAGCCGTCCCCCTGCAGTCAATGACGCGCCATGCATCAGCTGTCTAGACAGGCTGAATTCAGTGGCCCGGGCAAAACCTCGCCGGCATTAACCCACCCCTGATGGGTGACGCTCACCCATCGTTATGGAGTTAAGTGAAGCCACGAATGTAAAACGGCTTATGCTAAAGTGTTCCATTTGCGTCTTGCCTTTAACAGTTAGGTTGTGATCTAGCCCCAAAAGTTTCAACTGCTAAATTGTTTATTTTACCAGACGTCGGGCCCTATTACATTCTTCATGCAAAAACGCACGGTAAACACGTGAATTTTTGCACGAAGCTTTAAACGTTAAAGTGCGGAAATCAACGCTGTTATTACAAACCTCGCGCATTTTTTCATCTGTCAAAAAATAACGCGCGTAAAACGGACGCGCAAAAACGCGCGTGCAGCAATGTTGCGGACAGTTTTTTCACGCGATTCAGAATTAAGAACCACAATTGTCTCACGTTAAGTTTTTGCGCCTGTCAAAGTCAATCTGCGCATATACTGTATGCTGCATCAATAAAAAAAAACACGCACAACTTCTCCAAATTTATTGGTTTGGTATGAGTAGAATGTGTAACTATACTTTGCTGCGTATTTTTTTTTTGGGCTGGTGTATTTGGTTTCGGCCAGGTTGATAGAATTTGCCATTAACACCAGCTTTTAGGAGTTGCTAAAATTATACGCGCAAAGGCTGTGCGTTACAAACTGCGCATAGATTGTAATACCATCCACGTACCAGCGCACAAACGCATTTGCGCTCACAATGTTAAGTATAGGACTCGCGAAGTACAGTAAGTTTGCGCAGCGTTCGCGCAGGTCCACCCGCGGTAGACATATACGCGTGTTTGTTGCGCTGAGATTGCAATACAACGTTCTGCGCAAAGGGTTTTGCCCCTCGCGTTAATGCGTTTTTGCGCGGGCGCAAACGTATGCGCGAAGAATGTAATAGTGCCCTTCATTTGTTAAGGCTTAGTTTACAAACTATTAGCATAACAAATAAATATGACTTAGTACTGGCATGGTAACCACACACAAAAAAAATGCAGTACAACCACCTTTACCCACACTTTGCATTTAATGATGTCCGTATGTAAAATATTGAGGAATCCATATAGAAGAGAAAGGTATTATATGCAGGCAGTCTTGTTCTATTTTTGACTTGCTGTCTGATACTATGTTACAAAATAGTATTTACAGAACAAAAAAAAGCATTTTACCAGAACACTTGCGCATACACTACTGCTCACAAATGAATACTAAAATAACACTAAGAGATGTCAATGCATGACAAATATTGTCACATCACAATATTATTTACAACCTGATGTCAGCATCCTATTCTAGATAACCCGAGTCTTTTAATAAATATCCTTTGTTCCCAACCCACATGTAAAGCAGGAGTCATGCTCAGCTCTTGTTTCCACTCTGCCTGTTTGCTCTGATAGCTTTGAACCTTAATTGGTCTTGTCTTTTCAGAGCTGTGGCGTGCCCTCACCTGCTGGGTGTAAAATATGTTATTATCTTTTTTGGCAACTATGCTTCTTGCAGTGCAAAAAAAAAAAAAGGAGCTGCAAAGAAATGACATTGATAGCATCCTGTAAGAGGTAGAAATAATTGAGATTTTCCTTTGAACAGCTTTTGACAAACATGCATTTTTTAAATCCTTGTATTTCTATTTATTTAATCACTGTCCTTATAGAAATAGCTAAGCAAGCAAACCTAGCTGCAAACTTCACAACAAAATCTAAATGTCCTTCATGACTAACCTTTGGATCTACAGCTCTTCAGAGATATAACTGCTGTGATCTGTGATACTAAACTATAGAGTGGCAGAACCTGGGGTGCGGGTAATTGGAGGGTACACTCTGTAAAGAATTTAGAGAAAAAAAGAATCTACTAAACACTGAAATGCTGCATTACGCTATCGATATACCACCAGTGCTACCTTGTAGCACAGATATAAATATGCCTTCCAAAAACTATACATATTTTTATAATAAGTAATTTCAGAGGTCACTGCACGGTTTCATTAAAAACAAAATATATAAGGAAACTTCAAATGAATACTATTAAATTTCTTATTCACCCATAAACACTGTATTCTAGCAGGTCATCAGTATAGAGAGCTCACAATAATAAAGTCGACCTAGACATGCAGACGATCAGCCAAATATTTATTCACAGAGCGCCATTATTGTAGCATCAACAAACTCTGGAAAAGTAAAATCCGAAGAACATCAGGGGAAGCTTTTGTGCGGCTTCTCCTGTTACCCTTTGGATAATAGTTTTCTGAAATGTTGGTGTCTGACAGCACTGCAATTCTGGTGATTTTCTCTGGTATTTGCAATAACGGCACACTGTGGCGCTTTGTGAGTAACCCCCTAAAGTCTTCATACTGTATGTTCAGGACCATTGCACATTTCTAATGCAGTTTGTGTTTTTAACCCCTGCGGTTCTACATAATTTTGCATAATGGGGTTTGTGTGTATAAAAAAAATCATCAATTTCATCTATTAAATATATCAAGAACATAACAAGCTAGAATGCAAAACAAATATATTCAACAGTAAACACAAATATTAATGGTACCCTGCCTCTTCACGTACACTGCTGTTATATCATGGTTATATCATGGTTTTATACTTTTTCTCCCCAAAATGTTGTGTTAAAACCTATCACTTGTGTTGTGTATTAAGTCTTAAAGTCAAAGTTTTAAAGATATAAACATAACAAATGCGTGTATATATATTAGAAAAAAAATGTCATCTGCGCTCATTTCTATATATTTCCACGTGCAACAAAACACTGTCAGAGTTTTTAGTTTGCTTAAATGGCCATTGAAGCGTAAGCTCACTCGCCCCATCAAAGCACCTCTCGGTAGAGTGACTCCTAACCAATGTACCAAAAGATGCTCCTCTGCGCAACTGCATGCCCTCCTGCTGCTTTTCGGTTAAGGAGAGGCAGAAAAATGGTGGGTTTTATTTATACACGCACCAAGCACTTCCCATTTGGGGTTGAAAACAAAACATGGAAAAAGGAACAGCAGCAAAAATGACTAACTGGTGTTACAACATAATATACAGTGGCAAGAAAAAGTATGTGAACCCTTTGGGATTACGTGGAGTTTTGAATGAATTGGTCTTAAAATGTGCTCTGATCTTCATCTAAGTCACAACAATTTGAAAAACACAGTCTGCTTAAAATAATACAACACAAACATTATATGTTTTCATGTGTTTATTGAACAGAACATGTAAACATTCACAGTGCAGGTGGAAAAAGTATGTGAACCCCTAGCCTAATGACTTCTCCAAGAGCTAATTGGAGCCAGGAGGGAGCCAACCTTGAGTCCAATCAGTGTGATATTATTGGATGTGTTGCTGAAAGATGTCCTGCCCTTTAAAAACACACACCAGTTTTGGGTTTACTGGTTTCAAGAAGCACTGCCTGATGTGAACCATGCCTCACAGAAAAGAGCTCTCAGAAGACCTACGATCAAGAATTGTTGACTTGCATGAAGCTGGAAAGGGTTACAAAAGTATCTCCAAAAGCCTTGATGTTCATGTGTCCACGGTAAGACAGACTGTCTACAAATGGAGAAAGTTCAGCACTGTTGCTACTCTCCCTAGGCGTGGTCGTCCTGTAAAGATGACTGCAAAAGCACAGCGCAGAAGGCCTAATGAGGTAAAGAAGAATCCTAGAGTGTCAGCTAAAGACTTACAGAAATCTCTGGCACATGCTAACATTTTTGTTGACACATCTACAATAAGGAAACCATTAAATAAGAATGGAGTACATGGGAGGACACCACGGAGGAAGCCATTGCTGTCCAAAAAGAATATTGCAGCACGTTTGAAGTTTGCAAAAGAGCACCTGGATGTTCCACAGCACTACTGGCAAAATATTCTGTGGACAGATGAAACCAAAATTAAGTTGCTTTGGAAAAAACATACAACACTATGTGTGGAGAAAAAAAGGCACAGCACACCAACATCAAAACCTCATCCCCACTGTAAAACATGGCGAAGGGAGCATCATGGTTTGGGGCTGCTTTGCTGCCTCAGGGCCTGGACGGATTGTTGTCATTGATGGAAAAATGAATTCCAGAGTTTACCAAGACATTTTGCAGGAAAACGTAAGACCATCTGTACACCAACTGAAGCTCCGCAGAGGATGGGTGATGCAACAGGACAATGACCCAAAGCATACAAGTAATTCAACATAAGAATGGCTTCAACAAAACAAATACGCCTTCTGGAGTGGCCCAGAGTCCTGACCTCAACCCGATTGAAATGTTGTGGCATGACCTTAAGAGAGCGATTCACATCAGACATCCCAAGAATATTGCTACACTGAAACAGTTTGTGAAGAGGAGTGGTCCAAAATTACTCCAGATCATTGTGCAGATCTGATCGGCAACTACAGGAAACGTTTGGTTGAGGTTATTGCTGCCAAAGGAGGGTCAACCAGTTATTAAGTCCAAAGGTTCACATACTTTTTCCACCCTGCACTGTGAATGTTTACATGTTCTGTTCAATAAAAACATGAACACATATAATGTTTGTGTTGTGTTATTTTAAGCAGACTGTGTTTTTCAAATTGTTGTGACAGATGAAGATCAGAGAACATTTTATGACCAATTCATGCAAAACTCCACGTAATCCCAAAGGGTTCACATACTTTTTCTTGCCACTGTACATACATACAGATATTTCCATGTGCAACAAAACACTGTCAGAGGTTGATGGGGCGAGTGAGCTTACGCTTCAATGGCCATTTAAGCAAACAAAAACCTCTGACAGTGTTTTGTTGCACATGGAAATATATAGAAATGACCAGAGATTACATATTTGTTTTCTTGTTATGTTTTATACTTGAACTGGGTTGTTCCTCCTAGCTGTTGCAGCCGCTCTGAGTACAGGCACGACGGCTGATCCCTGCCACCGTGCAGCCTGGGGAAGGGGGGCTGGAATACGCAGCACAAAATAATTTATTGTGCTGCCTGTGTGTGCGAGTAGGCGGGTGGAAATTTTGAGCCCTGGTCTTAGGATCCCTAAGAGCTTAGTACATTCAAACTGTAATAGCAGTGAGGGACAGGCAGAGACGGGAGATTATCGCTCACTTATTACCATAAAATAACCTGGCTCCTAACTGTTTTAGCTGGCTCCTAGATTCAAAGCAAATTTGTCAAGCCCTTATCTCTTTCAGTTACAGGGAGTGGGCTAAATCGCTGGAGGTTGGTATCTTGGGAGGGAGCCAGTCCTGGGAGGCATGGAAGGATTGAGACAAGCAGCAGAGGGTAAGGCAAGGGCTGTGCCCCCCTGGAACCAACATGTAGATGGTTGTTACTCCCCGAAACCACCCTGTTTGCTTACCACTGTCCACTGCTATATGCTCTTTATTGTCAGGAACAATGAGCAATTCTACGTGTTGCATTTGTGGAATCAAGAGACGGAGCTTGTTCTAAAACAACACATTTATTTTAGATTTTTCATTCTGTTTTGTTTCTGCCACTGAAGAAGCCTGTGTAACAGGTGAAACTGTGTTTGGCTTGCTGTTAACTCTTTGATTTATTTATTTATTTAATTTTGTCTTAACTTTCATTTAAATTTTTTTTTTCTTTTTTTTTTTTTCCCATTTTTTTTTTTCCACTGGCGAAAATCTACACTTATTTATCTGTTGACTATATTGTAAAGGTAGCCAGGAGGACCATTTTTGGGGTAAGCAGGTAACCCAATAATACCTGATACGTCTCCATTTGAGGGCTGGCAGCTCTCACTCTGTGTGAGTATGAGCAATTACGTATATTACTAAGCTTTCCCTTATCAGACAATATTGCACCATATACGCTTTTCTGTGTTTTTTTTTAGGTCCTACGTGTAAGAAGACTTCACCTGGTATTCTGCTTAAAGCCACCTGCCAAAGTGGGGCCACTTTTTCTATAAGGGACACTTCCAATCTTGTGCCTTTCCTCTGGGGACTTCTATGAAGTGCTAAACCCACACCCACCATCCCTTTCACGATATTTGTACTGTGGATATTGGGAAGTGTCCACTGGGGTGGAAGCGAATCTAGGGGCAACTAAGCGCCTGGGGAATTATTTTTTCTTTTTACCTGAATTCTACGTGTTGCATTTGTGGAATCAAGAGATGGAGCTTGTTCTAAAACAACACATTTATTTTTGATTTTTCATTCTGAAACAGAGAAATAACTCAGGTTTTTTACTCTGGACTCACTGATTCTCTTCCACTGCATTCGATGGCTGTCTCTGAACTACTAAACCACTGAGACATGCACATGGCACAAATTATAGTCGCTGTGGCTGAGAAACACAGCAATCGCCACCTGCTGGTAGGAGGTTAAGGCAGCAGCAACAGAGCTATTGACAATTCAGTTATGGGCTTGTCAATAATGACAAAATAAAAAAATGCTTATTGAATGCTTAATACTTCATTCTGCATACTGTATTCTCTTTTGGGGTGTGATGTGTTTAGTACACAGAGTGCCACATAGGTCCTGTCATATGACCCAGGACATACTTGGAAACGAGAGAAATCTCAATGTATCCTTCCTGGTAAAATCCTTTATAAATGAATAAATAAATAAATAAATATGCCTGCACACAGAACAGTGTCAGGGTTATTCAAAGAGAATCAAAAAGTCACCGCACGTTTTCGTTCTCTTCAATTCGGCTTGATTCAGCGATCCCATTTCTGAGACCCTGCGGTGTATTCAGCAAGCACCACAGGGCTGTCATAGGGCAGGGAAAAGCCACCGAAAGCCTGCCGAACACTCACTGCAAAACCCAGGCGCATGCACACCGAAACCCGCAAAAACATCTGGATTAACCCCGCCAAACACGCCGGAGAAACCCGAGCAGAAGCCGATCAGAGCGCAGAGCAGCCACCGGAAGAACCCGACACTGCAGACGAATGGAGTGAAAAAAAAAAACAGTATGCTTGAATGTTTGAAAAGTGAAACGCTGTTTGCAAACAAACTACTGAGCAAAAATGTCTGAAATTTACATATGAGGTCCAATGAATGATAATAAAAAGGGCTGTTACAGAAAAAAGAAAAAACGATTTAGAAAAAAACCCTAAAAAAAAAATTTGCCCAAAAAATCCCAAAAAATGCCTATAAGATCCTAAAAAAATCTATCATAAAGAGACTTTTACTGGAGAATATTATAATGAACGGTTTATTAGATATTGACTTAAAATGGGAATATTTTTAACATTGAAGCCTATGGGATTCTCCTGAATAAACCTGTGGAATTAAACCACCGAACAGCAGGGCAATTCGGCAACTTTTCACAGCTGGTTTTTGTTCTCTGAATAGACGAAGCATTGCTACTCTATGGGGGTTTCACTGCCCTCGAACAGGCACCGTATGCGCAGGCAATTCGCCAACATTTGGCAAACTGCCTGCTCTCTGAATAGTCGAATGGCCAGGAAAGGTAACCGTACGATGAATTTCACTGTTCGGTTACATTTCGGCCACAATTTGGATCTCTTTGAATAACCCTGATAGTATTTTAGGAGCCACAGGTAAACATTTAAAAAGAAATTTAAAAAAACAGAAACTTTTTTTGGCAAAAAAATCCAGAAAAATGCTTAAAAGATTCTAAAAAAATCTATAAATAAAGAGACTTTTTACTGCAGAATATTATAATAAATGATTTATTAGATATTGGATTAAAACGGGAATATTTTTAACATTGAAGCCTATGGAACCCTCCTGAATAAACCTGTCGAACGAAGCAACCGAATGGCAGGGCATTTCGGCAACTTTTCACTGCTGGTTTTTGTTCTCTGAATAGACGAAGCTATGGGGATTTCACTGCCCTCGAACAGGCACCGAACAGGCACCGTATGTGCAGGCAATTCACCAACATTTGGCAAGCTGCCTGTTCTCTGAATAGCCGAATGGCCAGGAAAGGTAACCGAACGCTGAATTTCACTGTTCCGTTATACCTTTCGGCCCCAATTCGGATCTCTTTGAATAACCCTGTAAGTGTTTGACACTCTACAAGGATCAGAGTGCATGACTGTATCCTGAGATCAGTGAAGAGGTCTCCTTTATGGAAACGGATTATCTGAGAACCTGCAAATGATTCTACATTGATTCATTCTGACACATTAACACACATCTGACTTTGTTACTGAATGCACATAACAGCAGCATTATACATTCTCTAAATAGGATCACGTTATCACACACACTCCAAACCCCTTTTAACTGAGAATCTAACAAATAGGGGATTCGTTGACAGAGGGTGGTTAAGAGAACACTCAGCGGGAAATTGCTCCAGTGTCTGTTGTTGATCTGTCTTTGTATGATAAATCATGATCAACGCAGACAAATGACTGTGCCAAGGTTAGAGAAAGCAATGAGAGTTAAACTGAAATTAGACAGTGGATTAGGTGAGGATTATTCCCCTTGACCTGGCTTTCTGCACAGCAGACAGATTACATGAGCATACACTGGTAAATAAAACCAGCAGATCAATAATACAGCTTCCCTCCCGTTTATAGAGAAAAGAGAGGCTTATTCCTGACATTGCTATTAAGTCTTGTTTGGAAGTCTAGGAAAATAATCTTGGTAGGTTTGTGTACAAATATCCTGCTGGTGGGGGGTGAATAGAGAATGAAAACAGAGAAAATTAAATATTTAATCCTTCTATTGTATATTCGTTATTGTAGATGTTATTATTATAACATATGCATATTTTTGTTACATATATGCACTGTATACATTAAATTGTATACAATACCAGCACTTTGTTACTATAAAATTTGCAGTTAATGAATTGTTTATACTGTTTAAAACAATGTGAATGTGTTTTTAAATGTAGGGAAATTATAATAGATAGCCATGAAACTCACTGATTAATGATTCAAGAGGATTACATGCTGTTTCAAGAAATGGACCAGTAGACACTGCTGGATAGAATGTTTCTTTAAGGAGTGTATGCCATTGCCTATGAAGCTATTAACCCCTTCACTGCTGAGCCATTTCACGTCTTAAATAAACCATGTTTTTCTTTTTTTATTATTATTTTTATTATTTTTTTCTTTACTTTAAACAGGTCCATGTTTGGTATCATTGGAAAGGCCATGCTCTGGCCTTTCTAATGATATCAAACATGGCCCTGCTAGCTGGCAACAGTCGGAAGATATTGGGGTTCAAAGGAATGCCCCGCCTCCACCCCTATCTTTCCTTAGGAGTCAATGAGGACGTTCCCCACACGTCCTCAGCAGTGAAAGGGTTAATGCACCTTCATTATGTAGAAGGAAATATTGGCACATTATACAGTAATGGAATAAAAATTATATGTTACATTAATTTTATATTGTCGTGGCGTGCGTGTACATAAATGTTCTGCATGGCTACGTGTGTGTATGCATTTCTAAATGTATGACTATATGTGTGTATATAAACGTTTGTATAAATGTTTTGCTGTGTGTGTGTATATAACTGTAAACTTTATGTGTGGAGTCGTGGAGTGTTTACAATAGTATGGAAGGTGTTTATCTAGAAACCCATACAGATACTTTTGAATGAACGCCAGAGAGGTAAGGGTGACCATTGAATGTGTAAGCTTGGATATTGGCACATTCCTAGTGGAGAAACCAGAAGGCATTTTATGATCTGATACCGGCAGGGTTCTACTCCATCCATCAATATAGCGGTCAAACGGATCTCCCAAGGATGTAAAAAAATGCATGATTTTATATAAAGAGCAGAAGGCGTGACGTGGCGTGGCTTGGCGTAGCGCTGTGCACTCTAATACAGGAGGATCCTGTTTATAAATTGAATGTCATTGACCTACATTAAATTAAGTGCTAAGTTGCTAATCCTTGAGCATAACTCCCTGCATGAAAAAGGTCGGTTTATGTTCAATTTACTTGTTGTTGTTACAGACATCTTGATTTGTGATCTTGTGACTTGTGTGTCAAAAAGTGATGCCTACAGCATCTATAGCTTGTTCAGGATGCATGTGTCACTTTTGCTCACATCCATATTTCTTGTACCGAGTGTCTCATCACAGATTGCTGTATTGGGATCACTTGACTAATTGTCATGGCTCACGCCGCCGCAGGAAGGCCAAAAACAGTGCTATCCCATGTTGACCACTCTGGCAGCCCCTTCCCTGCCCTCCTTACACAATGGTTCCAGGCCAGGTGTTGCCTCTGCCCTGTTTCTTGTCCAGGATCACTGGAGTCCACTCCAAATTTCCTGTCATCTCAGTTTTGGGCTGTCTCCTGGACTCCCTATGTATGGGAGACACACCCTTCCTCCTATGCTTCAACATTGAAGCCAGTGTGTGTCTGACCTGTGTGCCAGTGTACCCGAGATCCTGCCTTGAAACCCATCCATTACCTTCCAGTATTTCTATCCTGTTTTCCTGTGCCCCGCCTTGCAGTTTTGAATTTCCTTTGTAACTGAGCCTTTACTAAGGACTTTACAATGCTTCTGCCAGCTGCCCGCCAACACCCTTGCTACTGAGACCCCTGCCATGCCAGGGCCCTTTCTTGCGGTTGCCCATCCACTCCTGTGTCCTGTGTGACTCCTTGCATCCTCTCTCTCTCTGTATCCCCAGCTTCTGTTGTGATCTGTTCCCATTCTACTACATTGCCCACTATCCTTAGTCTTCCTACCTGTTCTCCTAGTCAGCTCTCTTCCGGTGCCACCCCTTTTGTCTCTCTCCTGTATTTAGTTCACCCATCTCCCCTTTGTGCTTTGTTTCCTTTCGCTTCAGCAGAGCTAGGCTAATTTGTTTTGCAAGTCTTGAACGTGATTCCATGTGGGCTGTGTAGGTTAGCACACACATGTGGGCTGTGTAGTGTCGCACACACCACTGCAGGTGGGTACCAATATTTATAATGATGAGGAGTTCATGTCTCTGGTGGGTGGCTGCAGCTCATAGTGACTATCAAGCAGAAATTAGCCCATGGGACATCACAACTCTTGCTTTATTGAAATTTTGAGGGTTAGTTCTTGTTGGCCAATATTTTAACTGCAAAAGGAATCTGTGGCTAGAGACGCTATGGGATGTATAAAATAAATCATTAGTGTTAGCAAGTTGGAAGAAAGAGGGGAAAGGAGTATATGCTCATCCTTCAATAATATACAATTCTGGCAGGTATACATCTAATATACTGTGGGCTCTATCATCTGGTGTGAGCTAACCCTAGTGTCAGCATGTTTTTGTGTTAGCGCCAGGTAAATTCAGTCTAGCGCCTGACCAACAGATAGTTTGCCTCTCGCTAGAAATGGGGAAAAGCACTTAATGTGCGTTAATTTGTGATTTGTAGTGTGGGCTTACTGTACTTACTGCATCCTATACATAATATGGGGAGCGCTAGAGATCACTTACGCTATTGCAACAGATCGTTTGGTCCCGGCGCTAATTTCTACACAGACGCTAATCGTAAAAATATACCTACTGCTCAACCCTAGTGTTAACTGACGGAAAGGAAGACAAAAGGAAAAAGAAAAAAGGTCCTTGCACCAAATTAAAAGTCAATTAACAGGCAATGGAAAGGAATGCAGCACACATGTTCTCTTGGCCCCAGCACCATAGTAATGGATCTGGTCAGCAATGTCGCTGCTATTGCAGTAGGCTATAATACAAATGTATCCTAAATCTAATATATTGCCTAATTTTAAACCTTTTATGCTGGGGGTTATTCATAGTATGTAACCGGTTGAGTATAAGGGTTAGGACCATGTTTAAAGGGACACATAGATAAGTCTTGCCCTGAAACATGTATTATTTATATGCTGCAACAGGGCAACTATTGTTGCTCACCTGGCCTTCCTTTTTGATCTATTAAATGCAGTGTAATGATTCTACCTGCTGTTGGGTGGCATTTATCATGCAATGCCCATCAGCCTTAATTAAAATGTGTGCATATAAACAGGGCCAGTGCTCCCACTAGGCAAGCTAGGCAACCTCCTAGGGCGCACTGCCACCTAGGGGCGCAGCCGGCCCCAACCTGGGTTCCAGTAGGCAAGACTAGTAGATGGTCTTGCCTAGGGTGCAAAATAGTCTAGCACTGGCCCTGCATATAAACATGGATAATTCGGCCACCTTGGAGGATTTTAATAATGCAGGGGTGTGAGGGCTCTTCGCTGGATGTGTTCATACTTAGGTATGAAAAAAAACACTTCTATCCTGTACACAACCGCATTAGCGCTGGGTCTCAGCCCGGGTTTTAGCGTTTCCCTAGTGCGCGCTAATGAATCTTGTACACTGACAACCGTGAACAAGGCAATCTGTTGGTGGGTCATCAGGCTCTACGTTTTAGCGGCTCGCAGTAGGTTTTTCATGTAACGTTGGCGCTTTAGCTCACACCAGGTGATAGTGCCCTGTGCATCCACATCAATCTAGGCCAGGGGTCAGCAACCTTGTCTCTCTAGATTTTCTGTAACCAATTTCTGGTGCTCAGTCACTCACTAGGTTGGTGGAGCTTCATGGGAAATGTTGTTCCAAACATCTGGAGCGACAAGATTGCCGACCCCTGATCTAGGCTTTTTGGACAGAAGGAAAACAAACTATAGTTATAGAATTTCCACTTTGAAGTCACAAAAGCATTAAAGAGTCTGAGAAAATTAACAATGGCATTTGCTGTTATAAGAGTGATTAAAAGAAGTATTGAACCTCAGCAGGGGAGACTGTGATCAGCATTTTTGCTCCTAATAGAGTACTTTACAGGAAGCTGTGACTTATCTATTTATAAAACAGTGTGGTACTAACTCCTGCAGCTTGGACTGAATAGTCTTGAAAAACGTAATAGCAAATGATTTTTGAATAGAAAGCATGTTTTCAAGTACACTAAAAGAATAATATTCCTTTTTTTCTGGGAAACTTAGTAATTTCATGCTAATTGGTGTTGGGTTTCCAAGGTAGTCATTGGTAGACCAAAATCTGTAACTTCCTTCAATAAGATGTATGCCAAGAGAGGTAGTACATTAACAAATTGCACGTCTCAGCAGAATGATGAGTTTGACTGGATAGTTTGTTCAAGAACATTAATGTTGAATTCCACTGATTTAAGGCTGGTGTCAGACGAGCGCACTATGCGCGCCCATACTGACGTGCCTACCGGCATCCGTCGCAGCGTTGTGATGCTGCAACGGGGCTGGTCACACGCTTGAGCATGTGCACGAAATGCGTGTGTAAAAGCGTCTGCGTACAAAGCCTCCCCCGTCAAAACGCTAGATGCACGTTGATGGGGCTGCAAAGCCCAATCCTCCATAGAAGTATCACGCTTTGCAGCCCTGAGCGCACTGACTGCGCTTAGCGAGGTGGCCAGACGGGCGTCGAGTGGAAGGAATGTCACGGATGTTCCTTCCATTCTGAAGTGCGCTCGTCTGACCCAGGCCTAAAGGGATCTACTTGCAGTGTTTAAATGAAGTCTAAACACATTCAATCTACAACCAATTGCATGATCCCATTTGGATCTTTAAAAAGGGTCAAGAAATAATGACATTCACCTATTTAACTGGTTTTATAAAGCCTGACGTAGTTTGGGTGCTGAAGTTGCAAACGTGAAAATCAGGGGTATTTCAACAGCGACAAATGCTGGCATTTGACAAAAGGGAATCCAAACAGCAGCAGGAGAAGCTTCACAATGAAGCCTATCCTGCCATTGTTTGGATTTCCCTTTTTGTTCAACATTTTCATTGATTTGATTTTTGCCGGTGTAACGGATCTCAATACCTTGACTGGGTATATCCAATAATGTCAGGACCGCTGGCCCACCGGCGCCTGGTGTGGCTGCCTCCCCAGCGCTTCGGCTCGGGTTGCGGCGAGGCAACCTGCCTGGGTGTCCGGTGGTACCTCGCGGCCAAGGGTTGTTGGCTCACCTCCTCAATGTGTCACCAGGACCCAGGAAGGTTGAGTACCGGCTCCCCTACCACCGGCTCCCCTGCCGCTCACTGGTGGCCTTCACTGCAGCACCAGGCTTCAGGCCTTGCATAGGTCTCTGACCAGGGGCGCGTGACTGGTCTCCAGAAAAATGGCACACAGGGCGCGGCGCGCGCCGATGATGTCACAGGTCTCTTATTGAAGGTGGAGGAGTCACAGTGTTTAAAAGGCCAAAGTGCCTGTCCATCATTGCTCCATTGTTGAAGCAGTTTCCCCTTGCTTAGCTCTGCCTATTCATCGTTGTTCTTATTTGTGCATGACCCAGTTAGTGACCTCGACCATTGATTTCTACCTGCCTTCTTTGTACCTTCACTTCCAACAACGTCCTTTGAGTTACTCATCAACCACCACAGGGATAGTCCTGATAAATAATGTCGTTCCATGCAGAAACTCTGGTCTCCCACTAGCAATCTTTCATGCTTTCTCCATACCTTGGCCAAACGTAAGAATGGGTAAAGCACTCCTCAGACATGAGAAAGGACTCAGTAGTGGGTAAAACAGACAGACTTTAATGAAACCTATCAACCAAATATATACAGTGCATGGAGAGATCTGGAGAACAGAGGAAGATGACACCCTGGTGCCCACCTCCTCTTCCTCTGGTTCTCCTGAGAGTTTGGCCATAGCCCAAAGTTCAAGCACAAAGCAATAGAGTACAATGCAATCGGAAGCTGGGCATGCACATTCACAACATACTGATAGAGGGGGCTGGAAAGAGCTCTCATTGGCACACAAAAATACAGATTAAACAGGTAATACACATTTTACACAGAAATTAACAGCAACCATAAGTGTATAAAAACTGAGGACAGCTCAAGGGTGTTTCATCACAGCCAGTGTTTACAACTTCGACAACCACTGGCACTCTTTCACCCCCCCTATGTATTTATCTATCTACGTACATACATAGACTTACTTCTAGAATAGACTATGGAATCAATCCGCTATTTAAATTGTTGTACAAAAAGCCTTCAGTTATCAAGTAGCATATGGTCGAGATGTAATATACAACATGTGTTATTATTTATAGATTTATATAGACAATTATACAGTTTTTACAAGATTATGAAGGTAACCCTTTGAACTCCATAAACCTATCGGTGGTGCTCATCCTCTATGCTTCTGATTTTGGCTCCAGTAACAAGTAGAAAATGGACAAGGGAAACGTTATTTATTGACACCCGACAGACCACTCCATCCTAATGATTAATAGGTAAGTTGTAATTCACTAATGGAGAAAAACCACTGTGCTTTATTAGATGCTTGTTTGCAACATTATTCTATTGGGAAATGCTTGCCAGAGAGAAACAGCCTTGGTTTTGATAGTCAGAGCCGTATTATTCACAAGTAACTCGCTCACATTAACTGAAGGGTATAGAACAGCAATCGAACTGTTCTATCGAACCGCAGTCAAAGATGCTGATGTGTTTAGGATTATGCTTCATGGAGTTATATTGTCTTCATTTGGCAATTGGCAATTCATTTTCCATATGATGACAATCTAGTCCCATAATAACATACGCTACTTTAGATAGGGTATGTAAATTTGACCTGAACGGCAGAGGAACGTTCTTTCACCACTGGAAAAGGCACACAGCCAATAAACTCCGGCTACGTGCACATTTAAGATTTTGACCCCTTTTTTTTTCAGACAAAATGATTTGACCTACTTATGTAGGGTAGGTAATATAAAATGAGAATATCCGGTATAATATAGTGTAAAAGTATACATTTTTACTGTATCTTTCATATACAAGTTGCAGAATTGTTTATCTTTCTAATTCATGCTTCTTTTCAGACAGAATATATATTTATATCTATTTCTGACTCCTGCAAGTTACCAAAAAATAAAACACATCTGATTTCTTTATTTAAATATGGTATATATCTTGTAATACAAAATCTGTGCATATGGTTTAGGTTTATTGTGAGAAAAAGCAGGTTTGTGAGGGTCTTGAGAACGAGCAAAGGTATTGGCAGTGGCCTGCTCTACGGTGGGGCCCGCTCAGTTCTCACAAGAGTTTTGCTCGACTGTGCCATTACAGGGACACCTGCTCCATATGCAAATCAGACTGCTACACCCAGAAAGGGTGGCCAGTACTGAATGCCAAGGACGAAATCCCTGCATGACTGATGCAGTAACCCATTGTTAGGCCTCGTCAGGATGGCTTAGCTGACAACCCTCTAGGCATCTCGAGTAAGGGGTCCATGTCTGATTACCCTGTATACTTATAGTGAGAAAAAGGGGGTTTGTGAATCCTGAGAATGAGCAACGGCACTAGTGGCCTGCTATGGTGGGGCCCACTCAGGTCTCACAAGGGTGGTTTAAGTTTAGCTTGAAAATGTTAGGGGAGGAGGGGGAGGAAGTCGTCCAGAGAGAAACGCAGAAGGATCAAGTGTACATGTACAGAGTTAAAAGCAAAGAACAAAATCTATCCCATGACACCCACTAATATATAAGCGAATAATATAAAAAAAAGTCCTCATTTGATTCACTCAATCATATCTGAACATACAGATGGTTTCTTTTTTTCAAAACTGGTGTTCACCAACAGTCTTAGAACAAAGGGAGCTGTGCAACATATTAAAACCATCTGTTCCTATGTTTAAACCACACCATGCCTAGTGTATGTGTGTGTGTGTGTGTGTGTTATATACAAAGAACATGGAATATTCTTGAAATGTAGCTAGGAAACGTCCATTATAAACAATTTTCAAGTTCCCCTCTTTGCACAAAATAATCATTCTTGTGAATGTAGATTGGAGAAGTTTTTTGGGGATTTTTAACAGATTTTTTAATTATTTAGTAATTGTGCGTATGCAAAACAAATCTCTACAGTTTAATCAATTGCACTTACAGATGTGTTAAAACTATGACATACAACAGAAAAAAAATCAATAATAGGAAAATAAATGGAGCAGGGGTTGCATAGTCTAGCCCTGCTGATTTTGCTGGTCTACGATTCCCAGAATTCTTTGAAAGCACCAGATGGCAAGAGAATCATGGACGTTCTAGATCAGCAACCTCTGACTGAACCAGAAAGTGACATCCCTAAACTCGAGGAAGATCCAAGCACCGCTGACTACAATTATAGTGGGTATTGTGCTGAGGAGCAATGTGTGGTTTTACATTTTTGCCAAGTTGTTGTCAAGAAGTACGAACAAAAATATTTCAAAGAAACCCTTCCAGTGTGTAATATGTATCTACTGCAATTTACAACATAGTAGATACATGTACCAAACCCTGTGCTCCCTAAAATTTAAGTTTCTCTGAAAGTGCAATATGGAATATATACTATTGCACTTTGTATCATTAAAATTACAAAAATCTGGTCTTTGTCTCCCCAATGGATTTGATACCAGCCCTGATCCAGGTTGGAGCTTGAAAGCCCCCAGTGGCTATGGACCTCCGGTCAGGCACGAAAAGAGACATACTGGAAATGATGGATGAGCTCTGGGCTCTGTGGCATGAGATCTTCCATGCAGAAGGCATGAGGTATGATTGGAGCCCTGTGGTCAACCCTTAGTAGGCCTGGATGTCAAGAGGCATGGTCCTGAGACGAAGCGTACCAGTGTCAGAGTGGAAGGCAGGCTGTCCCCTTACAATGTGGAGAGGCATAGGTGTGATGATTTATCACTAGATGCCCTGGCAGGAGTCTCCGGAGGGTCCTTCCTTTGAAGAGATGTTAATTCCCTCGTCGTCACAAGCTGTCTAGGTTCCAAGTACAAGACACCAGTCAGTCTGCTTCACCCTTTTCCTTGGCATTAGAGGCAATTGCTGCCCCAGTGGGGAATTCATTCTCCTTGACCTGACTCGGGTTTTGGTCAACAAATCTTACAGCACAGGATAAGTCCTGTAATGCATCTCAGGACTTAATTTATTTTAATGTTTAATTAACATGTAAATCATACCAATAAAATATGCATTTTCCAAGATGCCCTCTTGTCTAAATCAAATGCTAGACATCAAATGAAGTTCAATTTTATTTCAGGTTGTAACAACAACAAAATGTCTGATCTGTGGGAGCAAGGTGCGCTGGGATTTTACTGACTATATTAAAATATGTTTTTATACACATACATACATATATAATCTGCTGGAATAGTATTCTCACTCATGGGTGCAGTTGTTATGCATTATACTGTATGTCTTTGGATAATTGACTTTGACTCAATAAAACATATTAAATAATAATAACAGACACCCACCCACTGCAAAATCTTTTTTTTTTATTTTTTTATTCATTCCCTTCAAGGAACATGACGGCGTGTGTATTATTCCAGCGGCTGTAAATATCCTGCAGATTGGCAAGACAGAAAATAAATCTATAGATGACAACTCAAATTCTCTGCATTTCACTGAGCAATAATTACCAAGACATTTTTTTCATGGGCTTTGCTAGCACAGTATTGATTATGAAGAAAATATTTATTGTATAAAAAGTGCGGCATTCAAGGTTCTGACGGTTTATGTTTTATAGCCTCTCTAAACCAGGTATTAAAACACTGGGCTTGCATTCTTTGTTAGCTCTGATTACTGCCCCAAACAAAGGCTGATTTTAAGACCGTTGAGCCAAAAATTATTGGAGAGAAAGGGACTCGAGGGATGGAATAAATAATGTAAATGCAAAAAAACAGTGTATTATGGCACTGTTATATCACAGGTGCAAAGCAATAAATCTCAAAACAATGCATCTTTAACATAATAACAAATGTTGTTAAAAATCACTACTTGTATTGAAGATATTTTGCTCTAGTTCTAAATGACATTTTTATTGATATAAATAACTCACAATATCTGCTTTAATATCAGGTTTATGCACAAGTTCATATTTATTTGATACTGCTCTATAACCATGGAGACACAGGTTCGAATCCCAGCAAGAGCAACTCGCCAGTAAGTAGGGTTTGCCACCTGTCCAGTTTTCACCTGGACAGTTCGGGTTTGTTATCATGTGTTCGGGTTTCAGCCTCCCTCCCACCCGAACACATGATTCAATCCTGATCAGGCCCGGACTAAATACCAGTGAGTGCCTGTTTGAGTGGATACCTGTGAGCACCTGTGCCTGTGTGTCTGAGTGTATACCTGTATGTACTTGAGTCTGCGTGTATCAGTGTTAGTTTGTGTTTGAGACTCTTGCAGTGTCTGACCCACCCACATGAACGCCATCAGATGGAGACCTCAGTCATCGTTAATACGCAAAATGTGTATACTCTACATAAAAAAAATGCAGCGTTTCAGTGTTCGGGTTTGGCTTGAAGGAAATGTGGCAACCCTACCAGTAAGTGTCCTTGGGCAAGACACCTAACGGTACATACTCACCACCCAGGACATACTTGAAAACGAGAGAAATCTCAATGTATCCTTCCTGGGAAAAAAACTTTCTCAAAATTTTATATATATATATATTTATTTCGGTTGGGGGGGCAGAATTTAGAATGCCAAAGCAGCACAAAGCCTTAAAATAATCCTGCAACAAACCGACCGTTTCTTGCTTCGTCGAATGTTTACAGGATGTGGCAGTGAAAAAACAGTGAGCAGATTTTATGTGAAATCAACAACAAAATAAGTGATAACTTTTGAATCGCATTGACAACAGTACCTAACGTAGAATCAAAAGTGTTCACTATTCCCTCAAAGAAAAAGATGCACTGCCCGGCTGATTTGGTCCTGTCCCTTAATTCTTATGGATGTCAGATGTCCAATATTTAACCCCTTCACTATCATGATTTGCACTAAAATCAATGATAGGAGTCAGCGGCTTTATGGAAAATCATTTTTCAGAAGCCATTCAGTGAAAATATGCCTGGAAATCTCAAGGTTTCTTTTTCTGAGGGAAGGACAGCTAAAGTTCCACTGGTGGGAGTTAGAGATGCCTTTCTTACTACAGCCACAACCCGGGGCCTGTAATATCTGGCCAACCAGAAAGGGTTTACAGGTTTCACTCTTGTGCAATGCCCAGACAGACAAAGAGCCCCAAATATAACTAAAAGGACTCTGGCCATGGTTACTTGATAATCGAGATCAGACATTATTTAGGTTAGTTATCACTTGCAAGCATATTCAGTGATATGTGTAGATTTCTATAGGAAAGAGCTGAGTAGTTGACAGTCAGTTAATTCCATGTTTATTTTGAGTTTGCATCTATTTAGCTGTATTTGTTTTTACATTTCTAATCCATTTTTAGTGTTTTGTCTACATAAAAATATGAAAAGTGGTGCCTTTTTAGCCTGGATTGTCATCTATTCCCAACTGCTGTATAAGTATCTGTAGCTAAAAGGAAGCGCCACGTACATTGGCTTAATAACTTTTCCCTAGGGCAGGTACTCATCAATATCAGACAATCTGAACTTTATATAGGAGTGTAGTGGTATGATAATGTATCTGTGTCACATGTCTATGTGTGCTTGCAGGGAATATTTGTCTTGGATACAGTGGAATCTGGGTGGAGTTCCTGCACGGATACAGGGGGTTGTTTGAGCACACAAATACAGATGTAGCACACAAAGAGCCATATTACATAGTTGGTGCTAACTTAACCACAGCTGTTGTAAACTTCCCAGAGCCATTATTTGGCCATATTACATACTTGGTGCTAACTTACCCAGAGCAGTTGTAAACTTAAAACCATATTACAATGTTGGTGCTAACTTAACCAGAGCTATTGTAAACTGAAAACCTCCATAGGCTATAATGGCTCTGGGAAGTTTACAACAACTCTGGTTAAGTTAGCACCAACATTGTAATACTGCCCTAAGTGTTTGTGAGAGTAAGAAACAGAATGTATGTTCTACCAATCTCAGGCCCTATTCCACTCATGCCGTTATATATAACTGCTTCACCTGTTAAAGTAACAGTTCCAGTTCTGACCTTGTCACAAGAGAAGCTTGCAGCTCGACCAATGTGGCTCCTTACTGTAAATTAATATTGTGTATAGATGGCATTAATTTGACCCTAGATTGCAAAAATGACCTAATCTGTCATAGCTCGTTTTTCTCCTTTGTTATTCTTGAAATACCAACTCCCAGAACCAGGTGTTAAGTGACGTTTGTTTCCCAAAATCACTTATCACATTAAAGTAATCTCTCCCAAAAAAATCCCAGATTAACCTCTGATCCTATGCTGAAGAGGGTGGCACAATCCACTGCTTCCTCTCACTATGTGCAGTGAGAGACTGAGAATAAATATTTCCCAATATTCTTTCATACTTCCTTCGTGGCAGCTCTGCGACCCTGCTCGTGTGAGCTCATACAAAGCTAGCAACCCTCGCTTATGGACTCTAGAACCCAATATCAGTGACAGTGTGCGGCACCACTGCCGGTACCTGTCTGCAGTGCTTTATAATGCCAACTCCAACTGCTAATACAGTGGCTAAGTCAGAATAATTACAGTAACAGGGAACCAGTAAGAGATAACAGTTGGCATAATTTTTGCGCACCTTACCGGCTCCCATTTACCAGCAACAATGGAATAGGGCAACTAGTTTTCTTATTCCCTCCATTTTGCATTAGTCTATCCCCTGTGTGTGTCACCATATCCCAAAATCTCTCTTCTTCCATGCCCATCACAGCTTAATGTTTCTCACAAATGTGCCTCATATCTACCCCTCCTTTTAATATCACAATTTAAGACTTCATTTTGTTCTTCCCCAGTCATCTCATATCCTGTCTCCGTGTTACCAGCCCCCATGCAGACCGACCAAATCACACTTTTTTTCCTTAGCCTCCTGATCATCTGACAGCTCTAGACTGTGACCCAGTTTTCAGACGGGCTAAAAGAAAATGCGCAACGATCGCTTGTGTTAGCCTGGCACACAAATAATGGAAATACAGGGTGAGCCAGTCAAACCTGCATTTTTGAAATGACTGTAAAAAATAAACGGATGAATATTTCAAAATTTTATTGTTACTATCTTAATGTACATTAAAAAGCATTTAAGAAACAACATTCACTGTTTAAAAATAACTCCAGTAAGATGGTGTCCTTCCCGATTGAGACATTCTTGTAGGCGATTTCTGAAACAGCCCATCGCATCACGGAGCATACGCTGAGGAATTCTCTCGATTTCCAACCGGATTCTCCTCTTGAGTTCCCCAAGCGTTGGAGGTCGTTGTTCAAAGACTTTACTCTTCAGGTACCCCCACAAGAAAAAATCGCACACTGTGAGGTCGGGCGATCGGGGAGGCCAAGAAATTGCTCCATTTCGGGATATCACCCGATTTGGAAAAACATTGTTGAGAACATTCATGCTCACACGGGCTGTATGACTTGTGGCACCGTCTTGCTGGAATAAGGTTTCATTGTTCATTCCATGTTGACGAAGCTGAGGAATGAAGAACGAATGCAACATTTCCGAATAGCGTTGTGCATTCACAGTAACTGCTTGCTACCTGTCATTTTCAAAAAAATATGGGCCTATGATTCCCAATGAGGACATTGCGCACCAAACTGTTACCTTGCTTGAATGGAGTGGTGTTTGATGGAGTTGAGGGTTTTCATCACTCCAATATCGGAAATTTTGTTTATTCACAAAACCGGAGAGATGGAAATGTGCCTCATCGCTCATCCACAGGTTGTGAACAAGGTCCTCGTTTTCATCAAACATGTCCAACAACGTTTGACAAAAACGCCGTCGAGCTGCAAAATCGTTTTCATTCATAGCCTGAACAACCTGAATTTTGTATGGGTGATGGTGTAAATCTAACCTCAAGATTCTTCGGACGCTCGTGTTTGCCATGCCAAGCGCAGCACTCTGTCGACGCGCCGATCTCCGAGGGCTTCTTTCCACAGCAACTCTCACGCGGTCAATATTCGCGGGAGTTCGCACTGATCTTGCACTGCCACCCCTTCTGCTTCTCGTTTCACCAATTGCTTCAAAGTTTGTCACCCACAATTTGATTGAATTAACAGACGGCACTGGCTTATTTCGATTAATTTGAAAACTCTTCCGGAAACGACGCTGAGCGGCTGCATCACTACCACTTTGGTAAAACGCTTTCACAGCGAATGAACGTTGTTGTTTAGACCACTGCTCCATGACGACTGAAATGCTTAGTTGTGGGGGACACAATGTTAACCTTGCTAACTCGTTCCGCCCACTTTCACGGCTCTCCCGCCATTTTCAAAAATGCAGGTTTGACTGGCTCACCCTGTATTAATATCAGGGCTTTTTAAACATTAGCACTTATGAATCAGCATGTAAGGTTTCTGTACCGGTTGAGTACCGGCTGAGCAGGGGTGTGAGCCCAATGTGCAGTAATGCATACACACCAGGAAGGACGGAGGTGGATTGCAGACTGTAGACAGTTAGAAATGCTGGAGGTAAAGGGCAGGAGAAAACAGGGTGTTTTTTTTGGAAGGCACAGGGGTTCTTGGTAGGCATGATATTGGGGAGCAGGCTGGGAGAGAGCAGATTAGATTACAGGAAACAGGAGTAGCAATACACGGACTTGCCTGAGTGAAGTAAAGAGCTACAATGATAGAGCACTGGCTGATTGGATGTGTAGCCTTTTATTAGGGGCAGCCATTACTTAATTAGTCACATGCTAGGGAAGGCTAGGAATAACAGGGCATCACAAGAAAGCTACTGCCCTGGTAATCAAGGTACAGCACAGGTTTGGGCCTTTTTGCAGCAGCGATGGCGTGATCCATGACACAACATCTCTGATTGCACATGACTCACACCCTTCTGATTTCAGACCTACCAAGGTGGACCAGTCTGTCCATGATATTTTTTTTTACATAAACTACATCTCTAGGTACAGCATAGGCCTAATATTACTGCTATTCCATAGTACGGACTCTTGCTCAATTGTTGTTGTTGGTCAATAGATACAGAGATTTTGGATGAACTATCACATCCTTGTGTCCCCTTCCCACCTAAACAGCATATAGATATACCCCTCTGCTGCTCCCACGCACCACACAACTTGCTATACTGGGGAAATGAAAAATGAGAAATATATTATAAAGTAGGAGGCAATTTGAGTAAATGGTATTCGAGGGAAAGAGAAAGATTCCAGCATACAAAACGAGGTAAATAATAAATGACCGAGCAAGATGAGTTGATAAGGGGTTAAGAGATTAATTTAATCGACCAACATAAGATAAATGGGGAAAGCCGAGAGAGAGTAGGAGGTTGGATGAGAAAAGAGCTATGGCAAGTAAATCATAGGAGGATAACAGATGATAATAAGAATACGTAAAAAATATATATCTAAATGGGTTTTGGGAGAAAGGCAACTAGATATGAAATGATCGGAGTGAACTGAAATGAAGGATAAAAAATGCTGTTAACAGGAGGGAAAAATATGAAGTACATTTCACATAAAAATTGAGGGCTGCCGGGACATGGAGAGGTAGAAATCCCGTGGACCATTTGGGGAAAAAATCATGAGCATTTGCCTGGGCTGTAAAGTAAAAAAAATTGAATGGATATGTTGACTGCTGGTAGTGGGACAATGTGTGCAAACATTATGCTGAAGCATAAGGAGGGACCTACTTCTTTACTCTCTGACAGCTAAGCGGATACAGCACTGCACTTTTCCACCAGGTCCTCATTGCGTTGCAGATGGTGGGCAGGATACCACTGAGTCACAGCTATGGAAACCTATACCAGTGGAACAGTAATTCCAAATAAGACAGCAATTATGTGTGCTGTAGCTCTGGTCACGCAGGGAAATGCGCACATGGACAATTCAAGGTGGAAATTGCCTTCCACAATAAAGTGCAGTTGAGTCAGATGTTAGCAATAAGCTGGTATAGACGTAAACACAGTTATGGTTCATTAGGTTCTGAATAAAGTTAATGCCTATGGCCTTTGCAATAAAATTGTTGTCTGTGTGTGTGTGTGTGTGTGTGTGTTCGTTTTGAATTGAGGGCATGGGCTTGTATGAGGTTTCAGGCCAAAACACACAGCGATTAGGCAATAATGAGGGACCCAATGCATGACCAGAGAGAAGAGGAAGGTCGAATGAAAAAAAAAATGCATTCTGATTCTGGTGTTCATAATCATAGCACACAAATAATCTCCGTATGCTCACAGATACTCTGAAAACATACCACCCTGTATCCACAGAAAGAAAAGACATACTACACAAATACATTCTCTTCTACTTATTTAAGGTGCAACCAAACCCATGGCCCCCAACACCACCTCTGTGTGTTGCTAGCCGTCTTAGTATTTTTAAGGGGGACAGCCAGCAACCCTACATTATATAGCTAATAGCGTCGACACTGTTTTTCTGGTTATGTTTGGCTGTGTATATATATATATATATACAGTGGCAAGAAAAGGTATGTGAACCCTTTGGGATTACGTGGAGTTTTGCATGAATTGGTCATAAAATGTGCTCTGATCTTCATCTAAGTCACAACAATTTGAAAAACACAGTCTGCTTAAAATAATACAACACAAACATTATATGTTTTCATGTGTTTATTGAACATAACATGTAAACATTCACAGTGCAGGGTGGAAAAAGTATGTGAACCCCTAGCCTAATGACTTCTCCAAGAGCTAATTGGAGCCAGGAGGGAGCCAACCTTGAGTCCAATCAGTGTGATATTATTGGATGTGTTGCTGAAAGCTGTCCTGCCCTTTAAAAACACACACCAGTTTTGGGTTTACTGGTTTCAAGAAGCACTGCCTGATGTGAACCATGCCTCGCAGAAAAGAGCTCTCAGAAGACCTACGATCAAGAATTGTTGACTTGCATGAAGCTGGAAAGGGTTACAAAAGTATCTCCAAAAGCCTTGATGTTCATGTGTCCACGGTAAGACAGACTGTCTACAAATGGAGAAAGTTCAGCACTGTTGCCACTCTCTCTAGGCATGGTCGTCCTGTAAAGATGACTGCAAGAGCACAGCACATAATGCTTAATGAGGTAAAGAAGAATCCTAGAGTGTCAGCTAAAGACTTACAGAAATCTCTGGCACATGCTAACATTTTTGTTGACACATCTACAATAAGGAAAACATTAAACAAAAATGGAGTACATGGGAGGACACCACGGTGGAAGCCATTGCTGTCCAAAAAGAATATTTCAGCACGTTTGAAGTTTGCAAAAGAGCACCTGGATGTTCCACAACACTACTGGCAAAATATTCTGTGGACAGATGAAATCAAAATTGAGTTTTTTGGAAAAAACACACAACACTATGTGTGGAGAAAAAAAGGCACAGCACACCAACATCAAAACCTCATCCCCACTGTAAAACAAGGCGGAAGGAGCATCATAGTTTGGGGCTGCTTTGCTGCCTTAGGGCCTGGACGGATTGTTGTCATTGATGGAAAAATGAATTCCAGAGTTTATCAAGACATTTTGCAGGAAAACGTACGACCATCTGTCCGCCAACTGAAGCTCCGCAGAGGATGGGTGATGCAACAGGACAATGACCCAAAGCATACAAGTAATTCAACAAAAGAATGGCTTCAAAAAAACAAAATACGCCTTCTGGAGTGGCCCAGTCAGAGTCCTGACCTCAACCCGATTGAAATGCTGTGGCATGACCTTAAGAGAGCGATTTACACCAGACATCCCAAGAATATTGCTACACTGAAACAATTTTGTGAAGAGGAGTGGTCCAAAATTACTCCAGATCGTTGTGCAGGTCTGCTCTGCAACTACAGGAAACGTTTGGTTGAGGTTATTGCTGCCAAAGGAGGGTCAACCAGTTATTAAATCCAAAGGTTCACATACTTTTTCCACCCTGCACTGTGACTGTTTACATGTTCTGTTCAATAAAAACATGAAAACATATAATGTTTGTGTTGTAATATTTTAAGCAGACTGTGTTTTTCAAATTGTTGTGACTTAGATCAGAGCACATTTTATGACCAATTCATGCAAAACTCCACATAATCCCAAAGGGTTCACATACGTTTTCTTGCCACTGTATATGTGTGTGTTTATTATTGCAGAAACCACCTGCACATCATAGCAATTCAAAGAATTGCATCCCAGAGCTCCTGTGCCACATTCCCCATATGCAGCAAGGAATTCTGGGTAGGATATGCAAAGGACCTCTGTCTCACTTTTAAGCATGCTGGATCTGTTATTACACAGAACCCTAAAATCACTGCTATGCCACACTGTGGCTTTCTAGTAGAGATAAGGTTTATGCAACTGGTCATACCCACTCCTAGAACAGCGCTGTATCAGGTTTGTTGAACCCTCATCAGCTAGGAGGTAGGCATGACAAGTATATATATATATATATACAGTCAGGTCCAGAAATATTGGGACATCGACACAATTCTAACATCTTTGGCTCTATACACCACCACAATGGAGTTGGAATGAAACAAACACAATGTGCTTTAACTGCAGACTGTCAGTTTTAATTTGAGGGTATGTACATCCAACTGATTTAGGACTTACAGCAGTTTGCATATGTGCCTCCCACTTGTTAAGGGACCAAAAGTAATGGGACAATTGGCTTCTCAGCTGTTCCATGGCCAGGTGTGTGATATTCCCTCATTACCCCAATTACAATGTGCAGATAAAAGGCCCAGAGTTCATTTCAAGTGTGCTATTTGCATTTGGAATCTGTTGCTGTCAACTCTCAAGATGAAATCCAAAGAGCTGTCACTATCCGTGAAGCAAGCCATCATTAGGCTGAAGAAACAAAACAAACCCATCAGAGAGATAGCAAAAACATTAGGCGTGGCCAAAACAACTGTTTGGAACTTTCTAAAAAAGAAGGAACGCACCGGTGAGCTCAGCAACACCAAAAGGCCCGGAAGACCACGGAAAACAACTGTGGTGGATGACCGAAGAATTCTTTCCCTGGTAAAAAAAACACCCTTCACAACAGTTGGCCAGATCAAGAACACTCTCCAGGAGGTAGGTGTATGTGTGTCAAAGCCAACAATCAAGAGAAGACTTCACCAGAGTGAATACAGAGGATTCACCACAAGATGTAAACCATTGGTGAGCTTTAAAAACAGGAAGGCCAGATTAGAGTTTGCCAAACAACACCTAACAAAGCCTTCACAGTTCTGGAACAAGATCCTATGGACAGATGAGACCAAGATCAACTTGTACCAGAGTGATGGGAAGAGAAGAGTATGGAGAAGGAAAGGAACTGCTCATGATCCTAAGCATACCGCCTCATCAGTGAAGCATGGTGCTGGTAGTGTCATGGCGTGGGCATGTATGGCTGCCAATGGAACTGGTTCTCTTGTATTTATTGATGATGTGACTGCTGACAAAAGCAGCAGGAAGAATTCTGAAGTGTTTCGGGCAATATTATCTGCTCACATTCAGCCAAATGCTGCAGAACTCATTGGACGGCGCTTCACAGTGCAGATGGACAATGACTCAAAAGCATACTGCAAAAGCAACCAAAGAGTTTTTGAAGGGACAGAAGTGGAATGTTATGCAATGGCCAAGTCAATCACCTGACCTGAATCCCATTGAGCATGCATTTCACTTGCTGAAGACAAAACTGAAGGGAAATTGCCCCAAGAACAAGCAGGAACTGAAGACAGTTGCAGTAGAGGGATGAAACCCAGCATCTGGTGATGTCTATGCGTTCCAGACTTCAGGCTGTGATTGACTGCAAAGGATTTGCAACCAAGTATTAAGAAGGGAAAGTTTGATTTATGATTATTATTCTGTCCCATTACTTTTGGTCCCTTAACAAGTGGGAGGCACATCATAAGTCCTACACTGTTCACCTGAGTTGGATGTACATACCCTCAAATTAAAGCTGACAGTCTGCAGTTAAAGCACATTGTGGTTGTTTCACTCCAACTCCATTGTGGTGGTGTATAGAGCCAAAGATGTTAGAATTGTGTCGATGTCCCAATATTTCTGGACCTGACTGCATATATATTGAACAAAAACAACATTTATGAGAGCACTGAGAATAGGCAACAGCATAAGTGGTCTACCCTACGATGGGTCACTGCTCAGGCCTTATAAGGTTTTATCTTGAGGGTGCCATTACAGAGAATGCTATACCATATGCATATCAGACTGCTAGCACAAAGACCGGGTGGTCAGAGATGAAATTCAAAAGAAGTCCTCTCTGTACTAGAGACGACGCAGCAACCTCAGATCATTTTGGTTTTGTTATGCCTCCCCAAGAAGGTATAGCTGACAACCCTCTAGGCACCTTGATCAAGGACTGCATAGTCATATATACATCTTTAGACTGCAGATGCACAGCAGCTAGGTGTCTGATGTAAATAGCTCATTGTGACATCAGCTGATCACCACATCAAATAGGATTAACTGCTATAATGGTCCATAGAGGACGCTCTAGTAAAAATGTTCCCACATTTTTAGGGCCCTATCACCTGGTGTGAGCTAAAACGCCATCACTAAAGAAAATATTTAACGGGAGTCACTAAAACTTAGGGCCTGATGACCTTCTAACAGATCACCTTGTCCGCGGGAGACTTTGTACAAAGTCGTTTAGCAAACACTAGGGAAACGGTAAGACCTGGGCTGAGACCCAGCACTAATGCGGTTGTGTACGGAATAGAACCTTGTATAAGTACGAACACATCCAGTAAACAGGCCTCACACCCCTGCATTATTAAAATCCTCCAAGGTCCATATCATTCATGTTTTGATGCACACATATATTAATTAAGGCTGATGGGCATTGCATGATAAATGCCAGCCAACAGCATGTAGAATCATTACAATGCATTTAATAGATCCAAAAGGAAGGCCGGGTTAGCGACACTAATTTCCCTGCTGCAGCTTAGACATGTTTCAGGGCAATACTTATCCATGTGTCCCTTTAAACATGGTCCAAACGGTCAACATAATAATCAACCGCTTACATACTATGAATAACCCCACAGCATAAAATATTTAAAATAAAGCTATATATTAGAATTAGGATATATGTGGATAAAGGATACATACAGTTGTGTTCAAAATTATTCAACCCCCACTGAAATTGAGTGTATTGGCCAGTTTGACATTGATTTTGATCATTCAGTCATCTTGCTTACAATTAAATCAAAGAGGCACGTGTAGGTCAGACAAATATAAAATAACATTTATAATGAAATAACCACAAATGTCTTTTCTGTGCTCACATCATTATCAGTTTTATTCAACCCCCAAGTGACATTCAATCTTAGTACTTAGTACAACATCCTTTTACAGTTATAACAGCTTTTAAACGTGAAGCATAGCTTGACACAAGTGTCTTGCAGCGATCTACGGGTATCTTCGCCCATTCGTCATGGGCAAAAGCCTCCAGTTCAGTCACATTCTTAGGCTTGCGCACTGCAACTGCTTTCTTTAAGTCCCACCAGAGGTTCTCAATCGGATTTAAGTCAGGTGACTGCGATGGTCACTCCAAAATGTTCCAGCCTTTAATCTGCAACCATGCTCTAGTGGACTTGGAGTTATGCTTGGGATCATTGTCCTGTTGAAAGGTCCAACGTCTCCCAAGCCTCAGGTTTGTGACGGACTGCATCACATTGTCATCCAATAACTCCTGGTACTGAAGAAAATTCATGGTACCTTGCACACGCTGAAACTTCCCTGTACCTGCAGAAGCAAAACAGCCCCAAAGCATGAGTGACCCCCCGCCATGCTTCACAGTAGGCAAGGTGTTCTTTTCTTCATAGGCCTTGTTCTTCCTCCTCCAAACATAGCGTTGATCCATGGGCCCAAACAGTTCTAATTTTGTTTCATCAGTCCACAGAACACTATCCCAAAACTTCTGTGGTTTGTCCACATGACTTTTGGCATACTGCAGTCGACTCTTCTTATTCTTTGGAGACAGCAAGGGGGTGCGCCTGGGAGTTCTGGCATGGAGGCCTTCATTACGCTGTGTGCGCCGTATTGTCTGAGCTGAAACTTCAGTACCCACATCTGACAAATCTTTTCTCAGTTCCTCAGCAGTCACACAGGGACTTTTCTCCACTCTACGCTTCAGGTAGTGCACAGCAGTTGAAGTCAGCATCTTCTTTCTGCCACGACCAGGTAGCGTTTCAACAGTGCCCTTTGCCTTGAATTTGCGAATGATGCTTCCTATGGTCTCTCTTGGTATGTTTAACTTTTTTGCAATCTTCTTATAGCCATTGCCCTTCCTGTGAAGAGTAATAATCACCTCTTCTCTTGTCTTCCTGGACCATTCTCTTGACTTCACCATGTTTGTAACCACACCAGTAAATGTCTAGAAGGAGCTGAGTATCACAGTCATTTTAAAGCTGCCTAATTGGTGCTTATTATGCTTTATTGCTGCTCCGTGACATCCACAGGTGTTTTCAATACCTGGTTGAAAACACTTGAATGAACCTCTGTTCTTCAGAGTGGTAGTCTTTAAGGGGTTGAATAATTGTGTCAATGAAGAATTCACAAAAGAAACATTTACTACTGTATTACAAAACCAATTGATGTCATTTTAGTTGCATATGGTTCTTTAAAAAGTCCTTGTAGGATTTCATTCTGAATACAATTACAAATGTACACTAAATTCCCTAAAACCCTTTACAGCATTGGGGGTTGAATAATTTTGAACACAACTGTATATATCCTAATAGAGCCTACTGCAACAGCAGCGACATTGCTGACCAGATCCATTATTATGGTGTATGGGGCCAAGAGAACACCTGTGCTGCATTCCTTTCAATTGCCTGTTAATTTTGGACAAGGACCTGTTTTGTGTTTTTTTTGGAGCTAGCACCAGGATTGAGCAGTAGGTAAAATTGTGCGATTAGAGTTCCTCCAGAAATTGACGCAAGCACCAAGTGATCTGTTGCTTACAAAAACGCCAGAGAACTCTAGCGCTCGCCATGTTATGTACAGGAAGCGGTAAGTACAGTAAGGTCGTGCTATGAATCGCTAATAGCGCAACGCTCTAAGTGATTTTTCCCGCTTGTAGCGAGAGGCAAACGGCCTCTTGGTCAGGTGCTAGACTCGTTTAATCCGGTGCTAAAACAAAAACATGACAACGCTAGGGTTAGTTCACACCAGGTGATAGTGCCCTTAGTGTGTTATTTTAATAAAATATTGAAAAGTACTGTAAACAAATATAAAAAAATCTATTCATCTAAGGGGGTAATATATACCCCTCAACACCACTTCTGTAAATTGCAGGGTATTCAATATTTTTAAAGGAGGATAGCTCGAAACCTTATTAATTCTTGTCACTCATTCCAAGACCTATGTTTAAGAGATATTCTTGTAATCTTTAATTGTACCGTAAAAAGGATTAACTTCTTGTAAGGAGTTAAACAATTTAACCACATTGGAATTATTAAGGCTTTCGGTAATAACTGAACCCATGTTGAATATATTTGGTGGTTTTCCCATGCCTCCCATTTGCCCCAATTTAAGTGGGATCAGCCCATCTAGTGAGCCATCAATCCTGCATTCAGGTCTGGCATGCCTAAGGAAGTTGAAGCAGCTGCCAGATCTGCGCACCCGCTGTCAGGTTTAGGAGAGCAGGAGGTGGCATGCTGAGCGAGTCGTGAGCGCAGAGCCTGTCTCACAGCGGGCGGTGGCAGCATGGATTAATTGTGTGGTA
Source organism: Leptobrachium leishanense (assembly GCA_009667805.1). Taxonomy (NCBI): domain Eukaryota; kingdom Metazoa; phylum Chordata; class Amphibia; order Anura; family Megophryidae; genus Leptobrachium; species Leptobrachium leishanense. The sequence continues at coordinate 115,506,497 of CM019065.1, read as the reverse complement.
ACATACACAAGGGCTCATTTACCAGCAACAAATTGATTAACAAAAACTAATCAATGGTTTAACAAAATTTGAATGCACATTGACGCCTTTGAAATTTTTGGACAAACTGAAAAATACAAATGAATTATTTTGCACATGTCCAGGCAGAACTGCCAAAATAAAGTAAAATGCTGTAATAGCATTACAAGGCAAACGTAAAACACCATTAGAATACATCTTTAATAGCTGACAGGACATGCACAAAGGAAGAGAGCATACATCATGCACTGCATCCCTCTCTTAGGCCCCGTTCACACTGTGCGATTTATCGCGCAGATTTTGCTGTGACGTCGAAGCAAAATCCGCGCGACGTCGCGCGACGTCGCGCTGTGTAGCTTCTCCAATGCATTTCAATGGAGCTGTTCACATCTTGCCGCGCGACGTCACATGTCGCGCGTCGCAGTAGCATGTTGCTGGTACATGACCCTTTTTTTGCGATTTGCTATCTGCGATTTTGCGATTTGTATTGGTGGTGCTTTGCAAAAATTGCACAAAACAGCGATGTCGCGCGACATTATCGCACCATGTCGCGAATATGAAAATCGCGAAACCTCTCTACAGTTTTTCAGGAGAACTTTGTAAACTTAATATAGTAAGTCACACTAGTGACTTTGACAGGTTTGAAGTACAAAAAGTACCTTGCCTAAATAATTTTCACCATCCCCTGGACATTAATACAATTATTAGTATTGTAACATGATTTTTCTCCATGAGCCATACCTCATGGGATGGCACTGTGGCTGCAAGAAAGGCAAGAAGACGGCTACTTCTTCAAAAAAGCCTGGCAGCACCCTTCATGTACTGCTGCTGGATTCTCATTACTCCAGCCTGGCTTAACAAGTGTTTAGCTATCACTAATCCTGTGCTCAGCTACTAAAGGGTGGAGCACACAGGGTCCAATGCTTCTGCATTGTTATTTCCAGTGTGTATCCAGTCTGTGAACTACCAGAAGCTCTCTATCTGCTACAACCCTGTATTCGACCCTTTGGCCTTGTTTACTGGACCCTGTCAACCATCATCCCCTTACAGACCCCTGCTTCCTATTGCCCCACTGTTGTCTACTAAGGACTCCTGTTGATTCTTATTTGCCCCTCTGTTGTCTCCTGAGGACCCCTGCTGCTGATTCCTATTGACTTGTTATTTCCAAGGACTCCGGCTATTCCAGTGATGTTTATAAAGCCTGTCCTTGCTGTGGACTTCCAGCCTGCACTTCTTTCTGGATTTACAAGATTCCTGTATTCAGATTTCCTGGATCCCTGGACTCCTGTGTTCTGCCCCTGCAAGCTACTTACTTTTCTTTTAGCCCTATTTATTATTTAGCTCTATTTCCTGTCCATTATCATGCCTTTCTCCTGTATTGTAAGTTCCCACCTTGTTTAACCTTGCCACGCCCCTGAGCCTGTATTTAGGGCTCTATTACATTCTTTGCGCAAAAATGTTCGTGCAGCGCTATTTTTTGAATGAAACCACTGAAACTCTAATATAAGCTCTGTGTCAACCAGTTGCATGCAGAAGTCATGCATTTTGCTGAATGGGGCCTACAATTGTGATTTTAATATGTACACAATGGTATAGAATACATTTAAATAAACAGCATCATGAGGCCTGAGTGCTAACTTCACTCCAAAAAGTCCCCAAAAGCCACTTATTAATAAAACAGAAACTATCAGGGTAATTCAAAGAGATCCGAATTGCTTGAGAAAGGTAACCGAACGCTGAAAATCAGCGTTCGGTTACCTTTCTTGGCCATTCGGCTATCCAGAGAGCAGGCAATTCGCCAAATCCTGGCAAATTGCCTGAACATACGGTGCCTGTTTGAGGGCAGTGAAATCCCCATGAAAAAGCACTGCTTCGGCTATTCAGAGAGCAAAAACCAGCAGTGAAAGGTTCCCCTAATGCCCTGCCATTCGGTGGTTTCATTCGGCAAGTTTATTCAGGAGAATCCCATAGGCTTCAATTTTAAAAATATTCCGGTTTTAATTCAATATCTAATAAACCGTTCATTATAAAATTCTGCAGTAAAGAGTCTATTTATAGATTTTTTAGGATATTTTAAGCATTTTTCTGATTTTTTTTTTTAAAAGTCCGATTTTTTTTTGATTTTTTTTTAAGTTTATTATTTTTTCTTCTAACAGCCCTCTTTATTATCATTCCTTGCACCTCATATGTAAATGTCTGACATTTTCGCTCAGTAGTTTATTTGCAAACAGTGTTTCACTTTTCAAACATTCATACAAACTGTTTTTCTAATTTAGTCACTCCATTCGTCTGCGGTGTCGGCTTTTTCCGGAGGCTTCGCTGCGTGTGATCGGCTCCTGCTCGGGTTTTTCCGTGGTTTTCGGCAGGTTAATCCAGATGTTTTTGCGGGTTTTCGGCGTGCATTCGCCGGGTTTTGCGGTTAGTTTTCGTCGGGTTTGCGGTAGAATTTCCCTGCAATTCGGGGACCCTGTGGTGTTTGCTGAATACACCGCAGGGTCACCGAAATGGGATCGGCAAAAGGAACCGAATTGAAGAGAACGAAAAGTCACCGAACGTGCGGTGACTTTTCGAATCTCTTTGAATTACCCTGTATGTAGTATGAATACACATTTATTTTATGGCATATATTTGAGCTTTCAAAAATAGTACGGTGTGTTGCGCAAAATCTACCAGTACAAAATAAGAAATCATTACGAAATAACAGCAATTTAATTAGACTGCTGCACTTCATAATGTGGACATGTCCAGGGATTACTTATGAAAGGTACTATGTGATTTTATTAGCTATTCTGAATGGATTTCAGTCTTATTTCATAGTTTGAGTGATATTATGGCATTAGGAGTTGCATGGATAGAGCTACAGATTAATTTTGAGTGTTATGATCGATTTACATTCTCCATTCTGTCTGGGGAAAGAGATGATCATATCAGATAGATTCCATCCAGTGAAGCTGTTCAATCCAGCTTCATCTAATAAACTCATTTCAGAAATGATAATAGAATCCAGGGGCAGCAAGACAGCTGTCTGAGATTCCAGGTAAAAGCAGACCTCAAGCCTATTAAAAGGCTATGCATGAGCATTAAGTAAATGTCACATGTTATCTAGCCATTTAATTTAGTATAGGCTATGAGAATTTCCGATTATTTTTTTTTGCCCATCTATCATCATAGGCATGTGCAGAAGGGTGTGTGTGCTTGGGGACTTCTAGTGATGGGCCGAACACCCCCGTGTTCGGTTCGCATTCGAACTCAAACACCCGAAAAAGTTTGACCGCGAACTCGAACACGATGCGAACACCATGCAAGTCAATGGGGCTCAATTTTTTAGGATCTTTTAAGCATTTTTTGGAATTGTTTTGAAAACATTATTTTTTTCCTCGAACTTTCCGCGAACGTTCAGAAAAGTTCGAAGATCACGAACTTTGGAACAGCTGATGTTCGAATTGAACTTCGAACCGATTCGAACAGGCAGCCCATTCCTAGTGACTTCCACCTGTTTTTTGACATTTTAGTTCCCATCACCTCCCTATAACAAAAAACGGGGGCGCGATGAGGAAATACACATACATTCTAAATGCTGGTCCCAGCCTGTAGTACATAACTTACAAATACCACATTTAAAAGGAAACTTCAGGCACCATAACCCAGAAAATATCCTGTTTTTTTGACCCTGTATGCCTCATTTGGATGTTTAAGAAACTTTAATTATGCTAACAGATATAGGGCCCTATTACATTCTTCGCGCTAACGTTATCGCTCACCTGTGTGAGTGTTAACGTTAGCACTGGTGGCCCTAGCGTGAGCGTACCATATTACAATCCAAACGCTAACGGGTTAAAAAACCCTTTAGTGCTTGGTATCTTGCGCTTTTCAGTGCGAGGTTGCTGTACTTTGTGCTCCGTTCCTATACTTAACATGGGGAGCGTAAAGAGATAATTAGCGTTAGTATTACAATATACTAATGCTAATTACCATCCGGCTGCGGTTAACCCGAAAGCTAACCACAGCCAGGACCTGATGCTAACGGATTCCACTGCGACAGAATCCATCAGCACCAGCCAGAAATCGCAAGGCGAGATCCGGCAGGTCATTTGACCAGCAGAGCAGAAACTCAATGGAGTCCTATGGACTCCATTGAGGGGAGGCACGCAGCAGCGCTTAGCACTGCCGCGCGCATCCTGGGGCTTAGTACTGGATTACAATGCAGGCAGCTTTTCTAGCGCCTGCATCGTAATATTGCGCTAAAACGGGGATGCAAAGGAGAAACCTGCAGGCGTAGGTTTTTTTCCCTAGCGTCCCCGTTCAGCGTTAATATAAACTTGCTATTTAACAGATCAGCAGACTCGCCCAGAACCATATATCAGCCTGGAAGAATGAAAGTGTGTGCGTTTTGTAACAAAAGCCACTATTTATTGGCCACTATAAGTTACTAGACAAAACATATGGGGAACAATAAAGAGAGTGGCTGGCATGCTGAATTAAGATCATTTAGATTAAACGCGTTTTTGCTACTCAAACGGATTTCTGTGAGGGCTCACAGAAGTCTGCAGATGTGAGTAATTAGCACAGGCATAAGTTGATTAGATCATTTCTGGCACAGATTTTAACGAGTCTCTATCAAAAGCCCCTTGTCTTTTCATTGATAGTAGGACCTGTACAAATAGAGCAAGCGGATGGAGATTGAACCTTTGCCACAGAGTGATGACGACAGACAGTTGGCCAGCTGCACCTAAGAAAAGTCAATGGGCCAAAGGTACTTAAGTGAAGAGCTGTCGTTGATGAGCCTGGATGACTTGGAGGTTTACAAAACAACAACAATGGCTTCATGTCACGTGGATGACTTTTAACTCCACGCCAATAAAGAATTCACAATCATGTACAGCGACTCCACTGAACTTTAGCACATCGTGAGACGACATGTGGTATGAACAGCTGTTTGGGGAGCTCCCTCTTTCAACCTGTCATCGGTCTCTAAACTCTCCCTTGTGTTTCCATATAAAGCTTACTTTTAAAACAGGAGCTTACGTTTCCATCCTCTGATGTTGTTTAAAGGTCATTTACATCAACAAATGCTTGACAAATATAGCACAATGTCTCGACCAACACAATCAAACATGAAAGCAACAAGGGACATGCTTTTCACCTCAATAATAAAGCTAATAGGTAGATTTATGAGAGACAGTGTCCCAGAATTGAGGTTGAGACCAGAACCATTAGGTCATACGTCTCATGACTACTACAGGGTGCTGCGGTTACCGTCCTGTCTACTCGTCTGGTTGTCATATTGTTGTAGTGAGGGTACGGTACCCACAGGTAGAGAAGCTCTTTAACATGGTACCAAGAATAATTAAGTAGAACGTCTATGGATTTAGAAAGTGAATACTGTTATTACCAGCAGAATATAGTCTTGTCCATACCTGTAACAAGTACTTTATATTAAATAACAGACTCATTACATTAACATTATAATCATATTCATTTATATGCATGTCACAGTAGCCTTGCACATGTCAATCCCAATATCCTGTTCCCTACAGGCAAAGTCTAAATACAAGCACATCAAAAATCTCTAAACACTAACCAATGACAGAAAAAGAAGATATAGGGCCCTATATCCTTCAAACGCTCCCTTAAGACATTCCTATTTAGGAAAGCCTACCACCCAACTCACTGACGCAACCAGTCCATCACTCTCACCAGCACCAGTCCATCACTCTCACCAGTCCATCTCTCCCCCCAGTCCATCTCTCCTCCCAGTCCATCTCTCCTCCCAGTCCATCTCTCCCACCAGTCGATCACTCCCACCAGTCGATCACTCCCACCTTACAGTCCTCTCCTCCTGTTTCCACCCCCAACCCTTCTAGATTGTGAGTTCCCACAGTAATAGGGCATTTGTTTCCTCCTGTACTGGTTTGTCACTTGCTGTTCAATGTATTGTAACCCTGTCTATATTGTGTCCATTGTACAGCGCTCCAGAATATGTTGGTGCTATATAAATAAAGAATAATAATAATAAAAAGAAGACTAGAACTTTCCACTCCAGCCCCAAATTTAAAGGAAAACAAAGGAAATGTATACCGACTAGGTGGAGTAGAGGTAACATCACTGCTCTATAACTGTGGAGAGAGACTGTGGAGACACAGGTTCGATCCCGGCAAGAGCATTTTTTTTCAGAAACATAAAACAATCCTTTTTCTTCTAAAGCATACACAGCTAGAAGAGCTAAAGTCAAGGATTAAAATAATGTCACCTTCAGTGGAAAGCATATCAACTCAACCATGACCATGGCAGAACAGAGATAGTTATTTAACCTGCTCGATGGGATGATTCCCTCTCAGCTGGCTGTTTGGAGTCAAAAGGGTCAATTAAGTTATGTTTCTAATGGAATATGTTGCATTAAATATTTAATAAAGCTGTGACCAAAAAAATATTGCCGCACAATTTGGTATCATGTCTTTATTGAGGTAAGGACTTTTAGCCAAGGATTGTAGCATCATGGGTCAAGTTTTTAAAAAATAAGTGTGGAAACTCTGCTCTCCAAGATTTCTAATGCCCCAATAAAAGGGACACTACCACTTTCATAAGCTGGAACTAGATTACTTGTGCATTACAAATAAAACCACATTATAAAACACATGCTACTGTTTTTATTTTCTTAATTTGAAGTAATTACATGTAAAAAGGAAACATAAATTTAGTTTTTTTATCTCTGGTATCCATTTTTTGTATTTTCCCATGATGCAACATTTGCCAACATCTGTGCAAAAGTCCTACTTTGTGGGCTGTAGTTTATCATAACAGTGAATGATGTGGAGGAGGCAATGTTTAGATAAGGCAGCAGCAGGTCTATTTTTCTCCAGGCTATTTGAGATAAGAGCTGGCAGCTAAATGAAGTAAAACAGGGAGCTTAAAAGGCTTGTAATCTACAGCCAGGTGATGTCCTTCAAATACATCCCACACAATACAATGATCTGAGTCGGTGATCGACCTATTCACTCCATTCTATGGCGAAAGCAACAGAGTGAGGAGCAAGTGCTGTATAGATACTTTGGGGGGGGGGGCAGTTTACAACACAAAAGATCACAAAATGGATGCACCGAGTGACACATATAGAGTAAAATATTTTCTTAACTAAGCATATAAGAAATATAACAAAGCACATGTGAGATATCAGAGACATAAAATAAACAAAATAAGAACATTTCATTTTTTGGTGGTAGTGGCCCTTTAACAATTGCCATTTTGAATGTAATCCACCACACACTCAAATTTGGTATAACTATATAGACTTCATACCTTGGCTGGGTTTTAGGGACACATATATGATAAATCATATATTTATTGTTACTTAACAAGAAAACACATGAACACCTGCATACACTCTGTATTGTGTGTGGTAACAATGGGAACTCAGTTCCCCTGTAAAAATAGTGGAGAAACTGAGTTCCTGCGTTTTCCTGTTCAATTTGATGCTGTCATGAAAATGTGTCAGTAATGTAAGTTCCTGTCCCCCTGTGTCTTGGGACTGTGGGCGTGCTTAAATGCATCATAGTTCCCTTGCACCTCTATAGTACAGTCACATCATCTATAATCCAAGAAACCATAGCAAGCAACCGGTATTATAAGATCCATGTAGGGCAATGTATCTTAATCTTCTAAAAGTACCTCTGCAGAGAACAAGAATGATCCTGATCCCAGGGGGGCACGTTTCTCCTACATACATGTACTTCTCTTACTCATCATGTGTGCTGCTCTTTTCTTGGTGAAATGAAAGATAAAATTGTATCAGACTGTTTAATTGTTTCCCCTAAATTTCTGCTATGTGTATCTCACTGGGCCATTAAGCAACATTTTTCATCTCTAATGCACAGATATTGAGGTGAGGTTTTAACACGCTTCAATTAACCACTTTACTTAGTTAATTACTTTTAACAGAACATAATATGCTGTGTGACCTTGACAGATCATTTCTTTTCTTTCTAGTTCTTCATGTTATAACTTGCAGGATATTAATGTTACCATATTTTATCAGTTTGGGCTCAGTCTGCTGATGGCATAATCCCCTTTGAAGTCTTCAATTTTTCTTCTTAGGTTTATCATATTTCTAATGTGTGCATAAAAGGTAAAGAATATCCACTATGGATTAAAATGTCAAGAAATGGTTGCAGCAAAAGCCTATTTTACCTATATACCCTTCATCAGTTCCGGTGGCATGTTGACACTGTGACAATGATGATATATGCCAATCCACAGTGGAGTCATGTGTAGCGCTGTGTTTAAAACCTTACTGTGGCAGTACCTATTTTTGGCCACCGGAGGGAGACAAGCGCGATAAGAGACACTGAACATTGGGACTACGTTTCCCGGCATGCTTTGCGAACAGACACAGGAAGTGGGTGGGACACAGACGCTGTACATCCAGAGCCTCGTGGAATAGCTGGCAGAGCGCGCCAGGGAGTGGATGAGAGAGGACACAGTGCTGCAGAGCGGAACCGTGACTAGGCCGGAGCGCAAGTGCGGCCTATCAGGATTCCAAGTGGGGTTATCCAGCCTTGCAAGAAGGAGACCCAGTGATCCACAGACATTACCCAAGCTGCTGCCAAGGAAGCAGAGGACCCTCGAGTAAGGAGTACCGCAGGTCCATTGGATGGGAGAGCAGGCGGTAGTTGGACCAGCCACTGTCGGAGCAGAGAGAGCCAGACAACAGATCCAGTAGCCAGTATCCCAGCAAGGCACCGAGCGGAGAGACGTCCTGGGTCAGAGGAACCTTGGTGATCGAGCGGATGGGTGAGAGGCCTCCAAGGCCGGTTTATAAAGTCAAGAAAGCACGCTGCTGTTTATTTCTAAAACCCACAGGGCCCCAACGTGACTAGTCGAAGACATCGTTTAAGAGATTCACTGGCCAGTTGAATAGTACCCGGGTACCATAACACACACATACACTCACTGTTCGGGACTCACTCCCTTAGTATCCGAAAAAGGGGCAAAGATTCGCATCTTGTTTTGTTTTTCCGCTGCGCGTTTCTCGAATTACGAAATATTGTATTCTTTTTCCGCTGCGCGTTTCTCGAAATTACGAAGAATTGTATTTTTTTCTGTTCGGTCGCGAAATACGAAGCCTCGTATTTCTTTTTCCGCTGCGCGTTTACCGCGATACGAAATACTGTAAATATATCTACGAACACCGTGTCTCATTATATGCCTTTTACTTTAGTAAACTATATAATTTATAAAATCCACAACGGTGCTGGAGTATATTTATTCCTTAGTGCGGGGAGACTGACCCGTGGCTCATTTTCAGCGGCTCCTCCGGGAGTGAGCGCTACACGTGGGGGCTCGTTTCCGGGATCCAGTCTCTGGAAAAACCGCATCTAAAGGGTTAAATATGGATCCAGACACTGTTGCCGAATGGTGTGAGGAGCACAGTAGTCAGCTAGAATGTTGTATAGTCATGGATATTCCCGCAGACACTTGGGCCGAAGATCAGATTCGCCAGGCCGTGGCCGCGCTGACACCAGATCATCGGGGGTTAATCCTGGACATTAAAAAGAACACAGATACCTCTCACACGTATGTTCTTTTTGAATGAAGAAAGGGTGTTCCAGTGTGTTTCCAGGGCGCGAGCATGAAGCTGACCGATGAGGTGGAAGTACAACTGATTCAGCCAAGTGCGCCACGTGGCGAATCCGCAAGTGTTCCCACGCCCAGTCCGTTGGCCATGATCGGGCCTGAATTCATAGTGGCTATTGGAGATTTGCTGGCTAAGTGTCAGAGAACAAGCCCTCCGCACACTAACTTCGGTTATCGACGGTTGAGAAATTTTACAGGAAACGTACCAACTCCGGCGGGAGAAGAAACCTTTGAGGAATGGGTGGAACAGGCGATGCAGGCTCTGGATGAGTGGGACGTCCCTGAAGCTCAGAAAAAGCAAAGGATCACCGAGAGTTAAAGGGACCTGCATCAGAAGCGGTGAGAAACCTAAAACTGAGTAGAAAAAACTGTACTGCTTTAGATTATTTAAACGTTTTGGAGGAAGTTTTTGGGCGAACAGAAAAGGCCGCAGAGCTTGTATATCAGTATGAACACACCTATCAGCGGAAAGGTGAGAGAATGACCGAATACATGAGGCGCCTAGATAAGATTCTGCACCAGATACTCCTCAAGAAAGGGGCCGAGCCGGCCGAAGTGGATAAGATCCGAATAAAACAGATCCTGAGGGGCTCTCAACCTCTAGATCCAGTGATGCTACAGCTGAGAAGCAGAGCAGGTAATCAAGAACTGAAGTACCTGGAACTAATCCGAGCTGTCAGAGAGGAGGAGGCTTTGCTGGAGGAAAAATCCTTCAGGCGAGGGGAAAGAGCTTACGCACAACCTGTAAGGCATAACGACGGTCTGCAGCCTGAAAGCGACTCGCTGGATACTTACGGGTCCGACGTGGACGAGCAAGAGCACCTGATCGCTTTTAAATCCACAGAGAGGGCTGCCAAAGAATTACACCTCTCTGAACGTGGTGAGTTGTACAAAACTGTTAAGCAAGTACAGGAAGCTCAAGCTGAATTGCAACAGGCACACGCGGAACTGTGCCGAGTGTTAATGAAGGTGACAGAGATGCAGGCAGAGATGCAGAAGTTCCTTACAGGCATGCAGACAACCGGAGTTGCTGTGGCGTCTAGCCAAGGTCCTTTAACTGAATCACAACAGGCGACTGCGTCTCCACTTTCTAAGAAGAGATGTTTCGGTTGTGGAGAAATGGGCCACTTTCGCGCACAATGCAAAGACCGAAAGCCTGAGAGGAATAGAATTGATGAGTTGTTAAAAGCCTTAGAAGGACTGTTATCTACCTCACCGGCGGGAAACGCCAGAGGGCACAGGTGAAGGAGCAACCTAGGTGCCCGAAGGTTGAACCCCGCTCCAAAAATCAAGCCAGGGCTAAGAGGGCGAGAGGGCCCAAAGTCCGGCCAACTGCTGAGCCTGCCAGGACTGAAAGAGTCACTCCCTTAGCGTCCGGACCTACGTCATGGGGAAGCAATGCACACCCAAAACCTACACGGACAAAGAAAAAGGCCAGGGTACAGCAAACTGGGTCTAAGTGTCCTGATACCGCCACCAAGTTTCCTGACCAACTGATAGGTCCTTCTCCTATTGTGCCAATCCAAGTGAAGGGAGTCTACACTAAAGCCCTGTTGGATTCAGGGGCTCAAGTGACATTGATCTACCGAGACTTCTATGAGAAACATTTGAAGCACATTCCTCTGCAGAAATTGAAGGACCTGGAAATCTGGGGTATCGGAACTGAGAAACTCCCCTATGACGGGTATCTACAGGTGAAATTGGAGATCGGATCCGAAGTCATCGGACAGTCCAGAGGTTGTGATGCATTGGCCATTGTGTGTCCTCGACCCTCAGGTGCAAACAGAAGTTCCATGATAGTGGGGACGAATACTGATTTGGTGCGGCGTCTCCTGACACCTATCGTATTGGAAGAAGGTTCTACTCAAGGAGTACACCCAATGTTACGTCCGGTCTATCAGAGGATGGTCGAAGAACAGAAGGCACCTGCCGAAGTGGGGCGCCTATGGAGATTAGAAGGAACAGAGAAGGTTCTGCAAGCAGGAGAAGTAGCGAGTTTCCGGGCTTCAGTCAAGTTGAACGGGTCGCAACCAGGTCCCTATGTGGTGCTGGAAACCGATTTTAATCATGGTAGTGAAGCCGGAGTCTAAGTAATCCCTGAAATAATCTCCACTAAAGCTCTGAAAAGAACACGAGGAAGAGTCTCAGTCAGCGTGTGCAATGTGTCTGATTCTCCAGTAGCCCTTAAAGCACGAATGCCTATCGGGCAAGTAGAGTCCGCTACGCCCCTCTCCACCGATTTAGGAGGGGGAGTGGATAAAGAGATTCCAGATGAAAGATTCTATCCCAAGGACGCTCCCATTTCATCCGAGTGGAAGAAACGTCTTCAGTCTCAAGTTCTAGAGTGGAGAGAATTGTTCTCGAAAGAGGAGTTTGACGTGGGCCTAGCTAAAAGTACTGAGCACCGCATTCGATTACAAGAGGACAAGCCGTTTCGTGAAAGGTCAAGGCGAGTTCCGCTGGGAGACTTGGATGATCTGTGAGAACAGCTGAATGAATTGCAAAGAACCAAGGTGATCCAAGAGTCCAGGAGTCCAAATGCATCTCCAATAGTGATGGTCCGGAAGAAGAACGGTTCTGTCCGCCTATGCATAGACTACCGCACGTTGAACCGGAGAACCATCCCAGACCAATATGCTACTCCTCGGATAGAAGATGCCTTACAGTGTTTGTCTGGAGCGAAATGGTTTAGTGTACTAGACCTACGAAGCGGGTATCACCAGATACCAATGCATCCCGAAGACAAAGAGAAAACTGCGTTCATCTGTCCACTGGGGTTCTCTGAATTTAACAGAATGCCTCAAGGCCTTACGGGGGCTCCAGCCACGTTCCAACGGTTAATGGAGAAGACAGTCGGGGACATGAATCTGAGACGAAGTATTAGTGTACCTGGATGACATAATCGTGTTTGGGAAGACTCTGGAAGAGCATGAGCAACGTTTGGAGAAGGTCTTGAAGAGGCTCCATGAAAAGGGATTGAAACTGTCTCTGGAGAAATGCCAATTCTGTCTACCGTCTGTTACGTATCTGGGACATGTGGTCTCAGCAGAAGGTGTTTCAACAGATCCTCGGAAGTTGGAGGCCGTAGCTTCTTGGCCTAGACCCAGAAACGTCACTGAACTTAGATCTTTCTTGGGGTTCTGTTTATATTATCGAAGGTTTGTAGGAGGATTCGCAAAAATAGCTCAACCACTGAACAAGCTCCTACAGAAGGAAAACACCGAAGAAGGCTGCAAGGCCTCTGACCGAAACCCGTCAGCTCCAGGACCAAGGAAAGCTCGAGAGTCCATACAGGGCGAATGGACTAGTCAATGTGAAGGTGCTTTCTTGAAGCTGAAAGAGAGTCTAACTCAAGCTCCTGTCTTGGCCTACGCGGACCCTCACAAGCCGTACGAGCTACATGTGGATGCCAGCAGAGAAGGTTTAGGAGGAGTCCTGTATCAGGAGTATGGTGGACTACTGAGGCCTGTAGCGTATGTGAGCCAGAGCCTTACGCCTTCAGAGAAGAACTATCCTACCCACAAGTTGGCGTTCCTAGCCTTAAAGTGGGCAGTGGTGGACAAGTTAAAGGACTATCTGTATGGAGCCGAGTTTGTGATAAAGACGGATAACAATCCTCTTACCTACGTCCTTACTACTGCGAAACTGGACGCAACGGGACATCGGTGGTTGGCCGCTCTGTCAGGGTTTCGGTTCAGCCTGAAGTATCGCCCTGGGGTGAATAATCGAAATGCTGATGCTTTAGCGAGAAGACCTTACACTGCAGAATGGACTCAGTTAACTCCAGACGGGGTGCAAGCTTTGTGTCAAGGAGCAGAGCGCCGGGTCAAGGGAGGGATTGAAGCGTAGGCCATAGGAGTCATGGCTGCGGCTGTTCCTGACTTCTACTGCAACCCTACACAATTGAGGGATGAAAGTCTACCTACCTTTTCAAAACAGGACCTGAAAGCGGATCAGGCCAGAGACCCCTTAATTGCATTGACCATAAAGGCCCTAACTGCGAACCAGCGGGAAATTCTGCTGACCAATTCCCCGGATGGAGCCAGATTGGTCTACAAAGAGTGGGAACGGTTGAAGATGTTGGATGGGGTGGTCTACCGAAGGGGCCCCTCAGCCAATGCTGAAGAGACTCAACAGTTTTTCCTTCCCGCTAAGCATAGAGAGAGTGTGCTGCGATCGCTACATGATGAGCATGGACATTTGGGTGCTGAAAGAACTTTTAAGCTAGTGCGAGACAGATTCTATTGGCCTTGCATGAGAGCTGAAGTGGAAAGTTACTGCCATTCCTGTCTGAGGTGTATTCAGAGGAAGACTCTACCGACCCGAACCTCTCCAATGAGCCATCTGCAGAGTCAGGGACCCATGGATTTGGTGTGCATTGACTTCCTGTGCTTAGAGCCGGATGCTAGTGGGCAAGGGAATATTCTAATAGTGACTGATCATTTCACTCGTTACGCCCAAGCTTTTTCTACGAAAGATCAACGCGCTCCGACAGTAGCCAAGGTTCTGATGGAAAAGTTCTTTGTTCACTACGGCCTGCCAAGGAGAATACACTCTGATCAGGGTAGAGACTTTGAAAGCCGACTTGTTGGGCAATTGTTGGAACTGTTGGGAATCCAAAAGACCCGAACTACACCATATCACCCTCAAGGTGATGCTCAGCCTGAAAGGTTTAATCGCATGCTGCTGAATATGCTGGGGACTTTGTCAAACATAGAGAAGCAGAGTTGGAGTCGTCACATAGCTACTCTGGTGCATGCATATAACAGTACGGAGAGTGATGCGACTGGATACTCACCGTACCGTCTTATGTTCGGAAGAGAAGCCCGACTGCCGGTTGATTTGGCGTTTGGGTTATCTCTAGACCAGACGTCGGTAGCTTCCCATAGAAACTACGTGGATAGACTTCGGAAAAACCTGGCTTCTGCGTTTGAACAGGCCCGTCTGACCTCAGGAAGCAGGGAGCAAAGGAACAAAAAGAATTATGACTTGAAAGTTCGGATACAAGATCTACAACCCGGTGATAGGGTTTTGTTGAAGAACTTGGGTGCTGCTGCGAGGCACAAGTTGGCGGATAGATGGAGTTCTCAAGTCTACATTGTCTGCAAGCAACTGCCGGGTCTGCCGGTGTATCAAATCCGGCCGGATGGAAAGGCTGGGCCTCTTAAGAACTGGCACCGGAATCATTTGTTACCTTTGAGAGAGGCTGTGAGGATACCAGTTGGGGACGAACTTTCTCTGCCAAATCCGCCTGCTCCACGTTTGCCTCCTGTTACTCGGTCTCAGCAGACCCGGGTTGTCGAAGAGAGCGAAAGGGACAGTGAGGAAGAGAGTTTTTGTCTGGACTGGATGCGTTCACCAGAGCCTGAAGAGGTTATCTCAGTTCCTGAACGATGGGAGAGTAATTTGAGGCCTGAAGCTCCTGAATTTCAGTTAGAAGTCCCTGAGACTATTGACATACCTGAAGCTCTTGAATTCCAGTTGGAAGTCCCTGAGGCTGTGAAAATCCCTGTAGCTCCTGAAGCTGAGTCTTATGATTATAGTTCTATGCCTTCACTGGAGGGATCATACTCCGAAGAAATGTCTGCTCCAGTGGTAGAAAGAAGGACTGAGCCAGCACCTATAGTACTTCTACCTGAAGAGGAACTGATTGAGCCAGAAACAAAACGCTCTGTCCGACCGTCCCAGCGACTCACTTACGGCTCACCGGGACATAGCACTGAAGAGGCCATCACCACAGTGCAAAGGTTGCCCGAAGTGTCTGCTATGTTAGCTGAGGTAGCGCAAAACATGAGTCAACTTGAAGAAGTGTATCTAACCCACTGTATGTTTGCTGCCGAACCTGTATGTGTTATTTAAACTGTGTTGAAATGTAAATGTAACTGTTGTACCTCCTTGGAGAGACCCAAGAGTTCTAGGAGGGGGAGAGTGTAGCGCTGTGTTTAAAACCTTACTGTGGCAGTACCTATTTTTGGCCACCGGAGGGAGAGAAGGGCGATAAGAGACACTGAACATTGGGACTACGTTTCCCGGCATGCTTTGCAAACAGACACAGGAAGTGGGTGGGACACAGACGCTGTACATCCTGAGCCTCGTGGAATAGCTGGCAGAGCGCGCCAGGGAGTGGATGAGAGAGGACACAGTGCTGCAGAGCGGAACCGTGACTAGGCCGGAGAGCAAGTGCGGCCTATCAGGATTCCAAGTGGGGTTATCCAGCCTTGCAAGAAGGAGACCCAGTGATCCACAGACATTACCCAAGCTGCTGTCAAGGAAGCAGAGGACCCTCGAGTAAGGAGTACCGCAGGTCCATTGGATGGGAGAGCAGGCGGTAGTTGGACAAGCCACTGTCGGAGCAGAGAGAGCCAGACAACGGATCCAGTAGCCCGTATCCCAGCAAGGCACCGAGCGGAGGGACGTCCTGGGTCAGAAGAACCTTGGTGATCGAGCGGATGGGTGAGAGGCCTCCAAGGCCGGTTTATAAAGTCAAGAAAGCACGCTGCTGTTTATTTCTAAAACCCACAGGGCCCCAACGTGACTAGTCGAAGACATCGTTTAAGAGATTCACTGGCCAGATGAATAGTACCCGGGTACCATAACACACACATACACTCACTGTTCGGGACTCACTCCCTTAGTATCCGAAAAAGGGGCAAAGATTTGCATCTTATTTTGTTTTTCCGCTGCGCGTTTCTCGAATTACGAAATATTGTATTCTTTTTCCGCTGCGCGTTTCTCGAAATTACGAAGCATTGTATTTTTTTCTGTTCGGTGGCAAAATTTTCCGAAATACGAAGCCTCGTATTTCTTTTTCCGCTGAGCGTTTACCGCGATACGAAATACTGTAAATATATCTACGAACACCGTGTCTCATTATATGCCTTTTACTTTAGTAAACTATATAATTTATAAAATCCACAACGGTGCTGGAGTATATTTATTCCTTAGTGCGGGGAGACTGACCCGTGGCTCATTTTCAGCGGCTCCTCCGGGGAGTGAGCGCTACACATGCATTTAGGTTATAATATGTATTTTCATATTTTTTTCTGCAGAAATTTAAATATTATTATCAATAATAACATGGGACATGTTGATCAAGAAATTATGGGACCTTAGATAATGTTTATTATCTGTACTGGGGAGGAGACCCAAAAGCATTTTATGAATTTTTAAAAAGCTGACACCACAAAGCAACTCATCCATGCCCTTGTAATCAATCCCGACTTGACTATTGTAATCATCTTCTAGCTGGCCTCCCTCTCTCCTGAATCTCCCCCCTACAATCCATTCTAAATGCCTCTGCCAGGCTTATCCACCTCACCCGCCGCTCCTCTCTGCGAGTCCCTTCACTGACTCTCCATCCACTGTAGATTTAAATTCAAAATCCTTACCTTGACCTACAAAGCTCTCACTAACTCAGCTCCCCGCTACTAGGGATGAGCTGTTCGGTTCGGTGTTTGATTTGAACATCGCCCGTTCGGCTGTTCGAACTCCGAACATGTCCACGTGTTCACCGCATGTTCGCCCACAATGCACGACAATGGACCACAATGCACTTTTCCACTGGCCTGAAGCTTGTAATTGGCTACAGCCTTGCACCTGACCACAGGTCAGGTGCAAAACTATGCCAATCACGGCTCAGAGTCCTGATTGGGCAAATTTTGCCCAATCACGGGCTCACAGAGCTAAATCCCGCAGCACACTATATAAGGCGTCCCTCGCAGCCCAGCACGTGTTTTTTGAGAGGAGATTGTTCTGTTAGGGTGTCTTCTCAGTGCCAGCAGCTATTAGGGGGGGGTCTCACTTCTAGCAGATATCTGGGAATTGTTGTAATCTGTGTCTTGTCAGTGCTCGCACGGTGCTCTAATGGAGCTATGAGGGCTGCACTGTGACTGTCCCACAATGACATCAGACATCTTTCCACGCATGCCTTAGATTTGGCACAGGTCCCCTAAGTTTGGCACTTACCAGTGCAACTCCCAGGCGGCAGATCAGGCCTCCGCTGCTCTACCTCCGTTTTTGGCTTGCTCCCGCTGGCTGGCTCCCGCTGTCTCCCGCTGTCTCCCGCTGGCTGGCTCCCGCTGCCTCCGCTGTCTCCCTCTGGCTGGAACGCGTGGAGAATCACGTGGTCACGGATCAGGTGACCTGCCGCACATGGCCGCAAATCACGCTGGAGGGGGCGGAGCCTAAGCCTAACACTGCCACCGCCGCCGACTGCTGCGGCGGTTAAAAAGTAAAGTCTGCTGTGTCACCTGCCAGCTCGGTCCTCCCTACTCGCACACATTTAATTTCCACTCGCCAAATGCGAGCGGAAATTTTGAGGCTGGTGCCAACCATCCCCAAGCACACGTCTATATGCCAGCTTAGCAAAATTACTCGCATTACAGCTGCTGCCTTTCCAGCTGGTGGACTCTGCTTCCTTCCGTGAATTTGCTGAATGTGCTGTACCACAGTGGCAGGTTCCAAAACGCCATTTCTTTTCACGGAAGGCCATTCCAGCACTATACCAGCACGTGGAAGACAATGTTATGGAGTCATTGGGAAAGGCAGAGAGCAGCAAGGTGCATGTGGCTTTAGACACGTGGTCCAGCAAGCATGGAAAGGGCCATTACATTTCTTTCAAGGCACACTGGGTAACTCTGCTTGCTGCTGGGATGGATCCAGGATGGGGCTCTGTGCTGGAGCTTGTTCATCCACCACGCCTCCAGAAAGCTGCTTGTATGAGGTCTGTCTGCTCCACCACCTCTTCCTCCTCCTTCTCTGTCTCTGGCAAAGTGGCAGTTAAACCGACGCGTGGCAGGCAATGGCTCAAGCAAAATGATGCCATTTGTTTAGGGGACAGGAGCCACAACGGGCCAGACATTCTGTCAGCTCTGCAGGGGCAGGTGCAGAGATGGTTAACACCACTCCAGCTTCAGCTGGGAATGGTCATCTGTGATAATGGCAGCAACCTTGTCTACGCCTACGCCAGGGTAAGTTGATGCATGTACCATGCCTAGCACACGTCCTAAATCTGGTGGTACAGCGTTTCCTAAACAGGTACCCAGGGCTGGCAGAGTTTCTCAGCCAGGCCAGAAAAGTCTGCAGCCACTTCAGACGGTCATTCCCAGCAAGTGTTCGCCTGGCAGAAATTCAAAGAGAATTCCACCTTCCCACAAACCGTCTGACCTGTGACATGCCCACCAGGTGGAACTCAACATTAGCAATGCTGCAGCATCTGCACAAGCAGCAGAGGGCCATCAATGAGTACCTGTGTGAGTATGGCACAAGGACAGGTTCAGGTCAACTTGGTTCCCCCCGCAGTGGCTGATGGTCAAGGATGCATGCACTGTACTGTCACCATTTGAGGAGGCAACGAGGATGGTGAGCAGGGAAAGTGCATGCATCAGTGACACAATTCCTTTAGTGTTCCTGCTGGAGCGCACTCTGCGGGAAATTATAGATGTGGCTCTAGAGGCAGAGCAGCGGGAGGAAGAGGAGGCCTTCCCTAGCTCTCAAGGCCCTAGTCTTTATGTAGACAGCATTCCTGCGGGTCCTCAGATCAGACAGGAGGATGAGGAATATTTAAGTAGTGGGGGCATTGAAGGTGGGGATTCCTCAAGGGAGGGTTTTGTGTGCCCAGAAACCCAAGGACTAGTACGTGGCTGGGAGGATGAATTGCACGATGGGGTCATCCTCATTGACCAGGAAGACTCGGAAGCTAATGCCACCTCCAACCTACACTGCATGGGCTCTCTTATCCTGCAAAGCCTGCTGAAGGACCCCAGGATTCGTGCTATCAAGGAGAGGGATCATTACTGGTTGGCAAGCCTTCTTGATCCACGATACAAGGGTAAAGTTGCAGAGCTTAAATTTTTTTACTCCACGACGCCCAGGGACGTCAAATGTAGGCACCCATTGCCAGCGTCTTCTCCGTATGGCGCAGGAATACCTAGGGGCAAGGGCAGACCTGGATACCTTTACAGCAGATGATCCACTGGCTTACTGGGTGTTGAGATTGGATCACTGGCCAGAACTTAGCCAATATGCTATGCAGCTACTAGGTTGCCCTACATCCAGCGTGCTTTCTGAAAGGACGTTCAGTGCCGCTGGAGGTTTTGTCACAGACAAAAGAGTGCATCTGTCCACTGACTGTGTAGACCGGCTGACATTTATAAAAATGAACCAGTCCTGGATCAGCAGCTATCAATCCCCTGATGCTGATGTAACTGAATAGATCCGGGATCTCTTCTGCATTCCCAAAACCTCACCACTGCACTCTTCCACAATACCACAAAGGGGTTACGGTGTGTCACCAAGGTAAAATATTTGGGTGCACTGCCACTGACGCCTATACCAGACTCATATCATTTTAATATTGGACCGCAGGGTCCACCACTGCACTCTTCTACAATACCACAGAGGGCTTATGGTGTGAAGGCACTTGCTGCCACCAAAGGCAAAATATTTGGGTGCACTGACGCCTTTACCAGATTCATATCATTTTAATATTTGACAGCAGGGTCCAACCCTGCACTCTTCCACAATACCACAGAGGGGTTACGGTGTGACGGCACTGTTGCCGACACTAAAGGCCCAATTTTAAAGCACCTATTGTTACTTTCATCCAAAGCCTGCATAAGTTTCACCATAATTTTGCCAAAAAACTCACTAAACTTGTTCTGCATGTCCTAAAACGTCTCCTCTTTTCATACAGGCTGCCGCCCCAAGCAGTTGTTTATGAATAGATTAAAGGAAATCCATTTACCATCATTTGAAATGCCATTTTTTGGTTTTTAAATGTTTCTATACATCCTACAAATCCGCCACTACATGGACAGGTTATGGGGACCTCCTAGGCACTATATTTGAAGGATTGTTTCGTTTTTTATTCTTAACCTTTATTTCATGGAAAACTCACTGTTCCTTTAAAAACTTTTCTGTAAACTTTTTGTCCTTGTTTCCTGTCCCCCAGGGCACTACCCGGACCCCCATACACCCATAAACCTTTTATAGCAATTATCTTGCATATATGCCCTCTCGGAGGGCACTCTAAAATTCCAACGTTCGAGTCCCATTGACTTGCATTGAGTTCGAATCGTGTTCGCGTTCGAACCTGAATTTTGAAATTGTTCGAATTCGAATGCGAACCGTTTCACTAACCACTACCTGTCCTCGCTAATCACCAAATACACCCCAGCCCGCTCCCTAAGATCAAACAGTGACTTACGTCTAGATTCTACCCGTATCACCTCTTACCTTGATTGAATGCAGGATTTCTCACGTGCAGCCCCCATCCTCTGGAACGCTCTTCCTCATACTGTCAGACTTTCCCCTAGTTTCCCTTCCTTCAATCACTCGCTTAAGACATTCCTATTTAGGGAAGCCTACCACCCGACTCCCTAATACATCTCACTGCCCCAACCAGTCCATCACTCTCACCTTGCAGTCCTCTACTCTTGTTTCCACCACTAACCCTTCTAGATTGTAAGTTCCTACAGGAATAGGGCCTTCGTTTCTTCCAGTACTGGCTTATCAAAATATTGTTCAGGCTCAGTGTTTTGTAATACAGAAAAAACTGTCGCGCCTGATCCCCACGGGGGCAGCTGCAACTACTAGATGTACCCAGCCCAGTAACATGTATAAAACATAACAAGAAAAAAGTGTCATCTGCGCTGTGTGAAACAAAACAGAGGTTTTAGTTTACTTGAATGGCCATTGAAGTTTTAAGCTTACCTGCCTCGTCAAAGCACCTTAAATGTGTTTGTTGCAAACACATTTTGTTTGCTTTTGGGCTTCAGAAGGTGCCTTCAAAGTTTTAGCCATGTGGGCATTATGCCCAAGGTGCTAAAACGGTGTAAATTTGGCTAGGGAATGTTCTGCTATATCGGGCTTTCCCAAGCTGATGCTCAAAGCCATGAGCTATAATTTCTAACTGCAGTATCTCTATTTGACCATTAGATGGGGACATCTACCTTCCATATAGTTTATTACATTAAGAAATACATTGGGAATATTCCCAAATATTTCTTACTATATAATTAAAAATGATTTTCCAAAAATTTAATTAATAGAAAAACCAACACTGGTTCCTGACAGTGGATTATTGGAAAACCACTTGGTAGTGAAGGAGTTAAATGGTATAAGCTAATCAAACTGTGTGAAGTAAAAACAACCTAAAAATGAAATCTGGTATTAACCAGAAATATTCTAGTGTGGAGTATTTTAACGTCAGTATAAAAACCAACAGTAATCCCAGGATATGACATCACGAACGTCCAACTGTCTCCTACCAGGAGCATAAATAACATATAAGCAAGTCGCAATGACACCAGCACCATTTAAAAATTCCTAAATGAGTATCAGGGCGCACTCCCTTTTTTTAATGAACGGTGAACATTGTGTGGCCCCTAAACATCCAAAATATCCAACTTTTTATCTGAAAATATCTGCAGTATTACATGAGTCAGCAACCCTGGCTTTCCAGATGTTTTGAAACTCTATCTCCATTGACGCTCAGCCACTCATAAGACTGCCTGGGGCTTATGGAAAATCTGGAGAGCCAAGGTTGCTGCCTCTTCACTAGTGGGTCTGTGTTTGCAGTATATTTGTTATACATTGGCTGTATGGAACCGGATAGATTGAAAAGCTGATTTAACTTTCACTATGCTGGTACTTCTTTAATTCAGATACATTTAAACTTTTCGCCCATAAAGGATTATTCTGTTTGATTTCAAAAGCTGCAACTAAAGGTAGAACAGTGGCATCCCAAGAGTCTTTCAATGGATATTGTGATATCGACATGGCAGACCAGTCATTCCTGTGATTGACTTTTGCCAGTACTCTGTGACACCAGCAGAATAACTGAAACCGCATGTACAAGCAGCCGTAAAAAAAAAAGGCATGAAAAATTTATACTGTGGATCAGAATTAAAATCAATGCTGCCCTGCAGGATACATCTTTTATAAAGGTCCCTAATCTGCAGGGCAATGCGGTCTTCTTAGCCGTAAATGATTCTCAGAAAATCCTGACAGAAATATTTACCCATCCTTAGTATTTATTTTCAATTTGTATCAGCGATGACCCCATTCACTTCACCCTGCTAGCAAAAATATTGTGCCTTCCACATATGCAAATACAATTACTAAGTAACGTACCTCAATACAGAATGCACCTGTAAACATGTAACATAATGAATATATTTCCTACATATTTTCCTACTTATTTTCTGTTAATTTTTTAGTTTTGTGTTTTGTTTTTAATATCTTGCATTTTATTACTTAGAATTTTTACAGTCGTTACAGAAATACTATGTTCTTGAGCCCAGCACATACTTGAAAACGAGAGAAATCTCAATGTATCCTTCCGGGTAAAATACTTTATAAACAAATAAATAATAAATAGCAATTAATAAATAGTAGTTCTAAGTAGTAATTTAATTAGTAAACACGTCATAACAAGTTCACAACCCAAGAACTAAGATTTATAGAAGTGCAGTAGGACACTGTAAAACCTATTTTACAATTCCAGAAGCTCTGGTTATATTTTAAAATTAAACATAAAAAGAAATGGTTCATCTTGATGTTACATTTTTAAATTTAGCGAGCACCTGCCACAGACTTCGCACATCGAAAAATTGGACATTATTTTGGCTTCCATCCACCTGCTGCATTATAAGAAGCTTTCACAGTTATATTAATTGTTTTGTTCTATAGGGAGCAGTTCGTATTAATAATTCCAAGTAACAGAAATTACTTTTACTGTGCAAGAAGAAGCTGCGCGCAATACAACAACTCAGCCCACTAAGGAATAAATCAATTGAAATAACGTCTTTATTTGTATTATGCTAACCTAGTTTAGGAATTATCCCTTCTCTGCTGGTAGCTCATTATTTGGGACTGCATTTCTGTTTATTACAGCATTGATTAATCGGATATTATTTCCGTGTCTTATTGCATAGAATTGCATGGGGAATAGAGCTGGGTGCAACCTGTCACCTTATATATCTGAACTAAATACCCTATAATAATTGGTGCATTGCAAGGCTTCCTACTAAAGAGTCTACTCTGTATCTCCCTCTTCCTTATCACCTGTTCATATTTTTTGGGTGCATAGAATTCAAGTGCATGGGTATATTAGTATGCCTGACATGACAAATCCAGGTCGCTTTAACCTTTAGAAGTTTACCTCTGGCTTCTAAATGTCTGTATTTTTTTATTATATCTATGGGAAAAACTGAGTATGGTCCCTAAAAACATGTAGGCCTAAATTACAATCTTCACGCAAACGTTTGCGCCGGGGCAAAAAAAAATAACGAGAGGGGTAAAACTATTTGTGTCGAATCCCGTGTTACAGTCAGCGCAATAAACGCGTGCAATCGTCTACCGCGGGTGAACCTGCGCGAACCCTGCGCAAGCTTACTGTACTGCGCGCGTCCTATACTTAACATTGTGAGTGGAAATGCGAATGCGCGTTGGTACGCGGATGGTATTACATTCTATGCGCAGGAATTAATGCATAGATTTGCGCATAATTTTAGTAACTCCTAAAAGCTGGTGTTAATGACAAATCTGAACATCCTGGCCGAACCCAAATACACCAGCCCATAAAAAAAAATGCAGCAAAGTATAGTTACACATTCTACTCATACCAAACCAATAAAATGGAGAAGTTGTGTGTGCATGTATTATTGCTGCAGCATATTTGCTCAGATTGACTGTGGTAGGCGCAATTTCTTAATATGAGATAATTGTGGTTCTTAATTCTGGTTGGCTGAATCGCGAGAAAAAAAACAGTGTGCACACTGATTTTTGCACTCGACTGTACTGTGCAAGCATTTGGGTGCATCCTGTTTGCGCGTGTTATTGATCGGCGGAGGAAAAGACGCGCGAGGATTGTAATTCCAGCGGTAATTTGCATGCGCGAAACTTTTACGCTTTGGCGCAAAAATTCGCGCTTTGCACAAGGGTTTTTGCACGAAGATTGTAATATAGCCCGTAGTTGGCTCCCAGTTGTACTTAGTGGATTCTAAGTTTGCATAGTTGCTGCTACATTTGATGTGCGTTTATCAAGCCTTAAAGGGATACTCTAGGCAACATGACCACCTACGCTTTTTAAGGTGGTCATGATGCCCTGAGTATGCCCTTGCCTTTCCCCCCTCCCTCCGCTCAGCCGATTAGCTAAAACAGCTGAGCGATGCGGAGGACTTTACTCCGCCCTCCCAGCTGTCAGTCAGCAGAGCGGGATTCGTATTTCCCGCTTCTGCGACTATTGCCGAGTAGGAGACGTCATCGCGCTTTGAGCGCGATGACGTCTCCAACTCGCCGCAGTAGCTGGCGGCAGCGGCTGATTAGTGTTGCGCGCATCCTCTTGCGCGTAACACTAATCAAAGAAGAGGATCCCTGCTGATTGGCTGGCTTACGTGAGAGGCGCGCATGCGCGCTTCTCACGTAAACCATTAGCCAAGTTCAAGCTCTAACAGGATGGGAGCGGAAGAGGAGGGAGGTGAGTAGAAAAAAAAAAGACGCCGTTGGAAACAAGTGGTTTTTAGGGTAAGGATTACATTAAAAAAAATATATATATATATATACACTGAATAACTAGGTAGGGAATAGGTATTTTTAATGTAAAAAAAGGGGGGATTTTTAGCCTAGAGTGTTCCTTTAATGCAATATACAATGTATCTAGTCTGCAGTAATGTGAGTCTTGTTTTATACACACACAAAACATATTTTAGTCTTCCACTGAAAGAAATTCGCTGTAACAGGACTTCTCCATGGCCACATTGACAATGAATAATCCCAAAAACATATTTTTAACTCAATTTGAGGAAACTTCAAAGGAAATGTGATTCTACATAAACCATAAACTTTGCTGGTTTAAGGGGTTTATTCAAGGTTTAATTCCATACACTTTGAAACTGGAAATTAAATTATTTTTGTCCAGTTTTCTTGCTTTAAGCTACATTCTTCTTCTTATAAATACATGCATATATTATATATTTATAAAATATACAGATCATGGCTAACCCTTGAGTATGCACTTTAATGATTCCATCCATAAAAATATCACAAATATGTAATTTTCTACAGTACCTATGTAGAGAGAGGAATCTTTTCGTCTGACATGGTCATCAATGTAGGAGACTCCGAGGGGTTGCACGGGCGTAGCTCCAATTCCCAGAAGGACCTGAGCTCCAATAAGTAGTAAATACATCATATTGGTGGTGGCTGTATTCCTGCAGATAATATCTGTGTCGGGAACGCCGTCGCTGGTAGAACCATTTATTGAACAGTAATCTCTTCCTTCCGACGCCCATCGGATATCACCTGCTTCATATTCATACTGGTGAGTGAGAAATTCAGGTAGGGCCGAGAGAAAAGCCCCAAGGGCCATGACGATACCTCCACATCCTATTAATCGAGGTCTGTGTGCCCTTGCTCCAAAGTAACTGACAAACAGTATAAGTGCTAGGTTACCGATTTCAAAGCTGCTGGCAATCACTCCAACGTCTGTGCTCTGCAAGTTGAACCTTCGTTCCAGGGTTGTCAGCACACTAACCTACAAGGAAACAGATATCTTAGAATGCATGCTCTCCATTACACAAGAAAAGGTGATAAACATTACTTCTTCACCGTTTCCGGTGAACACGTGCCTTTGCAGTTTCCATTAGAATCTATAGAGAATTTAATGTTTTTTCACCAACTCACATGAGCATTAATGACTTCTTTTAGATTAGTTCTTTACAACGTCTCAAGCTTTATAGCCTTTTAGAAATGTACCAAAGAATGTACAGAATACAAAAGAGCTTAGTTTCAAATTATGTAGCACATACACAGCTCACAATCTTTCAAATGCATATTCTGTGAAGAATAATTTCAATAAAACCCATTGACATTGCTGCTCATGTTTGTACTCTGATACAGCTGTCAAAAGAAAAAAAAATCAGGACGAATTTATTTCAATAAAGTGACTTTTCCATGCATTACTATGCAGTAGAAGAATGACTATGCTTTGTATGGATCATTTAAAAATAAGGAATGTTTAATAAGAACCAGATTTTTTTAGCCAACACTCGGCTATCCTAGTAGGTAGTGGGGCTGGTTATACAGTATCAGCAGAAAATGTTAAATAATATATTCCTGCCTAAGGGAAATCTGAAACAGACACAGAAATCCAGTGATTCTGATTGGCTACAGAATCACATACCTTCCGCAGCTCTATTTCTTCCTAGGAGGATATAAAAATTGTGATGACCACCTTTGTAATAAGTGGGTTACACATAATTTTTAGATGACACCAGTATTTAATATTTTGAAATACTTCAGTAAACAGGACATATTAAACTAAGAGAAAAAAATATTAAAACGGATTTCGTTTTGCTACACTATCTGAAAGGCATTAAAGGCTATACTAATTAGTCAATATTCTGGACAAAATATATAAATTGCTGGTATTAATAAGCAATCGTTGTTGAACTTTGAGACGTAAAAGGAAAGGCTTTGGCTAGATTTGTCTCTTATATAAGCTTACCTAACAATAAGCGTAATTAAGTTTTATGTAAATAACTTTGATGTTACATAGTTACACAGACTGAAAAAAGACGTGCATTCATAGACTTCAGCCAACACACATCACCCATGGCTGTTGAGCCAAAAGAAGGCAAAAAACCCAGTCTGAAGCGCTTGCCGAATCTGCAACATGTTGGGGAAAAATTCCTTCTTGACCACAGAACGGCGGCCAGATTTCTCCTTGGATAAAGCAGCTTTTACCAACATATTAAATATTATAACCCTTACAGGGTTATTCAAAGAGAATCGTAAAGTCACTGCACGTTCGGTGACTTTTCGTTCTCTTCAATTTGGTGCGATTTGGCGATCCCATTTGGGCAACCCTGCGGTGTATTCAGCAAGCACCGCAGGACAGTCATAGTGCAGGGAAAAGCCGCCGCAAACCTGCCGAACACTCACCGCAAAACCCAGCGAATACACAACGAAACCCGCAAAAACATCTGGGTTAACCCTGCCGAAACACGCCGGAGAAATCCGAGCAGCTGCCGATCACAGAGCAGAGCAGCCGCTGGAAAAAGCCGGCACCGCAGACGAGTGGAGTGAAAAAAAAAGTACGCTTGAATGTTTGGAAAGTGAAACGCTATTTGCAAAGAAACTACAGAATGAAAATGTCTGAAATTTACATATGAGATCCAATGAATGATAATAAAAAGGTCTGTTACAGAAAAAAGTAAAAACGATTTAAAAAAAACTGAATTTTTTTCACAAAACAATCCCGAAAAATGACTAAAAGATCCTAAAAAATCTATAAATAAAGATACTTTTTACTGCAGAATATTATGGCTAGCTGATCCAGTAGCTCATCTATTCTGGGCATGGGATAGGCATCAACAGTAGTGATGGCATTAAGACGCCAGTAGTCAACACAGAATCGGGTGGGCTTATCCTTTTTCGTTACCAGAACAACCAGGTAGGAGAAAGGGACTTTTGGATCTTTTAATGACACCAAGCTCCAGCATGTCCTCTATTTCCCCTTTGATATGAGCCTGCACCTCAGGGGAGACTCGGTAAGCCGTCTATCTTAATGGAGGTTGCTCCTCTGTATCCACATGATGGATAGCCAGGTGGGTTTGACCTGGTAACCCTGTGAAGACAGCATAGTAGGGCATCAGAACCTCCTGCAATTGCTTTTTTTGCCCAATCTGATAGCTGAGGGTTAATTTCTGTATCACTTAAGGAATGTGTACTCTTGGCCTCCCTCACCAGATCCACCAGAGGATCACTGACATCCTCTTCCTCAGGTAAACTACACACATTCAAGACAACAGCCTTGAGATCATAGTAGGCCTTCAGCATATTTACATGATACCATTTCTGCCTTCTCATCAAGAGCCACTACATAAGTGGTGGGGTCTAGCCACTAGAGGATGGAGAAGGGGCCCTTCCAGGCACCCTGCAATTTGTTCTGTTTATTGGGGTCAGTACCATAACTTGCTGGCCCACATCATAAGCCCATTCCCTGGCATTGTGGTCATACCAGAGTTTCTGTTGGGTCTGAGTAGTCTTGAGATTCTCATGTACTGGCCCAGTTATAGTTCACACCCTGTCCCAAACTTTAGGACATACTCAACAGAGGTTTCTGGGTTACGCACTTTTCCTTCCCACTCCTCACTGACTAAATCTAGGGGTCCCGACTCCCCACACCCTTCGCCCATACAGCAATTCAAATGGTGAAAAGCCTGTGGACTCCTGCGTCATCCCCCGATACACAAACAGTAAATTAGAAAGCTATTTCTCCTAATCATGGCCTTGGGAAGCCACAAACGTTCTAAGCACCTGTTTGAGGGATGACATTAAACCTATCACAGACTATTAGTCTGAGGATGGTAGGGGTTTGCCACCAAATGTTGCACATTGACTTTCATGCAGAGGCTCTGCATCAAATTGGACATAAACTGTGGACCCTGTTCTGTAAGCATTTCCCCCTGGGAAACCCACTCTGCAAAATATACAGATCAGGGCATCTGCCACCTTATCCGCCCAGACAGATGACAAAGCCACTGCTTCTGGGTACCTAGTGGCATAATCGACCACTGCGAGTGTAAACTGTTTAATACAACACTTAGACAAGGTGAATATTACAATTCTTAAAGATTCAAATGAACAAATAGGGTGGAAACTCCATTAAACTCTAGGGGATAACCCTTTATTTACCATGAATCAATCAAAACACAGTTTACCATTGAGGGAATAAAATGTAACTTTTATTTAAGACTGTTAAAAGGAGGTGTCAGAATATATACTGGCACAACCAACTTCATGTAGGTTAAAAAACACTCACACACAGATTAGACCCACCTCTGGTGAAGTGGTGACTATTAAGCCAATATTAAAGTCCATGCATATTCATGAGGGCTAAAGCTTGAAGAGTCACAGGCTGCAAATTAGCGATATTAATCCGCTGACCTGGCGGAATATACTTTGTATATAATGAAGATAGCAGCCTGCAAGTCTCAAAGGTGAATTGCGACTGGAGGGTTGGGGTATAAATAACTACAGATTCCAGGGTCAATAGTTATTGACATTATTATCATTATTACCCCATGTCTATATCCAGATACCCAATTTAACCTTTTCTGTAAGTTGCTAAATTCATCAACCTGTGTGGGCTTTGTATACCAGCATTTCGGGAGTTAACTCTCAACACCATATGCAAGGATGCCCTATTAGGGAGGTTTTTCAGCTAGGCATACATTATTCACCGCGGCACCATCACAAAAAGGGCGGACCTATGTAGGCCCATATCATGAGAAATTCAATTGTATAGGATCCATTTTATACAATTGAATTTCCCACAGTGGGCACAGTGCTATGACCTCCTTTAAGCTAGGTCTAACGCTGATTCTAATGTTAACTTGAAGGAGGTGATAGAGCCCCAGGAGTCCTGAAGCCACAGAGTGGATTCTGGCCAGAAAGCCTAAATTAGTGAGATCCTACGGTCATGTGACCCGGCACCACGATCCTCCATGGAGTCCTACAGATGCCATAGAGGGGATGCTGGAGACGGCACTGTAACACTGCCCCCAGCATCCGCAAGCTTAGTGATCGCTAAGGGGCAGGCTTCCAGACTCACCACCTGCCCCGCGATCTACTGGGGAAACAGGGACGTTAAGAGGAAGTTAGCGAACACCAATTTTTCCCCTTAGCAATAGCATCCCGGTTTCAGTTCAAGACAAGCGATAGTGCCCCTGGTTTGCAGAAACTGCTCCATGATCATTAGGTCCTACAAGGCCTCATAGGTGTGACTTTCAGGACCCCACTCCATTTCCGTAATGTGGTTCTGAGCAGTCCAGCATACTCTGTGCAACTGTCTGATGTTCCTTGCTGCATGCTCCTGAACTTTTTACAATTCAATTTAGGGATTAAATTAAAACTTTTGAGCAGAGCCTTTTTCATGGCGTCATAGTCCTGGTCACTCTCCTCTGGAAGAAAAGCAAACACATCCAGGACCTTTCCTTTTAAGCGTGGGGTTGAATACTGTCCCCACTGCTCCTTAAGCAAACGGTACTGCCGACACACCTGCTTTTAAATCTGGCACAGCGCAATAACCCTGCCTGTGCATGACACCCAGTATGAGTGAGTCCTAGTTATAGGACCTCCTCTTCACTAGGGATGAGCTGTTCGGTTCGATCTGTATGGAGTTCGCATCGAACATCGGCCGTTCGACTGTTTGCGAACCCGAACATTTCTGCGTGTTCGCCGCATGTTCGCCTACAATGCACCACAATGGACCACAACGCACTTTTCCACTGGCCTGAAGCTTGTAATTGGCTACAGCCTTGCACCTGACCACAGGTCAGGTGCAAGACAGGTGCAAGACTATGCCAATCACGGCTCAGAGTCCTGATTGGGCATATTTTGCCCAATCATGGGCATACAGAGATATATCCCGCAGCACACTATATAAGGCTTCACACAGCGTGTTCTCACTGCCAGCAGCTATTGAGGGGTCTCACTTTTACAAAATATCTGGGAATTGTTGTAATCTGTGTGTTCTCACTGCCAGCAGCTATTGTGGGGGTCTCACTTCTAGAAGATGACTGGGAATCAGCCACCCATCAGGGGGTCTCACTGATTTATAGGAGGTTTCTGGGAATTGTAATCTGTGTCTTGTCACTGCCACCCATCAGGGGGTCTCACTGATTTATAGGAGGTTCCTGGGATTTGTAATTTGTGTCTTGTCACTGCCACCCATCAGGGGGTCTCACTGATTTATAGGAGGTTGCTGGGAATTGTAATCTGTGTCTTGTCACTGCCACCCATCGGGGGTCTCACTGATTTAAAGGAGGTTCCTGGGAATTGTAATCTGTGTCTTGTCACTGCCATCCATCAGGGGGTCTCACAGACTTGTAGCAGATATCTGGGAATTATAACCTGTGTCTTGTCACTCACTGCCACCCATCAGGGGGTCTCACTGATTTATAGGTGGTTTCTGGGAATTTTAATCTGTGTCTTGTTACTGGCTGCCAGCTATAAGGGTGTCTCACTGAGTTATACCAGAGTTCTGGAAATCTTTAATCTAGATAACACAGTTGAATCAGAGTTCTGCATATCTCCAATTTTTATAACAGAGTTGAATCAGAAATCTGTATATCTGTAATCTAATTATCACTCACCATGTCAGAAAGACCAAAAAGGACAGGCAGATGCTCCCAGACACAGATAAGAGGGCAAGCAGCCTCTGTGTCAGGAGGCTGTGCCTCTGGTCGTCGTGGACGTGGTGCATCCTCTGCAGAGGCACGCTTGTTCTTTCTAACTGGTGCTGGCCATTTTAAGCAGCAGCAACATACAGAGGATTTGCAGGATTGGCTAACCAGGCCATCCTCATCCTCCGAGTCCTCTGCCAGCCAGACTTGTAGTGGTTTACAGTCCACCTCAGCTGCCAAAACATCTAATTCAGCCTCCATGTCCACAGCTACTCCTGCCGTAGCCTCACTATCACACACGGAGGAGTCAGCTGAATTGTTTGACTACAATGACAGTGACATGCTGCTTGAGGATGTGCAGCAACTACAGTGCTCTGATTCAAACTCTGAGGTTGATGAAGGGAGTATAATCAACCTAGAGGAAGAGGGTGCCAGTGACACACAAATAACTGGCACTCATGTTGCCCCAGCAGCTGCAGCATACTGCCAAGTTGGCTCCAGTGACGAGGAGATAGGGGGTGATGACGATGATGAGGTCACTGACTCCACCTGGGTACCTGATCGAACAGAGGAGTCAAGTGAGGAGGAGGCACAACAAACACGAGGCACAACGTCCTCTATGACCAACCATAGCCAGTCCAAGGCATCAGAAGTCACAGCTGCTCAGGTGCAGAGCGCTGTTGTCTCAAAGCACATGTACAGGAAGTCTGCTGTCTGGCAGTTCTTTAAGAAATGTGCAGCAGACCGCACCGTTGCTATTTTGAATCTATGTCAGATGAAGATCAAGCGTGGAAAAGACATCCCTCGCTTGGGTACCACGTGCTTGAGGTGACATATGACCACCTGCCACGCATCCCATTGGCACAACACTTTGCATAGGTCCTCCTCCTCCTCATCTGTCTCTACCAGGGCCGTAGGGAGGGCAAGGCGAGTGAGGCATGTGCCTCGGGCACAGCTGCAAGGGGGCGCAGCCAGGGGTGATCATCAGCAGTGTACTGGCAGTGTAGCTTTGAGCTGCCACAGGGGCAGGCACACGCAAGCACCATTACTCTTAAAGCAAAGAGGGCCGTTCTGGCTACTGCTTGTGTTGGGAGCCCCTGCAGAAAAAAAAAACGTTACCCAATGCCAGAGCTGTGTTATATTTACAGGCAGCCCAGCGCGCTGCTCACACAAAACCAAAGGCACAATGAACTCCGCGCTGGACTTCCTCTGCGTGCACATTTCTCCATCCCCCAGTCACTAGAGGTCCCAGCTGTGTCCCTCTGCCATCAGTTCCGGGTCAGCGATTTGACATCAAGCTGACGGAACTTCATTAGCAGAGGCCGCGGCAAAGTCTGTCTGAACTCCTCCACTCCACGTGCTGCAGCCAGAGCAACGGCAAGGCAAACATTAAAAAAAGTAACCTAGATTTACAAATTCTCTCTGTCCAATCTGTCTCTTTCTCTGTCTCCCTCTGTCCCATCTGTCTCTTTCTCTGTCCCATCTGTCTCTTCCTGTCTCTTTCTGTCCAATCTGTCTCTTCCTCTGTCCCATCTGTCTCTTTCTCTGTCCCATCTGTCTCTTCCTCTGTCCCATCTGTCTCTTCCTCTGTCTCTTTCTGTCCCATCTGTCTCTTTTTCTGTCCCATCTGTCTCTTTTTCTGTCCCATCTGTCTCTTTCTCTGTCCCATCTCTTTCTCTGTCCCATCTGTCTCTTCCTCTGTCCCATCTGTCTCTTTCTCTGTCCCATTTGTCTCTTTTTCTGTCCCATCTGTCTTTTTCTCTGTCCCATCTGTCTCTTCCTCTGTCCCATCTGTCTCTTCCTCTGTCCCATCTGTCTCTTCCTCTGTCTCTTTCTGTCCCATCTGTCTCTTTCTCTGTCCCATCTGTCTCTTTCTCTGTCCCTTCTGTCTCTTCCTCTGTCCTTTCTGTCTCATCTGTCTTTCTCTTTCCCATCTGTCTCTTCCTCTGTCCCATCTGTCTCTTTCTCTGTCCCGGCTGTCTCTTTCTCTGTCCCGGCAGTCGCTTTCTGTTCCATCTGTCTCTTTCTCTGTCCCATCTGTCTCTTTCTCTGTCCCATCTGTCTCTTCCTCTGTCTCTTTCTGTCCCATCTGTCTCTTCCTCTGTCCCATCTGTCTCTTTCTCTGTCCCATCTGTCTCTTCCTCTGTCCCATCTGTCTCTTCCTCTGTCCCATCTGTCTCTTCCTCTGTCTCTTTCTGTCCCATCTGTCTCTTTCTCTGTCCCATCTGTCTCTTCCTCTGTCCCATATGTCTCTTCCTCTGTCCCATCTGTCTCTTCCTCTGTCTCTTTCTGTCCCATCTGTCTCTTTCTCTGTCCCATTTCTTTCTCTGTCCCATCTGTCTCTTTCTCTGTCCCATCTGTCTCTTCCTCTGTCCCATCTGTCTCTTCCTCTGTCTCTTTCTGTCCCATCTGTCTCTTTCTCTGTCCCTTCTGTCTCTTTCTCTGTCCCTTTTGTCTCTTCCTCTGTCCTTTCTGTCTCTTCCTCTGTCCCATCTGTCTTTTTCTCTGTCCCATCTGTCTCTTCCTCTGTCCCATCTGTCTCTTCCTCTGTCTCTTTCTGTCCCATCTGTCTCTTTCTCTGTCCCATTCTCTGTCCCATCTGTCTTTCTCTGTCCCATCTGTCTCTTCCTCTGTCTCATCTGTCTCTTCCTCTCTCCCATCTGTCTCTTTCTCTGTCCCATCTGTCTCTTCCTCTGTCCCATCTGTCTCTTCCTCTGTCTCTTTCTGTCCCATCTGTCTCTTTCTCTGTCCCTTCTGTCTCTTTCTCTGTCCCTTTTGTCTCTTCCTCTGTCCTTTCTGTCTCTTCCTCTGTGCCATCTGTCTTTTTCTCTGTCCCATCTGTCTCTTCCTCTGTCTCTTTCTGTCCCATCTGTCTCTTTCTCTGTCCCATCTGTCTCTTTCTCTGTCCCTTCTGTCTCTTCCTCTGTCCTTTCTGTCTCATCTGTCTTTCTCTTTCCCATCTGTCTCTTCCTCTGTCCCAGCTGTCTCTTTCTCTGTCCCGGCGGTCGCTTTCTGTTCCATCTGTCTCTTTCTCTGTCCCATCTGTCTCTTTCTCTGTCCCATCTGTCTTTCTCTGTCCCATCTGTCTTTCTCTGTCCCATCTGTCTCTTCCTCTGTCTCTTTCTGTCCCATCTGTCTCTTCCTCTGTCCCATCTGTCTCTTTCTCTGTCCCATCTGTCTCTTCCTCTGTCCCATCTGTCTCTTCCTCTGTCTCTTTCTGTCCCATCTGTCTCTTTCTCTGTCCCATCTGTCTCTTTCTCTGTCCCATCTGTCTTTCTCTGTCCCATCTGTCTCTTCCTCTGTCTCATCTGTCTCTTCCTCTGTCCCATCTGTCTCTTCCTCTGTCCCATCTGTCTCTTCCTCTGTCTCTTTCTGTCCCATCTGTCTCTTCCTCTGTCCCATCTGTCTCTTTCTCTGTCCCATCTGTCTCTTCCTCTGTCCCATCTGTCTCTTCCTCTGTCTCTTTCTGTCCCATCTGTCTCTTTCTCTGTCCCATCTGTCTCTTTCTCTGTCCCATCTGTCTTTCTCTGTCCCATCTGTCTCTTCCTCTGTCTCATCTGTCTCTTCCTCTGTCCCATCTGTCTCTTCCTCTGTCCCATCTGTCTCTTCCTCTGTCTCTTTCTGTCCCATCTGTCTCTTTCTCTGTCCCATCTGTCTCTTCCTCTGTCCCATCTGTCTCTTTCTCTGTCTCTTTCTGTCCCATCTGTCTCTTTCTCTGTCCCATTTGTCTCTTCCTCTGTCTCTTTCTGTCCCTTCTGTCTCTTCCTCTGTCTCTTTCTGTCCCATCTGTCTCTTTCTCTTTCCCATCTGTCTCTTCCTCTGTCCCATCTGTCTCTTTCTCTGTCCCATCTGTCTCTTTCTCTGTCCCAGCTGTCTCTTTCTCTGTCCCGGCGGTCGCTTTCTGTTCCATCTGTCTCTTTCTCTGTCCCATCTGTCTCTTTCTCTGTCCCATCTGTCTTTCTCTGTCCCATCTGTCTTTCTCTGTCCCATCTGTCTCTTTCTGTCCCATCTGTCTCTTCCTCTGTCCCATCTGTCTCTTCCTCTGTCCCATCTGTCTCTTCCTCTGTCTCTTTCTGTCCCATCTGTCTCTTTCTCTGTCCCATCTGTCTCTTTCTCTGTCCCATCTGTCTTTCTCTGTCCCATCTGTCTTTCTCTGTCCCATCTGTCTCTTCCTCTGTCTCTTTCTGTCCCATCTGTCTCTTCTCTGTCCCATCTGTCTCTTCCTCTGTCCCATCTGTCTCTTCCTCTGTCTCTTTCTGTCCCATCTGTCTCTTTCTCTGTCCCATCTGTCTCTTCCTCTGTCCCATATGTCTCTTCCTCTGTCCCATCTGTCTCTTCCTCTGTCTCTTTCTGTCCCATCTGTCTCTTTCTCTGTCCCATCTCTTTCTCTGTCCCATCTGTCTCTTTCT
Organism: Leptobrachium leishanense; assembly: GCA_009667805.1. Lineage (NCBI taxonomy): Eukaryota > Metazoa > Chordata > Amphibia > Anura > Megophryidae > Leptobrachium > Leptobrachium leishanense. The sequence continues at coordinate 115,470,247 of CM019065.1, read as the reverse complement.
CTGTCCTTTGTCTCTTTCTCTGTCCCATCTGTCTCTTTCTCTGTCCCTTCCTCTGTCCCATCTGTCTCTTCCTCTGTCTCTTTCTGTCCCATATGTCTCTTTCTCTGTCCCTTCGGTCTCTTTCTCTGTCCCATCTGTCTCTTCCTCTGTAATTTCTGTCTCTTCCTCTGTCCCATCTGTCTCTTCCTCTGTCTCTTTCTGTCCCATCTGTCTCTTTCTCTGTCCCTTCTGTCTCTTTCTCTGTCCCTTTTGTCTCTTCCTCTGTCCTTTCTGTCTCATCTCTCTTTCTCTGTCCCATCTGTCTCTTCCTCTGTCCCATCTATCTCTTTCTCTGTCCCGGCTGTCTCTTTCTCTGTCCCGGCTGTCGCTTTCTCTGTCTGAGCTGTCTCCAGCTCTGTCCCAGCTGTCTCTTCCTCTGTCTCCAGCTGTCTGTCCCGGCTTTCTCTTTCTCTGTCCCAGCTGTCTTCAGCTTTGTCCCCCGCTGTCTGTCTCAGATGTCTTGAGCTCTCTGTCTCCAGCTCTGTCCCAGCTGTCTCTTCCTCCGTCTCCAGCTGTCTCTTCCTCTGTCTCCAGCTCTCTCTTCCTCTGTCTCCAGCTGTCTATCCCGCTGTCTCTTTCTCTGTCCCAGCTCTCTTTCTCCATCTCTAACTCTGTCTCCAGCTCTCCCTTTCCAGCTCTTTCTCTCCTGCTAAAGCTATTTTTCTCTAGCTCCATATCCAGCTCTCTCTTCATCTCCAGCTCTCTGTCTTCAGCAGTGTCCAGTGGTCTCCTCTTTTTACTCCTGTCTTTCTTCTTTCTCCGCTCTGTCGCCAGCTCTAGGTCTGACTTCAGCACTGTCAGCATGTTTTTCCTTTCTCCAGTGATCTCTGTCTTGCTCTCCATGCTATAGTTTACTCCTTTTGTCTCTCCTCCCTCTCCTTTTTGTCTCCCCCTTCTCCAGCGCTCTCTTCCTCTCTCTCCCTTTTTTCTGAGTTTTCAATTTTCTCTTTAATTTCTGTGAGTTTTATTGCTGTGGAGCTCTGTGATACGCTCATACACACCGCCCATTACTGTGAGTTTTATTGCTATGGAGCTCTGTGATACGCTCATACACACCGCCCATTACTGTGAGTTTTATTGCTGTGGAGATCTGTGATACGCTCATACGCACCGCCCATTACTGTGAGTTTTATTGCTGTGGAGCTCTGTGACGCTCATACACACCACACATTACTGTGAGTTTTATTGCTGTGGAGCTCTGTGATACGCTCATACACACTGCACATTACTGTGAGTTTTATTGCTGTGGAGCTGTGGGATACGCTCATACACACCGCACATTAATGGGAGTTTTATTGCTGTGGAGCTCTGGGATACGCTCAACACACGGCCAATTACTGTGAGTTTTATTGCTGTGGAGCTCTGGGATACGCTCAACACACGGCCCATTACTGTGAGTTTTATTGCTGTGGAGCTCTGGGATATGCTCACACTGCACATTACTGTGAGTTTTATTGCTGTGGAGCTCAGCAGCAAAGAAAAAGCCAAAGCCAGGTGTTTACAGCGCAGTGCCCCCACCCACAAAGAAAGCAACTCCTACAGCTGCTGCAAAGACTGCTGCAGCTAAATCTGTCCCTGCAACCAAATCCGCAGCCAAGAAAGCAGAGTCCAGCTCCAACAGTGATTCTGACTCCAGCAGCGATGAAGGAAAAACACCTGCAAAACCTTTGGCTAAAAGCGCTCCCAAATATGCCGCAGCAGCAAAGGCAAAAAAAAAAAGGATGGGGAATGGGGTGAAATTAACACCACAGGAGGGGAAATGGATTGAAAAAGGGGGTGAAACATGAAATGAAAAGGAGGGGGGACTGGACTGAAAAAGGAGGGATGGCCATAAAAATGAGGGGAGAATGGACTTGGAGGGGAAGAATTTACATGGAAAGAAGGGAGGGGGAGAAAATGGGCATGAGAAGGGGAGAAAGAGAGGAAGAGGAGGAAAGGGGTAGAGGAAGACAATGGAAAAGAGGGAAAGAAGATGCACGGAACGGGGGGCATGAGCATCCCTAGCTCTCAAATTTGGCAATCTGCTGATAGGATCACCTGTGCATGCGCCCCATAAACATGACATCCGTGATATTTGATTGGCTGAGAATGCTAATCACAGATTCGATAATAACTTGACACTTTGTTATGAATTTTACAGATCTTCAGTTTCAGTTTGTCCTTCTGACAGTGTGCAATTACTTTGCTTTGCAGCCCTGCTGCCGGTGAGTTTGAACTGGAGCTGAAGATCTGTAAAATTCAAAACAAAGTGCTCAATTTATATACAATCTGTGATTAGCATTCTCAGCCAATCAGATATCACGAATGTTTATATGTATATTCTGTAAAAATATTGTGGGGGGCACAATTTACTGATCTTGCCTCGGGTGCAAAAGGAGCTAGCTACGGCTCTGGTCTCTACACCCACTATATGTCCTGCCATGTCATTGCCTACAACCTCCACTGACAGGGATGATGCTACAGTAATGGGTGCACCAGGTCCTTCCTCAGAATTTGACAGCATCCTATCAGCTGAAGATTTATGCAGTCAGATTACATTGCCCCAGCTGCTGCAGCGTAAGAAAAAATATAGTCCCAACCATCCCCAAGCACAGCGTCTAAATGCCAGCTTAGCAAAATTACTCGCATTACAGCTGCTGCCTTTCCAGCTGGTGGACTCTGCTACCTTCCGTGAATTTGCTGAATGTGCTGTACCACAGTGGCAGGTTCCAATACACCATTTCTTTTCATGGAAGGCCATTCCAGCACTATACAAGTACGTGGAAGACGGTGTTATGGAGTCATTGGGAAAGGCAGTCAGCAGCAAGGTGCACATGACTTTAGACACGTGGTCCAGCAGGCATGGACAGGGCCGTTACATTTCCTTCACGGCACACTGGGTAACTTTGATTGCAGCTGGGAGGGATCCAAGACGGGGCTCTGTGCTGGAGCTTGTTCATCCACCACGTCTCCAGAAAGCTGCTTGTATGAGGTCTGTCTGCTCCACCACCTCTTCCTCCTCCTCCTTCTCCTCCTCCTTCTCTGTCTCTGGCAAAGTGGCAGTTAAACCAACGCATTGCAGGGGCTACGCAATGGCTCAAGCAAAAAGAAAGATGCCATACTGTGCTTGAGCTGGTTTGTTTAGGGGACAGGAGCCACACCGGGCCAGAAATTCTGTCAGCTCTGCAGGGGCAGCTGCAGAGATGGTTAACACCATGCCAGCTTCAGATGGGAATGGTCGTCTGTGATAATGGCAGCAACCTTCTCTCCGCCCTACGCCAGGGTAAGTTGACGCATGTACCATGCCTAGCACACATCCTAAATCTGGTGGTACAGTGATTCCTAACCAGGTACCCAGGGCTGGCGCAGCTTCTCAGCCAGGCCAGAAAAGTCTGCAGCCACTTCAGATGGTCATTCCCAGCAAGTGTTCGCCTGGCAGAAATTAAAAGAGAATTCCACCTTCCCACAAACCATCTGATCTGTGACATGCCCACCAGGTGGAACTTGACATTAGGAATGCTGCAGCGTCTGCACAAGCAGCAGAGGGCCATCAATGAGTACCTGTGTGAGTATGGCACAAGGACAGGTTCAGGTCAACTTGGTTTCCCCCCCCCCACAGTGGATGATGATCAAGGATGCATGCACTGTACTGTCACCATTTGAGGAGGCAACGAGGATGGTGAGCAGGGACAGTGCATGCATCAGTGACACAATTCCTTTAGTGTTCCTGCTGGAGCGCACTCTGCAGGGAATTATAGATGTGGCACTAGAGGTAGAGCAGCAGGAGGAATTAGGAGGCCTTACCTAACTCTCAAGGCCACAGTCTTTATGCAGACAGCATTCCTGTGTGTCCTCAGATCAGACACGAGGAGGATGAGAAGGAGGAGGAATATTTAAGTAGTGGGGACATTAAAGGTGGGGGTTCCTCAAAGGAGGGTTTTATGTGCCCAGAAACCCAAGGACTAGTACGTGGCTGGGAAGAGGAAGTGCACGATGGGGTCATCCTCATTGACCAGGAAGACTCGGAAGCTAATGCCACCTCCAACCTACGCTGCATGGGCTCCCTTATCCTGCAATGCCTGCTAAAGGACCCCAGGATTCGTACTATCAAAGAGAGGGATCATTACTAGTTGGCAAGCCTTCTTGATCCACGATACAAGGGTAACGTTCCAGAGCGCATCCTGCCCGCACAGAGGGAGGACCGGATGAAACAACTTGAGTACGCTCTAAAGCGACACTTGTGTACCACCTTTCCAGGCACTGGTAGGTTACCAAGTGATGACACAGGTGCTTCTGAGGCTGCGGAAGATCAGAGGAAGAGCAGTGAAGGCCAGGGCCACTTGACTGATGTCTTTTTAATTTTATTTAGTCCACGACGCCCAGGGACGTCAAATGTAGGCACCCATTGCCAGCGATTTCACCAAATGGTGCAGGACTACCTAGAGATTGTATCACTGGCCAGAAATTAGCCAATATGCTATGCAGCTACTAGGTTGCCCTTCATCCAGCGTGCTTTCTGAAAGGACGTTCAGTGCCGCTGAAGGTTTTGTCACAGACAAAAGAGTGCGTCTAAAAATTAAAACTAAAGGGCGCTGAAGCGGCAATGGATGGAAGTTTAAATCCCACGGTTGAGGGTAGGTACGGCTGCTATATCTCCCAAGTGCTTTCCCCACCAAACCCAAACAAGTAACACCAATTCACAAAAATGGAGAAAGCGCCAGCGCGAATCCCACACCCACGGAAAGAGCACACACGCCCTGGGTACAGTCACACCCAATATATTGTCAAATGACTAAGGGAGGAATACGATTACCAATTCATATGTACATGGCGAGACCAGGGTTCTGGTGAGTATATGAAAGAAAAAGAACAAAAAACACACATTGCGCAGTACATATATACAATGGGTGCAACGGAATTCTTGATATGGAAATTCACTCACATGAGCCAGAGCCTGTACAATTCAAGGCTCTATAGGAAGGCGTTGGGTCCCTTCAGGGATAACCCCGTCCCTCTTCAAACACCCTCCAAATGCAGGATAGATATCATGCGAAAAAGGACACAAACAGAGACCATAGCGTGACACTATAACATAGGCAAATGATCTTTAGCTTTCAGCGATGATCAAACTCACTTGATAGAGAGCCTGTGTTGTGTCCACTGGCTCCGTAAATGAACTTAGGCGTATTAAGGACACACCAATCCCCTCTGAATCCAGTAAGAAAACTTTCTTTTATGGTCCATATATAAATTTATTAAAAAACAATCAAGCCAAAACGCGTTTCACCGTAACAACGGCTTCATCAGTTGGTTGGTTTTACCAACTGATGAAGCCGTTGTTACGGTGAAACGCGTTTTGGCTTGATTGTTTCTTAATCATCCCTGAAGGGACCCAACGCCTTCCTATAGAGCCTTGAATTGTACAGGCTCTGGCTCATGTGAGTGAATTTCCATATCAAGAATTCCGTTGCACCCATTGTATATATGTACTGCGCAATGTGTGTTTTTTGTTCTTTTTCTTTCATATACTCACCAGAACCCTGGTCTCGCCATGTACATATGAATTGGTAATCGTATTCCTCCCTTAGTCATTTGACAATATATTGGGTGTGACTGTACCCAGGGCGTGTGTGCTCTTTCCGTGGTTGTGGGATTCGCACTGGCGCTTTCTCCATTTTTGTGAAAAGAGTGCGTCTGTCCACCAACTCTGTAGAGCCACTGAGGAGGAAGTCAATTCCTTATTGTCCTCCTCACATCTCACCACGTGCCCGCTCGACCCCATTCCCTCACGTCTAATTCCTCCCCTCTCCTCCTCCCTCACCCCTGCTCTCACACACATCTTCAACCTATCTCTCTCCACTGGCTCCTTTCCATCCGCCTTCAAACACGCGCTACTTACCCCTTTACTAAAGAAACCATCCCTAGATCCCAACTCTCCATCCAATTACCGCCCTGTATCCCTGCTTCCCTTCACATCAAAGCTCTTAGAAAAACTAGTCTTCAACCGCCTCTCCCTCTTCCTGTCCTCCAATTCCCTACTTGACCCCCTGCAATCTGGCTTCCGTCCCTTACACTCAACTGAAACTACCCTCACCAAAGTCACCAACGACCTCCTAACTGCTAAAAAACATGGCCACTATTCTATTCTCATCCTGCTTGAACTCCCGGCTGCTTTTGACACTGTTGACCACCCCCTCCTTCTACAGACCCTCAACTCTCTGGGTCTCGGTGACACTGCACTTGCTTGGGTTGACTCCTATTTATCCAACAGGTCCTTCTGTGTGTCCTTTGCTGGTAACTCCTCCTCCTCATTGCCTCTATCTGTTGGTGTACCTCAAGGCTCTGTCCTTGGTCCTCTGCTCTTTTCCATCTACACCTCCTCTCTGGGCAAAATCATCAACAGCTTTGGCTTTAATTACCACCTCTACGCTGATGACACTCAGATCTACCTCTCTACCCCTGATCTCTCTCCCCCTGTCCTTTCAAAAGTCAGTGACTGTTTATCTGGCATCTCCTCCTGGATGGCCTCCCACCACCTAAAGATCAACATGTCAAAGACTGAACTCCTACTTATTCCTCCCTCCAATGCCTCCCCACCTCCTGACTTCTCTATCACGGTGGAGGGTATCACCATCTCCCCATCAAACCAAGTTCGCTGCCTTGGAGTTACACTTGACTCTGCTCTTTCCATCATCCCCCACATCAAGTCTCTTTCCTCCTCCTGCCGATACCAACTGCGTAATATTTCCAGAATTCAGCCATTTCTTACCGCTGTCACCACAAAACAACTCATACACGCCCTGGTAATCTCCCGACTCGACTATTGCAATAATCTCTTATCTGGCCTCCCTCTGTCCCGCCTCTCCCCCCTACAATCCATTCTGAACGCCTCCGCCAGGCTAATTCACCTCACCCGTCGCACTGTCTCTGCCGCTCCCCTCTGCGAGTCCCTTCACTGGCTCCCCATCCACTGCAGAATTAAGTTCAAAATCCTTATCCTTACCTACAAAACCCTCACTAACTCAGCTCCCCACTACCTGTCCTCACTAATCACCAAATACACCCCAGCCCGCTCCCTAAGGTCAAACAGTGACCCGCATCACCTCTTCCCATGATAGACTGCAGGATTTCTCACGCGCAGCCCCCTGTCAGGGCTCGGCGGGCGCCGCCGGCTCGGTGTCCCGCCGGGCCGCCGACCCGGCATCCTTCTTCCCGGCTCCGGGGTCGGCGTCCTCTCCGAGTCCTGTGTGCGCGCAGTAGGCGCGCGCGCCGCCGGCAGTTCCGGATTTAGCCCTCCCGGCGGCGCGACGTCACCAATCTCCATGTGACCGCGAAGGACCAATCAGCAGGCAAGGCACCAGATTTAAACTTGCTTTTCCCATTCCTCAGTGCCCTTTCGTGGTTTTGCCTGTCTGACCCTTAAGTGCTCGTTTATTTCACTCAATTTGACTTACTGTGTATGACCTGGCTATCTCTCTCGACTTGTGTACCTCTATACCCCTTGACCCGGCTTGTTACTCGACTCTGTTTTCGCCTATACCCTATTGCTTTCTGATATACGTTCCTGGCTTACCAGCGTTTACACCAGCCACTCTAAGGACTGGTTCCTGTCCTCCTTGTGTCCCTGCCTTATAGGTTCACCTCCTGTTTGTGCGAAACCCAGCCACTATAAGGACTGGTACCGCATTGTGACTCTCTCTTGCTTTACTGGCACTGCCGTTACGTACCCTTGGTTCGTGTTGGCCTGACGACGGGGCAGCCCTCGCTATTTGTGTTAACCCAGCCACTACAAGGACTGGTTTCTCTTCTATGTACTCGAGGCTCCTGTTTTCACTTAGGGCTAACCGTTCGTCCACCCTCAGGTACGTGAGCGTGCCTGACATCACGAAAGGGCCATGGACCTTGCAGGGACCGCTCAGCAATTCTCTGGTCTAGAAAGCCGTTTGGAGGAGCAAGATCACCGTCTTGATCAGTTCGCCCAGGCCCTCCAAACGCTGCTCACCCGTACCGCCCCTACCCAGGTAGAGGTTTCCCCTCCCGTGAATCCTCTCCCTTCCGAACCGTTCTCTGTGCCTACCTCGTATCCTAACTTGCTACCTCCGGTACGTTACGGGGGCGATCCTAACGCCTGTCGAGGTTTTCTGAACCAGATTTCCATTCATTTTGAATTAACCCCGTGGTCTTACCCTACAGATCGTGCCAAAATCGCCTTTGTCATCAACCATCTTACCGACAAAGCATTGAGTTGGGCTAACCCTCTTTGGGATACCGATAAACCGATTGTCTATAATTATCGTGACTTTATGTCGGCCTTTCGTAGGGTGTTTGACCCCCCCGGGCGTAAAACCAATGCCGCAAAATCCTTGTTACGCTTGCGCCAGGGTGCGAAATCCCTGGGTGACTATGCTCTGGAGTTTAGATCATTGGCTTCTGAATTGAACTGGAACAATGAGGCTTTGATAGCCGTGTTTTCTGAGGGCCTGAACGACGAGTTGCAGGATGAGATAGCGGCCAGAGATCTCCCAGGGGACCTGGAAGACTTGATTACTTACTTGTCCTTTATCGATGAACGCCTTCGCCATCGTCGACTTACTAAGGAGAGGTCTAAAAGACCACCGGTTAGGCAGCCTCCCCGGTTTTCTGTACCTTTGCTTCCCGAGTCTCATCCTCCCCCCGAACCCATGCAATTAGATAGCACCAAGATCCCTGATAGTGAAAAACAACGCAGGCGACGTGAGGGTTTATGCCTGTACTGTGGATTGGGGGGTCATTTCCTTAAGGGCTGTTCCAAACGCCCCCAGGGTCCATCGGGAAACTCTCATGCCTAAGTGCCTCTAGGGGACAGCTCTTGGGCGCTTTTCCTTCGTCCCCCAAACTGGAAAATAGACTCCGGGTTCCGGTTACTCTAACCTGGGAGAGTTCCCGTAACCCGGTACAACTCTATGCCTTAGTAGACTCTGGTGCTGCCGATAACTTTATTGACATAAATTTTGCTCGTATACATGCCATACCCCTGGTTGAAAAAGAAACCCCATTACTTGTACAGGCCATCGATGGCAGACCTCTCGAAACCCCTTTTGTTTTGTTTGAATCTCAGAATATTACTGTTGGGATAGGACTGTGTCATAAAGAAAGTATGTTCTTCCATGCTATTTCGTCTCCTTCCTATCCTATCGTACTGGGTTACCCCTGGTTAACCCGCCATAACCCTGTTATTGACTGGCGAGCTCGTCAGATCGCGAAGTGGGATAATGATTGTATGGCTTCTTGTATTGAGATTCCACTATCCATTAATGTCTTGAATTTGCCTACGGCCCCTCCTCTGACGACTAGCATTCCTGTCCCCTACTCGGACTTGGCACCTGTGTTTGACAAAAGAGAGGCCGATAGATTACCCCCCCATCGTTCTTACGATTGTGCCATCGACCTTCTTCCTGGCACCATGCCTCCTAAAGGGGCTGTCTATCCTTTGTCCGTGAAAGAACATAAGGTTTTGGAGGAGTACATTAAAGATTCCCTTAAAAAAGGGTTTATTCGTCCTTCCTCCTCTCCCGCTGGGGCAGGGTTTTTCTTTGTGCAGAAAAAGGAGGGTGATCTTAGACCCTGTATCGATTTTCGAGGGTTGAACAAGATCACCGTTAAAAATGCCTACCCCATTCCACTCATCCCCGAGCTGTTTGACCGCCTGAAACATTCCAAAATCTTTTCGAAACTGGATCTCAGAGGAGCGTACAATTTAATAAGAATCAAACACGGGGATGAGTGGAAGACTGCGTTTAACACCAGGTTAGGGCATTACGAGTACTTGGTTATGCCCTTCGGTTTATGTAACGCTCCAGCAGTGTTTCAGGCGTTTATTAATGATGTGTTACGAGAATACACCCCTTGTTTTGTCGTGGTTTACCTTGATGATGTGTTAATACATTCCCCTGATCTGAATACCCACCACGTACATGTACGACTCGTCTTATCTAAGCTCTTGGCCAACGGCCTCTACTGCAAGCTAGAAAAATGCCTATTCGATGTCCTACAGGTACAATTTTTGGGTTATGTTATATCCTCCTCTGGTTTCATGATGGATCCCATAAAACTGGAGGCCATCAGTCACTGGCCTCTTCCCAAGGGCCTCAAGGCCATTCAAAGGTTTATTGGCTTCTCTAATTATTACAGAAGGTTTATCAAGGGCTTTTCGTCCATTATTGCACCCATTACAGCATTGACGAGAAAGGGAGGTGACACTCAGAATTGGTCCTCCAGTGCCCTGGAGGCTTTCGAACGGTTAAAAGAGGCCTTTTCCACTGCTCCTATTCTACACCATCCTGATCCCAATAGACCCTTCGTTTTAGAGGTTGACGCATCAGAAACCGGGGTAGGAGCCGTCTTGTCCCAACGTCCAGCTGATGACAAGCCTATGCAACCCTGTGGTTTTTATTCTAGGAAATTGTCCCCCACCGAGGCCCGTTACGACATTGGGGACAGGGAATTGTTAGCCATTATTTTGGCCTTAAAAGAATGGCGCCATCTCTTGGAGGGCTCCACCTGTCCGTTTTCCATTCTCACTGACCACAAAAATTGGATTTACCTGTCCGAGGCAAAAAGGTTGAACCCTAGACAAGCTCGATGGGCCCTTTTTCTCACCAGATTTGACTTCCTCATTACGTACAGACCCGGGTCTAAAAATGTTAAGGCCGACGCACTCTCCAGACAATATGAACCCCTAGCAACTCCAGTGTCTGTACCTGTGTCCATAGTTCCCGAAAGGAAAATTTTAGCCTCTCTGAGTACACGAGTCGAGTCTCCTTTCTGGATCCTCTTACTCTCTAAACAGGCTTTGGCTCCCCCGTCTAAACCACAGAATAAGCTATTCGTTCCTTCTGTAGAGGTACCCACTGCTTTACAGCTCTTTCACGAATCCAAATTCGCTGGACATTTTGGGGTAAATAAAACTCTTGACTTGATTAAACGACACCTTTGGTGGCCGACACTTACTAAGGATGTAAAAGATTACGTAACCACCTGTTTTGTTTGTACCCGTTCCAAATCCTCCCGCCTTTGTCCTGCTGGCCTCCTCCAACCCCTACCGATCCCTGAGCGCCCTTGGTCTCATTTAGCTATGGACTTCCTAGTAGAACTAACCCCTTCACTTGGTCATACTGTGATTTTTGTGGTTGTCGATCGCTTCTCTAAAATGGCACATTTTATTCCGTTAAAGAAGCTCCCCTCCTCCAGCGAGCTAGTACAGATTTTCACCAAAGAAATATTCAGACTACATGGTGTTCCTAATGTTCTCGTCTCGGATCGGGGTTCTCAGTTTATCTCTAAGTTCTGGAGAGGCTTCTGTCACCAGTTGGGCGTCAAACTGTCCTTTTCGTCCGCGTATCACCCGCAAACGAACGGTTTAGCCGAAAGAACCAACCAAACGCTTGAGACTTATTTAAGGTGTTTTATTTCTGACGCACAGGATGATTGGGTTACTCTGTTACCATGGGCAGAATTTGCGTATAACAACGCCACATCACAGTCGACAAAATTTTCTCCTTTCGAAATAGTCACGGGTATGCATCCCACTATTTTTCCATCCTCGTTCTCCCCCCAGAACATTCCTGCCCTGGAGGAACACCTAGATAAGCTCCGGGTTATTTGGGAGAAGACCAGGTTGAATCTAGAATCCGCTTCCTTGAGCCAGAAGCGGGCGGCTGATCGGAGGCGCAGACCTCCACCAGTGTACCATGTGGGTGACAGGGTTTGGCTCAGCACACGCCACATTCGTCTGAAGGTCCCGTCTATGAAATTCGCGCCTCGTTTTATCGGTCCGTATAAAATACTCCGATGTATCAATCCCGTAGTATACGCACTGCAATTGCCTGTCTCTTTGCGTATTCCCAACTCCTTTCATGTCTCTTTATTGAAGCCGCTCTCCTGCAACCGTTTTACTCGCCCTGACTCCCCTCCTCCCCCTGTGGTGGTTGATGGGACTTCCGAGTATGAAATTGAGTCCATCTTGGATTCCCGTTATGTCCGCAATCGGTTGCAGTATTTGGTTCATTGGACTGGCTATGGCCCCGCGGATCGCACATGGGTTTCGTCACGTGACGTTCATGCTCCTCGATTGGTCTCCGCCTTTCATCGTCGTTTTCCCGATCGCCCGGCTCCCAGCCGCCCGGTGGGCGTTCCTCAAGGCGGGGGTGCTGTCAGGGCTCGGCGGGCGCCGCCGGCTCGGCGTCCCGCCGGGCCGCCGACCCGGCATCCTTCTTCCCGGCTCCGGGGTCGGCGTCCTCTCCGAGTCCTGTGTGCGCGCAGTAGGCGCGCGCGCCGCCGGCAGTTCCGGATTTAGCCCTCCCGGCGGAGCGACGTCACCAATCTCCATGTGACCGCGAAGGACCAATCAGCAGGCAAGGCACCAGATTTAAACTTGCTTTTCCCATTCCTCAGTGCCCTTTCGTGGTTTTGCCTGTCTGACCCTTAAGTGCTCGTTTATTTCACTCAATTTGACTTACTGTGTATGACCTGGCTATCTCTCTCGACTTGTGTACCTCTATACCCCTTGACCCGGCTTGTTACTCGACTCTGTTTTCGCCTATACCCTATTGCTTTCTGATATACGTTCCTGGCTTACCAGCGTTTACACCAGCCACTCTAAGGACTGGTTCCTGTCCTCCTTGTGTCCCTGCCTTATAGGTTCACCTCCTGTTTGTGCGAAACCCAGCCACTATAAGGACTGGTACCGCATTGTGACTCTCTCTTGCTTTACTGGCACTGCCGTTACGTACCCTTGGTTCGTGTTGGCCTGACGACGGGGCAGCCCTCGCTATTTGTGTTAACCCAGCCACTACAAGGACTGGTTTCTCTTCTACGTACTCGAGGCTCCTGTTTTCACTTAGGGCTAACCGTTCGTCCACCCTCAGGTACGTGAGCGTGCCTGACACCCCCACTCTCTGGAACGCTCTCCCTCGTACTGTCAGACTTTCCCCTAACTTCTCTTCCTTCAAACGCTCCCTGAAAACATTCCTATTTAGGGAAGCCTACCACCCAACTCACTGACGCAACCCTCAATCACTCTCACCTTACAGTCCTCTCCTCCTGTTTCCAATCCCAACCCTCCCAGATTGTGAGTTCCTACGGGAATAGGGCCCTCATCTCCTCCTGTACTGTTTGTCAAATGTTGTTCAATGTATTGTAACCCTGTCTATACTGTGCTTATTGTACAGCGCTGCGGAATATGCTGGCACTTTATAAATAAAGAATAATAATAATAATAATAATAGACCGGCTGACATTTCTAAAAATTAACCAGTCTGGATCAGCAGCTATCAATCCCCCTGATGCTGACGTAACTGAATAGATCGGGGATCTCTTCTGCATTCCCAAAACCTCCACCACTGCACTCTTCCACAATATCACAAAGGAGTTACGGTGTGAAGGCACTTGCTGCCACCAAAAGCACAATATTTGGGTGCACTGACGCCTGTACCAGATTCATATAATTTTAATATTGGACCGCAGTGTCCAACCCTGCACTCTTCCACAATACCACAGAGGGGTTACTTACGGTGTGAAGGCACTTGCTGCCACCAAATGCCCAATATTTGGGTGCACTGCCACTGACACCTATACCAGATTCATATCATTTTAACCCTTTCGCTGCTGAGCCTTTTCTCACCTCTGTGCTGAGCTCATTTTAACCGGTTTCGCTCATCATGTTTAACCGCGTTTTGAAGCCTTATTTTAATATATGACGCAGACATATTATATATCATTCTTTCCGGCAGACTGTGCAGATTCATAATATGTCATTATTATATGTATACGTTATGTCATGTCTGTATATTATAACAAAAAATGCAATAAAATTTGAATTTTCAATAATTTACAATGTGTAAAGTGTTTTTTTCACATTTTAAAATGCGATCGTTTGCGGTTATATTTTCTATGGGGTGCGCTTGTTAAAAAAATTAGAAATGAGGAATCGTTACTTTTTTTGGGGAAAATTACGTGTTTTTTAGCAAACACCCCCCATAGAAAAAATCGTTAGTGCAGCATCATTGTTCACATTATAATTGAAATGGGAACAATATTGTTGCACTAATAAATGTAAAAAAAAACAAACAATTTTTTTATTTTTTTAATTTTATTTTTTTATTTTTTTTATTTTATTTTTATTTTTAATTTTGTTTTTACAATTTACATGGTCATGTTTGGTATCATTGGAAAGGCCATGCTCTGGCCGTTCCAATGATAGCAAACATTAACCCCTAGCTGTCACGGATTGGGAGATAGGGGGTTCCTCCACTATAGGTGGCAGCAAGGGGTTAATTTCAAAACTGGCGCCATCGTGCTCTGTGCGATGACGCCAGTCATTAGGGGGATATCCCGGAAGCTTGGCCGACATCCAAGATGTCGGCCAGCTCCGGGAGGGGACCGCGATACGGCGCATGTTGGCGCCATATTGCGATCCAGCCCCCTAGGGGTTAAAGACAGCCGCCGCTTGGAAGGGCAGGCTGTGCCTTTTAATCGCTGGCTCGCGGGGAAGGGGAGGGGGAGAGGTCCCCTTCAGGCACCTTCCCTGCAATGGCGGGGGGGTGCCTGAAATAGACGTCATCGCGCATGCGCGATGACGCCTATCGTGCCTGCCGGGGTCCTGGAGGCTGGGCTGACATCGATGATGTCAGCCCGCACCGGGGGGCCGAGCGATCACCCAGAATACCGGCTGATCGCGGCTGCAAAGGGAGGATGTGCTCAGCGCGTCCTCCGCAGCGAAGTACCAATGCGTCCACCGCATTGAAGTGGTTAATATTGGACTGCAGGGTCCAACCCTGCACTCTTCCACAGTACCACAGAGGTGTTACGGTGTGACGGCACTGTTGCCGACACTAAAGGCCCAATTTTAAAGCACCTATTGTTACTTTCATCCAAAGCCTGCATAAATTTCACCATAATTTAGCCAAAAAACTCGCTAAACTTGTTCTGCGTGTCCTAAAACGTCTCCTCTTTTCATACAGGCTGCCTCCCCAAGCAGTAGTTTATGAATAGATTAAAGGAAAACAATTTACCGTCATTTGAAATGTAATTTTTTGTTTTTAAATGTTTCTATACATCATACAAATCCGCCACTTCACGGGCAGGTTATGGGCACCTCCTAGGCATGATATTTGAAGAATTTTTTCGTTTTTATTCTTAACCTTTATTTCATGGAAAACTCACTGTTCCTTTAAAAACGGTTTTTTTAAAACTTTTTGTCCTTGTTTCCTGTCCCCCAGGGCACTACCCGGACCCCCATACACCTTTTAAGGAAAATATCTTGCATATATGCCCTCTTGGAGGGAACTCTAAAAATCGAACTTTCGAGTCCCATTGACTTGCATTGAGTTCGGTTTGTGTTCGAGCTCGAACTTGAACTTTTGAAATTGTTCGAGTTCGAATGCGAACCGAACACGGGGGTGTTCGGCTCATCACTACTCTTCACATAGATTCCCGCATACACAACTCTTATAGCATAGCCTCCGAATATTACTGCTGTGGAATATGCTGGCGCTTTATAAATAAAGAATAATAATAATAATAATAATAATACACAGGGACCCTTGGGTTACAGCGGGCACCTACACAAATTATAAAGTTTGTAAATACACACTATGAAAATACCACTTTGTGTGATGTAACTTCCTATGACAAACAGTAAGTAGATATGCAAATTAGTGCATGCTATGGGCCTATTTTCCAAGGTACCCAGTCTGGAACTTACTATTAGGCACACTGGGCAAATGGCTGGTGGGCTACAATGACTGGGGGATATGTCCAAGACAGTGTCTCAAACATCACCCACGGGCAGCTAAAATCCAGCCAGCAGCCTGCCCAAATCCAGTATGCCTGCCCTATTCTTCACTTTCTACTTCTTCTAGCCACTCCTCCCTGAGCTACTTATCGACCCCAGTCCATCCCTGCATTTTTATATAGATAACGTTACACTTTTTATATAGCCTATCCGTACTTGTGGTCAAGGCTTTCCTGCTTCGTTTTGTTGAACCTTCTCTGTCCTCTGTCCTCAGAAGGAGGTAGACTGAGATCTCCTGGCAAGTGCCATAAATCTTCCCAATAATAGATCTACAGTAGTAAAAATAAAAAGATTGCATTTAATATTTAGTGTCTAGAGATCTGTATAACAAACTGAAAAATAGGGAAAATGCCTGTTTCAACAAGAGCCCCTTTGAGAGATAGTTACACCTTCTAGCTGATTCATGTGTCTTCTATCCACAGCGTGAAGGGCATGGATGCTGGAGAAAGCCTTTGCACTGCAGAGAAAGCACTGATCCAATCAGCGTGCGAAAGAGGTAAACAGCATCACACAAACTTAATTTGAAAAGCAGGAATACTAAACCTGCATGACCATGAATCACCTCAATGTCATCTTCATTATATATAAATAAACAAAACTGAAGTATATTTTGCCTAAAGGCTTTTTTATGCCTTTTGAGATAAAACCATACTTTATAAATGTATCACATAAGATAACATGCAGAATGAATAAATGAATCTTCTAAGATACAGATTGCAGATGCTTAACTGCAATGATCTTGAGTATTCATTGAAACAGCCCCAGTGTATCAGTGATATTTCATTTATAGCTAAAGTCTGTGGGATCAACAAGGTATCTAAAGAATATAGACACTTGAAATTGATTCATTTAATGATTTCAAAAATAAGCTGCTTATGATGATATGATGCCATATCTTATTTCTGAAAATGTATATACATATTTATTATTTTTCCCTAGTGGGATTCTTTATACAGTATGTTCTATATCCCTCTTCAGCTTTGATATTTTCTAGTTTAGATGGATTTTTCACTGTGCACCAAATAAATTTGCATAGTGTCAAGGAACATTTTCCTACCTTTTGCCTTCAAGTGTTGCCTCAGTTACTGTATTTTATCAGGTATGGTGGTGTCTATGTCACATATGTAATTATTTACTGGATTTTTTCTGGGTACTAGGTCTTTGCCTAGCTTACCCCTTCTCCACCAGAGTATGACAAATGACATTTTGACCTAAAAAGGTCTTTGTCAAAATTGAATAAACTCAAATTAAAGAAAGTTCTTGCTGTATAATTTGAGTGTGGACTGGCTCTCCTGGTAAGATGCAGCACAATACACTGAAAGCATGGCCAAAGAAATTGTGAGAGCAATGTTGTAAAGGGTATCCTATTGATAAGTTGACACTCAATGACCGGAGACTTGAAACAGTCGTCAGATTTAAAAAGTTGAAGTTTCTACACTCCAATAATAACTTTCAAGAGATATTTCACCTTCAAATGGACCTGACAACGTTTTTAGCGTTCAGGCCTTTATCAAGATATAAACAGTGGCAACCAGAATTCTGCCCCAAGTGTGCCTTGTTCATGTAATTTAGTACTTATTTCTGCAGTTGTCTAGGGCTTGTTAACCTCATCAGCTCTGGTTTGCTTAGATGTGCAAATGTTTTTCAAAATGACTACTGCAGGTTGAGCACCCCTTATCTGGAATTCAAAAATCCAGAATACGCCAAAGAGTTAAATTTTTGGAGCCTCACAGACTTTAGTAAATCTGGATTAGGGACCCTTTGGACTTGTGCTGATGCTCAGGAACATGGCTCCCAATCACTGCAGCAGACAGCGACACATGCTGAGAGCCTCTGTGCAGCCCCAATGCCTGACATGCTATTCACACTGACTCTGAGCATCATGTCCTCAGAGTAAACCTGCACTTTTCTCCCAGCATTTTTACACTGGTGGTTGCTGCAGGCAGGAAGGGGATTAAGAAGGATCTCCTTCCTCTCAAACATCGCATTCTCCCAGATTCTGAAAACTGGAAGAAACTGAAATCTGGAATGCTAGGGGTCCTGGTCATTCTGGACCAAAGGTGCGCAACTCCTATTGCCTCTTACAGTTCATGGAATGGAGGAGGTTAACCCTTTACAGGTGCATGGCGGGTGGGTCTGAAAGCTGGTGGAGCATAATAGCAAACCCGTGGCTCACTCATGACTCCCCTGACCCGCCTACCCAGTCCCTCGGACCTCGTGCATCACTGGCTGCAGTGGGTCATGCCGTCCCGCGGCACCCAATGATGTGCACCAGGTGCTGGCTTGGAGCCAGTGGCATAGCGTGGGGGGGGGCTGGGGGGCGGTGGTCCCAGGTGCAGTTTTTTTTAGGGGCACATAATATCAAAATAAATTTGCGCCCTAAAAGTTCTCAGCCAGAAGGCCCGGACTGACCCGTCCAGCCTCCGGGCGCCACCCAAGGGCCCGTGGGTTGAGGGGCTCCGGATGCCATGAAGGTGGTGGGGGCCGGATGCCATGCAGGGGGGTGCCCGTTCCTGAATAGCGTGAGAGTCTGTGTTGAAGGGGAGGCGGCTGCGTGCGTGCGCAGGTCACGCGGTCTGGCCAGTCAGGTGGTACTGAGTCTCTGTACCACCTGACTGGCCGGACCGCGTGACGTGCACATACACACGCATTCGTGCAGCCGCCCACTCTTTCCACGGACTCTCAGGCTATTCAGGACCGGGCACCCCCCCTGCATGGCATCCGGCCCCATGCCAATATATCAATGAGAGCTGGGCAATATATCCATGAGAGCTGGGCAATATATTAATGAGAGCTGGGCAATATATCAATGAGAGCTGGGCAATATATCAATGAGAGCTGGGCAATATATCAGAGAGCTGGGCAATGTTGGGGGGGCGCACAATTCTTGGCTGGCCCCAGGCGCTGACAACCCACGCTACGCCACTGCTTGGAGCCAAGGCATAGGAGCCGGCAGGGCGTGCTGTGCCATCCCACTGCGTTCAGGCCCACATGCCCCTCAATGTTATTCTGTTCATATACCTTTTTTTCTTAATCCTCTACTTTAGTAATTGTCTGTCACTGATATGTTTCTAAAAAAAAAATCTTTCAGCCTTCTAAAATGCAATAAATCTACAAAATCTGACAAAGAAAAAGCCAAAAAGCCAACACACCATCTAGGCAGATTATAAAACATCTTTCTTGTATTTATTCTTAAGAACCTAATAGCAGTGAACAGTAATCACAGTCCTTTTAATGAACTCGTTATCACAGTTCTGTTTACTAAACCTGCACAAAACAGTATTGTGTTTCCATGTCTCTTGAGAGGCCACCTTCCTAATAAAGAGAAATGGTGTATTTTTAGATTTTTTTACATAACTGAAATCTTTACTTCCCCTTATCAAATGTTGTCACCTACTTGTAAGGTTTATTCTTAAATATATGTTACAAAAAAAGGTTAATTTCTAAATGTGCACTGTAAACAGAACGAGATTTGCTATTGATTTATACAGATACAAAGTCATATTTTCATTATGCAAACCAGAGCCCATTTTATTGGTGACAGCTCCTTATTGGTCTGTTTGAATGATGATTGACATTACCCTTGCCTGGTTAGACATACATCTATATTATTGTGCCAGAGATTCTTATTTTTTTCTATAATTTGTTCATCAGTCCCATTTAGGATTTAAATTATTGTGTCTCCTGCATCCTAAAATGAATAGATTTTCTTTTACCTACATTAAAGGGGTTATTCAGAGAGAGGTGAAAACCAGGAGAATAATGGGAGAAGTGAAAATTCTAGGTCAAAATCGCCAAACCTGAAAAAGTCTCCCATTTATCTCACTTTCCAAATCGGCTATTTGGTCTAGATTGTTCTCTTCTCCTGACAGTTCTCCTTATTTTCACCTTTCTCTGAATAACCCTGTAAATGTAATCTTCCTCTTGTCTACCATTTCAGTAACATTTTCGTTTTGGCTGCATCCCCAGGAAACCTCATAAGTCTCTGTGGCTAGAGCTTCCTCCATGGTTCATTCAAACCAGTTGTTATTCCATCCCTCTATAACTCCCATTGCCCTAACTCCTTATGGATGAACCTCCTATTCAGGCACAATCATATGCCTCATCACCTCTGTAGGAGACACAACTCAAGTATTAATTCCACGCAGCACCTCATTATGTAATACTCATATTTTTCTGCATATTCATTTGTCTGGTGGTAATGGGACTCAATGTGCATGTATATAAGAGGCAGATGAACAATTCATGCACAAAGCCTCATAGGACAAGTGGCTAACCAAATTCTTTCTTAACCTAAGGTAGCAAGTTAGAAAAAAATTGGGTTCAATCTCTCCTGTTATCACTGGAAATTGATTTGTTAAATATTCAATATCAGAAAATAAAAAATATCAGAAAATTTTCTTCAGAGCCTTTCCAGTTTCCAAACATCCTCTTTGATGGACACTTTATACCATTGTCTGATGCCTCTTAGTAATATCCAAGCATTTAAACATTAAGGGCTTGATCACCTCCTTAACATTAGCGGTCACATAAATGAGCGTTAGGGATCGAGAAGTGATACAGGCGTAATGCTAATGGGCTACAAAAAACCATTAGCGAATCGGTATTAGCACTTTTTAGCGCCAGCTTATGTACTTTGTGCTCTCCATGCTTATTTATTTATTATATTCCTACATGATTCTTGGTCAGGTTTGCTCCGGCCTTTTCAATGATACCTCATATGACCCTCTAGCTTCTATGAGTCCAGAGATACAGAGGTCCAAAGGACGCCCATGTGCGCGATGACATCAGTGGGCGGGGATATGTACCGCAGGTGCGTCTGAAATCCAAAATGCAGAAGTCCGCCAGGCTGGCGCCTATCAGCAGAACTTCTACCATGGGCTGCAGACATCCTACGCATCCTAATGGAGGAGCATCTGCCCTACTGGTAGATATCAGTACTGAGTCCCAGCACATAACAGCAGAAAAAAGCCCTAGCGATGGCAAACATTTGTCTTGCGTGCCATCAAAGAGGGCCCTGCATGCCAGCTGTGGCACGTGACATAGCTTCACCATTGCTGACTTAGGGTATGACCCAGAAGTCAAGTCCAAAAAAAAAGAAGTGTTGGAACTAATCAAAATGTCTGTCCCTCAGTTAGCAATTATCCTCTCGCACATAACAAAAACACACTTAAATCCAATATATTTATATGTGGATTTTAGCAATCCACATGATAAATCCTATACTTTTTATAACAGGGAAAGATATGATTGAATATTTAAATACAAGCTTTATAGTGTATGGGACCAATGGAACTCAGTTCCTTCTGCAAAAATAGTGAGAGAACTGCATTCCCACGCATTCCCCCAGGTTCCCCAACGACTTGACCCCTGGTATGACACACATGGTGCTAAAACAGATTGAACAGCTGAGACAAGCTGGTTCAGAATGCAGCCCCGGCTGCAGTAACACTTTTTCACCAGAAGATGGTGACATCTGTCCAGGGCCGCCATCAGGGCATTACGCCCAATACTGCCGTAAGGGGCCCGGGCCCGGTGGGGGCCCGGGCCGCTGGGGCCTGGGGGGAGGATCCCGGGCCCCCGACGGCAGCGGCGTCGCCCTTTAACAGCTCCGGTATCGGACTCGATGAGTCCGAATCCGGAGCTGTGTCCCTGCTGCTGCTGCAGGAGCCGGAGGAGACTGAGACACTGTGTCTCCTCCGGCTCCTGGCAGCTTCACTTCCTGGCTGGGCGGGGCCAAGCAGCGTGTGAGGGGCCTCCCAAGCACGTTGCTTTGGCTCCGCCCCTCCACTCAGTGAAGCTGCGCGCCGGAGCTGGAGGGACCAGGAAGAAGACAGAAGAAAAGAAGAGAAGAAAATTAAAGAAAAGGTGAAGAAAAGAAGAGCTGAAGACAGAAGAAAAGAAGATAGAAGACAGCGAGTGGTGAGCCAGGGCCCAGACCCTAAGACCCAGGGCCCAGACCGAGGGCCCAGACCCCTAGGCCCAAACCCAGGACCCAGACCCCAAGGCCCAGACCCCTAGGCCCAGACCTCTAGGCTCAGACCCAGGGCTCAGACCCAGGGCCCAGACCCCAAGGCCCAGACCCCAAGGCCCAGACCCAGGGCCCAGACCCTATGGCCCAGACCCAGGGCAAAGGCCCAGGGCCCAAACCCAGGGCCCAGACCCCTAGGCCCAAACCCATGGCCCAGGACCCAGACCCTAGGGCCCAGGGCCCAGACCCTTAGGCCCAGACCCAGGGCCCAGACCCAGACCCCTAGGCCCAAACCCAGGGCCCAGACCCCCTAGACCCACACCCAGGGCCCAGACCCCAAGGCCCAGACCCAGGGCCCAGACCCCTAAGCCCAAACCCAGGGCCCAGACCCCAAGGCCCAGGACCCAGACCCAGACACTAGGGCCCAGGGCCCAGACCCCCTAGGCCCAAACCCAGGGCCCAGACCCTGGGCCCAGACCCCCTAGGCCCAAACCCAGGGCCCAGACCCTAAGACCCAGACCCAAGGCCCAAACCCAGGGCCCAGACCCTAAGGCCCAGACCCAAGGCCCAAACCCAGGGCTCAGACCCTAGGGCCCAGACCCTAAGACCCAGGGCCCAGACCCCTAGGCCCAAACCCAGGACCCAAGGCCCAGACCCCAAGGCCCAAACCCAGGGCCCAGACCCCAAGGCCCAGGACCCAGACCCCAAGGCCCAGACCCCTAGGCCCAGACCTCTAGGCTCAGACCCAGGGCCCAGACCCAGGACCCAGACCTCTAGGCCCAGACCCAGGGCCCAGACCCCAAGGCCCAGACCCAGGGCCCAGACCCCAAGGCCCAGACCCAGGGCCCAGACCCCTAGGCCCAGGGTCCAGACCCCTAGGCCCAGGGCCAAGGCCAGACCCAGGGCCCAGACCCCAAGGCAAATGCCCAGGGCCCAGACCCCAAGACCCAAACCCAGGGCCCAGACCCAGGGCCCAGACCCTATGGCCCAGACCCAGGGCAAAGGCCCAGGCCCCTAGGCCCAAACCCATGGCCCAGACCCCAAGGCCCAGGACCCAGACCCTAGGGCCCAGGCCCAGACCCTAGGGCCCAGACCCAGGGCCCAGACTCAGGGCCCAGACCCCTAAGCCCAAACCCAGACCCCAAGGCCCAGGACCCAGACCCAAGGCCCAGACCCAAGGCCCAGACACTAGGGCCCTGCGCCCAGACCCCCTAGACCCACACCCAGGGCCCAGACCCCCTAGACCCACACCCAGGGCCCAGACCCCAAGGCCCAGACCCAGGGCCCAGACCCCTAAGCCCAAACCCAGGGCCCAGACCCCAAGGCCCAGGACCCAGACCCAGACACTAGGGCCCAGGGCCCAGACCCCCTAGGCCCAAACCAGGGCCCAGACCCTGGGCCCAGACCCCCTAGGCCCAAACCCAGGGCCCAGACCCTAAGACCCAGACCCAAGGCCCAAACCCAGGGCCCAGACCCTAAGGCCCAGACCCAAGGCCCAACCCAGGGCTCAGACCTAGGGCCCAGACCCTAAGACCCAGGGCCCAGACCCCTAGGCCCAAACCCAGGACCCAAGGCCCAGACCCCAAGGCCCAAACCCAGGCCCAGACCCCAAGGCCCAGGACCCAGACCCCAAGGCCCAGACCCCTAGGCCCAGACCTCTAGGCTCAGACCCAGGGCCCAGACCCAGGACCCAGACCTCTAGGCCCAGACCCAGGGCCCAGACCCAAGGCCCAGACCCAGGGCCCAGACCCCAAGGCCCAGACCCAGGGCCCAGACCCTAGGGCCCAGGGTCCAGACCCCTAGGCCCAGGGCCAAGGCCAGACCCAGGCCCAGACCCCAAGGCAAATGCCCAGGGCCCAGACCCCAAGACCCAAACCCAGGGCCCAGACCCAGGGCCCAGACCCTATGGCCCAGACCCAGGGCAAAGGCCCAGGCCCCTAGGCCCAAACCCATGGCCCAGACCCCAAGGCCCAGGACCCAGACCCTAGGGCCCAGGGCCCAGACCCTAGGGCCCAGACCCAGGGCCCAGACTCAGGGCCCAGACCCCTAAGCCCAAACCCAGACCCCAAGGCCCAGGACCCAGACCCAAGGCCCAGACCCAAGGCCCAGACACTAGGGCCCTGCGCCCAGACCCCCTAGGCCCAAACCCAGGGCCCAGACCCTGGGCCCAGACCCAAGGCCCAAACCCAGGGCCCAGACCCTAAGGCCAGACCCTGGGCCCAGACCCCCTAGGCCAGACCCTAAGGCCCAGACCCCCTAGGCCCAAACCCAGGGCCCAGACCCCTAAGCCCAGACCCAGGGCCCAGACCCCAAGGCAAATGCCCAGGGCCCAGACCCCAAGACCCAAACCCAGGGCCCAGACCCAGGGCCCAGACCCTATGGCCCAGACCCAGGGCAAAGGCCCAGGCCCCTAGGCCCAAACCCATGGCCCAGACCCCAAGGCCCAGGACCCAGACCCTAGGGCCCAGGGCCCAGACCCTAGGGCCCAGACCCAGGGCCCAGACTCAGGGCCCAGACCCCTAAGCCCAAACCCAGACCCCAAGGCCCAGGACCCAGACCCAAGGCCCAGACCCAAGGCCCAGACACTAGGGCCCTGCGCCCAGACCCCCTAGGCCCAAACCCAGGGCCCAGACCCTGGGCCCAGACCCAAGGCCCAAACCCAGGGCCCAGACCCTAAGGCCAGACCCTGGGCCCAGACCCCCTAGGCCCAGACCCTAAGGCCCAGACCCCCTAGGCCCAAACCCAGGGCCCAGACCCTAAGGCCCAGACCCAGGGCCCAGACCCTAAGGCCCAGACCCAGGGCCCAGACCCCAAAGCCCAAATACAGACCCAGGGCCCAGACCCTAGGGTCCAGACCCCATACCCAGGGCCCAGACCCCCTAGACCCAGACCCTAAGACCCAGACCCCCTAGGCCCAAACCCAGGGCCCAGACCCTAAGGCCAGACCCAGGGCCCAGACCCTAAGGCCCAGACCCAGGGCCCAGACCCCAGACCCTAGGGCCCAGACCCCAAGGCCCAGACCCTAGGACCCAGACCCCAAGGCCCAGGGACCAGACCCAGAGACCAGGGCCCAGGCTAGACCCCAGGGACCAGACCTCAGGGCCCAGACCTCAGGGACCAGACCCCAAGGCCCAGTCCCAGGGACCAGACCCAGGGCCCAGACCCAGACCCAAAGGCCATCATACACAGCCCGTTTCTGTGAGATTTATTGCTGTGGATTCTGTGATATGTTCAGACACACCGCTCATTACTGTGAGTTTTATTGCTGTGGATACTGTGATAAGCTAATACACACTGCACATTACTGGGAGTTTTATTGCTGTGGTGCTATGTTATGTCCTTTTTTTTTGAAGGGGGAGAAAAGCTGTTAGAGGTTGAGGGGGGGCCCTGGGGGGCCCCATCGTGAGGTTTAGTAAGGGGCCCCATCATTTCTAATGGCTGCCCTGCATCTGTCTGTCAAATAGGGTAATACAAGTGAAAAATGCATTGGAAAAATTCCTAAATATTTCTTATTGTATATTTCATGAAAATTTATTTAATTTAAAAAAAAACAAAAAAAACCCACCTAACTGCTTTCTGGGAAATCACTCAGTAGTGATGGGGTTAAAGGAACACTCTAGGCTAAAAATCCCCCCTTTTTTTTACATTAAAATATACCTATTCCCTACCTAGGTATTCAGTATATATATATATATATATATATATATATATTATATATTGTTTAAAGTAATACTTACCCTAAAAACCACTTGTTTCCAATGGCGTCCTTTTTTTTTTATACTCACCTCCCTCCTCTTCGAGCTTGAACTTGGCTAATGGTTTACGTGAGAAGCGTGCATGCGCGCCTCTCACGTAAGCCAGCCGATCAGCAGGCTTGCTCTTCTTCTTTGATTAGTGTTACGCGCAAGAGGATGCGCGCAACACTAATCAGTCGCTGCCGCCAGCTACTGCAGCGAGTTGGAGACGTCATCGCGCTGAAAGCACGATGACGTCTCCTACTTGGCAATAGTCGGCAGAAGCGGGAAATACGAATCCCACTCTGCTGACTGACAGCTGGGAGGGCGGAGTAATGTCCTCCGCGTCTCTCAGCTGTTTTAGCCGATCGGCTGAGCGGAGGGAGGGGGGTAAGACAAGGGCATACTCAAGGCATCATGACCACCTTAAAAAGCTTAGGTGGTCATGTTGCCTAGAGTATCCCTTTAAGTAAACTGAAGTGATACCTTTCATTTCCAGCTCTTCCATCTTACCAATGATGTTCATGGCTGCCAGACCCCAACTACAATCATTTAAGGCATGCTACCATATAGTTTATTCAGTTCTATTTGTTCTAAGCAGCACTTCAGTTATACTTACAAAGTGTTACTTCTATTTACGTGCTGCATACACAAGTCATCTCTCTTTTAAGTGCATTACCTTAAGTATATTCAGAGCAGTGACACCATTCTCAGTTCTCTGTTTACTGGCCAAGAACGCATCTGATGTGCTATGTTACTTGCGATCAGATATGTCAGTATAGATATATAGTGCTATGGGGAAGGAGAACTCAAATACGAGAATCACTGAGGGGATGTGTTATTGTTTGAGGACACAACAGCAGCCTGTTACTGTATGAAACAAAGTAGTTTGAGAACACAACATCAGCCCATTTTTCCTTCCTATAATCTGTTGAGGTCTACTATTGTATATATAAATCAGACAAAAAAAATGGGAGCTAAAAGTATGAACATTGATTATATAAACTCCAAACTTTTGTTTTTTATGTGACCCCTCTCCATTAACAGATATTAGTGGGTGTTAGAGCGCAACCACAGAAAGCAGGTGGGCATTTGATTTAGACAAGAACATGCTCTATTGAAATGCTACGGGAATTTATTCCACACTTAAAGGGTTATTCAATAAGAGCTGACCTTGCCACAGAATTGCACCAAATGGTGAATTTGACCGTACGATGCAATTTCGTGACAGTTCGCAAAATATTGTCGAATTTGCAGTTCACCTCAGATCGCTGCAGTTTGGCAACCTTCGGTGGCAGCGAAATTGTCCCATAGACAAAATGGTTAATCTATTCGGAGAATGAATTCGGAAAACTGTCCAGATTTTAGGTGCTTCAATTTGACAGGTTTAAACAGGTGAATCCCTTAGGTTTCAAGGTAAAAAAAAAAGGTTACTCTTATTATTTTTTTTTCAACCATTTATTCTTTTCATTTGCAGCAAAAAAGTCTTATTTATTTATTTATTTAGATTTTTTAGCCATTTTTCTGGATTTTTTTGGCAAAACTTTTGATTCCCATTTTTCTAAATGCGTTTTTTTTTTTAATTTTGTAACAGTCCTTTTACTATTATTTCCATGCATTTTCATTGTTTTAAATACCTTTTCAAAAATTAGATTTTTTTTTTTACCCCAGTTTGGCAGCTGATTGGCTTTTTCCAGCAGCGTTCGGCAGGTCAGTTCAGCGGCATTTGGCGGTTCATCGACTGTGTTCAGTGGATCATTGGCTGCATTCGGGGGGTGGCGATTGGCGGCTGCGGTCAGCAGATCTCGTTCGGTGCAGTTAGGGGACCCTACAATGAATGCTGAATTTGCCGCAGGGTCGGCAAACTGATCTCGCCAAAGAGCGCTGAACAAGTGAGTGCTGAAATTGCACCAAATGACATCTGAATAGCTCTCTGAATAACCCCCTTAGTAAATCTATGCCTATTATGTCATACACTGGAAAATAACATTTGCAACTATAATGGATGGTCTATTCCATACAATAATTCAGCTGGCAGAACTTTCATTTGCTTTAAGAGACTGCCTAATAATGACGCTCTAAAAGATCAGGTGCTTTATCAGCTGAAGTCAAGTGGCTTTGAAAAGGCTTCACACACTCCTGCATTTGACAACGACCGTTCTATTTGATTAAATAGCTAAGGATCTATTGACCTCCTCATGTCTGTGCCACATTGATTTTAATTGCCGTTGAGTTAGATCACCAGTTTGTTGCAAATGCAGTTATTAGTTGGAGTTTATTGTGTTCAAGAGCTTACCTCAAAGTAGAATGTTTGCCCCTAATGTGGGCTTTTCTTTATGGTGGGTGATCGGTCCATTAATAAATTATTTAACCCATGGTGACAAGATAAACAATATGTTTAAAATATGCACTTACAGTTGTGTTCAAAATTATTCAACCCCCAATGCTGTAAAGGGTTTTAGGGAATTTAGTGTACATTTGTAATTGTATTCAGAATGAAATCCTACAAGGACTTTTTAAAGAACCAAATGCAACTAAAATGACATCAATTGGTTTTGTAATACAGTAGTAAATGTTTCTTTTGTGAATTCTTCATTGACACAATTATTCAACCCCTTAAAGACTACCACTCTGAAGAACAGAGGTTCATTCAAGTGTTTTCAATCAGGTATTGAAAACACCTGTGGATGTTACGGAGCAGCAATAAAGCATAATAAGCACCAATTAGGCAGCTTTAAAATGACTGTGATACTCAGCTCCTTCTAGACATTTACTGGTGTGGTTACAAATATGGTGAAGTCAAGAGAATGGTCTAGGAAGACAAGAGAAGAGGTGATTACTCTTCACAGGAAGGGCAATGGCTATAAGAAGATTGCAAAAAAGTTAAACATACCAAGAGAGACCATAGGAAGCATCATTCGCAAATTCAAGGCAAAGGGCACTGTTGAAACGCTACCTGGTCGTGGCAGAAAGAAGATGCTGACTTCGACTGCTGTGCGCTACCTGAAGCGTAGAGTGGAGACAATATGGCGCACACTGCATAATGAAGGCCTCCATGCCAGAACTCCCAGGCGCACCCCCTTGCTGTCTCCAAAGAATATGAAGAGTCGACTGCAGTATGCCAAAAGTCATGTGGACAAACCACAGAAGTTTTGGGATAGTGTTCTGTGGACTGATGAAACAAAATTAGAACTGTTTGGGCCCATGGATCAACGCTATGTTTGGAGGAGGAAGAACAAGGCCTATGAAGAAAAGAACACCTTGCCTACTGTGAAGCATGGTGGGGGGTCAATCATGCTTTGGGGCTGTTTTGCTTCTGCAGGTACAGGGAAGCTTCAGCGTGTGCAAGGTACCATGAATTCTCTTCAGTACCAGGAGATATTGGATGACAATGTGATGCAGTCTGTCACAAACCTGAGGCTTGGGAGACATTGGACCTTTCAACAGGACAATGATCCCAAGCATACCTCCAAGTCCACTAGAGCATGGTTGCAGATTAAAGGCTGGAACATTTTGGAGTGGCCATTGCAGTCACCAGACTTAAATCCGATTGAGAACCTCTGGTGGGACTTAAAGAAACCAGTTGCAGTGCGCAAGCCTAAGAATGTGACTGAACTGGAGGCTTTTGCCCATGACGAATGGGCGAAGATACCCGTAGATCGCTGCAAGACCTGCTGTGTCAAGCTATGCTTCACGTTTAAAAGCTGTTATAACTGTAAAAGGATGTTGTACTAAGTACTAAGATTGAATGTCACTTGGGGGTTGAATAAAACTGATAATGATGTGAGCACAGAAAAGACATTTGTGGTTATTTCATTACAAATGTTATGTTATATTTGTCTGACCTACACGTGCCTCTTTGATTTAAGTGTAAGCAAGATGACTGAATGATCAAAATCAATGTCAAACTGGCCAAAACACTCAATTTCAGTGGGGGTTGAATAATTTTGAACACAACTGTAGCTATAATCAAATCTTTAATCTTTTTCATTTGTAGGCTAGAAGCATATACAGTTGTGTTCAAAATTATTCAACCCACACTGAAATTGAGTGTTTTGGCCAGTTTGACATTATTATTATTATTATTATTATTTATTTATAAAGCGCCAGCATATTCCGCAGCGCTGTACAATAAGCACAGTACAGACAGGGTTACAATACATTGAACAACATTTGACAAACAGTACAGGAGGAGATGAGGGCCCTATTCCCGTAGGAACTCACAATCTAGGAGGGTTGGGGTTGGAAACAGGAGGAGAGGACTGTAAGGTGAGAGTGATTGATGGTTGCGTCAGTGAGTTGGGTGGTAGGCTTCCCTAAATAGGAATGTTTTCAGGGAGCGTTTGAAGGAAGAGAAGTTAGGGGAAAGTCTGACAGCACGAGGGAGAGCGTTCCAGAGAGTGGGGGCTGCGCGTGAGAAATCCTGCAGTCTATCATGGGAAGAGGTGATGCGGGGAGAAGCTAGGCGCAGGTCACTGTTTGACCTTAGGGAGCGGGCTGGGGTGTATTTGGTGATTAGTGAGGACAGGTAGTGGGGCGCTGAGTTAGTGAGGGTTTTGTAGGTAAGGATAAGGATTTTGAACTTAATTCTGCAGTGGATGGGGAGCCAGTGTTGAAAAACAAATAAATTTTAATCAAAATTAGACACAAAATAGACAAGGTTATCGTTTAAAACCAAAAAAAGTGAGAAAAAGATCAGAAATTCTGGCAACAAGATAGACGTCTTAAGTCGTTTTAGGACAGAGACTCTTCTATTAAATTTCTTTAGGGTCCACATTTGAAACCCGGAATACCGTTACTTCAGAAGATTCAACCAAACCATTTCTAAATTTAATATACATATAGGTTGAAAAAAATCACATAGAAGTACACGGTTTTAGGTAAATTATGCCCCTATTTTTGTTTCCAAGTTCATTCCAGAGAGTGGGGGCTGCGCGTGAGAAATCCTGCAGTCTATCATGGGAAGAGGTGATGCGGGGAGAAGCTAGGCGCAGGTCACTGTTTGACCTTAGGAGCGGCTGGGGTGTATTTGGTGATTAGTGAGGACAGGTAGTGGGGCGCTGAGTTAGTGAGGGTTTTGTAGGTAAGGATAAGGATTTTGAACTTAATTCTGCAGTGGATGGGGAGCCAGTGTTGAAAAACAAATAAATTTTAATCAAAATTAGACACAAAATAAGACAAGGTTATCGTTTAAAACCAAAAAAGTGAGAAAAAGATCAGAAATTCTGGCAACAAGATAGACGTCTTAAGTCGTTTTAGGACAGAGACTCTTCTATTAAATTTCTTTAGGGTCCACATTTGAAACCCGGAATACCGTTACTTCAGAAGATTCAACCAAACCATTTCTAAATTTAATATACATATAGGTTGAAAAAAATCACATAGAAGTACACGGTTTTAGGTAAATTATGCCCCTATTTTTGTTTCCAAGTTCATTCCAGAGAGTGGGGGCTGCGCGTGAGAAATCCTGCAGTCTATCATGGGAAGAGGTGATGCGGAGAGAAGCTAGGCGCAGGTCACTGTTTGACCTTAGGGAGCGGGCTGGGGTGTATTTGGTGATTAGTGAGGACAGGTAGTGGGGAGCTGAGTTAGTGAGGGTTTTGTAGGAAAGGATAAGGATTTTGAACTTAATTCTGCAGTGGATGGGGAGCCAGTGAAGGGACTCGCAGAGGGGAGCGGCAGAGACAGAGCGGCGGGTGAGGTGAATTAGCCTGGCGGAGGCGTTCAGGATGGATTGTAGGGGGGAGAGGCGGGACAGAGGGAGGCCAGATAAGAGATTATTGCAATAGTCGAGTCGGGAGATTACCAGGGCGTGTATGAGTTGTTTTGTGGTGACAGCGGTAAGAAATGGCCGAATTCTGGAATATTACGCAGTTGGTATCGGCAGGAGGAGGAAAGAGACTTGATGTGGGGGATGAAGGAAAGAGCAGAGTCCAGTGTAACTCCAAGACAGCGAACTTGGTTTGATGGGGAGATGGTGATACCCTCCACCGTGATAGAGAAGTCAGGAGGTGGGGAGGCATTAGAGGGAGGAATAAGTAGGAGCTCAGTCTTTGACATGTTGATCTTTAGGTGGTGGGAGGCCATCCAGGAGGAGATGCCAGATAAACAGTCACTGACTTTTGAAAGGACAGGGGGAGAGAGATCAGGGGTAGAGAGGTAGATCTGAGTGTCATCAGCGTAGAGGTGGTAATTAAAGCCAAAGCTGTTGATGATTTTGCCCAGGGAGGAGGTGTAGATGGAAAAGAGCAGAGGACCAAGGACAGAGCCTTGAGGTACACCAACAGATAGAGGCAATGAAGAGGAGGAGTTACCAGCAAAGGACACACAGAAGGACCTGTTGGATAAATAGGAGTCAACCCAAGCAAGTGCAGTGTCACCGAGACCCAGAGAGTTGAGGGTCTGTAGAAGGAGGGGGTGGTCAGCAGTGTCAAAAGCAGCCGAGAGGTCAAGCAGGATGAGAATAGAATAGTGGCCGTGTTTTTTAGCAGTTAGGAGGTCGTTGGTGACTTTGGTGAGGGCAGTTTCAGTTGAGTGTAGCGGACGGAAGCCAGATTGCAGGGGTTCAAGTAGGGAATTGGAGGAATTGGAGGACATTGATTTTGATCATTCAGTCATCTTGCTTACAATTAAATCAAAGAGGCACGTGTAGGTCAGACAAATATAACATAACATTTATAATGAAATAACCACAAATGTCTTTTCTGTGCTCACATTATTATCAGTTTTATTCAACCCCCAAGTGACATTCAATCTTAGTACAGCATCCTTTTACAGTTATAACAGCTTTTAAACGTGAAGCATAGCTTGACACAAGTGTCTTGCAGCGATCTACGGGTATCTTCGCCCATTCATCATGGGCAAAAGCCTCCAGTTCAGTCACATTCTTAGGCTTGCGCACTGCAACTGCTTTCTTTATGTCCCAGAGGTTCTCAATCGGATTTAAGTCAGGTGACTGCGATGGCCACTCCAAAATGTTCCAGCCTTTAATCTGCAACCATGCTCTAGTGGACTTGGAGGTACAGTTGTGTTCAAAATTATTCAACCCCCAATGCTGTAAAGGGTTTTAGGGAATTTAGTGTACATTTGTAATTGTATTCAGAATGAAATCCTACAAGGACTTTTTAAAGAACCATATGCAACTAAAATGACATCAATTGGTTTTGTAATACAGTAGTAAATGTTTCTTTTGTGAATTCTTCATTGACACAATTATTCAACCCCTTAAAGACTACCACTCTGAAGAACAGAGGTTCATTCAAGTGTTTTCAATCAGGTATTGAAAACACCTGTGGATGTCACGGAGCAGCAATAAAGCATAAGCACCAATTAGGCAGCTTTAAAATGACTGTGGTACTCAGCTCCTTCTAGACATTTACTGGTGTGGTTACAAACATGGTGAAGTCAAGAGAATGGTCCAGGAAGACAAGAGAAGAGGTGATTACTCTTCACAGGAAGGGCAATGGCTATAAGAAGATTTCAAAGATGTTAAACATACCAAGAGAGACCATAGGAAGCATCATTCGCAAATTCAAGGCAAAGGGCACTGTTGAAACGCTACCTGGTCGTGGCAGAAAGAAGATGCTGACTTCGACTGCTGTGCGCTACCTGAAGCGTAGAGTGGAGAAAAGTCCCCGTGTGACTGCTGAGGAACTGAGAAATGATTTGTCAGATGTGGGTACTGAAGTTTCAGCTCAGACAATACAGCGCACACTGCGTAATGAAGGCCTCCATGCCAGAACTCCCAGGCGCACCCCCTTGCTGTCTCCAAAGAATAAGAAGAGTCGACTGCAGTATGCCAAAAGTCATGTGGACAAACCACAGAAGTTTTGGGATAGTGTTCTGTAGACTGATGAAACAAAATTAGAACTGTTTGGGCCCATGGATCAACGCTATGTTTGGAGGAGGAAGAACAAGGCCTATGAAGAAAAGAACACCTTGCGAAGCATGGCGCTGAAGCTTCCCTGTACCTGCAGAAGCAAAACAGCCCCAAAACATGATTGACCCCCCGCCATGCTTCACAGTAGGCAAGGTGTTCTTTTCTTCATAGGCCTTGTTCTTCCTCCTCCAAACATAGCGTTGATCCATGGGCCCAAACAGTTCTAATTTTGTTTCATCAGTCTACAGAACACTATCCCAAAACTTCTGTGGTTTGTCCACATGACTTTTGGCATACTGCAGTCGACTCTTATTCTTTGGAGACAGCAAGGGGGTGCGCCTGGGAGTTCTGGCATGGTGGCCTTCATTACACAGTGTGCGCCGTATTGTCCTATGGTCTCTCTTGGTATGTTTAACATCTTTGCAATCTTCTTATAGCCATTGCCCTTCCTGTGAAGAGTAATCACCTTTTCTCTTGTCTTCCTGGACCATTCTCTTGACTTCACCATGTTTGTAACCACACCAGTAAATGTCTAGAAGGAGCTGAGTATCACAGTCATTTTAAAGCTGCCTAATTGGTGCTTATTATGCTTTATTGCTGCTCCGTGACATCCACAGGTGTTTTCAATACCTGATTGAAAACACTTGAATGAACCTCTGTTCTTCAGAGTGGTAGTCTTTAAGGGGTTGAATAATTGTGTCAATGAAGAATTCACAAAAGAAACATTTACTACTGTATTACAAAACCAATTGATGTCATTTTAGTTGCATATGGTTCTTTAAAAAGTCCTTGTAGGATTTCATTCTGAATACAATTACAAATGTATACTAAATTCCCTAAAACCCTTTACAGCATTGGGGGTTGAATAATTTTGAACACAACTGTACGTAGCGTGTCCCTGAGGCTGTATATAAGAAGTGGTACCCCATGGAGGGACATCAGCTAAACCGAATTGACAAAGCCCAAGTAAAGCCACAACAATAACCAAAGGTCTTCTTGTATCTCATACGGAGGAAGGTTATCTGACATTTTGGGTGTGCTTCTTTTTTGGCTTGGCCCTAACTGATCTGCATGTGATGCAAGATTCCCCTGTAGTGCCACAAATTAACTAAAACTTCTTTGACACCTGAACGCAACAATGAACAAAATAGTTTCTTCATGATGTTACAACGTTATTCATTGTCAGCAACATAGGATTTTGCTTTGAATTTTCTACTGCTGTGTTTACCAAACCTGTCCTCAGGACCCTCTACCAGGCCAAGTTTGCCAGATGTCTGAAGCACAGCACAGGTGAGATGATTTGCTGCTCAGTGTTTGCAGTATTCAGTCTTCATTTCCCCAAGGTGATCTGCAAAATCTGTTAGAGCGTCCCGAGGACAGTTTTGGGAAACACTGGCCTACTGAATACAAATTAAGAATGTTATGTTTTAAAGATTATTCAAAAATTCAGTGCAAAGGTCGTTCTTGAATAGATAAATTGCATAATTATGTGCATGCTTGAAATTTATATGCTATTTTTGTTAATATCTTTATTAGTGGCTAGGCATGTTTTTTTCAAATTGCCTAGTGCTTAGAACAGTGGTTCCCTATCTGGTCCTCAGGTACCCCTTAAAGGCCAGGTTTACCAGAAATCTAAAGCACAGCACAGGTGTTATGATTTGCTGCTCAGTGATTGCAGGATTCAGTTTGCATTTCCCCAAGGTGATCTGTAAAATCTGGCCTGGTAGTGCATCCTGAGGACAGTTGGAAAACACTGGTCCAGAGACTTTCTATTTTCTTTTTTTAGTAGTACTGGAAGCAATATAGAACAGTACATCTATCTCTTCACAAGTTCACCAATGTTTAGAAGTCAACCAAGTTTGTTCTGGCGGAATTATCAATAACATCCAGTTTCTGAGTGGTCAATGAACACTAGTTTGTAGAATACGAATATGCAATATACCGTAGATACTTGAGTATAGCGTGACCCGAATATAACACGATGGATAGAGATTTATTATGGAAATGAGAATACTCAAGACTCAAATATAACACGAGGAGCAAAAGTATGCTGTATCGGAAAACAATTAAAATCCTTCCAGGTTCTCTCAACACAGTCAGGCTACCCCTCAAGTCAGGGTGCTCTGCTCTAGAAGGATTGCAGTTGTTACTTATGAAGCTGCCGGCCATCGGTCTTCTTTAATAGTGATTAGATGGCCAGCGGAGATGAGCGAGGTGAATGATTGGCTTAAACCGAGCTTTCCCTCTGGCCATGATGGATCCCACCTCTCCAGAATCCTGGAGTTCCTGAAGTGTTTGCCATCATCAGGAAGTCCACATTCACTTCGACACTACCGGAACTTCCGGGAGACTTGAGGAAATTTTTGAATTTTTTTTTTTTTTTACACATGATGCAGATATCTCAAATATAACGCGACCCCTCCTATTTTAAGGTAAATTTTTGTCACCAAAATCTAGCGGTATACTCGAGTATCTACAGGTACATAATCCGCCTTATGAATCCCATAGTTAGGTCTTAAATTAAAGATATATACCATGCACCAAAACCAATACGTATTTTAGTAGTTAGGGACCAGGAGACTTGAAATGAAATAAATGTTTTTTAACAAGAGATTAACAAAACTAGGAGGTTTTCAAAATACCTGATGTCCTCCTTTTCCAGCATTATCCTCTTATAGTAGTCGCTTATTAGGTACTTATGGACCCAAGCAATTTTTGCTTTTTTCTTTGTGTACTGTCAATCATAATTTCTATCTTTTTCATTTACTGCACCCTCACATATGATATACCATTTTCAAAAGGCAGATGGGTTTACTTTAACATGACACGATTCTATACATTCTCATTTTTTAAATTAAAAAAAATAATAAAAACCAACATACTAGATGGTGTCCAGTAGTGGCCATTGTGCGTAAACTAAAACCCCCACTTTGTAGGTTCTGCTGGATTTTGAGCACCTGTGACAAAAATGTTTTTTTTTCTTCTGTAAGAGCTGGGGCCGACTACTAGTACTGTATAGCTCTTGTGAGACTAATGGGATTTGAGCACACAACAATTTGTGTTTGTCATATCAGGGGTCTTGGCCTAAAAAATGGTCCATAACACATGATTTGTACTTACTTGATGCCACTCCCCCATCCAATTTATTCCCCTCCAGTGTCTTCCTTTTGTCTGTCATGCTTGTGTCTATGTCAAGCTACGATTATAAGAGCACTTTACCATGGATGCTTTATTAATTGGATACAATGGTGTACTGTTTAGTGATGGTCTTGTGTTATGTAGTATGACTTTATGTGTGATCCTGTACTTTGCCCTTAGTAAACAAATTTAAGATAACATAACGACACGTTTTGGCCCCAATGAATTGCAAAAAGCTGCCATTGTACTATCAAATGATTTTTTTAAAAATAGAATAGACATACATTGTCTAGCAGTGGTTTACGCTGAGAGTATGTTATTAACAATGAATCATATTTAATGTCTGGGGTTCTTATCTTGCTCAGTAATCAGCTCAGGAACAAGATAACATTGAAATAATATTTTCAAATTGTTTAGTTCTTTGCGTTTCTGTTTAAGGACCAAAGTCTTATACAGTACAGTGCAGAGAATTTGCTAAGCAAATCCACAGACGTCAGTGGCTAAATAACCATGAAAGACAGATCATTACTGATTAGTGAATGTCATCCAGCCGAATGGCATTCACTACTGTCTAACGAAACCGCAGAGCTGCCCATACTTGATACACACAAGCTGCAGAACAAACTAGAGTTTGCCTCTGCTCTAGGTCTATTATCTGCAACTATTTCTCAAATGTTTTGTTTGGCAAAAATAAAGGAACAATATTGTAAACAAAAATGAATTGAAAGGAAAGAGGGAAAATGAGGAATCAGTATGCTACTGTGAATCATTTTCCCCAGAGTTAGGTCCCAGGTTGGTAATTTCATAACATCATTGCGATTTATGAAGATAGCATTTTTCTAAAGCCCTCATTTGTGCATAGACGGGTTAATGGCAATGTCATTTTCAGAGAGATGTCATTCTTGATAATGAGCCTATACAATAGCGTACAATGAGGCAGCTGTTCACTGTCAGATGCGCTAAATGAGGTTGGCCTTAAAAAGGCTTGTATGTTGTTTTTGTAATGGCACTTTATAACTTGCTCTTACGTAGTTTATTCGATTTGTGTGCAATCGTGGTTTTTTCCACTTTTACATAAAAGCACTTTGCGTTTTCTGTATTAGACTGTCATGTGTTCTGCCCAATAGAAACAAAGCAAGCTTTGTTTTTGTGTCACATTTGATCCATGTTCATTCATATTCATTTCTGCTGGGGTGGATGGGTGGGGGGCAATAACAGACCAGGAAATGTCCATATGTCAGTATACTCATATGTTTGTAAAATAGTAGAAGCTTTGTTGTTGAACTTATTTTACTGGAGTGCAGTTAGTAACCTATGGTACTTTGACTCCTGTGAATTGTCGATGCCATCATGAAAATACAGTGTCTTAGCCTTATTCATGACAGCATACCCTACAACACCAGATACAAAAACTGTTTATTAAAAATCATAATAATAATAATCAAGCTTAATAACAAAGATATGAACTTCCAGCCTAATCAAGTTCAATGCAAAGTTATTGGGGGGAAAAAACTGCCTGCTCTTTGAGATGTCAACCACTGCCTTGTGTCCCTAGTTTGCGTATAAGGAAACACACTCACTATTAAATCATTTGTGTACCTTTAATGGAAACCTGCCACTTCCAAGTTTACATTTAGAGGAACTCAGCCACTCAATAGTTTACCAAAGGTGGAGCCCAGTAACTCTTTACCTGACTATAAGAGAACCAGGAGAAGCAACATCTTGTTGAATTGGAATGAAGATGGTTTCTTGAGTTTCTTTTGATAGGCACACAGACTCATGGAAAAAGTATGTGTGGGTACCCGGAAATATACTTAAAATGCCTGGCTCAACATCCAAGAAACACTTAAAAAGGTATAGAGAGAACCTCTATTATGGGTAGGGATGAGTTGTTCGGTTCGATCTGTTCAGAGTTTGCATCGAACATCAGCCGTTCGACAGTTCGCGAACTTCAAACTTTTTGGGACGTTCGCCAAAAGTTCGAAAAAAAAAAAAGAATTTGGAAAAAAGTATAAAAAATGCTTAAAAAATACAAAAAAATCTAGAAATGAAGGGTCTCTTTACTGCAGAATATTATAAGCAACGGTTTATTAGATATTGAATTAAAACGGGAATATTTGTAACATTGAAGCCTATGGAATAAAACATTCTTGTTACTAAAAAATAAGGCAGACACGGCCCTCTAATCAGGCACTGTAGAGGGCAGTCTGCAGGAGCCTCCCAAGTATCCCCTTGAGGATCATGCGGCCGCCGTATGACAGAGCTGCGACTGTGCGGGCTAGCCGTCCGGGTGCATGTGGCAGCGACAGGCAGCGCAGGGAGGGAGCCACTGCACCTGTGGCCATGGCAGACCCCCCCACAACCAGGATCCAGGGAGCCCCCACTGACCACCAGGCTAAGGTAAGGCAACACATTTCTAAAAAAAATAAAATCCGAGGACATTTTTAAATGTCCCCGGAAACATAAAATAAAACCTTTTTTTTCTTTCTCTACCTGGCTGAATGTATTTAATTATATATATTAGATACATTCAGCCAGGTAGAGGGGGGTGGCATGTGGGCTGCGCGGGGTCTCAGGCAGTGGTTTGTTTTTTGTGTGTATATTTTTAGCAAATTTACAGTATAGAGGAAGGTAAGGGCAGGTATGATTTATTTATATATATATATATATATATATATATATATATATATATAATATATATATATATATATTATATATATATATATATTCTTATAAATATATATATCCAGACTTGTATTACACACACACTTTGGCAACTAATTGCCCCCCCCCCCAATTTGGCTGATCCCTCCAGAAGAAGTGTTGAACCCGATAGAGCAGAGAATAATATATATATTCTCTGCTCTGTCTGGTTCAACATTTCTTTTGGAGGGATCAGCCAAATGGGGGGGGGGGGCGCATTTAGTTGAGATTGTCCACATGCCACCCCCCATGTGCGTATGTGTATATATGGTCTGAGGTTTGTGGGTGTATATATATATCTGCGTGTTGATATATACGTATATATAGGTCTGTGAGTTGATATATACGTATATGTCTGTGTGTGGTATCAATGCATCTCTACTCTATACACGGCGCTCCGTGTCCCTATAATATATATGATCAGGGGTTACTTTTTTATATTTTTATACTATTCCTATTAAATTAACAGTAATTTTTGATGTATTTTATTCAGTAGAAACTTTTTTTTGCCTATATAACATGTGCTTTGTGAAAATAAAACGGTTTTGTGTGTACATTTTAATTTAGTTAGTGGATTCCTGTCCAGTGCAGTGAGAAGCAAACGTAATGTAGTGTAGACACGCTGCGAGGCGGAGCGGAGTGAAGTCAAGCCTGCAAAATGTTTGCTTCTCTTCGCTTCGCTACGCTGTACGTCGCTACACGCTCAGTGTGTCTCAGCCTTTATTCCCGCATCGCTAGCTTACCCAATCAGTTTGTATACAGTACTTGTTACTGACACTGTTTGTTCTGAGGACCCGATCTGTTGCCGACTTTGCCTGCCATTTGACTATTCTCTCTGTGTATTCCCTGTCTGTTCTGTTTGTTTCCTGTTGCTACTGGTGTGCGCCGATTCTCACCATATACAGGGCCAGATTAAGGGTATCATGGGCCTGGTGCTGAGGATTTTGGTGGGCCTTTTTATAAATACCTAGGATACAATCGGTCTGCACTGCTTTCTCTTTTAGAGAGTGAGGTGGTACACTGTGCATATGTCATGCCATGCCAACGTCAGAGCGAGTGGGAAACCTGACTGGTGACTCTGACATGGTGTCCTGTGACTCATAGTGCGAGTTACAGTGCGTCGGGTCACAAGCCTCCTGCTGGATTAGCGTTTGTAGCCCATATATGAGTCAATCGCTACAACTCAACTAGAGAAGCTAGTAAGGATGGACCTGATCATTAAATGAAGCAACCATATATACATTTGTTAAAGGAATATGATTGCTTCATTTAGTGATCAGGTCCATCCTTACTAGCTTCTCTAGTTGAGTTGTATTGTATTTCTAGTAGGGGTCCCCGCTGTGGACCTGTCCAATATATTGCACATTGAATCCATTGCTTTAGTTATGAGTCAATCACTGCCTGGTGGCAGATAGGGATGAGCTGTTCGGTTCGATATGTTCAGAGTTCGATTCGAACATTGCCCGTTCGGCTGTTCGAACATTACCGTGTGTTCGCCCACAATGGACCACAAGGCACTTTTCCACTGGCCTGAAGGTTGTAATTGGCTACAGCCTTGCACCTGACCACAGGTCAGGTGCAAGACTGGTGCAAGACTATGCCAATCACGGCTCAGAGTCCTGATTGGGCAAATATTGCCCAATCAAGGGATCACAGAGCTAAGTCCCGCAGCACACTATATAAGGCTTCACACAGCGCTTCAGCACACATTTTTTGAGAGGAGATTGTTCTGTTAGTGTCTTCTCAGACCCAGCAGCTATTGTGGGGGGGTCTCAGTTCTACAAAATATCTGGGAATTGTTGTAATCTGTGTCTTCTCACTGCCAGCTATCAAGGGGTCCCACCTACTTCTAGCAGATATCTGGGTATTGTAATCTGTGACTTGTCACTGTTGCCAGCTATCAGGGGGTCCTATCAGGGGGTCTCACTGATTCCCTGCTGGTTTATTGGAATTGTAATCTGTGTCTTGTCACTGGCTGCCAACACCTGACTGAGGTCTAAACAGCAGGGATTAGGTTACAAAATATGGCCATAAACTGGATAGAAGTAAAAAAAGAAATTAAAAAAAACTATCACCCATTTAAAACCTAAATCATGGTTTTAATCTTTTAATGTATTTGCCTCATATTCTAAATATTTTAATAAAATCAATGTTCTTCTTTACATCAAGAACATTGTAGATTCTCAGTATTTCTAAGCTCCTTCCACATGAAATCCTAAAGCTGCAGGGAATGCTTTGTTATGTGCTTGATACACTTCTCCATACAATCCCAGGCTTCCATCAGATGGATGGGATGGATTTACAGCCTCTCACAGGGTGTAGTGTGTTTTCCTGGCCTGGGTGAGATTAAAATCAGACTCCAAAAGCACACATAGAAGAGCTGCTTCTTTTCACTCCCATCTGGTACAATCTGAAGACCACAGCATGAAGGACCCAGACAGCCAGCTCACAGCTCAGCCCAAG
This sequence comes from Leptobrachium leishanense, assembly GCA_009667805.1. Classification (NCBI taxonomy): domain Eukaryota; kingdom Metazoa; phylum Chordata; class Amphibia; order Anura; family Megophryidae; genus Leptobrachium; species Leptobrachium leishanense. The sequence continues at coordinate 115,428,509 of CM019065.1, read as the reverse complement.
CAAAGCAGGGGAGAGCAGCAGCAACAGGAGGGGGTAAAATAAATAAAGCACTTTGAAACACCATGATCTGGCTACTGACCAATTATTTACAGCTCGGCCTAACACCTTCCTTCTTGTAATTGTGAGCGAGCACCTCCCTGGGGACTAACACAGTTGGTGTTGAATAATCCTCATTTTGGCTGATCCTTCCTCACCTGCTGTAAAGGTGTTCTCCATCCCTTTGGCCAGCATGCAGTGTCTCTCTCCTTTGTGGGGCAACAGGCCCCCAGCCCTCTGCTGTCCATGACCAGGGGAGAGAAGAGCAGGCGGAGCAGCACAGGGGGCATCAGCTGGAAGTATGTAATCAAAGGGATAATGAGCAGGACACACCCAGGAGGAGGAGGGCAGGCAGGTGTGCAGAGGAAGGAACTATGCAGCGGCAGAGGTAGGGTCAGACTCAGATGGCATGGAAATTATGCCAGAGAGCACATGGAGCAGTGGAGGTGCAGGGGAGGGGATTTGCCACGTGATGCCCGCGTGTGGACGGGTGGGATCTCGGCTCTGCTGCAGAATGAGATCCGGCCTGCCACACGCCCCTTAATCTGGTTCTCGTTCAATCTGGATCTGGTTTTATCAACCGCACCGATAAAATAAATAGTACCTCTTTTCAGGCCGGCTGTGTGCAGGGTTCTGCTGCAGGGCTGATCAAAGCGTACACTACACTTGCTATCAGATGGCCAGCCAGCTCCTGTTGCTGTGGGCCTATTTCCAGAACGGGGCCTGGAGCGGCCGCTCCATCCGCCCCTATGTTAATCCGGCCCTGACCATATACAGTAGCGCAGTACGAGTGCCTAAACATTGCTAACCCGGTTTTGTTATAGCTGCTGATGTAACTGAATAGATCGGGGATCTCTTCTGCATTACCAAAACCTCCACCACTGCACTCTTCCACAATACCACAGAGGGGTTACTTACGGTGTGAAGGCACTTGCTGCACCAAAGGCACAATATTTGGGAGTACTGCCACTGACGCCTATACCAGATTCATATCATTTTAATATTTGACCGCAGGGTCCAACCCTGCACTCTTCCACAATACCACAGAGGGGTTACGGTGTGACTGCACTGTTGCCGACACTAAAGGCCCAATTTTAAAGCACCTATTGTTACTTTCATCCAAAGCCTGCATAAGTTTCACCATAATTTAGCCAAAAAAATCACTGAACTTGTTCGGCGTGTCCTAAAATGTCTCCTCTTTTCATACAGACTGCCGCCCCAAGCAGTTGTTTATGAATAGGTTAAAGGAAAACCATTTACCGTCATTTGAAATGTCATTTTTTTGTTTTAAAATGTTTCTATACATCCTACAAATCCGCCACTTCACGGGCAGGTTATGGGGACCTTCTAGGCACGATATTTGAAGGAATTTTTCGTTTTTATTCTTAACCTTTATTTCATGGAAAACTCAATATTCCTTTAAAAACTTTTTTAAAAAAACTTTTTGTCCTTGCTTCCTGTCCCCCAGGGCACTACCCGGACCCCCATACACCTTTTATGGCAAATATCTTGCATATATGCCCTCTTGGAGGGCACTCTAAAAATCAAACTTTCGAGTCCCATTGTAAGGATATAGAGTCACCCAGCACGCAGACAAAACCCAGCAAGACAAGGAAAACCCTAATCTGAGAAGCTGGTCCTTAGAATGGCCATGTACTAATCTAAAATACATAGAAGTACAAATCAAGGACAGGAGAGATATCGTAGTAATAACAAGCCAGAGGTTGGTACACGAGATAAACATATGCCAAGGGATAAACACAGAAATCACAGTCAAATATACAAGCCAGAAGTCAAACCAGAAAATCAAATGCAGGAGCTAGAAGACACGCACTGAGGGCTAGAATAAACCACGTCAGGGCTCAGAGCACAGTCAGTGACTGATATTTAAAGGCCTAGATCCCTGATCAGGTGCAGCATTCAAAGTAGCCTGATTCAGAGACTGAATCTCTCTGGTGGGAAGGCCGCACTGCAGGAGCACCAGCAGGCGTGACACCCATTGACTTGCATTGTGTTCGGTTCGTGTTCCAGTTCGAACTCGAACTTTTGAAATTGTTCGAGTTCGAATGCGAACCGAACACGGGGGTGTTCGGCTCATCACTAATTATGGGTCCCCTCTTCTCATTATATACCACCTCTCTTGCTGCTCTAATCTCTTCTTATGGTATCCAATATCACGTATAAGCTGATGACACAAATCTACCTCTCCTCCCCAGATCTCTCTCCTTCTGTTCTGTAACACATTACTGCCTGACGATCGGCTATCTCTAATTCAATGACTGATCATTGCTTAAAGCTCAACCTCTGAAAAACAGAAATCTGTCTCCCCAACTCTAAATGTAGCACTCCTGCACCTATTTTCGTTCAGATGAATGGTGCCACCATTACTTCTACAGTGCTCTTTTTCTGGAAAAATAGGTGGGGGTACTCTCACGCCTAGGGAAAAACTGATTATTATGATGATTTTTCATGTCCTAATAAATACTCCTTTATTAACCCTTTAGGGACAGAGGAAATTTTACAAATATGAGTGTACCACATAATCCACATCAATAAAACTCACAGTAATGTGCAGTGTGTATGAGAGTATCACAGAGCTCCACAGCAATAAAACTCACACTCATACACACCACACATTACTGTATCACAGAATCCACAGCAATAAAATTCACAGCAATGTAATTGATTTATTCAACCCCCCAGCACATCAATTCACCCCCCCAAAGGATATAAATTGTCATGTTATTCATCACCCCCGCTCACCATATCAATTATCAATTCATCACCCCCTCACCATATCAAGTCATCACCCCCCGTATCAATTCATCACACTCTACCCCCATCAATTCATCACCCCCCGTATCAATTCATCACACTCCCCCATCAATTCATCACACTCTCCCACCTGCATCAATTCCTTCACACTCTACCCCCGCATCAATTCATCACCCCTGCATCAATTCATCACCCCCGCATCAATTCATCACCCCCTCCCACCCCCACATCAATTCCTTCACTCTCTCCCCCGCATCAATTCCTTCACATGCTCTCTCTCCCCGCATCAATTCCTTCACCTGCTCTCTCCCCCCGCATCCTGTAACTTTCAACTACAACAAATTGCACTCCATAACCACTTCTTACAGCAGAACTCTATTAAAATGCTGCAAGCTCTTATCTCCCAACTTGACTACTGTAACCCTCTACTAGGCTGCAAATGATACCAGATTCTCCCTCTGCAGTCTGTAATGAGCGCCTCTGCCTGGCTCATACACCTCAGATACTGTACCCCTCGTTCCTTTTGTCAATCTCTACACTGTCTCCTCGCTGGGTGGAGTAGAGGTAACATCACTGCTCTGCGTGGAGAGAGCCTGTGGAGACATGGGTTTGATCCCAGCAAGAGCACCTCTCCAGTAAGTGTACTTGGGCAAGACACCTAACGGTACATACTCGCCACCCAGGACATACTTGAAAACGAGAGAAATCTCAATGTATCCTTCCTGGTAAAATCCTTTCTCAAATTTAGGATTCAATTCAAACTGTGCTCACATACATTGCTCTCTACAACCGAGCCCCTGCCTACATCTGCCTACATCTCCTCCCTTATTAGCTGGCATATTTCACCCCATTCACTTTGCTCTGCCAATGATCTAGTGTTATCATCTCATCGTACCCTCACTCCCAACGCTCGCCTTCAGGACTTTCCCCCAAGGACCCTCCTTCTTATGGAACTCCATCCCTCATAAACACGACGCTTCCTATGCCTCCAATCCTTTGAAAAGGTTGCTATACAGTATTTCACAGAAGGGAGTACACCCCTCACTCACTTTTGTTGCCAGTGGTTTAGATATCAATGACTGTGCGTTGAGTTATTTTAAGGGGACAGCAAATTTACACAGTCTGTTATACAAGCTGTACACTCACTACTTTACATTGTAGCAAAGTGTCATTTCATCAGTGTTGTCCCATGAAAAGATAATAAAATATTTACATAAATGTGAGGGGTGTACTCACTTCTCTGAGATACTGTAAGCACACTTCAGAGGACCCGATCAACTCACTAAAGAATCCTTCTGTACATTTAGTGATCTATTGCCTACAAAGCCCCATGCATCCAATTACGTCTCATACTCTTTTCACCTTCACCTCTGTGTGTCGCCCCACTTAGATTGTAAACTCCTGACCAGGATCCTTTTTTTCCCATTGTTCTCAGTGTGAATAATCTGTTTGTTAATTGGTTTGTTTTGTCCTACCCATTGAATAGTGCTACAGTATTTGCGATTGTTCTATAAATACCTTTAATTGTAACCATAATGAAAGCTAAGGCTGTGGGAGAGCATAGCAAAATGGTAAAACATAGAGCAACTATTGCACAAAGTAAGAAAGATCCACGTGGTAAGGTCCTAGGGGCAATGTCCGTATAACTAGATAAACCTCCAATAGATGTCATCAACGGCTGATAGCCTGTGTCGATCTGGAAGTCACAAAGTTAAAATAACACAGGTTAGCGATGCAATCTGTATGGATAATGCAGACCTATATTGGCTGGCATCAAACACCACAGCAGTAGTGAAGCATTCAATTTTGTGTGTTCAATCTGTGTTAATATGAGAATTGCTAAACCTGACCTGCATCAATATGAGCAACGCGAGCGGTGACCTGTGTCAATATGAGTGATGCAATTGTCTCGAGCCCTGTCAATATGCCTTTGTTAAAGCGCTAATGATCTGACAGAAACCCTAAAACCAACCAAACCAACTGAATCCTTTTTTTTTCCAGCCTGACCAATGTCCTAACTTTAACAGAATAAGAGATCTAGCTCTTCTGAAAAAGAACATAGATGTTTGCAGTCAATTACATTGACTCTCTACCCACCTGCACCTCCCCCCACAGCTGCCTTCAGCGCTCAAGACCTGGCAGACTACTTCCTCAGTAAAACTCTAAATATCAGAAGCAACATCCCAACACAAGATAGTTATCTGCCACCTCCACTCCCAGAGGTCCCCTCTGCCACCCTCTGTCGCTTCCTCCCAGCCACTGAGGAGGAAGTCAATTCCTTATTGTCCTCCTCACATCTCACCACATGCCCGCTCGACCCCATTCCCTCACATCTAATTCCTCCCCTCTACTCCTCCCTCACCCCTGCTCTCACACACATCTTCAACCTATCTCTCTCCACTGGCTCCTTTCCATCCGCCTTCAAACACGCGCTAGTTACCCCTTTACTAAAGAAACCATCCCTCGATCCCAACTCTCCATCCAACTACCGCCCTGTATCCCTGCTTCCCTTCACATCAAAGCTCTTAGAAAAACTAGTCTTCAACCGCCTCTCCCTCTTCTTGTCCTCCAATTCCCTACTTGACCCCCTGCAATCTGGCTTTCGTCCCCTACACTCAACTGAAACTGCCCTCACCAAAGTCACCAATGACCTCCTAACTGCTAAAAAACACGGCCACTATTCTATTCTTATCCTGCTCGACCTCTCGGCTGCTTTTGACACTGTTGACCACCCCCTCCTTCTACAGACCCTCAACTCTCTGGGTCTCGGTGACACAGCACTCGCTTGGGTCGAATCCTATTTATCCAACAGGTCCTTCTGTGTGTCCTTTGCTGGAAACTCCTCCTCCTCATTGCCTCTATCTGTTGGTGTACCTCAAGGCTCCGTCCTTGGTCCTCTGCTCTTTTCCATCTACACCTCCTCCCTGGGCAAAATCATCAACAGCTTTGGCTTCAATTACCACCTCTACGCTGATGACACTCAGATCTACCTCTCTACCCCTGATCTCTCTCCCCCTGTCCTTTCAAAAGTCAGTGACTGTTTATCTGGCATCTCCTCCTGGATGGCCTCCCACCACCTAAAGATCAACATGTCAAAGACTGAACTCCTACTTATTCCTCCCTCCAATGCCTCCCCACCTCCTGACTTCTCTATCACGGTGGAGGGTATCACCATTTCCCCATCAAACCAAGTTCGCTGTCTTGGAGTTACACTTGACTCTGCTCTTTCCTTCATCCCCCACATCAAGTCTCTTTCCTCCTCCTGCCGATACCAACTGCGTAATATTTCCCGAATTCGACCATTTCTTACCGCTGTCACCACAAAACAACTCATACACGCCCTGGTAATCTCCCGACTCGACTATTGCAATAATCTCTTATCTGGCCTCCCTCTGTCCCGCCTCTCCCCCCTACAATCCATCCTGAACGCCTCCGCCAGGCTAATTCACCTCACCCGCCGCTCTGTCTCTGCCGCTCCCCTCTGCGAGTCCCTTCACTGGCTCCCCATCCACTGCAGAATTAAGTTCAAAATCCTTATCCTTACCTACAAAACCCTCACTAACTCAGCTCCCCACTACCTGTCCTCACTAATCACCAAATACACCCCGGCCCGCTCCCTAAGGTCAAACAGTGACCTGCGACTAGCTTCTCCCCGCATCACCTCTTCCCATGATAGACTGCAGGATTTCTCACGCGCAGCCCCCACTCTCTGGAACGCTCTCCCTCGTACTGTCAGACTTTCACCTAACTTCTCTTCCTTCAAACGCTCCCTTAAAACGTTCCTATTTAGGGAAGCCTACCACCCAACTCACTGACGCAACCATCAATCACTCTCACCTTACAGTCCTCTCCTCCTGTTTCCAACCCCAACCCTCCCAGATTGTGAGTTCCTATGGGAATAGGGCCCTCATCTCCTCCTGTACTGTTTGTCAAATGTTGTTCAATGTATTGTAACCCTGTCTATACTGTGCTTATTGTACAGCGCTGCGGAATATGCTGGCGCTTTATAAATAAAGAATAATAATAATAATAATAATTGGACAATATGCAACTTTTGATTTTGCCTGAAATGCCATCCACCTGTTCTTGAGTTTTCATGTAAAATGACCCATGGATTCTTAAAATTAATTTCAAGTGCAACCACTTTACCTTGTAGTCAGCCTGTTAAGAAACACCATGCTGTTTTCTGGTATTGCTACATCAAAACAAAAAACAAAACTCACACTGTTTTGTCTGTAAAGAACCCACATTGACTATCTAGAATGTATGTTATGCAATGCTGAGACCATTTTCAAATACTGCATATCAGTTTGGTCCGTGAGAGTTTACAGTCTGTGTGTATCCTGGTAACTCTTTCCTTATGAAGAGTCTTTATAAATTTTGGCAAAGGTTTTACTACCATATGATACAGTTGGGGCGCAATAACACAATAAGCCTCTGCCTGAGATGCGAACAACTATTGTAGCTCTGTGCTGATGGCTGTGCATTTAACCTCAAAATGGGAAACCTGGTAAACTAAGCATATAGTGGGCCAGACAAAATCATCCCTTCATATCAAGTCATTTGGGAAGTTAGTTAAATATAGCTATGCTACAATAGCCATACAAAAACCTTTACAGATGATTTCAAAGACTTTAACTACTTATTAACTGATGCTTCTAATAACAGTCCAGTCTTATTATAAAACTCTCAATTAGCAACAGGATGCACGCTGGTGATATCCAAAGTGCAATGGTCTGGATTAGCGTTGGCAGCCATAGAACAGCTTTGATGCCAAAGGGGAGTAGGGAAACCAGGTGTGAGATGCAGTAAGCAGAGATAAATGTCTCCAGTGAAAATATGCTCTCTGAGTCCCACACATTTATATAAGCTTGAAACTGTTTCAAGTTGTCTGATAATGGAACTCCAGAGACAATTTTTTTGACTACTTTCTGACAGCTGCCCAGTATGAGTCGTCTGGTTAATGGCTGGCTAAGAATCTTACATTAATTCTGAAGCAGTCACTTTTAAGAACATATACACTATAGCTAATCCTAGTGAACTGGAAACGTAATTACAACATCTGTGACCCAAGAAGAAGTTTGGCTATTTTGCCCTACACGTTTCACGCATTATTAAACCAATTTACGTGAATACAGAGCATGACAACAAACACAGTGGGCAGCTAGTCAGCAGCAACTAGACTGTTACCACTGATTCTTATGTTCGTGGATTATTCCAACAAATCTTTATAAAAAATCATACCTGGGTCCAAGGATGAAATGTTGCCCCCCCCAAATGAATTACACTCACGCATATTATAGAACTCCACAGCAATAAAACTCACAATAGTAATGTGCGGTGTACAGGTGACACTCAAAAAATTTGAATATCGTGCAAAAGTTCATTTATTTCAGTAATGCAACTCAAAAGGTGAAACTAATATATCAGATAGTTCAAGCCGTGATTTGTCAGAATTGTGATGATTATGGCTTACAGCTCATGAAAACCCCAAATCCACAATCTCAGAAAATTAGAATATTGTGAAAAGGTGCAATATTCTAGGCTCAAAGTGTCCCACTCTAAACAGCTAATTCAGCCATAACACCTGCAAAGGGTTCCTGAGCCTTTAAATGGTCTCTCAGTCTGATTCAGTAGGAATCACAATCATGGGAAAGACTGCTGACCTGAGAGTTGTGCAGAAAACCATCATTGACACCCGCCATAAAGAGGGAAAGCCTCAAAAGGTAATTGCAAATAGGGATGAGCCGAACACCCCCGTGTTCGGTTCGCATTCGAACTCGAACAATTTCAAAAGTTCGAGTTCGAACACGAACCGAACTCAATGCAAGTCAATGGGACTCGAAAGTTCGTTTTTAGAGTGCCCTCCAAGAGGGCATATATGCAAGATATTTGCTATAAAAGGTGTATGGGGTCCGGGTAGTGCCCTGGGGGACAGGAAACAAGGACAAAAAGTTAAAAAAAAAACTTTTTAAAGGAACAGTGAGTTTTCCATGAAATAAAGGTTAAGAATAAAAACGAAAAATTCCTTCAAATATCGTGCCTAGGAGGTCCCCATAACCTGCCCGTGAAGTGGCAGATTTGTAGGATGTATAGAAACATTTAGAAACAAAAAAATTACATTTCAAATGACGGTACATGCTTTTCCTTTAATCTATTCATAAACAACTGCTTGGGGCGGCAGTCTGTATTAAAAAAGGAGACATTTTAGGACACGCAGAACAAGTCTAGTGATTTTTTTGGCTAAATTATGGTGAAACTTATGCCGGCTTTGGATGAAAGTAACAATAGGTGCTTTAAAATTGGGCCTTTAGTGTCGGCAACAGTGCCGTCACACTGTAACCCCTCTGTGGTATTGTGGAAGAGTGCAGGGTTGGACCCTGCGGACCAAAAAATTTAATTGATATGAATCTGGTAATATAGGCGTCAGTGCATCCAAATATTGTGCCTTTGGTGGCAGCAAGTGCCTTCACACCGTAACCCTTTTGTGGTATTGTGAAAGAGTGCAGGGTTGGACCCTCCGGTCCAAAAAATTTAAATGATATAAATCTGGTACAAAAATTACAACAATTCCCAGATATTTTGTATAAATGTCTGACCCCAAAATAGTTGGTGGCAGTGAGAACACAAAGATTAGAACAATTCCCAGATATTTTGTAGAAATGAGACCCCCAAGATAGTTGGTGGCAGTGAGAACACACAGATTACAACAATTCCCAGATATCTTCTAGAAGTGAGACCCCCACAATTGCTGCTGGCAGTGAGAACACAAAGATTAGAACAATTCCCAGAAATTTTGTAGAAATGAGACCCCCACAATTGCTGGTGGCAGTGAGAACACACAGATTACAACAATTCCCAGATATTTTTTATAAATGACTGATCCCCAAAATAGTTGGTGGCAGTGAGAACACAAAGATTAGAACAATTCCCAGATATTTTGTAGAAATGAGACTCCCCCAATAGCTGCTGGCAGACTGGCAGTGAGAACACACACTAACAATCTCCTCTCAAAAAACACGTGCTGGGGCTGCAAAGGACGCCTTATATAGTGTGCTGCGGGACTTAGCTCTGTGAGCCCATGATTGGGCAAAATTTGCCCAATCAAGACTCTGAGCCGTGATTGGCATAGTCTTGCACCTGTCTTGCACCTAAACTTTGGTCAGGTGCAGGCTGTAGCCAATTACAAGCTTCAGGCCAGTGGAAAAGTGCATTGTGGTCCATTGTGGGTGAACATGCGGCGAACACGCGGAAATGTTCGTAGTTCGTGAACATGCGAACGGGCGATGTTCAAATCGAACTCCGAACACATCGAACCGAACAGCTCATCCCTAATTGCAAAAGAAGCTGGATGTTCTCAAAGTGCTGTATCAAAGCACATTAATAGAAAGTTATGTGGAAAGGAAAAGTGTGCAAGAAAAAGGTGCACAAGCAGCAGGGATGACCGCAGCCTGGAGAGGATTGTCAGGAAAAGGCCATTCAAAACTGTTGGGGACGGGCGGGCATGGCTGGCTGCTCGTGGAGACGGACGTGCAATGGTGGAGCTCCTCACGTCTTCTCCTTTACGGACCCTTTAGCTGACTTTACCAGCTGTGTTCTTCGATATTGGGGTACCTGAGTGGACGGCTGCTGGTCTAGTGCTGTCCGGAGTCCGCTCGGCCCCCCTCTGGACCTGAGACTATCGCGGCTGCTGGTGTGTGGCCTGGACTCGGTGCTGGTGGCCATCGTGCAGCCTGTTGTCTAGCTCTGCACGTCTCCTAGATTTGCTGGACTGACTGCTTCATTCCGGAATCCGCATGTCCCATGTCCCCCAGCTACTTTAGATGTCATTTTTGCGGACGAGGTGGTTGGATCTGAGGGTCGACAGCGGGGCGGATCCCCTTCCCCCGCTGGAGGAGAGTGGGCTTTTGTTTCAGGCCTCGAGGCCTGCCTGATGATACTGGCGGAGGGGGATGCTGTCGGTCCCCTCACCCGCGGTGTCTGGCGCCGGGTGATGGCTGCGCAACATGGCTGCCGGGAGGCAGAGACCCGGGAGTTGGCTGTTCCCGGGCGTGAGCTGAACTCATGCCCCGCTGAACCCTGCATGAAGGAGGCTCTGGAGAGGTGTGTCTGGACCGGCACCTGACTGGGGCAGTGACCCCGGAGATGTCTGGAGGAGGCGAGCTAGGGTCTTACAACGTCCAGGTGGCACTGGTATTGCCAGGCCTGGTCATGATAACTCCCTGCTGTAACCCTGCAGAGACTGACCTCCTGCCGATGGCTGTTAAGATGGCGCCGAGGTACTCACCGAAGACGCGTGCGGCTATACCCCGTGAATCTGACGGAGGAGGACATGGTCTGGAGGCTGCACGACATGGCCTGTCCAGCAGGACCCTGCCTGCTGCAAGTGAGATCCCGCTGAGGGATGCCGGCTGATGAGACCCCTTGCTTTTCCACTGTTGTCCCCCCCCTTTATTTTGGAGACGCTTCGGCCATTATTTATTTTTATTTTTTCTCCCGCTGACATTCCCCGGCTGGGGACCAATTTTTGCTTCACAGAGACACTATGTTTTTGCTTTAGTTTTATATCCCCCCCACCCCACGAGTACTCTTATTTTACTTTTAACGAGGACTTTCTGCCCCTTTTTGGCTGATAAGGAAGAGGAATCTTACCCTCCCTTTATGTTATTTTATATTATTTTTTACCTGTAAGCTGAGATTTCTTGTTACTGAAGACTCCCCCCGTATCATTCCTGATGTTTATCTTCTTGCTGCGCAAATTTTTGAGACTTTGTTTGTGTCCCCTGTTTTTTCCCTTAATTTTTACACCGATGTCTCCTTGTTCCTTTATAGGCCTCTGCCATGCCAGCGATGGTGTTTCTCTCTTTCCCCCCTTTTTTTTGGCACATGTCGGGATGTCTGGGGGGTGCGCCACTATGGCACCTACCATGGCTCTGGTTACCACCCTCGGGCTCCTGGGCCTCGTGACAATACCCTTCCATGGCCTCCCCCAGGAGTGAGCCGGGAAAGTCATGATAAAGGCAGTTGCCGTTCCCCCTCCATCAAATTTATTTTGGTTTTCACTAACCCCCCTTTTTTTTCTTCTCTTTTTCTCCCTCTCTCTCTCGCTCTCTCCTTACACCATTGCTGGCATTGGTGTAGTTCGCGTCCCCTTCCCTTCATTCTTTTTATTTCTTTTCCTAAGTCGTTGTACTGATGACCCCATTTTGACTATTGTTTTTGTCTTATCTCTGACGTGCCTCTGCAGATGTCTAGTTATGGCCTTGCATGGCCACTCTCTGTATATTCTACAGCTGACCTTGTTACAAAATAAACCTTTTAAATAAAAAAAATTTAAAATAAAAAAGTGTTGGACTTTCACAAGGAGTGGACTGAGGCTGGAGTCAGTGCATCAAGAGCCACCACACACAGACGGATCCTGGACATGGGCTTCAAATGTCAGATTCCTCTTGTCAAGCCGCTCCTGAACAACAAACGTCAGAAGCGTCTTACCTGGGCTAAAGAAAAACAGACCTGGTGTGTTGCTCAGTGATCCAAAGTCCTCTTTTCTGATGAGAGCAACGTTTGCATCTCATTTGGAAACCAAGGAGCCAGAGTACGGAGGAAGAATGGAGAGGCACACACTGCAAGAAGCTTGAAGTCCAGTGTGAAGTTTCCACAGTCTGTGTTGATTTGGGGAGCCATGTCATCTACTGGTGTTGGTCCACTGTGCTTCATTAAGTCCAGGGTCAACGCAGCCGTCTACCAGGAGATTTTGGAGCACTTCATGCTTCCTTCCACAGACGAGCTTTATGGGGATGCTGACTTAATTTCCCAGCAGGACTTGGCACCTGCCCACACTGCCAAAAGCACCAAAACCTGGTTCCATGACCGTGGGATTACAGTGCTTGATTGGTCAGCAAACTCGCCTGACCTGAACCCCATAGAGAATCTATGGGGCATTGCTAAGAGAAAGATGAGAGACATCAGACCGAATAATGCAGAAGAGCTGAAGGCCGCTATTGAAGCATCCTGGTCTTCCATAACACCTCAGCAGTGCCACAGGCTGATAGCTTCCATGCCACGCCGCATTGAGGCAGTAATTGCTGCAAAAGGGCCCCAAACCAAGTACTGAGTACATATGCATGCTTATACTTTTCAGAGGTCCCATATTGTTCTATGTACAAATCTTGTTTTATGGATAGCATGTAATATTCTAATTTTCTGAGATTGTGGATTTGGGGTTTTCATGAATAAGATTCATGAATAAGATTCATTTATTATGGCTGTAAGCCATAATCATCACAATTCTGACAAATCACGGTTTGAACTATCTGATATATTAGTTTCACCTTTTAAGTTGCATTACTGAAATAAATGAACTTTTGCACGATATTCTAATTTTTCGAGTTTCACCTGTACAGAGCTCCACAACAAAAAATCTTTCTCATTTATACAGTGTATTGCACACATTCACATTGAACACTGAACACATTCCCATAGCCCTCTCCCACAGTCTGAAGTGGACCTGCAAGTGGATCCCTCCTCCTGCTGAGCAAGTGATGAGGAGGGAAGACGAGCTGACACTCCTGCAAGGGGGGGTGGAGCCAGACACAGCCAGCTGCATTCTGAGAAGCCCAACTAAGCCCGGCTCCCTCAACCCATTAAAACGGAAATAAACAATGATCCTAGCCTTAGATGCCTCCTCCTGCTTCTCCATGCCACTTTGCTCCCCTCATCTTCACTTCTTTTCCCCAAGAAAGCGGGGACAGGAAGTGCAGGAAGATGGGGAGGAGCAGTATAAACGCCGGCCTCACCAATGTGCCACTTGGAGCTGTGACTCCATCGGGCCCCATAGACAGACCGGCCCTGTGGCTTCCTCAGGAGTAAAGACATGATGGCAGGCAACAAACCAGCTGCTGGTTTACGCGGTTCATCTTAACAAAGAGCCACTGGGGCAGTGCATGCTCAGACACACAAGTTGCCAGACCATACGCAGTGGCTGGTTGTCTGGGAGTAGGCATGACTGACCACACATGCATGAAGTGCCCACTGAGCAAGGATGGTGCTTCATGTGGGGAGAGGAGCCATGAAAGGGATATTATTGTTGTAGCAGTTCCACCTCATAGTCTGGATTGACATTTTCTATTGCACAGGCATGTAACATACAGTAGGTGTGTCCTAGCTGCCAGTGCCTTAAAAAAATAATTTAAAACATGTGTTCTATTTTCACACATCACATGGCCATGTATTGAAAGGCCTATCCAATGACACCTCAACTGATGTTGTGGGGTATATAGCACAGGGCCCCTCATCCCATCTTCACAGAAGTGTGGCATTTTTTGTTTGTGAGGAGTCCACGGTATGTATTACCTGCATTATGTCATTATCTCCAACATGCTCCTGGCATGGAAAATGAGAAGGTGAGTTACTGCATCTATATTGGTCACTTAAAATTGAAAAGTAGATAATGCTGCTGTTTTAGAACAAACGACAGTTCTACTTTTAATTTATGTTTTAAGTTTTACATAATGCATGGCCAGACTCTGGCCTTTCCAATGACACCTCATATGGACCTTCTTGGATTCACAGTAACAGAGATACTCTCTGGAACCCTGCATCTCCTGTATAGGGACTTCCAGTAATGAGATTTCTCCACCAGGCAGGGGAAATCCTGGTTGATGATGACACCGTGTGGATGCGCGTTGACTTCAGTTGTAGGGGGGCAGCCCCATGGCAAGGACTAACATCCAAGATGTCAGCCCACTTTGATTGAAGTCACTGATCAGTAGGGATGAGCTGTTCAGTTCGATCTGTTCGGAGTTCACATCGAACATCGGCCATTCGGCGGATCGCCGAACTACGAACATTTCCGCGTGTTCGGTTCGAGTTCGCCCACAATGGACCACAATGCACTTTTCCACTGGCCTGAAGCTTGCAATTGGCTACATCCTTGCACCTGACCACAGGTCAGGTGCAAGACAGGTGCAAGACTATGCCAATCACGGCTCAGAGTCCTGATTAGGGGTCGACCGATTATCGGTACCACCGATATTTGGGGCCGATATTCAGTGATTTCCAGGTTATCGGCATCGGGCTGTTTCACTTGCCGATGTGCCGATAACTCTGAGAAGCTGCGATCTCTCTGGGCATGCGTCCCATCCCGGCACTTCCGCACTCTGGCCGGCAATGATGAGGTCACCTCGAGGTCTCCCCCTTCCACTGGCTCGAACACAGTAAGAAACAGAGGGGGAGGAAGCACATCTAATTGTAATAAAAACAAACAGGATGGTCGGACTGATTTACGGAGGGTCCGTTCCGCTCTGTTGTGCTCCTCCCCTGCTCTCACTCTCCCTGTCTGCTCCTTCACGCTGTGCTACCTGCCAGTCTGTAAAGCTCCCCATCCCACTTCAAGTGGCTGCATAGGAGCATAAATCTTGCTCAACTCTACTGCCCTGACACCGAGATTAAATAAATAAATAAAAGCCTCAAATAGTTCACGGCACCCTTTATCTGCCAGCCATTTAGTTTTGTCTTGGCAGGTGCAGGGATTTGAGTTCACATTAGGGAAAATTTGATTTCTGACCCCAGGAGCTTACAATCAGCTTTCTAGGGAGCCACCTGGGGACAAGGAACTGAGTTTGCAGATTTTGTTTTTAGTAATGATAGAAGCCACAGTTAGGGTTTTAGTGGTCCTGGGCTACCCGACTGCCAGCTTCTGTGTCACGGCCCCTTGCATAAAAGTTTGCTATAAAGTAGTGCTGCACTTTTTACAAATGAGGGGGTACTGATTTACATCTTCCTGGGTCTCTGAACCCCCCCCTCCCAGCAGTGGATTCTAGAGATTCTGTTTACTGTGCCCCAATAAGTGCAGAATATGCCCTGTGCACAAATCCTGCAAACATCTGACTCCTGCTGCAAACACCTCTGCAGCCACCATACCTGAGCCTGACAGAGTCGAGGCAACACCTAGGAGCCAGGCCAGGCATGCTTTGCATAGAATAAACCTGAAATTTATGACCCGCATGGCAGCAAGGACAGCCAACAGGAAGAACAGTTTAGTGAATAAACCCCTTAAATGAATTGTAAGGTCCTGTGAGCTGGTCCCTCTGCTCCTCTATATTGTAAACTCCTGTGAGCCGAGCGGCTGGGACCAGCATTTTACAGATCATCACTTCTATAGCACCAGCAGGTTCCGCAGCGCAGTACACCAAGGAGCGGGGAAACAAAATAAATAAATGCCTCAAATAGTCCCTTTATCTGGGACTATTTGCATTGCAGGTTGCTTTGTTGTACCAAAAAAGAAGAAAAGCTGGAGCTTCTGAAAGAAAGAAAAATGGGGTGGTTGCGATTTCTTAACCATCACACTTTTTTTCAAGCACTTTATTTCTCTCAGCTGGTATGTTTACAATTTTGACACCAGATTTATGTAGAAATTGTGATTCCCCCCCCCCCCTCGAAAAATTTTAATGTACAGAATATCGGCACCCGATATCGGTTATCGGCCTGAAAGGTAGCCGATTATCGGTATCGGTATCGGCACCTAAAAAGTGATATCGGTCTATCCCTAGTCCTGATTGGGCAAATTTTGCCCAATCATGCGCTCACAGAGCTAGGTCCCGCAGTACACTATATAAGGCGTCCCTTGCAGCCCCAGCATGTGTTTTTTGAGATGAGATTGTTCTGTTAGTGTGTGTTCTCACTGCCAGCAGCTATTGGGGGGGGTCTCACTTCTACAAGATATCTGGGAATTGTTGTAATCTGTGTGTTCTCGCTGCCAGCAGCTATTGTGGGGGTCTCACTTCTACAAAATATCTGGGAATTGTTTTAATCTGTGTGTTCTCACTGCCAGCAGCTATTGAGGGGGGGGTCTCACTTCTACAAGATATCTGGGAATTGTTGTAATCTGTGTGTTCTCACTGCCAGCAGCTATTGGGGGGTCTCACTTCTACAAGATATCTGGGAATTGTTGTAATCTGTGTGTTCTCACTGCCAGCAGCTATTGGGGGGTCTCACTTCTATCAGATATCTGGGAATTGTAATCTGTGTCTTGTCACTGCCACCCATCAAGGGGTCTCACTGATTTATAGGAGGTTTCTGGGAAATGTAATCTGTGTCTTCTCACTGCCAGCTATCAGGGGGTCCCACATACTTCTAGCAGATTTCTGCGAATTTTATTATTATTATTATTATTCTTTATTTATAAAGCGCCAGCATATTCCGCAGCGCTGTACAATAAGCACAGTATAGACAGGGTTACAATACATTGAACAACATTTGACAAACAGTACAGGAGGAGATGAGGGCCCTATTCCCGTAGGAACTCACAATCTGGGAGGGTTGGGGTTGGAAACAGGAGGAGAGGACTGTAAGGTGAGAGTGATTGATGGTTGGGTCAGTGAGTTGGGTGGTAGGCTTCCCTAAATAGGAATGTTTTCAGGGAGCGTTTGAAGGAAGAGAAGTTAGGGGAAAGTCTGACAGAACGAGGGAGAGCGTTCCAGAGAGTGGGGGCTGCGCGTGAGAAATCATACAGAACGAGGGAGAGCATTCCAGAGAGTGGGGGCTGCGCGTGAGAAATCCTGCAGTCTATCATGGGAAGAGGTGATGCGGAGAGAAGCTAGGCGCAGGTCACTGTTTGACCTTAGGGAGCGGGCTGGGGTGTATTTGGTGATTAGTGAGGACAGGTAGTGGGGAGCTGAGTTAGTGAGGGTTTTGTAGGAAAGGATAAGGATTTTGAACTTAATTCTGCAGTGGATGGGGAGCCAGTGAAGGGACTCGCAGAGGGGAGCGGCAGAGACAGAGCGGCGGGTGAGGTGAATTAGCCTGGCGGAGGCGTTCAGGATGGATTGTAGGGGGGAGAGGCGGGACAGAGGGAGGCCAGATAAGAGATTATTGCAATAGTCGAGTCGGGAGATTACCAGGGTGTGTAATCTGTGTCTTGTCACTGCCACCCATCAGGGGGTCTCACTGATTTATAGGAGGTTCCTGGGAATTGTAATTTGTGTCTTGTCACTGCCACCCATCAGGGGGTCTCACAGATTTATAGGAGGTTTCTGGGAATTTTAATCTGTGTCTTGTCACTGGCTGCCAGCTATCAGGGTGTCTCACTGAGTTATACTAGAGTTCTGGAAACCTTTAATCTAGAAAACAGAGTTGAATCAGAGTTCTGCATATCTCCAATTTGTATAACAGAGTTGAATCAGAGTTCTGTATATCTTTAATCTATATATCACTCACCATGTCAGAAAGACCAAAAAGGACAGGCAGATGCTCCCAGACACAGATAAGAGGGCAAGCAGCCTCTGTGTCGGGAGACTGTGCCTCTGGTCGTCGTGGACATGGTGCATCCTCTGCAGGGGCACGCTTGTCCTTGTTTCTAACTGGTGCTGGCCATCTTAAGCAGCAGCAGCATACAGAGGATTTGCAGGATTGGCTAACCAGGCCATCCTCATCCTCCAAGTCCTCTGTCAGCCAGGCTTGTAGTGGCTTACGGTCCACCTCAGCTGCCAAAACATCTAGCCTCCATGTCCACAGCTACTCCTGCCGTAGCCTCACTATCATACACAGAGGAGTCAGCTGAATTGTTTGACTACAGTGACAGTGTCATTGACATGCTGCTTGAGGATGCGCAGCAACTCCAGTGCTCTGATTCAAACTCTGAGGTTGAGGAAGGGAGTAAAATCAGCCTAGAGGGAGGGGGTGCCAGTGACACACAAAGAACTGGCACTCATGTTTCCCCAGCAGCTGCAGCATGTTGCGAGGTTGGCTCCAGTGGTGAGGAGATAGGGCGTGATGACGATGATGAGGTCACTGACGTGCATGCACGGTTTTTCTGTTCCTTGCGATATGGTGTGTGCTTTGCCCATGTGACTATTATCCACGTGATGTGGCAGTAGATGATGACGTTTGACTATCGTCCGGGCTCTCTGAGGTACACATGGAGGTTCTCGGCAGTGGTGAAACCGCCGCAATACCGGACTCTGATTCGGAAAGACGCTCATTATCACTACTATAAAAGTAGTAAAAGAATAAGCACAGCGCTGACCACAATATATAAACGATGCAGTTAGTGCCGTTCTAAAACCCAAAGTTGTTGTCCTGGTCCATACAACAAAAGTAGAAATGCAAAACAATAGGGTCCCAAGTCGAGCGCATTCCACCATTTATCGCCTTCTTTCTGTTCTCATGAATAATATTGGTGGGTCCCTCATTGGTCCTCAAAAAGAAAAGACGAAAAAAAACATAGTGCAGGTGATCTTAAATCATAAGTTAAAGGGTCTTCAAATGGTCACACTCACATTGATGTTTGACTGTACTCTCCAAGGTACATGTGGTGGTTCTCGGCAGTGGTGAAACTGCCGCAATAACGGACTCTGATTCGGAAAGACGCTCATTATCACTACTATAAAAGTAGGCTCAGGTATGATCCCCCCCACAGCGCCTGATGAAGCCCCGCGTGAGCAAGTGGTGTAACACGTTGAGCGTGCATGTGTTTATTTTGGTATGTTTACTCTTTAGTCTAGTTGCTATCTGCCAGGGATGATGTTGGGCATTGATGCCTCTAATTAATTGGCAGACTTTTTTTATATGGCTCCTACAGAAGTTGATACTATCATGGTATACTGATATGTTTATGTATACTTCCTTTGATTGTGCTGTCTTTATACCTCCTATATATTTTGGTGTATAGTAGGCAGTAGGGATGAGCTGTTCGGTTCGATCTGTTCTGAGTTCACATCGAACATCGGCCGTTCGACAGTTCGCGAACTTCAAATATTTTGGGACGTTCGCCAAAAGTTCGGAATTATTTTTTTTTAAAAAGTATAAAAAATGCTTAAAAAATACTAAAAAATCTAGAAATAAAGAGACTCTGTACTGCAGAATATTATAAGCAACGGTTTATTAGATATTGAATTAAAACGGGAATATTTTTAACATTGAAGCCTATGGGATAAAACATTCTTGTTACTAAAACATCAGGCAGACACGGCCCTCTAATCAGGCACTGTAGAGGGCAGCCTGCCAGGGCCTCCCAAGGATCCCCTTGAGGAGCATGCGGCCGCCGGATGACAGAGCTGCGACTGTGCGGGCTAGCCGCCTGGGTGCATGTGGCAGAGACAGGCAGCGCAGGGAGGGAGCCACTGCACCTGCGGCCACGGCAGACCCCCCACAACCAGGATCCAGGGAGCCCCCACTGACCACCAGGCTAAGGTAAGGCAGCACATTTCTAAAAAACATAAAATCTGAGGACATTTTTAAATATCGCCGGGAACATAAAACAAAACTTTTTTTTTCTTTCTCTACCTGGCTGAATGTATTTAATTATATATTAGATACATTCAGCCAGGTAGAGGGGGGTGTCATGTGGGCTGCGCGGGGTCTCAGGCAGTGGTTTGTTTTTTTGTGTGTATATTTTTAGCAAACTTATAGGGAAAGGTAAGGGCAGGTATGATTATATATATATATATTATATAAGAGATATATCCATATTCTTATAAATATATATATCCAGACTTGTATTACACACACATTTTGGAAACTAATTCCCCCCCCCCAATTTGGCTGATCCCTCCAGAAGAAATGTTGAACCCGATAGAGCAGAGAATAATATATATATTCTCTGCTCTGTCAGGTTCAACATTTCTTCTGGAGGGATCAGCCAAATGGGGAGGGGGCGCATTTAGTTGAGATTGTCCACATGCCACCCCCCATGTGCATATGTGTATACAGTTGTGTTCAAACTTATTCAACCCCCAATGCTGTAAAGGGTTTTAGGGAATTTAGTGTACATTTGTAATTGTATTCAGAATGAAATCCTACAAGGACTTTTTAAAGAACCATATGCAACTAAAATTACATCAATTGGTTTTGTAATACAGTAGTAAATGTTCCTTTTGTGAATTCTTCATTGACACAATTATTCAACCCCTTAAAGACTACCACTCTGAAGAACAGAGGTTCATTCAAGTGTTTTCAATCAGGTATTGAAAACACCTGTGGATGTCACGGAGCAGCAATAAAGCATAATAAGCACCAATTAGGCAGCTTTAAAATGACTGTGATACTCAGCTCCTTCTAGACATTTACTGGTGTGGTTACAAACATGGTGAAGTCAAGAGAATGGTCCAGGAAGACAAGAGAAGAGGTGATTACTCTTCACAGGAAGGGCAATGGCTATAAGAAGATTGCAAAGATATTAAACATACCAAGAGAGACCATAGGAAGCATCAATCGCAAATTCAAGGCAAAGGGCACTGTTGAAATGCTACCTGTTCGTGGCAGAAAGAAGATGCTGACTTCGACTGCTTTGCGCTACCTGAAGCGTAGAGTGGAGAAAAGTCCCCGTGTGACTGCTGAGGAACTGAGAAAAGATTTGTCAGATGTGGGTACTGAAGTTTCAGCTCAGACAATACGGCGCACACTGCGTAATGAAGGCCTCCATGCCAGAACTCCCAGGCGCACCCCCTTGCTGTCTCCAAAGAATAAGAAGAGTCGACTGCAGTATGCCAAAAGTCATGTGGACAAACCACAGAAGTTTTGGATAGTGTTCTGTGGACTGATGAAACAAAATTAGAACTGTTTGGGCCCATGGATCAACGCTATGTTTGGAGGAGGAAGAACAAGGCCTATGAAGAAAAGAACACCTTGCCTACTGTGAAGCATGGCTGGGGGTCAATCATGCTTTGGGGCTGTTTTGCTTCTGCAGTTACAGGGAAGCTTCAGCGTGTGCAAGGTACCATGAATTCTCTTCAGTACCAGGAGATATTGGATGACAATGTGATGCAGTCCGTCACAAACCTGAGGCTTGGGAGACGTTGGACCTTTCAACAGGACAATGATCCCAAGCATACATCGAAGTCCACTAGAGCATGGTTGCAGATTAAAGGCTGGAACATTTTGGAGTGGCCATCGCAGTCACCTGACTTAAATCCGATTGAGAACCTCTGGTGGGACTTAAAGAAAGCAGTTGCAGTGCGCAAGCCTAAGAATGTGACTGAACTTTAGGCTTTTGCCCATGACGAATGGGCGAAGATACCCGTTGATCGCTGCAAGACACTTGTGTCAAGCTATGCTTCACGTTTAAAAGCTGTTACAACTGTAAAAGGATGTTGTACTAAGTACTAAGATTGAATGTCACTTGGGGGTTGAATAAAACTGATAATGATGTGAGCACAGAAAAGACATTTGTGGTTATTTCATTATAAATGTTATGTTATATTTGTCTGACCTACACGTGCCTCTTTGATTTAATTGTAAGCAAGATGACTGAATGATCAAAATCAATGTCAAACTGGCCAAAACACTCAATTTCAGTGGGGGTTGAATAATTTTGAACACAACTGTATATGGTCTGAGGTCTGTGGGTGGGTGTATATATATATATGTATGTCTGCGTGTTGATATATACGTATATGTCTGTGTGTGGTATCAATGCATCCCTACTCTATACACAGCGCTCCGTGTCCCTATAATATATATGATCAGGGGTTACTTTTTTTATATTTTTATACAATTCCTATTAAATTAACAGTAATTTTTGATGTATTTTATTCAGTAGAAACTTTATTTTGCCTATATAACATGTGCTTTGTGAAAATAAAATGGTTTTGTGTGCACATTTTAACTTAGTTAGTGGATTCCTGTCCAGTGTGGTGAGAAGCAAACGTAATGCAGTGTAGACACGCCTGCGAGGCGGAGCGGAGTGAAGTCAAGCCTGCAAAATGTTTGATTCTCTTCGCTTCGCTACACTATGCATCGCTACACGCTCAGTGTGTCTCAGCCTTTATTCCCACATCGCTAGCTTACCGAATCAGTTTGTACACTTGTTACTGACCCCGCTTGTTCTGAGGACCCGATCAGTTGCCGACTTTGCCTGCCATTTGACTATTCTCTCTGTGTATTCCCTGCCTGTTCTGTTTGTTTCCTGTTGCTACTGGTTAGTACAAGTGCCTAAACATTGCTGACCCGGTTTTGATATAGCTGCTGATATAACTGAATAGATCGGGGATCTCTTCTGCATTACCAAAACCTCCACCACTGCACTCTTTCACAATACCGCAGAAGGGTTACGGTGTGAAGGCACTTGCTGCCACCAAAGGCAAAATATTTGGGTGCACTGACGCCTATACCAGATTCATATCATTTTAATATTTGACCGCAGGATCCAACCCTGCACTCTTCCACAATACCTCAGAGGGGTTATGGTGTGAAGGCACTTGCTGCCACCGGAAGCAAAATATTTCCGTGCACTGCCACTAACGCCTATACCAGATTCATATCATTTTAATATTGGACCGCAGGGTCCACCACTGCACTCTTCCACAATACCACAGAGGGTTTACGGTGTGACGGCATCTATTGTTACTTTCAGCCAAAGCCTGCATAAGTTTCACCATAATTTAGCCAAAAAAAATCACTAAACTTGTTCTGCGTGTCTTAAAATGTCTCTTCTTTTCATACAGGCTGCCGCCCCAAGCAGTTGTTTATGAATAGGTTAAAGGAAAACCATTTACCGTCATTTGAAATTTCATTTTTTTGTTTTTAAATGTTTCTATACATCCTACAAATCCGCCACTTCACAGGCAGGTTATGGGAACCTCCTAGGCACGATATTTGAAGGAATTTTTCGTTTTTATTCTTAACCTTTATTTCATGGAAAACTCACTGTTCCTTTAAAAACGCTTTTTTTTTTACTTTTTGTCCTTGTTTCCTGTCCCCCAGGGCACTACCCGGACTCCCATACACCTTTTATGGCAAATATCTTGCATATATGCCCTCTATGAGGGCACTCTAAAATTCGAACTTTCGAGTCCCATTGACTTGTATTGAGTTCGGTTCGAGTTCGAGCTCGAACTCGAACTTTTGAAATTGTTCGAGTTCGAATGCGAACCAAACACGGGGGTGTTCAGCTCATCACTAGTAGGCAGCTTGAACTGCCGAGGTATAGCTTAGGTAAGGATAACTATTCTTGTTTGCCAGCATTTGTCTTTTCATGCTGACTTGGTTGTAGCTACACCTTTTTTCTGAGTTACATATCAAGGTAGATATAAGTCACTAAGCAGCATTGTGGCTTTCCAGTCGGAATGGGTCATATATCCATATGTTCTTTAAGTCTCATGATTTTTCTGTATCCATTCAATAAAGATTTAGTTTTGAGCACCCTGCGTGGTAACTCTGTTACCAATTTGCTCCTTCTATTATATGTTTTTTAGGGTTCAGTCCCATTAGAAGGGTGTCTCTGTCATTTTTCTCTTTCCATCATTTTCTACTATATATGTTGGTGCAAAAACGGGGGCTAAGCCCAAGGGGTGCCAGGGGATTAAATATTTAGCTCCTCAATCTGCCCCCCCCCCACATTTTTACCCTAAATTATCCTTTCCATGAATAGTAATCTTTTTGTTAACTTTAGTGATACATAAAATTGTGAAGTAGAAATTTACACTTTTGTAGCACCTTTCATATAAGAAAATGTAGTGGCAGGTTAGGCTCTGCCATTTATCCTATAGAGATTGATATTCAGAATCTGTCATGCTAATATGAATTTTATTTTAATCCATGATCCATGAGGATGTGGAGGATAGGTGAGAGTAATTAAATTTATTATTGTACATTTGTTAAAGGTTTAAATGTTGCCAACTTCAAGCTGATTCTTTGCTTTTATTTGTGTTCTACAAGAGCAAAGTCTCCTGTGGAGCATTGTACAAATATAGCAATACGGTTGTATACTTTATGGAAATGCAAATGTTAAGAGTAATGGCATAGGTTAGCTATGTTCTGCGTACGCACTTAGTACATTTGTGTTATTGAAAATTTGAAAGCATACGATCCATGCATTCTTTTATATTCCATATTTATGAAAACCACTTATTTGCTTTTCGCTACTGATAATTTTCACTTTCTGACAGCTCAGAGGACATCAACATTAAAAATGTACTTTTTTCTAATATATTCCACATTACTAGGTACTTAAGTACACAGCCATTTAGTTTATAGTGGCTTATTATCCTTTCTGAGTACACGTTGCTATATTTTCTGAGTATGTTTTGAATAGTAGTAAGCCTGTTTAAATAATTGGACAGTAATTTCAAGGCAGTGCATGTTATCCACATTTTATCACATTAGGTTTTTTGTCATTGGTGATCCAGGGAAGCTGGGGAAGGAAACTGATATGCTATCTTTGTGTCATCTCTCATTGCCTCAGCTCGGGGCTGATCAGTAGTGATGAGCCGAACACCCTCGTGTTCGGTTCACATTCGAACTTGAACAATTTCAAAAGTTCGACTTCGAACTCGAACACGAACCGAACTCAATGCAAGTCAATGGGACTCGAAAGTTTGATTTTTAGAGTGCCCTCCAAGAGGGCATATATGCAAGATATTTGCCATAAAAGGTGTATGGGGGCCGGGTAGTGCCCTGGGGGACAGAAAACAAGATCAAAAAGTTTGTTAAAAAAACTTTTTAAAGGAACAGTGAGTTTTCCATGAAATAAAGGTTAAGAATAAAAACGAAAAATTCCTTCAAATAACATGCCTAGGAGGTCCCCATAAGCTGCCCGTGAAGTGGCGGATTTGTAGGATGTATAGAAACATTTAAAAACAAAAAAATTACATTTCAAATGACGGTAAATGCTTTTCCTTTAATCTATTCATAAACAACTGCTTGGGGCGGCAGTCTGTATTAAAAAAGGAGACATTTTAGGGTACGCAGAACAAGTTTAGTGATTTTTTGGCTAAATTATGGTGAAACTTATGCAGGCTTTGGATGAAAGTAACAATAGGTGCTTTAAAATTGGGCCTTTAGTGCCGTCACACCATAACCCCTCTGTGGTATTATGAAAGAGTGCAGGGTTGGACCCTACGGTCAAATATTAAAATTATATGAATCTGGTAGAGGCATCAGTGCACCCAAATATTTTGCTTTTGGTGGCAGCAAGTGCCTTCACACCGTAACCCCTTTGTGGTATTGTGGAAGAGTGCAGTGGTGAGGGTTTTGGGAATGCAGAAGAGATCCTCGATCTATTCAGTTACGTCAGCATCAGGGGAGTGATAGCTGCTGATCCAGGACGGTTTCATTTTTATAAATGTCAGCCGGTCTACAGAGTCAGCGGACAGACGCACTCTTTTGTTTGTGACAAAACCTCCAGCGGCACTGAACGTCCTTTCAGAAAGCATGCTGTATGAAAGGCAACCTAGTAGCTGCATAGCATATTGACTGAGTTCTGGCTAGTGATCCAATCTCAACACCTAGTAAGCCAGTGGATCATCTGCTGGAAAGGTATCCAGGTCTGCCTTTGCCCCTAGGTAGTCGTGCACCATAAGGTGAAGACGATGGCAATGGGTGCCTACATTTGTCGTCCCTGGGTGTCGTGGACTAAAAAAATTTAAAAAGGCATCAGTCAAGCGGCTCCGGCCTTCACCGCTCTTCCTCTGATCATCCGCAGCCTCAGAAGCACGTGTGTCATTACTTGGTAACCTACTAGTGCCTGGAAAGGTGTTACACAAGTGTTGGTTTAGAGCGTACTCAAGTTGTTTCATCCGGTCCTCCCTCTGTGCGGGCAGGATGAGCTCTGCAACTTTACCCTTGTATCGTGGATCAAGAAGGCTTGCCAACCAGTAATGATCCCTCTCCTTGATAGCACGAATCCTGGGGTCCTTTAGCAGGCTTTGCAGGATAAGGGAGCCCATGCAGCGTAGGTTGGAGGTGGCATTAGCTTCCGAGTCTTCCTGGTCAATGAGGATGACCCCATCGTACACTTCCTCCTCCCGGCCACGTACTAGTCCTTGGGTTTCTGTGCACACAAAACCCTCCCTTGAGGAATCCCCACCTTCAATGCCCCCACTACTTAAATATTCCTCCTCCTCCTCATCCTCTTCCTGTCTGATCTGAGCACCCGCAGGAATGCTGTCTGCGTAAAGACTGGGGCCTTGAGAGCTAGGGAAGGCCTCCTCTTCCTCCGGCTGCTCTGCCTCTAGTGCCACATCTATAATTCCCCGCAGAGTGCACTCCAGCAGGAACACAAAGGAATTGTGTCACTGATGCATGCACTGTCCCTGCTCACCATCCTCCTTGCCTCCTCAAATGGTGACAGTACAGTGCATGCATCCTTGATCATCAGCCACTGCGGGGGGAGAAAAAAAACAAGTTGACCTTAACCTGTCCTTGTGCCATACTCACACAGGTACTCATTGATGGCCCTCTGCTGCTTGTGCAGATGCTGCAGCATTGCTAATGTCGAGTTCCACCTGGTGGGCATGTCACAGATCATGCGGTTTGTGGGAAGGTGGAATTCTCTTTGAATTTCTGCCTGGCGAACACTTGCTGGGAATGACCGTCTGAAGTGGCTGCAGACTTTTCTGGCCTGGCTGAGAAGCTCTGCCAGCCCTGGGTACCTGGTTAGGAGATGCTGTACCACCAGATTTAGAATGTGTGCTAGGCATGGTACATGCGTCAACATACCCTGGCGTAGGGCGAGAGAAGGTTGCTGCCATTATCACAGACGACCATTCCCAGCTGAACCTGGCGTGGTGTTAACCATCTCTGCACCTGCCCCTGCAGAGCTGACAGAATTTCTGGCCCGGTGTGGCTCCTGTCCCCTAAACAAACCAGCTCAAGCACAGTATTCTCTGCCACTTTGCCAGAGACAGAGAAGGAGGAGGAGAAGGAGGAGGAGGAAGAGGTGGTGGAGCAGACAGACCTCATACAAGCAGCTTTCTGGAGGCGTGGTGGATGAACAAGCTTCAGCACAGAGCCCCGTCCTGGATCCCTCCCAGCTGCAATCAGAGTTACCCAGTGTGCCGTGAAGGAAATGTAATGGCCCTGTCCATGCTTGCTGGACCACATGTCTAAAGTCATGTGCACCTTGCTGCTGTCTGCCTTTCCCAATGACTCCATAACATTGTCTTCCACATGCTGGTATAGTGCTGGAATGGCCTTCCGTGAAAAGAAATGGCGTTTTTCGAACCTGCCACTGTGGTACAGCACATTCATCAAATTCACGGAAGGAAGCAGAGTCCACCAGCTGGAAAGGCAGCAGCTGTAATGCGAGTAATTTTGCTAAACTGGCATTTAGATGCTGTGCTTGGGGATGGTTGGGACTATATTTTTTCTTACGCTGGAGCAGTTGGGGCAACGTAATCTGATTGCGTAAATCTTCAGCTGATGGGATGCTGTCACATTCTGTGGAAGGACCTGGTACACCCATTACTGTAGCATCATCCCTGTCAGTGGAGGTTGTTGGCAATGACATGGCAGGACATATAGTGGGGGTATAGACAGATGAGGAGGAGGAGGACCTATGCAAAGTGTTGTGCCAACGGGATGCGTGGCAGGTGGTCATATGTCGCCTCAAGCACGTGGTACCCAAGCGTGGGATGTCTTTCCCACGCTTGATCCTAATCTGACATAGATTACAAATAGCAATGGTGCGGTCTGCTGCACATTTCTTAAAGAACTCCCAGACAGCATACTTCCTGTACATGTGTTTTGAGACAACAGCACTCTGTACCTGAGCAGCTATGACTTTTGATGCCTTGGACTGGCTACGGTTGGTCATAAAGGACGTTCTGCCTCATTTTTGTTGTGCCTCCTCCTCCTCCCTTGACTCCTCTGTTCCATCAGGCACCCTTAACTCTTTCACTTCTCACGTCAGGTATCTCCGAGGTATAGTGTCTTAACCCTGCTGGTCCCTGAACATTCAGAATGATCTGGCTAAATGGCTCACATTGTGAATATGGATAATAACTCTGAGCTATAACCTCATTCTGGTAAAGAACAGTTGTAACTGACATATTGCCAGCGAACACTAATAAAAGATACTCCGATTAAAGTGAAAAAAGAGAGAAGAGAAAAAAATTAATGAATAAAATGTGTTAGAAAATAAAAATAAAAAGGCATAGACCCCCCCTCACCTAAAATATAAAAAACATGGGGGGGCAGATTGAGGGGCTAAATATTTAAACCCCTGACACCCCTTGGGCTTAGCCCCTGTTTTTGCTCCAATATATACCTTAATACTCACCAGCTCTCCAGTGTCAGCCTCTGTCTCTGCAATCTTTCTTCCATACAGCCAAAGCTTATCTTGTAAATGCTCTGGTCCTATGACTGTGAAGGGACTGGATGCTCATTCAAACTTCCAGTTAATCCAATGCCTTTCAGAACTGTACACTACTGACCTAAACACCTGGAAGGCTGATCATGAAAAGCTGATTGCCAGCTTTGGCTGACATGTTCCATCCATAATAACAAAAATCACAATTAAATACCTCTCTAATCAAAAATATATCCACCCCACTTGGGAAGGAACCATAACCACTTCATTGAAGCCATACAATTAATCCCTTAGTTCAATTAGAAAAGCAACATTCCTTTATTAACTTAAAATAATAAAAACAAAAAAATCTGAGCAGTACGAGCCAAAACAAAATCAGGTGGGATAGTGAATGCAAGCAAAAGAGCATTCTGTCTTACTAAACTCGGTACCTTATAACTACCTTGCATACCATCTCCCAATACCCACAGCCCTACATTTCAGACCCAGTGACCCTTCCTCCTGGAAAGTACTGGACCTATAATCCCACCCCAGCCCCACACACTCTCACACACCTTATAACTACCTTGCATACCATCTCCCAATACCCACAGCCCTACATTTCAGACACAGTGACCCTTCCTCCTGGAAAGTACTGGACCTATAATCCCACCCCAGCCCCACACACTCTCACACACCTCCATCACCAGGATTGCAACTCTCTAAATGCCCTGGAACCTTCAACACCAGGAGTCTACTTTATGTTCTCTGAAATGCTTACCAACTGTTGATTTGGTGTTGTGTTTATATCAGGACCGAGTCTCATATGTGCATGTAGCCAACATTTCTGAGTTTTCCTGTCATATCTACAGATTGCTGCCGACTCACAGCACTTGGTGTTAAATAGATGACACGATCACTGTTACAGTTAATGCAAACATGTAACAACTCTTCATCTATGCAACATGTAACTCTTTATTAGTGGCAGTAGAGACAAAAGACGTTGATACCTTTGTACGTTTACAGCGATTGCAACTCCTACTCCCACATTTGTAATTGCCCTTCTTAAAGAATGAGGTTTTTGTTTCAATACAGTGAACTAAAATAGAAGAAAGTCTCCTGATGTGTTTAACCCTCGCACTGTATATTTGCAGCCTTTATGTACTAATTATTGCTACGTGTAGATCTATATGTGAAGGAGGGAAGCATGATTGTACAGTTTCACAAATCTGGCCAAAGGGACATCTGTATGTACTTGTGAAAACTAGAGGCTTATCATCTAATGAAAATTCCTCAAAGGAACCAGTATTTCCCCATCTGACATATAATAATTATGAGTAAGACAATCCAGATTCCCAGGAACGAAAAAAAAAAGGACTAGCTTTTATGCCCAATTGATACGGTATGCTGGAATACAGGGCTGCAGCATCCACTGTAAACCAAAATCAACCAAACTATTCAAAATCATAAAAAAGAGGAAATATACACTTGTCATGCCTCATATACTTGGGCAAAGTACACACAAAGGGCAATATTCCAAAATCGGTGCTAACTTAACCCGAGCTGTAATAATTTATCATTATAACCTATGGAGTTGTTAAGTTTACAACAGCTCTGGTTAAGTTAGCACCCATTTTGGAATAGGGCCCTAAGGCTGTCTGTCCACTGCAGTCCGTATTTGTGCAATTGTGCGATTGTCCGTAATCATCCAACCAATCCCACAACATAGAGGAGATTCAGTCCTCGTCCACTGCCTCCGACTTCCATCGGACGACATCAGATGGCAACAACAGACTAGCGATCTTTCCCATTTGAATGGGATCTGTCGGACGAAGTTGCGATGATTTGGTACAATTTACAGTTGTGTTCAAAATTATTCAACCCCCACTGAAATTGAGTGTTTTGGCCAGTTTGACATTGATTTTGATCATTCAGTCATCTTGCTTACAATTAAATCAAAGAGGCACGTGTAGGTCAGACAAATATAACATAACATTTATAATGAAATAACCACAAATGCCTTTTCTGTGCTCACATCATTATCAGTTTTATTCAACCCCCAAGTGACATTCAATCTTAGTACTTAGTACAACATCCTTTTACAGTTATAAAAGCTTTTAAACATGAAGCATAGCTTGACACAAGTGTCTTGCAGCGATCTACGAGTATCTTCGCCCATTCGTCATGGGCAAAAGCCTCCAGTTCAGTCACATTCTTAGGCTTGCGCACTGCAACTGCTTTCTTTAAGTCCCACCAGAGGTTCTCAATCAGATTTAAGTCAGGTGACTGCGATGGCCACTCCAAAATGTTCCAGCCTTTAATCTGCAACCATGCTCTAGTGGACTTGGAGGTATGCTTGGGATCATTGTCCTGTTGAAAGGTCCAACATCTCCCAAGCCTCAGGTTTGTGACGGACTGCATCACATTGTCATCCAATATCTCCTGGTACTGAAGAGAATTCATGGTACCTTGCACACGCTGAAGCTTCCCTGTACCTGCAGAAGCAAAACAGCCCCAAAGCATGATTGACCACCCGCCATGCTTCACAGTAGGCAAGGTGTTCTTTTCTTCATAGGCCTTGTTCTTCCTCCTCCAAACATAGCGTTGATCCATGGGCCCAAACAGTTCTAATTTCGTTTCATCAGTCCACAGAACACTATCCCAAAACTTCTGTGGTTTGTCCACATGACTTTTGGCATACTGCAGTCGACTCTTCTTATTCTTTGGAGACAGCAAGGGGGTGCGCCTAGGAGTTCTGGCATAGAGGCCTTCATTACGCAGTGTGCGCCGTATTGTCTGAGCTGAAACTTCAGTACCCACATCTGACAAATCTTTTCTCAGTTCATCAGCAGTCACACGGGGACTTTTCTCCACTCTACGCTTCAGGTAGCGCACAGCAGTCGAAGTCAGCATCTTCTTTCTGCCACGACCAGGTAGCGTTTCAACAGTGCCCTTTGCCTTGAATTTGCGAATGATGCTTCCTATGGTCTCTCTTGGTATGTTTAACATCTTTGCAATCTTCTTATAGCCATTGCCCTGCCTGTGAAGAGTAATCCGCTCTTCTCTTGTCTTCCTGGACCATTCTCTTGACTTCACCATGTTTGTAACCACACCAGTAAATGTCTAGAAGGAGCTGAGTATCACAGTCATTTTAAAGCTGCCTAATTGGTGCTATTATGCTTTATTGCTGCTCCGTGACATCCACAGGTGTTTTCAATACCTGATTGAAAACACTTGAATGAACCTCTGTTCTTCAGAGTGGTAGTCTTTAAGGGGTTGAATAATTGTGTCAATGAAGAATTCACAAAAGAAACATTTACTACTGAATTACAAAACCAAATGATGTCATTTTAGTTTCATATGGTTCTTTAAAAAGTCCTTGTAGGATTTCATTCTGAATACAATTAAAAAATGTACACTAAATTCCCTAAAACCCTTTACAGCATTGGGGGTTGAATAATTTTGAACACAACTGTACATAAAAAAAAAGATGAATCATATAGTTAAACCGCCGATCGGCAGCAGGAATAGAAATTGTCCCATAAAGAAATGATTCAGTTCAACAGGCTAATCCCATAGGATTCAATGCAAAATAATATTTTGAATTCTATTTTTTTGTAGTTTTTTTGGGCAAAGTCAGCAGACTTCGTGAGAGAATAAAGGGGAACTCTTCAGTTTCAATCTTAATAACCACTTGGATTTTACACTGAAACTTGCATAGACAAAACCTTGGTAGTAATTATAGTCTGTCAAAAGAAGCAAGTAAAAAAAATGGATGATCCACATTATCTCATATGCACACCTTTTGAAACACTGACAAAACTTGTCACTGGGCCCGGGAAAGAGTTTTTGCCAGAACCGCTTTAAAATCGCGTATTGTTCTGATCATAGGGTAGTTTAATCGTAATCACTCCTGGCACACATGCGCATATATCGATATACATACATGTACAATTATGCACACATATCCCCATACAAACACACACTTACATATCCCCATATACATACACAGACACATATAACCCTCTATACATATATACATACAGTTATCCACCTATACATACACACATATATCACCATATACATATTAACCCCTTTTCTCTCAAAAGCGATATAACTCGATATTGCATTGTAATCAGTGGCGTAGCAAGTAGGGCATTTGCCCCTGGGCATCGGTGGAGGGGAAACGCTGCAAGCATTTGCCGTCCGACACCTTGCCCCAGTTCGGTGCCTATCTGGCATTGATCTCGAGCTTCAACCATAACGGCCCAACAGCTTGCATGTCGGCCCTCGCTGTGGGACTGCGTGATGACATCATAAAGCAGGAGTCCCCCTGTCCTTTGGACCACCTTATCTCTTGAACAGTGAAACTTGTGAGAATCTAATCCTGGCCATTCCAATGATATCAAACATGACCAGATTATCTGTAAAAAATATTAAAATTTTTATGTATTTTTTTTATTATTTCCATTTTTTCGTTTTTTTCTCCAAAAGTCGCAAAAGTGTTAAACGTAGGAGGAGCTTTCTGAAGCCAGATCCTGGCCTTTTCAATAACACCAAACGTGACCAGGTAATTTGTAAAAATAAAAAAATAAAAATATTTCTCTTTTATTTTTCTCCAAAAGCGGCAGTATTATTCCCTTTTGAATAATAAAGTTAATAATTTTGCTGCCTTTCCTCACCCTTCTCATTTCTCACAGCAGCAGCAAGTGTGGAGGGGATGGAGCAATGCATTATTGCGCATTGTTTCATCGAAAATTTAATCTGCTCCGAAAAGCACTCTGAACTGCTACATCAGCATAATGTACTCCCCACAAGGTCAAATTAAGTGTCACTGTAAAGTATAGAGTCTGGCCTTTCCGCTGATACCAAACATGACCATATAATGTGTGGGACAAATAAAAAGTGGGACAAAAAATTGCAAAACTTCTTTTTTTCCTGTCTGTTCTAAGGCAGTGACATTATTCATTTATAATGCAAACAATGTCGCTGCACTAATTCACCTTCTCATTTCCCACAGTGTGAGCAAATTTGAAAGTGATGGCATAATAAGTTACTATGCATTATATCATCTAAAACATGGGGGGGCACTAGAGGAGGACTTGCCCCCGGGCCCCTCATGACCTTGCTATGCCTCTGATTGTAATACATTGAAAATAAACATTAGCATATCAAACCCCAGTTTTCATACCTTTTCCAAGCAGGATTAGTGTGCCCCCTGTGGAGAAACAAAATCTACCATTTTATCTCCTTTTCACTCTTACTGTAAACAAGATACATGGAGCAGCTCTCACATCCACTGTAACAAAAAGTTAAGAAACGTTACTGCTGCATTACAACAGCCAGGGAAAGCTCTCGGGATCACTTACTGCTGTAAAGGGGTAAGATTCACTGGTTCTAATTAATGAAAATGCCTGTATACCACAGACATAAGGTGCAGACCCTGTGTGAAATTGTGTATTATAGGGGATACCCTCTAGACTTCAGAATCTTTCTTTTCAAATTTTCATTTAAATGAAAACATGAAAAAGTTAAAAGAATTAGCAAATTGTATTATTTTCATTTTTTTTAAATTAAATGTTTATTAAAGGGATACTCTAGGCAACATGACCACCTAAGATTTTTTAGGTGGTCATGATGCCCTGAGTATGCCCTTGTTTGTCCCCCCTCCCTCCACTCAGCCGATCGGCTGAAACAGCTGAAAACAGCTGAGAGACGCAGAGAACTTTACTCTGCCCTCCCAGCTGTCAGTCAGCAGAGCGGGATTCATATTTCCCGCTTCTGCCGACTATTGCCGAGTAGGAGACGTCATCGCGTTTCAGCGCGATGACGTCTCCAACTCGCCGCAGTAGCTGGCGGGAGCGAGCCACCAGCATAGTCTGCGGCTGGGATTAGT
This sequence comes from Leptobrachium leishanense, assembly GCA_009667805.1. Taxonomy (NCBI): domain Eukaryota; kingdom Metazoa; phylum Chordata; class Amphibia; order Anura; family Megophryidae; genus Leptobrachium; species Leptobrachium leishanense. The sequence goes on along the minus strand of CM019065.1, from coordinate 115,393,797 downwards.
GTTGCGCGCATCCTCTTGCGCGTAACACTAATCCAATTAGAAGAGGAAGCCTGCTGATTGGCTGGCTTACGTGAGAGGCGCACATGCGCGCTTCTCACGTAAACCATTAGCCAAGTTCATCATTTTCTGAACGGGAGCGGAAGAGGAGGGAGGTGAGTATATAAAAAAAAAAAACGCCGTTGGAAACAAGTGTTTTTTAGGGTAAGTATTACATTTAAAAAAATATATATATATACACAATAACTAGGTAGGGAATAGGTATATTTTAATGTAAAAAAAAGGGGGGGATTTTTAGCCTAGAGTGTTCCTTTAAGAGTTTCAATATAACAACCTAAGGGATACAAAAAAAAAGGAGGGGCGGTCCAGTTCAGCAATACATCAATCAAGAAATCAAAAAGTAACAACTGTGAGCACAATACCCGGCTGGGTGGAGTAGAGGTAACATCACTGCTCTGCGTGGAGAGAGCCTGTGGAGTCATGGGTTCGATCCCGACGAGCACCTCTCCAGTAAGTGTCCTTGGGCAAGACACCTAACGGTACATACTTGCCACCCAGGACATACTTGAAAACAAGAGAAATCTCGATGTATCCTTCCTAGTAAAATCCTTTGTCAAAAAAAAAATATATTATTTAATTTAAAACATAGTGCCCAGGAGCATGAGAGCCTCACCAAGGACTCCGGAGTGAAATCAAAATCAGATCACAAAAGCATCAGTTCATTTAACTGTGTAGATATCCCATGTGTAAATATCCCATAGCGACCAGAAATCGGGCTTGTCACCCGCCACTCCCGTTGATTGCCGCGTCATAAGGTCCAGGGATCTAAACCCTCCCAATTTCTCTCGGACCTCTGCAATCGTCAGTACCGAGCTTCACTTCCATCTCGTTGCTATTTAAAGATGATTGGTTGTGAGCAGGGTTTTTTTGAGTCAGAACGTGCCGGTACGCCGTACCGGCGCCTCATCGCCAGCCGCCCTTTAATTTTTGACAGCTCCGGTATCCGACTCTCGGAGTCCGAATCTGGAGCTGTCTGGTCGGCGCAGGGGCAGATCCAGCGGCCCACGTGAACTCGCGAGATCACGGCTGGCTGGAGGAGGGATCCCAGCAGAACGGCAGATATGTGGTGGCCACTGGATCCGCCCCTCTGCAATGACTCAGAGGGGCCTGGCTGCCTGGCAGAGGTGAGCTGGGGCAATATATCCATGTGAGCTGGCCTGGGGCAATATATCCATGTGAGCTGGTCTGGGGCAATATATCCATGTGAGCTGGCCTGGGGCAATATATCCATGTGAGCTGGTCTTGGGCAATATATCCATGTGAGCTGGCCTGGAGCAATATATCCATGTGAGCTGGGGCAATATATTCATGTGAACTGGGGCAATATATCCATGTGAGCTGGGGCAATATATATATCCATGTGAGCTGGGGGCAATATAGATATCCATGTGAGCTGGTCTGTGGCAATATATCCATTTGTAAGCTGGGGCAATATATCCATGTGTGAGCTGGGGGCAATATATCCATGTGTGAGCTGGGGAAATTATATCCATGTGTGAACTGGGGGCAATATATATATATATCCATGTGAGCTGGTCTGGAGCAATATATCCATGTGTGAGCTGGGGCAATATATCCATGTTTGAGCTGGGGGCAATATATCCAGTGTGAATAAAGGAGTATTTATTAGGACTCAAAAAATCATCATAATAATCAGTTTTTCCCTGGGTGTGAGAGTACCCCCACCTATTTTTTTTAGAAAAAAAGAGCTGGTTGTGAGTATGTGGGACAACATGTGTTTTTGCGACCGGGAGAGATTCTCAGGGAACATCTGAAGTAAGATTATCTTGGGATCGGACTCCAACTACACTCCTATCACCTTAGAGGCCAGCGACGCTACCTCGCTCCAGACCAGGTAAAGACAAGGGCAACTCCACCAGACATGGTAATAGGACCCTTTCCCCCCCAAACATCTCCAGCATATTGGGGAAGCTTTCGGATTATAATGACATTCTCTGTTGGAGTGATGTACCACGTGTACAACACTTTCTTCCTTATTTTCATTTTTAATGATCTCAGAACAGCAAGTTCTGTGTAAAATGTATATTTCACTCTATATTTAGTTGTTAACTTCCCATCGAATATTTCAAATACATTTTATGATGAACATTTTTCAACAAAAAATACTTGGTAGTGAAGGGAATATTCTTCCTACATTCCTAGATAAATAAACATACATCCATTCAGACAAAACTCCTATGCTCAGAAAAGGACTAGGGCCCATGAAGTGTGCTCTCCTTGTGTGGTTTACCCCGGTTGCATTGATGTCCGCAGGATGTGACACACAGAACGCTGAGTCTTCTAGTACAGCAATGCCTTCTATGCTTTGATAGCCATAGGAGACATAACACAAGATCACAGTCCACGGGCAATGCTGAAGGTCACTCCTCACTGCTCTACCGCGGTTGCAGGGTCAGCTCAAATTGGCCCACTGGAGGGACAGGATGATGGCTGCTGTGCCTGCCACAACCTCTGTAGTTAGGCCACAGTTTTGAAACATACGTGCTGTGTAGATACATCACAGAGAATCCTTGTTTTATTTTTGTTCACTCATTAATGTATGTGATTTCAGTTTTCCTTGTCCTTTATGTTTTTTATTATCTAATGCAAATTGAAAATTAGATTTTATTCTTTTTTTCTTTATGGTGACATAAATGTCCAGGAAAACAGAACAGTTTTAGAGGGTGTGCCATCCAATATCCTAAAGGTACTATTTGTGAAACAGTTGGCACATTAAATATTTATACCTCTACTTAAATATTTATATATTTAAGGTTACTCTGACACATGGCAGAATTAATATTTTCAATTGGGAGCATTGTCCTACTGTTCAATGTGTTTTTCTTGTATGTATATTTGTTATTCTGTCTCACCCTTTGTACAGCGCTGCGGAACTTGTTAGCACTTTATAAATACTTGGAACTGTAATTGGAAATCACATTTATTAGAGTCTCCTTGGGATAAAAAAAAATCATGTTTCCTTTTTTATGTATACTGTTAATTTCATGCACATTTTGTGATGACGCCTATTCAGATTACAAACAAGCTATAAAAAAATCATTGCTGTTGTTTATTTGAAGTTCTCTAGTATGTCCATCACTTCAGATTGTATTCTCTGAAGCTGGCGGCCTTACAGGGTTTATTTTCCAGTCTGGCACTTTGAGCCTATACCCCTAAATGAAAATGAATGTTAACTATATGTGTCAATGGATCAGTGGACTAATTCCTGGATTTCCCATTACTATCATTTATTTAACCCTTTCACTGCTGAGCCACTTCACCGCTGTGTGCTGAGCTCATTTTTACCGGTTTTGCTCATCATGTTTAACCCCTTAAGGACGCAGGGGTGGCGCCATTAAGGGGTCGATTTCGCCGGCGAGGTGTACAGGTACGCCTCGCCGACAGGTGCTGTCGCGCGGCACTGATTCTGAGCCGGTGTGCAGTGCGCGTCATTGGCTGCAGGGGACGGCTTGATTTCAGGCCGTCCCTGTGCAGCCAATGACGCGCGCCACGAGTCAGCGCACGCAGGCTTAGGGGAGGGGCCGAGGCGGTCCCATTGAAGACAGCGGGGCGTACATGTACGCTCCGCGTCTATAAAGCCCGCCCACCGCCAAAACGTCATGGAACATCCTGCGGCGTTAACGGGTTAAACGCGATTTGAAGCCACGTTTTATTATATGACCCAGACATATTATATGTCGTTCTTTCCGGCAGCCTCGGCAGATTAATAATATATCATTTTTATATGTATATGTTATGTACTGCCTGTATATTATAACAAAAAATGCAATAAAATTAGAATTTTCAATAATTTTCAATGTGTAAAGTGTTTTTTTTCACATTTTAATATGCGAGCATTTGCGGTTATATTTTCTATAAGTTGCGCTTGTTAAAAAAAAATTAAATGGGGGACTTGTTACATTATTTGGGGGGGAAATTACACGATTTTTAACAAACGCACCCCATACAAAAATCATTAGTGCAGCATCATTGTTCACATTATAGTTGAAATGGGAACAATATTTCTGCATTAACAAAACCAAAAAACTATTTTTTTTTATTATTATTTTTTTTAGATTTTTTTTATTTTCATTTTTATTTTTTATTTTTTTCCCTAACTTTCAACATGGTCATGTTTGGTGTCTTTGGAAAGGCCATGCTCTGGCCGGTCAAACGATAGCAAACATTAACCCCTTAGCTGCCACGGATCGGGACATAGGGGGTTCCAATAAACCCCCTATCTCCACCATTGGTGAAAGCTAGGGATTAACTCCAGGACTGACATCATCGCGCTATACACGATGACGCCAGTCATCAGGGGGAGATCTCGGAAGCTTAATCCGGGAGAGGATCGTGATCTGGCGCCTTTCGGCACTGAATCACGATCCGGAACCCAAGGGGTTAAAGCCAGCCACTGTTTGGAAGGGCAGGCTGTGCCCTTCCAAATGGTGTCTGACTTTCACCGCTGCCCCCAGCTGATTGTTGCCCCCAGCCCGCTGTCCCAAAGGACCTCCCCCCCTCCCGGGGGGGGGTGCCAGTAATAGATGTCATCGCGCTAGCACAATGACATCTATTGTCCCCGCCGGGGTCCCGGAGTGCTGGGCTGACATCCAAGGTGTCAGCCTGCACGGGGGGGGGGGCGTAGCAATCGGCTGCCTCCTGTGCTAGGACGCGCTCAACGCGTCCATAGCACAGGAGAAACCACTTGGCTGGACCTTGGCAGCCAGGTGGTTATAAATTGTTTGTTTTTTTTGCTTGTGTTTTTTTTTTTTTTTACCCTTCTTCAGCCGCTGGTCAGCTTTATTCAGATGCGTTCAGTGATTTATCGGAAGCGTTCAGCAGTTTTTTTGGCGGTGTTTGTCAGTTTATCGCATGCGTTCAGCAAGTTTATCAGCGGCGTTTGGTAGATCCATTTGGCGCACTTCGGGGACCCTGTGTTGATTGCTGAATTCACCGCAGGGCCGGCGAATTCAGCTCGCTAAAGTGCACAGAATGAAAACGCTCCAAACTTTCTGGGAGATTTTGGTACTCTTTGAATAACCTCTTTAGTTTTTGTGTCGCTTTTAGTAATATTCATATATCTGCATAAATTGTTAATCTAAAACACAGGAATACACACATAGGCTGTAAATAAGGTTCATTGATAGAGATGCTCCTAGATGCCACAATAAATTCAACCAATGACCTTTCTTGGTTGGATGAGGAGTTAGCTACAGGTTCATCTGTGAAGGAGAGAAGTAATGATTGAGCTCCTTTTTTATGTTTGTTTTTCCTTATTTTTTTATTTATCTATTTATTTTTGACTAAGTATTTTACCAGGAAGGATACATTGAGATTTCTCTAGTTTCCAAGTATGTCCTGGGTGGCGAGTATGTACCGTTAGGTGTCTTGCTCAAGGACACGTACTGGAGAGGTGCTCTTGCTGGGATCGAACCTGTGTTTCCACAGTCTCTCTCCACAGTTATAGAACAGTGATGTTAACTCTACTCCACCCAGCCAGTACTAACAAGTTATGAAGCAATACATTTCTCTTTCGGGCAGAGCACACAATGAACTTAGTTGTTTGTACTGGTTAACTTCCCTTTTTGATGGAATAAATGCAGCAATTTCAATGCAATTCAAATATAGTTTGTTTATAAAGTCATTCTCTCCCTAAAACATCTTAGGGGGTGATCCACTACTTGCTACTGTTTACTGTTATTGCAAATTATAGTGAAAATCCCCATTGCTGCAACAACAATAAAGTTCAGCAATTCAGACAGGAAAATACAAATAATGGCTTGTGAAATTTCATCAAGCTCCACAACCGTAAACCTCACTGCTTTGTAAGGTGCGGTGTATAAGAGTATCACAAAGCTCCTCAGCAATAAAAATAATTGTAAAAAAACCTTACAGTAATTTGCAGTGTGTATGATGAGCTACACAGCAATAAAACTCACAGAGCAGCACAGCAAAAAACTCAAGCAATGTGTGAAACGTATGAGCGTATCACAGCGCATCACAGCGCTCCACAGCAATAATACTCACTGTAATGTGCGCTGTGTATGAGACAAATACACACACACAGATTTATTCAAAAAACTGAGATGTATGTTTAAAAACCAAACAGGTCTATTCACTAAAGGTGAAACTCAGGTGAATTTGCAGAAGAGAACAATCTAAACCAAATAGACGATTTGGAAAGGGAGATAAACTTGATAATTTTTCTGGTTTGGCTATTTTGACCTAGAATTTTCACTTCTCCTGCCTAATCTCCTGAGTTTAACCTTTAGTGAATAGACCTGTTAATATGTGATTGCATCATGAAATATGTGACTGACAAGAATTTAGAGTTGCACCATAGCCATTATTGGTATAAGGTATCTGTTTTATCCAAATTCTCACAAACCTGATTCTCTGTAGGCATGTGCACGGCTGAAAAATTTGTTTAGTTTTGGGGGAAGCAAAAATTTCATCTGAAACAGAATTCGTTTGACTGCCGATTCATTTTCATTATTTCGTTTTGTTATTTCGGATCGATTGGGATCGATTCGTATAACTAAAAAAAAAAAAATCCTGCTCAAATACTGTTAGGTTAGGGTTAAAAATGAGGTTACAAGGCAAGCTAGGGTTAAATTACCGTTTTGATGCTGTTCGGCAGTTTGTGCGTAGAGGATTCATTCAATGTTTCTCTAAGGCACAATTTTGTTGCCGCCAAATTGCGCCGAACGGCACCGTATGTCGCTGTTCAATGGCCTGTGGTGCTGAATCTATTGGATCTATTGCTGAACCCTCATTTTTACCCCTAATCTAACAGTAATTAAGTAGGACTTTTTTTTTTTTTAGTAATACGAGTCGATCCAAATTGATTCATTATGTATAACTTTGTTTCGTTTTAGAGTCTACTGGGATTTATATGAAATAATTTAGTTTCTCGGAAGTATTTCCAAAATACGGATTAACGGAATTTTGGACGAATTGTGATTCATTGCGAAACGAAACGCGCATCTCTAATTCTCACTATGTCTGATAACATAACCCAAGTAAAACAAGAAAAATATTTTCAAACACATATTTTTGTTGTTGTTATGCAGATAGTTCTGATACAAGCCTGCCAGTGCTGCAGTATTTTAAATAACTCTAATTTATGGCAGATATTACTAAGCCATTGGAATATACATGACCATTGCTGATATTACAGACATAGTTTCAAAATAATCTGCCTTATAATTCAACGTTATTGCCAGCAACACTGATTTATCTTTGGCATCACGGAATCAACTACAGGAACAACCGCTGTCATTAGGAAATGTATTATTACCAGACATTTATTGACAAATAAGTATTCAATAAATAGTAACAAATAATGTTTCAGCTTTATTACCAAGAGTTAATATATTACGCAATTTGCCAAGATATAACAGGTGATGCAGCACTGGGTTATGTAGATTATATTAACAGTACTTTTTTTTATCATGTCACCAAGGTTTATGATAATATTTGCATACTCCTAACATAAATGTAGGGTATACTATGTATTATTACAGTAAATCTGGCTTTAGGGAGGTATGAAGGATAATAATAGATTTTTTTTTTGACACAACGAATCTTATTTTACATGTATAGCTGCGTGTGTTCTCAATGTTACTGGGATGCCTCTTTTAATATATTCCTGACATTACATAGATACTTGCCCTATTACAGCTGAGCTATTTTTGAAGTTTGCCAGTGGTGAACCGAACCCAGGGACTCTTTGCCTCTGGGTAATCATATCACAGGCATCACTTGATGTCCACAGCAGTGCGTAGCCCAGGGAACATAATGCAGGAACAGATCTAGCCCTGCGAGAACTAATATTAACGTTTTATCAAATAGTAATAGATATGGAGGACGAATGGAGGCCATTAACCATTGCATCAGCAGCGTGCATCTCCCATTTCTCTATTTCACTATATTATATAAATTTAATTTTAGAAATTTAATATTTTTAACAAAATGTAAAAAAAAATAATTTTTTTTTATTAAAAATCATTACACTGGCACCAAAATCTTTTACAAAAATACTATGCACAGCTAGCAGGACTGTTCTGATATCACTAGTAGGCAACCTTTTGAAGTATCAATATTTATCACCTTTCATTGTTGTGGCCTTTATAATCTGCTGCCCAGGGACACACAATATATTCGTTTTAAAGCCCTCCTTGTCTTCGAGGAGTCTGTCTGAAACTATCTATGTTACATGGCTAGTTATATCACTCCAGATTGGAGAAAGTTTACACCTCGGTAACAGGAGTGGACTTTGCAGGAGAATTAAAGTGTCAGCTTCCATAAGAAAAAACAAACAAGGCTTTAGAAGCTCTCTCTCTGCTGGGCCATGGGATGACATTTCTCATGCACCTGAGCATGAGCACCATCAGCTATCAAAGAGGAGGGGGCACTCATTATATAAAGGCTTCAGAGGAAGGACACCTTAACACATCTCAAGTTCAAGATGTCAAGCAGCACACAGATAATAATAATAATAATAAATAATAACTATTAGTATTCGATTAAAAAGGTCTGAAACAACATGAGTGTCAAACGCATTAACCAAAGTAAGGTTAAATATATCAAAGGGAATTATTAATCATTCAGTTTAAGTCAGTTCACATTTATACTAATATACCAATCCCTAGTACTTGATCCACTGCAATTCCCATCATGCTCATCATGCTTGGAATGTTGAGTAACAATACAAAGTGCTACTTTACTATTTTCTTAGGAGGAAAGAAATAAGACTTAATAAACTTAATAAACTCTGTTCCTGCACCATAATGAATCAGTCATCGAAACATTAGTGGTACATGTATGTGTCCTATACCTCATCACCACACACATTAATATATATATACATATATATATATATATACGTACACAAACACAGTCTCCCTTCCTCCTCTTTGCATAAAGTCCTGACAAGCAGTTAATGACAGCAGATTGGCATCACATTGTAACATTGTACAGTGCAGCATGACTCCCTTCCCTGCATAGCAGCCGGCTGCAGCTCTCAGCACTCATCCTATAGAACTGGCTTTGGCTATTGCAGTGGATGCTGGCACTGGACCCAATGCGATGCGTTAATGTAAAGGCTGAGCATTGCTAATGTTTGGATGCGGTTTGCCCCCCACCCAGCTACCTGCTTGACAGCCCTCCCCCATACAGTGTGCACACAGGCTGGGTAACCTGAGCACTGACACAACATTCACTCCATCCATCCATCCCCCTGCGGGTGCACCAAGGGCTCCCTGTGTTCCAGGGCTCTTAAGGTAACTTACAAGTGACTCACCAGGTAAGCTCCTACAGTGCCCTGTGCCAGCATCAATGCACATTCCGACACCAGGAAGACCTTGATGTTTAAAAAGCAAGATGCCTTCTTTTTCTTCTTTTTCCTCTGTGCTTCTTCTCCTTGAATATCCCCGCTTCTACCAGTGGGGCTCCTGTTCTTCTTGCCCTGCATCATTCCCTGTGAAAGCTTCCTCCTTCCCTCCTCACAGTCCTGGTACAGTCAGGTCCCCAGCTGGCACCAGCCTCTGGTGTCTCCTTGGTCTTAGTGGACTGAAGGAGCTGCTATTGCTGCTGTTGCTGCTGCCTGTTCCACACTCCTCCTCCCTCTTTGCAATCACAAGAGCTTAACATGAGCCAGCCCTGCTGTCTGCATCTCCTGCAGCTTTCTCCTGTCTCCAAAAGAAAATAAATAAAAAGCCAAGTCAAGTGGCCAGCAGCTGTAGCTTGGAGAGGAGAGCTAGTGCTAAGCTTCTGGATAACATAGACACAGTATTCCCAGGCAAATGGCTGCAGGCCACACTTGCCTGCTCCTATTATTAACAGACAGCTCTCACAACTGACCTCTAGTGGATGTGAAGGTTTCAAATATTACAAAAATGACATTTTGGAACAGTTTTCCCTGCTTGGACTCAAAGATTCCCCTCGGAAAATGAGAATGGTGCAGTGTGTGTGTATGTGTATATGTGTGTGTGTGTGTGTATGTCTGGCATGGAACCATTATACTGATTACTCTTCATTTCCATCACTTCAAACAGATGATACATTGTTTCACATCTAAATAACTTGGTCAAAGGGAAACTGTCAAAATATGCAGAGTTCTTAATTCTTCAAAAGAGAATTCATCGCAAATGATTGGATAAGTTTTACGGAAGAAAACAAGCGTGCCATAAAAATATTATTGAAAAGAACACTGGTCATATAGCAAAAAATATGACCTGAAAACCTAAGTTATAGCAACACAACAGGACTTAACCTCACAACCATAGCTAGTTCATCAAGACAAAAAGGTGGCAAGTATTACTGGCTGCCTAATTGCAAGCCACTGTCACAAGTATTGGTATGGAAAAATTATAGCATACACAAAAATTGAAAAAAAGAATTTTATTGAAATAATATCTTGAACGTGACACACATAATAAAATAAGTGAACGGACTTGTAGTCAGTATATGAAGTATGCGGCGATCAAATGCACAATTTCCCAATGGTGTGGTTTGGATTTGAAGAATTGGCCTATTCTCAGTAATCCTAAAGGAATCTAGATTATATATACTACCCGAATAAACGACATATCAGTATATTACAAATGGGTTTTTAAATAATAAAAAAGGTACTTTAACCTCCCTGGCGTTATTCCCGAGTGTGACTCAGGGTTAACTTTCGCTGCCGGGAACGGTAACCCCGAGCCACACTCGGGCTGCATGTATACACACCTCATCCTGCACTCTCTCGCTGTCCCCGCTGTCACCGCAGTGTGATCGCGGCGGCAGGCATCTTGCTTTGTGGTCCCGCTCCCTGCGAGCACTGCGATGCAGGGGGGGCGGGACCTGGTGGCAAATATGAACTGCCAAAAAAAAAGAAAGTGTAAAAAATAAAGAGTATAAAATCCTGACAGGTGCAATGCATTCTGTCAGGATTACTTTGTGTCATTCACCCAGGTATCCTAAGTGAGTGGCCCTGTGCCCTGTCTGGACTTTTGTACGTCTATGTCATCCAAAAAGCATGCCTGTACCTCCAAAGCAGTTCCAATGCAGACCAGCCTGAAAGCAAAGACAGCGAGTTTGAATTACTCGCAGAATTGAGCGACAGTGATTCGTGGGTAGATTCGTCCTCAGACACCGAAAGTGACGACAGTGACAAATCTGATAATGCACTCAGAGACGTGGAAACCTGGTGCTCTATTGACATGGTGCGGATCATGCAGCGCCCCCAAGATTCCCATTTACTGGAGCACCTGGTATGAAAGTGGACATTGAACAAGACAACCCCTTGGCATACCTGAAATTATTCCTGACCAGGCATGTACTGGCCATAGGGACTATAGGGAGATTCCCGGTGGGCCGATGGCTCAGTGGGCCAGTGTGAATGCTGGTTCATCGCGTGGCTTGCACTGCCCTTAATGGATGAGAAGAACTTCCTCACCATCTGTAAAACAGGTGCAGTCTGCCGCAGTCTCATATTGTGGCCACCGTGCCGGTGAGACCTGCTGCGCATCCACCTCACCTTAAGATATAGTGCACACTCACCCTCGGTGCCTCTGTGTTGTTTTACCCAATCACTCTGCAGCAACTCCGGTAACTGTAGAGCAGAGATCTCAAACTCGGGCCCCCCCATATGTTTCTGAACTACACCTCCCATGATTCTCTGTCAATCTACTGCTTTCAAAGAATTCTGAGAATTGTTGGCAATGAACATCTGGGGGGCCAGTGTTTGAGATCCCTACTGTATAGCGATTGGTTGAGCGATCCGGTTGGTTTATATACTATTTTTGTGCTGTTTGTATAATTAAAGTGGGCCGGTCTGGATGAAGTCCAGGGCTGATTTTTTTGTCCCAGTCTAGCCCTGTTCCTGACCGATGCGGTCATTGAAAAAATTGTTACGGAGACAAACCTGTACCAGGAGCTACAATCGGTTACTCTGCAGAAGTTTTCACGTAGCGGAAAGTGGGAACCAGTGACCAAAGATGAGATCTGGAAATTCCTGGGCCTGATAATTCTCAAGAGAGTCGTGGGTAAACCGCTGCAGAAGTGGTATTGGACAACTAATAAATTGCTTGCCTGTTGCCTCTCCATTCTTTGGCACGGTGATGCCAGAGTACTAGTCTACCTTGATCATGAAATTCCTGCACTTTGGAAACAATGAGGAATTTGAAAACACCACTCATCCTTCCTCAAAACTGCAGAAAATTTGGGAAGTGTATCAAATGATCATCAATAATTTCAAACAGACCTCTGTGCCAGAGAGGGACATCAGCATAGACGAAAGTCTAATGGCCTACGAGGGCCGGCAAAGCTGGGCGCAATACATTGCATCAAACAGAGCACAATTTGGCGTGAAATCCCACATGCTGTGTGAATCCTCAACTGGGCACATCTGGAATTCCGTCATCTACAACGGAAAAGGGAAAAAATTCAAAGAGAAATACAGCAAGTATGGATTGCCAACATCTTCCGTGCTGTCACTCATTGAGCCATTGCTGAATCAGGGATATTGCGTGACAACAGACAACTTTTATACATCTCCTGAAATCTATGAGTGTCTCCTGCAGCACAAGACAAACGCCTATGGAACCGTCTGGCCTAACCGGCGCAACATGCCACCAATCTTCAGAAATCAAAAGTTGAAGACTGGAGAAATGGTTGCCTGGCAGTAAGGCAAAATGATGGCACTGCAATGGCGTGACAGAAAAGATGTGTGCCTAATGAGTACTGTCCATGATACCTCCACTGTCATGGTACGTACGAGAGATAGGAAAGACGTGATGAAGTCGCAGGTAGTGATGGATTACAATTCCACCATGGGAGGTGTTGACCGAGCTGATCAAGCGATGACCTTCTACCCAGCTATGGGGAAACAGCAGAAGAAATATTACAAGAAGATCTTCAGGCATCTTCTTGAGCAATGCTTGTGTAATGCCTACATTCTGCTGAAAAAAATAAGTGACCAGCCTATCCTTCATTCGGCGGTCTGTACATAAACAAATTGATAGTTTTCAATGAAACAATTTTAGGGCAGCCAAATTATGGCAAATTGCAACGTATTTTGCGGTCAATTCGCCTGTATTTGACAAACTGACAGCTTTGTGAATAGACAAATTGCCTCAAATTTGGCCCTACGGTGAAACTTACTGTTCGGTGCAATTTGGTGTCAATTTCGCTTGTCTGACACTAGCCTTATTCTTGTCCTTAGGGTTACACTGTAAAAATGTAATGTTTTGCTTGTGGTTTGGAGGATTGTGTTTTATGAATAATATGTATATGTATGAAACACTGACCTTGCTCCCTGTGTGGGAAATGAAAAGGTGGGTAATGGCAGTGGTATTGCTCATTTTATAGAAGACAAATGGACAGGACAATGGCATTGCAAACAAAATAAATATATAAATAAAACACTTTTTTTTTAGGATTTACATGTTGATCTGTGGTCTCATTCGAAAGGCCAAACTCTGACCTGTCCAATGACACCTGACTTAAATTTCTGGGGTGTAAAGGATGAAGACAAAGGGGTTCAAAGGACCCCAGCTCTCCGCACTACGGTGCATAGGCTTGTGTTTTAGATGGACCAATGCATAGTATTGCATCATGCCATCACCTCCCCATTTGCTTCCGTCACTGGAAGTGAGAAGATGAGTTTGTGCAGCAGCAATGTTGGTTTATAAGTAAAAGCACTAAAGCCTTAAAACAAATAAATAAAAACGTGACTGTTTGCTTCTTTTTCCCCATTTTTCTATTTTTACAGGTTATGTGGTCATATTTGGTACTGTTGAAACGGCCAGATTTTGACCTTTCCAATGACACCCACCTGACTTTGTGCGGTGTAAAAATTAGAGACACAGGGTTCTCCTCTCTGCAGAGCTTTAGATTTAGGTGAGTTAGTGCAGCCTTACTGTCCACTTTATAATTGAAAAGTGAGCAATAGTGCTCTGTTTGAAAAAAGAAAAATAAAGTAATTTTTATTAATTAATTTTTACATAAAACCTGGTCATGTTTGGTATCATTGGAAGGCCACGCTCCAATGACACCTCACTTGACCCTGTAGCTGCTACAGTTCCGGAGATACAGAGGTCCATCAGTGCAGACATATTCGCATACATTTCGGTGCGTTCTAGTTCGGCGTACTTTCGTTCACTTTGGCGATTCCATTTTGTCGACTCTGCAGTGAATTCACTGCACTGCGGCGAACATGGAGTCGCAAAGATTGCTGAACCGACCTAATACCGCCGAACTGTGAAAAAAACCTCTGCTATTCTTCTTATAGATGTTTAAATCAATAAAAATGCATTAAAATGTGTCTATATAAGAACAAAGATCCTATATAAAATAATAAAAAGGTCTGTTGCAGAATTTTTTTTAAAAAACACCTTTAAAAAAAAAATTGGAATCAAACATTTTGTCTAAAATATGCAAAAAGGTGGCCCAAAAAATTAATTATAAATAAAGGTTTTCTGCAAATGAAAGTAATAAATGGTTGAATATAAATAAAGTAGAAACGATAATATTTTTTTGCAGCTCCAATAGCCACTATGTTAATCTGGCTCTGTGTGCAGTATAGTCACTTACTGTCTGAATGTACGAAATAGACAGACTGGAGAGGTTCATTGTCCTGACCTTGCCCTCTGCACATAACACACTGCCCTGGCCAGTCTATCTACAAGGTATCAGGTAATAGCAGCTCTGAGCAGGCAGGAGCAGACCTCCAGAGGGATGCAGGCAGAACCTGACTGGGAAGGGCTATGTTCAAGTACAAGTTCAGCCATATCTTGTAAAAGGGCAGTCATGTTACTATCGCTGCAGGGCTCAGGGTGGACCGTGGCAATATACCCATCTGTCCATCTCTATATACCCATCTGTCCAGTTATATTTATGTATCTGCACAGCTGTGAATATTATCTGCCCAAATACATATATCCAGCTTCCTGGTTATATACAGTATATTTTTTATCTACATTGCTACATATACCTATATGCTCTGCTGTATATATGTAGCTGCTAGGTTATATTTACCTTGCTGCTTGCTTATTTAAAAATAAAATGTATTTAATTTCATAGGATTCCTAAAACAGGCCCACCAAAATCATTAACTCCAAGTCTATACGGAGCTTAATCTGGTGTTTGCCAAAATGGAACTCTGGTCCCGCTGCAAAAATATCTGAGGAAAGTCTGACTGATGAAGCCGAATACTCGGCGAAACGCGTTTCAGTGGCACTACAAGTGCTTTTTATTCATTTTATTTAAAGAATAAATTTCTGTCTCTTAACCCATAAGAGGGTGGACCTTTATTCTTACTTTCCCTCTTTACTACCAACGGTCTGATCCGGGCTGGCAGAGAGTTCCAAAGAGGGCTAAGTGTTGCCACAAAATACCCTACAGGCGATACTTCCTCAGAGCCAGGACAAGGGGCTCTTGACACTGTAAGTACCCCCCAGGGGAATCATAGGGGCCATTGCTATAGCATACTGCGCAATTGTCTCTCTTCTCCACATACCTACAGGACAACTGATAGATACCACTGGTGTACCATATAGAAACTTATGCTCCACTCGCCTAAAGGGTTAATTGCTATATAACTATCCTTTGTGTTGCCGGTGTCAAACATATCCCTCGGGCTGTGTGGAATATCATTCTATTATTTTAGTCACGGTCCACAGCGCCATCTGTCCCTACATTCTTTCCACATTATATTTATATAACTGTGCAATATTTGAAATGGTGGTTCAATTCTCACTCACATTTACAAGAGCCCAAATAGTGACTTCCCTTCTAGGCGATCGATTAACTTCCTCAGGTATCCCAGCCCACACAGTTGATTCTTCTTCTTGTCCCCCAGGAATTGGACATAGAGAAGAGAAGAAATCCTCACTGTGCAAGATTTCAATTCCAGGAATGTACAAGTATATTGTTCCTATCCAGCAGGCCATGAGCCGTATCTTTCAGGCTCTATTGGTGCCACTTTTAACCCTTTACCAAGTAAGGTCTGACCTGCCCAAAGGTCCGTTCTGGTGTCTCTAGGGTGCCGTGGATAAAAGAGGTTGAGGGTCTTGTAAGATAAATGCATGTTATTTGGTTAAAGCCCAATGAGCTATAGATACAGCAGGTGAAAGGTAAACAGAGGGTTTATTGTGGGTGATAAAACAAAAACGATAAACCAAGGCTGATGATCTTGATCAACCAATTTGGAATAAAGTCTCTGAAACTGGATGAAGTAGAAACCAAACAAGACAGAATGACAACTGAAGAAAATATGCAGGAGTGGGCTGGAACCTTGTAGTGAACCTGATCGCTGGCTCAGGCGGTGAACCTGGCAGTGAACACGGCACCTGGCTCTGGCAGTGAATACAGCAGTGAACCTGGTGGCTGGCTTTGGTGGTGAACCCGGAAATGTGCACAGCAGCTGGTTCTGGTGGTGAACACGACAAACAAAGCCCAGGCCGGATACTCACAGCAATGCTGGCAGTTGGTAGTGGTGCTCTCACGATAATACTTGAGCAGGTAGTAAACCAGATGATGCAAGTTCAGACTGGCAGTCACAGCAATGCTGGCAGTTGGAGTGCATGATTGACTGGATCAGGTATTCGATACACAAGAGCAAGGTGGGTTGCAGCTACTAGGCAAGCGGACAGGAAATGGACCTGGAGGCGTCTTACACTCAGGAGACTCAATGACAGAGCCATGTGTTATGGGAGACCTGCCCTTAAATAGATGGTCAGATGCTCTGCTGGACAGGTGTAATCTGAGATGACCAGCAGGCAGCAGATAAGTCCCAAACTGTGTGGAACCAAAGAATCAGACTATAGTAATACCTAGCATAGGTCACTGAACCATAGGATTTCAAGGATCTTATAGAGGTCAGGGCTGGAATTGTGACAGGGCACCAATCCAGAATGTATTGGGTCAAATTCAATAAATTTGGGAGGTTCAGGCCACCCTGGTTATTCTGTTACAACAGTTTACTCGGCTCTATCCTAGGCTTGTGCACCGATTTTTTTTCGGTTCGAGTCGTTCGGATGTTTAAACTTTTCGATCGGCCTTGTTTCGGCCGATTTCTGTTTCGATTCGGTTCGGCTTGACTCGTTTTTCGTGTACATTTTTTTTCGGAATATTGACCATTTTTCGTATTTTCGTGTCACTTTGCTCGTTTTTTGTATCGACCTTTCGTGATTTCGGGACTTTTCGTTTTTTCGGAACGTCTGTTCTCCTCGTTTCAAAGCTGTCTAACTCTATTCGTTTTGATGTAAACTACTATGGTTTACTTTTTTATACTTTATATATTTTTTTATAATAAATTTTAGCAGGGTTATCCAAAGAGATCCGAATTGCTTGGGAAAGGTAACCAAACGCTGAAAATCAGTGTTCGGTTACCTTTCCTGACCATTCGGCTATCCAGAGAGCAGGCAATTCGCCAAATCCTGGTGAATTGCCTGAACATACGGTGCCTGTTCGGTGCCTGTTCGAGGGCAGTGAAATCCCCATGAAAAAGCACTGCTTCGGCTATTCAGAGAACACAAACCAGCAGTGAAAGGTTCCCGAAATGCCCTGTCATTCGGTGGTTTAATTCGGCAAGTTAATTCAGGAGAATCCCATAGGCTTCAATGTTAAAAATATTCCCGTTTTAATTCAATATCTAATAAACCGTTCATTATAAAATTCTGCAGCAAAAAGTCTCTTTATTTATAGATTTTTTAGGATACTTTAAGCATTTTTCTGTTTTTTTTTGGGTTTTTTTAAAAGTCCGATTTTTTTTATTTTCTTTTTCAGTTTACTTATTTTTTTTGTAACAACCCTCTTCATTATCATTCCCTGGACCTCCTGTGAAAATTTCAGACATTTTCGCTCAGTAGTTTCTTTGCAAACAGCGTTTCTTTTTCCCAGATTCATACAAATGGTTTTTCTAATTTATTCACTGCCTCCTCTACGTCACAGCTGCTTCGGCTCTGTGTGATTCGGCTCCTGTTCAGCTCCTGTTCGGCTTTTTCGAAGGTTAATCCAGATGTTTTTGCTTGTTTTCAGCGTGCATTCGGTTAGTTTTCGTCAGGTTTGCGGCAGCTTTTCCCTGCAATTCGGGGACCTTGTGGTGCTTGCTGAATACACCGCAGGGTCACCGAAATGCAATCGGCAAAAGGAACCGAATTGAAGAGAACGAAAAGTCACCGAACGTGCGGTGACTTTTCGAATCTCTTTGGATAACCCTGTTGGTTTGTTTTTCGGATCCGATAATTCATTTTGTCGATACGATAATTCTGGCGATTCTATCGTGTTTTTTTTTAATTAAATAAAGATCCTTTTTTTCTTATGAATATACATTTCACAACTTTATTTAATCACATTAAAAAAATGGTATGAAAGCCAAGGAACAAAAAAAAATGAACAAAACGATTTAAAAAACGCTAAACTGACCCGAATGGTCTGACTTTAAAAATAAAAACCAGAACAAAAAGGTTTTAAAACAGAAAAATAGTTGATCAAAATGATCTGAAACGAAAAAAAAAAAAAAAAAAATGTAAAACAGACAAAAAAAAAAATTAACCCTTTCGCTGCTGAGGCATTTCACGGCTTCCCTTCACGCCTGTGTGCGGCACTGCGGTCTGCTGCTGAGCTAATTTTTAACAGTTTCGCTCCTCTTGTTTAAACGCGTTTTTTGAAGCCTTATTTTATAATATGACCCAGACATGTTATATATCGTTCTTTCTGGCAGACTCGGCAGATGATTCATAATATATCATTATCATATGTATGCGTCATGTCCTGTCTGTATATTATAACAAAAAATGCAATAAAATTAGAATTTTCAATGTTTGTTTTACAAGGTGTAAAGTATTTTTTTCACATTTTAACATGCGAGTGTTTGCGGTTATATTTTATGAGTTGCATTTGTTAAAAAAAAATTGAAAAGGGGACTTGTTATATTTTTTTGGGTGAAAATTACACTATTTTTAACAAACGCACCCCATACAAAAATCCTTAGTGCAGCATCATTGTTCACATTATAGTTGAAATGGGAACAATATTGCTGCATTAACAAAACAAAACAAAAAAACTATTTTTTTTTATTTTAATTTGTTATAATTTTTAACATTGTCATGTTTGGTATTGTTGGAAAGGCCATGCTCTGGTCGATCCAAAGATACCAAACATTAACCAACCGATAGCTGCCGCGGATCGGGAGATAGGGGGTTCATTGGAACCCCCTATCTCCACCATTGGTCGCAGTTAGGGGTTAACTCCAGCACTGACGTCATTGTGACGAGGTCTTGGGACTGTCGGCAGCTGCCGTTCCCCCACGCTGTTGTCTTCCTGCAAAGACGTGACCATGTTGGCGGGCAGCGTCTTAGCGGGCAGCAGTGGGAGAGAGTGAGCTCATAGCTGGGAGGAGGTGTTGCGTGAAGCTGCAAACAGGGACAAATAAACTAGACCTGAGCCGCACTGAGGATCTTTGGGTTGTGTCGGAGAAGACTTCACGCAGTGCTGCCATCAATATTTTTTGATAAATTCTTGGTTATACAATGAATATGACTGGGGACAAAAATCCGTGTTGTTGTGACATCGCCTAAGCTTAACAAAACCAGGCCACGTCGGTAATCAAATCTCAAGGCAGTACAAGGTTGTGTTAGTGTGTGACATTTTTTGGCCAGGCAGGCAGTGTAGAATGTGCACAGTCACATTCATGGCCACAAATATGTTGACAAATTTATGACAAAGGGTCCATAGAAATGTCAATACATTTATGTACATATAATTTTAACAGTGTGGAAACCAAGCAATACATATTAACTTATTAAGTAAGGAAAAGCAACGCACACAAACAGGAAAATATAGAAAAAAATAGAAAATTTATTTACAACATGGGGAAGGGAAGGGAACATGCCAAGGATGTCAAACTGCCCAACAGTTACTGGCATTTGAGGAGATGTTGGAGCTGGTCCGCATCTTTGATTACAAAGATTATGACTGCCGTAAGGGCCCTTACGGCAGGAAGAATAACACCCGCAAGGATCGTATCCTTGACAAGCTACGCACCACCATCCTGGAGCTGTTCGGGAAGGACCGGACGAAGGACCAGCTCCGAAAACGCTGGTCCGACCTCAAGGCACGCGAGCAGGAGCAGCTGAAGCACATTCCGGTTACATTCGGGAGGAGGCTGCCACTGGTCTCACTGCTGCTCCAGGATGTCAGCGGCATTGCTTATGTGCTCCCGCAGTTCCTGGAGCAGTTCCTGGATGGCGTCGATGGTGGTTACAGCCAGGCGTAGCTCGCCGATCGCCTCCCGATTTATTATCCTGACACTGGAGGACGTGTCCTGTCTGGCTTCTCCTTCTATATATCCAATAAATGAAAGAAGGAAAATACAGTAAGTAAAGCAGGTTTCTATTTTTGACTGAAAGTCTTGAAAAAATATAACAGTAGTATATACCAGTGCTGGCGGCCTCCTCCTGCTCCTCCTCCTCCTCTTCCTCCTCCTGCTCCTCTTGTGCTATACATAAAAAAATTTAATCAAAATACAGTAAACAAAAAATGTTTCTGTTTTTGACCAAAAGTCGTTGCAAAATAAAACCGTATATACCAGCGCTGGTGGTTGCCCGTGGCTCCTCCTCCACTGGGGCACTGGTGCCCGCCGGGGCAGATGCTGCCTTCTTCCTGTCTTCTGCCAAATCCAAAAAATAACACGTAAATAATGCAGACTGGAAAAAATGGTATATCTATACAATATATTGCCGAAAGTATTGCGACACCCCTCCACTACCCACTAGCACTACCAGCTTGACACACCACTACTCCCATCTCATAGTTCTAAAGTCACAAAATATTTATTTATTTCCTCTGCACATAGACATATATTACCGTTCAATTATATATTTTTTTCAGAAGTAAACATTACGTTTATTCAATAAAAACTAATTATTTGTGTTGTGTGCATACAAAACGCATTGTGCTGACTGCTTTTAGTTATTTTATAGAAGGCCTCAGCCTCAGTTTCACTTTCAGTTTCTGCTAATAAAACTGTGGATATTGCAGAAACAACAGAAATCCGCCATTTTGTTTTGAAATTTGCATCTAAAGCATTCATGGACACTGCTGCAGCAAACTGAATTGCTGCGCTGCAACAATTCAGCAGCTGCTGAGGACGTATTGAACGCGGCTCTGTTTGGATGCACTTTCAGAACAACTACATGTCCCATCCTACCACTTAGCAGAGACGCAGAAATTTTTGCTGATGCGCAGGTGGGAGCCAATATTGGGCAAGCTGCGGGTCTTCTCGTATGCATCACTCAATCACAACAACCCCCCCCCCAGCACACTACAGTACACACAGTGCCAAAAGAAATCCAGCATTGTAACTTCATCTACATACATCAAATGTCACAATTTTCACGAATACGTAAAATCACAAAAAGGAAGAGCTATGGCAAAAATGCATGTAAGACGAGTCATAAAAATGCAAAGCTATACACAATCACATTGCATGAAAAAAGGACTAGATAAATCAAGGTATTTCTGTGCACATTAGCACATGCAAGCACATTATTATTATTATACAGGATTTATATGGAGCCAACAGTTTGCGCAACGCTTTACAATATAACATGACACTTACGTTTGGCTATGACGCAACGGATGTGCCTCAGCTGCTCCTGCTCGCGCGTCTTGAGGTCGGACCAGCGTTTTCGGAGCTGGTCCTTCGTCCGGTCTTTCCCAAATAATTCCGCGATGGTGGTGCGTAGCTTATCTAAGGATATGGTTCTTGCACGCGTTATTCTTTCTGCCGTAAGGGCCCTTACGGCAGTCGTAATCTTTAAGATCAAAGATGCGGACCAGCTCCAGCATCTCGTCAAATGCCATGTTGCTGGCCCGCTTCTTCCTGGGTGTCTCTGGGGTGGAAGCAGATGAGGAGGTGTCCGAATGGGACTCTCTGTCTCTTACTTCAGCCATGATAAATTATTTCTAGATTTTTTGGCAATTGTCAAAACTCTCTACAAAAATGGCTCAATAAAGTTACGACATCCGCGCGTGCGCGAGCATGCGCGACCCACGGACGAATCGGATCCGACCTGAGTACGAATTTTCGTATCGACAGAATTATCGGATCATTGGAAACAAAAAAAACAAGTGATATAACCGGTAATAGTTAAATATACGATGTCCAGAATTACCGAAATGGAATCAAAATCACGAATGGAACCGAAATCATGAATAGAGCGAAAATAAATTTCGATTTGACACATTTCAAGTCCATTCAAAAATTCCAAAAATATTTCGTTTCGGCTCGGAAAACTTTTCGGATCTGGCGTTTTCGGATCTAAAAATTTTCGGAAAATCGGCCGCATCCGAAAACACGAATCGGGAAATTTCGTGAAAATTCCGAAACCCGAAACGCACATCCCTACTCTATCCATTGTGATGCAGACTGCCAGATAAACGTCCTCAGGAGGATATGGAAAGGACTTGGAGAGGATAAAGCATTCTCAGACATGACACTAAATTATATAGAGCTACTCGCTCCATCATGCTGAGGTAAAGGTTTTTCCAGCAGTGAAAGTCTGATAAGACAGAGCGGCATATAGGGAGAATAGTCTATTAATTGAGGTTGTCAATAGTTTTAGGGCGGTACATACGCATTTATTTATGTTTTTGAGCGACCCATTGAAAACTAATTGAAGTGTTATTCGGGGTTATTGTGAAAGGCCCTGTGTAAAGCCATTGATTTGGACCAATTGATGGTGAAACACACAATCCTCTAAAATTCACTGTACTTGCCTAACATCACTGGAATACTGCTTTCTGAGTCAATAACAAACAAAAGGAAATCACCTGCAAATGCTGTGTCTGAGCACACAATTCTACAATTCTACAATTGGATACCCTTAAAAGTGGGGAGCTGCGTCAAGGCCCTTAAAAAGGGATCCACAGATTTATTAAATATGAAATTGGATAGGGGGCATCCCTGACTGACCCTCCTCTTCCCATAGCCAGAAACATGTGGTCAAGGCCATAGTCACCATAGTATTACAAGGCAAATTTTGTAACAGTTGTGCAAAATTTACAGTAAGCAGCCACTTGGTTGTGATAGCAGCTGGAGCCATCATGTCTAATTGCTTAAATCGTTAGCTTAACAGCTAGATTGGACTCGTGCCCACACAATTTACATACTCAAACATTAAGGATACAACTATGAATACACACTATGATAATATCACAATCATAGGGCACTATCATGTGCCTTGAGCTAAAACGGGGACGCAAAGGGGAAAACCTGCTCTCGCAAATTTCCCCTCGTCTTTCCCATTTTACAAGCAGATTACGAAGCAGACGCTGAATTCAGCAGCCTGCCCAGTAATGGCTGCAAAATCTCCAGGATACTCGCGGTGGCGCTAATGTGCCATTGCGAGCATCCCCTCCTGGAGTCCATAGGACTCCATGGAGGGTTATGCTACAGGGTCACGTGACCTGCAAGATCTCGGTCTCGCAAGATCATGCAGGATCGCAGAGGGAGGCCGGGGACTATTTGACCCCCAGGCTCCCTCTGCTCACAGGTAGTGATGAGCCGAACACCCCGTGTTCGGTTCGCATTCGAACTCGAACAATTTCAAAAGTTTGAGTTCAAAGCGAACTCAATGCAAGTCAATGGGACTCGAAAGTTAAATTTTTAGAGTGCCCTCCAAGAGGGCATATATGCAAGATATTTGAAATAAAAGGTGTATGGGGGTCCGGGTAGTGCCCTGGGGGAAAGGAAACAAGGACAAAAAGTTAAAAAAATAAAAAGTTTTTATAGGAACAGTGAGTTTTCCATGAAATAAAGGTTAAGAATAAAAACAAAAAATTCCTTCAAATATCGTGCCTAGGAGGTCCCCATAACCTGCTCGTGAAGTGGCGGATTTGTAGGATGTATAGAAACATTTAAAAACAAAAAAAATGACATTTCAAATGACGGTAAATGGTTTTCCTTTAATCTATTCATAAACAACTGCTTGGGGCGGCAGCCTGTATGAAAAGAGGAGACATTTTAGGACACGCAGAACAAGTTTAGTGATTTTTTGGCTAAATTATGGTGAAACTTATGCAGGCTTTGGATGAAAGTAGCAATAGGTGCTTTAAAATTGGGCCTTTAGTGTCGGCAACAGTGCCGTCACACGGTAACCCCTCTGTGGTATTGTGGAAATGTGCAGGGTTGGACCCTGCGGTCCAAAATTAAAATGATATGAATCTGGTATAGACATCAGTGGCAGTGCACCCAAATATTGGGCATTTGGTGGCAGCAAGTGCCTTCACACTGTAAGTAACCCCTCTGTGGTATTGTGGAAGAGTGCAGGTTTGGACCCTGTGGTCCAGTATTAAAATGATATGAATCTGGTACAGGCGTCAGTGCACCCAAATATTGTGCTTTTGGTGGCAGCAAGTGCCTTCACACCGTAACTCCTTTGTGGTATTGTGGAAGAGTGCAGTGGTGGAGGTTTTGGGGAATGCAGAAGAGATCCCTGATCTATTCAGTTACGTCAGCATCAGGGGATTGATAGCTGCTGATCCAGGACTAATTCATTTTTATAAATGTCAGCCGGTCTACAGAGTCGGTGGATAGACGCACTCTTTTGTCTGTGACAAAACCTCCAGTGGCACTGAATGTGCTTTCAGAAAGCACGCTGGATGAAGGGCAATCTAGTAGCTGCATAGCATATTGACTAAGTTCTGGCCAGTGATCCAATGTCAACACCCAGTAAGCCAGTGGATCATCTGCTGTAAAGGTATTCAGGTCTGCCCTTGCCCCTAGTTAGTCCTGCACCATATGGTGAAGATGCTGGCAATGGGTGCCTACATTTGATGTCCCTGGGCGTCGTGGGCTAAAAATTTTTAAAAAGGCATCAGTCAAGCGGCCCTGGCCTTCACCGCTCTTCCTCTGATCATCCGCAGCCTCAGAAGCACCTGTGTCATCACTTGGTAACCTACCAGTGCCTGGAAAGGTGTTACACAAGTGTCGCTTTAGAGCGTACTCAAGTTGTTTCATCCGGTCCTCCCTCTGTGCGAGCAGGATGAGCTCTGCAACTTTACTCTTGTTTCGTGGATCAAGAAGGCTTGCAAAGCAGTAATGATCCCTCTCATTGATAGCACGAATCCTGGGGTCCTTTAGCAGGCTTTGCAAGATAAGGGAGCCCATGCAGCGTAGGTTGGAGGTTGCATTAGCTTCCGAGTCTTCCTGGTCAGTGAGGATGACCCCATCGTGCACTTCATCCTCCCACCCACGTACTAGTCCTGGTTTTTCTGGGCACACAAAACCCTCCCTTGAGGAATCCCCACCTTCAATGCTCCCACTACTTAACTATTCCTCCTCATCCTCCTCCTGTCTGATCTGAGGACCCGCAGGAATGCTGTCTGCATAAAGACTGGGGCCTTGAGAGCTAGGGAAGGCATCCTCTTCCTCCTGCTGCTCTGCCTCTAATGCCACATCTATAATTCCACGCAGAGTGCGCTCCAGCAGGAACACTAAAGGAATTGTTTCACTGATGCATGCACTGTCCCTGCTCACCATCCTCGTTGCCTCCTCAAATGGTGACAGTACAGTGCATGCATCCTTGATCATCAGCCACTGTGGGGGGGAACCAAGTTGACCTTAACCTGTCCTTGTGCCATACTCACACAGGTACTCATTGATGGCCCCCTGCTGCTTGTGCAGACACTGCAGCATTGCTAATGTCGAGTTCCACCTGGTGGGCATGTCACAGATCAGATGGTTTGTGGGAAGGTGGAATTCTCTTTGAATTTCTGCCAGGCGAACACTTGCTGACCGTCTGAAGTGGCTGCAGACTTTTCTGGCCTGGCTGAGAAGCTCTGCCAGCCCTGGGTACCTGGTTAAGAAATGCTGTACCACCAGATTTAGAATGTGTGCTAGGCATGGTACATGCGTCAACTTACTCTGGCGTAGGGCGGAGAGAAGGTTGCTGCCATTATCACAGACGACCATTCCCAGCTGAAGCTGGCGTGGTGTTAACCATCTCTGCACCTGCTCCTGCAGAGCTGACAGAATTTCTGGCCCGGTGTGGCTCCTGTCCCCTAAACAACCAGCTCAAGCACAGTATGGCATCTTTTTGCTTGAGCCATTGCATAGCCTCTGCCACGCATCGGTTTAACTGCCACTTCGCCAGAGACAGAGAAAGAGGAGGAGGAGGAGGAAGAGGTGGTGGAGCAGACAGACCTCATAAAGCAGCTTTC
This sequence comes from Leptobrachium leishanense, assembly GCA_009667805.1. Taxonomy (NCBI): domain Eukaryota; kingdom Metazoa; phylum Chordata; class Amphibia; order Anura; family Megophryidae; genus Leptobrachium; species Leptobrachium leishanense. The sequence continues at coordinate 115,367,526 of CM019065.1, read as the reverse complement.
TGTAGGCGTGGTGGATGAACAAGCTCCAGCACACATGACACCATGGCAACAAAATTAGCCGATTTGGAAGATCGCTCACGGCGTAATAATGTACGGATCCGGGGCATTCCGGAGGCAGTAACCCCTGCTGACCTCCAGCCTTATATTATGGAACTTTTCCAGATCCTGGTACCAACGTACTCGCCACAAGATTTCCTGATGGATCGGGCACACAGACTGCCGCGCGCCAAGAACCTGCCGCCCTCAGCTTCTAGAGATGTTCTAGTCCGGGTGCACTTTTTCCACGTTAAAGAAGCGTTAATGAGAGCGTCACGGAAATCTATGCCTCTGCCTTCTCCGTATGCTGAAGTTTCTTTCTACGCAGACCTGTCAACAGTTACCATGTCTAAAAGGAGGGAATTTTCATCCTTCACAAAAATTTTACGTGACCACAACATGGCGTATCGATGGGGATTTCCCACAAAGATCTTGTTATGGCGGGAGGGAGTCTTGCACGTTATCCATGATCCCCTCACTGGCAAGCGCTTGCTGACGGAATGGAAAGTCGTGTCTGAATTTACTCCACCTCGTGAGGAATCATCTTCGCCGCTGAAAGTTTCTAAGTTTCTCCGGAGTGGCACCGGGTCCGGCCAAAAAGAGGTGCTATGGCCCTGTGTTATCCCGCTTCCGGGCGTGCTTATCTTATTCCGCCATGGTGTTCTCAGCCTATTCGGGCGTTAGAACTCCTTCACGGATACCGGACTGACCCCTTCTGATCCATCTTATTGGTGGCATTCCTGGAGTCCTGTTCTTCTATTCGATTAGCCCCGAGGCCTTCCAATGGCCTGTATATTGGCGCAGTCACCTCCTCGTGTAGAGTTGGGACTGTTGTTTTTCCCCTACTGGAGTTTTTTCTTGACCTTGTTTTTCTTTTTCCTACTTATACCAATCTACTGTGTTGATTGACTCCACTCAGCTGCGCTCATGGAGTGCAGTTTTTTCTTCTGTTGTTTGGTCAGGTTCTCTTTATTTTTTTTCTTTCTTTTCCTTTTAGTTTTGTTTTTTTCTGGTTCGACCTATGTATGTAATGTATGTACTGTTTGTTTGGTATGCACTATGATATACAGTTCCAGGCACTGTTGTGAGCAGGGGAGTCCCTCCATTCTCCCGCGGAGGTTGTCTGCACTGACCGTTATGAGATCTAGAGGGCTGGGCGTAACCAAAGATGAGTAAACCTCACTTCCAGATTTATTCCTTAAATGTTCGAGGCTTGAATACTCCGTACAAACGCCATGCTTTATTTCGCGACCTGCATAAGTCTCTACCAGCTATTGTATGTTTGCAAGAGACTCTTTTTTGTAAAAGGCGCCCACCGTTTTTGAAATCGCGCATGTACACTGATGCATATCATTCCACTGCTCAGACGAAGTCCAAAGGTGTCTCGATCCTGTTCCATAGAGACTGGACCTTTGTGTGTTCGGCTCAGTATGTTGATCCGTTGGGCCGCCTTGTGCTTCGAGGGCACGCTGAGCGAATTACCAATCACTATAGCTAATCTATATCTTCCTAATGATAATCCGGTTTCTTATCTTCGGAAATTTTATGGTAGAGTGAAAAAAATGTCTAGTGGTACGTTGTTTCTTTGTGGGGATTTTAATTGCACTCCTGATCCTGACGTTGACACCCAGACGAGCAAACCCCGCTCCCACACCCGCTCCCCTCCATCCTCTAGCAAACAACTACGGGAATTCATGCATTCGTTTGAACTATATGATACTTGGAGGATATGTCACCCCAATACACGTGATTACACATATTTTACTGATGTTCATTCCTCATATAGTAGAATTGACTTGTGTTTGATACATAGCTCTGCTTTGTCTCGCCTAATGGAGGCGACCATCGGCATCATTACGTGGTCTGACCATGCTCCACTTACGCTTACCTTTGAGGCTGCTATTCCACCGAGGGGTAGGGGGAACTGGAGACTCAACGACTCGCTCATTGTAGGTAGGGATGACGTGACAAAAACGCTACAACGCCTTCAGGAGTATTTCACGGCGAACATGACAGAGGATGTTGCAACATCGTCGATATGGTTGGCCCACAAAGCTGTTCTGTGAGGACATTTTATACAGAAAGGAGCGCAACGTAAACGACGTTTTACTGCTCAGATGACTGCCCTTATACGACGAATCACTGTATTAGAAACCCAGAATAAAACCTCTCCTACCCCATATATTACTGCTCAGTTGATTTCACAGCGTCGCGAATTGGAACATCTTATGCTCCAAGTCACTGCGCGATCAATTAGACGGCTTAACTATGTTCATTATACCCAAGGGAATAAACCGGGGAAATTGCTGGCGTCTAAATTGAAAGTGAAAAGAATGCAAACCAACATACCGTACCTCTTGGATCCTAATAACGTAAAAATTTATAACCCAGCCCTTATTACTGATGAATTCGCACGCTATTATGCCTCCGTGTACAACCTAGGATCAGACCACACCGTGCCGACCCCTACACCGGAAGACATAGATCTCTTTCTTCAGACGGCTGGTCTCCCTTACCTCTCTCCCTCTCAGGCTACAGGTTTGCTTGCTGCGTTTACGGAGGAGGAGGTACTTAAGGCTATTAATGCACTTCCAAAAAATAAAGCCCCAGGCCCTGACGGTTTTACGAATCTGTATTACAAGATATTTGCTCCATCTCTAGTTCCGACTCTTACCCTGTTTTTTAATGACATTAAGAATTCTGGAATCATTCCTCCGGAGATGCTGCAAGCAACAGTAGTGTCCTTGCCTAAACCTGGTAAACCCCCGACACATTGTGCCAACTTCCGCCCTATTTCCCAGTTGAATGTAGATGCAAAACTGTACGCTAAATTACTAGCTGTAACGTTGGGAGCTTCCAGCCCTACCTGTGTGCTTGAGGGCAGAATGTCTGATGCTGCTCGCTGACCAATGCCCGGTTTAAATGGAGACAGGCAGGGAGGTGGTTGCATGAGGCGTGGCTTGAGTGGGGGGCGTGGACTGGTGAAGGTCTTTAAAAACCCTCAGTGTATTCTCAGCAGTTGCCAGATTGTGGTTATCCATACCTGAGCTCCTTGTACCTGACTGCTATATTGAATTAACCCGTTATTGACCTCTGCTTGGTAATAATCCTGTTATTGATTGGGCTAAGGGAGAGATACTGTCTTGGAGTCCTGCTTGTTTTGGGACTTGTTTAATACCCATTCAGCATGTCGGTGCCCTGAACACACCCACAGCTCCTCCATTGTCTACAGAGGTTCCTGACCAATATGCCGACCTCAGGGCTGTATTTGATAAAAGAGAGGCAGAGAAACTGCCTCCACATAGACCATATGATTGTGCCATAGATATTCATCCTGGTACCATGCCTCCTCGAGGCAAAGTATATCCTCTTTCCATAAAGGAGAACCAAATTATGGAAGAGTACATAAAGGAGAATTTGGAGAGAGGTTTTATCCGACGTTCCTCTTCTCCAGCAGGGGCTGGGTTCTTTTTTGTGTCTAAAAAAGAGGGAGATTTACGCCCGTGTATCGATTATAGGGGGCTTAACAAGATCACCATTAAGAACGTGTACCCTATCCCTCTCATATCAGAACTGTTCGACAGGTTAAGGGGGTCAGCAGTATACACAAAACTCGATTTAAGAGGAGCTTACAACCTGATACGTATAAAAGAGGGGCATGAGTGGAAAACAGCATTTAACACCAGGAGTGGGCATTATGAATACTTGGTCATGCCTTTCGGTCTTTGTAATGCTCCAGCGGTATTCCAGGATTTTATTATTGATGTGCTCAGAGATTTCTTACAAACCTTTGTTATAGTATACCTAGACGATATATTGATTTACTCTCCCGATCTGAAAACCCACCATGCACATGTCAGACAGGTATTAGCAAAATTACTGGACAATGGTCTTTATTGCAAACTAGAGAAGTGTTTATTCGACATTACTACTGTGAAATTTCTTGGGTATATTATCACTCCAGAAGGTTTTGAGATGGATCCTTCTAAACTCACGGCCATCTCAGAATGGCCTCTCCCTCAAGGTCATACAGAGGTTTCTGGGGTTTTCCAACTATTATAGGAGATTTATCAAGAATTATTCCGCTATAGCCTCCCCTATCATTAATATGACACGTAAAGGTCTGAAGAACCAGATCTGGTCTTCTCAATCCAAACAAGCATTCGAAGCCCTCAAACAAGCTTTCACTTCCACTCCCGTGTTACGGCATCCTGATCCCAGGATTCCGTTTGTTCTTGAGGTTGATGCTTCCGAGATAGGCATTGGGGCTGTCCTGTCTCAAAGAGAGTCTCCAGGAAAACCTCTACATCCTTGTGGGTTCTTTTCAAGAAAATTATCACCAGCAGAACGCAATTATGATATCGGTAACAGAGAATTGCTTGCTATTGTGTCTGCCCTATCAGAGTGGAGACATTTGTTGGAAGGTACTCTTGACCCTTTATTGATAATTACTGATCATAAGAACCTTACGTACATCGGGGATGCTAAACGTTTGAACGCGAGACAGGCCAGGTGGTCATTGCTACTGTCTCGGTTTAATTTTGTATGGACTTACAGACCAGGTGACCGCAATGTAAAGGCTGATGCCTTATCTCGTCAATATGACCCGTATGAATCTAATACACAAGACCACAATCCTATAGTTCCTCCTGAACGTATTGTGGCTTCCACAGTCTTGTCTGTCTCCTTGCCTTTCCTGGAACCCCTCCAGGCAGTTCAAGTATGGGCTCCACCTGACAAGCCTCCAGATATGTTGTTTGTACCTGAAAAGGAAAGACAAGAATTACTCATAATGTTTCATGATTCTAAACCAGCAGGTCATCCTGGTATTACTAAGACTCTTACCAGTATCTCCAGACAGTTCTGGTGGCCCACCATGCGACAGGACGTACGTCTGTTTGTTTTGGCTTGTCAAGTCTGTGCCAGAAGCAAAACCAGTAAATCCTTGCCTGTCGGTCTATTGCAGCCTTTACCCATGCCTAAGAGGCCTTGGTCTCATCTATCTATGGATTTTATTGTGGACTTGCCGAAGTCCAAGGGTCATACTGTGTTTCTGACAGTTGTAGACCGTTTCTCCAAAATGGCTCATTTTGTCCCTCTACCTAAGCTTCCTACAGCCAAAGAACTGGCGGTTGTATTTGCTAGAGAGATTGTACGAATACATGGGGTTCCGTCTGAAATAGTCTCTGACAGAGGAGCCAGTTCGTCTCTCGTTTCTGGAGGGTCTTCTGTGCAGAGATGGGGGTGCGATTGGCCTTCTCTTCAGCATATCATCCACAAACCAATGGGGCAGCAGAGAGGGCAAATCAGGGTCTCGAGCAGTACATACGTTGCTTTACCACACAACAACAAGACAATTGGTCGGAGTTGTTGCCCTGGGCTGAGTATGCACGTAATAACGCCGTTAACGAGACCACTGGCCACTCTCCTTTTTCTGCCATCTATGTTTTTTTCCCTCCGGCTCTACCGCTTCAGTTTACTGAACAGGCCATCCCGGCTCTCGATGACCATCTCACTCAACTGCAAGAGATTTGGAGACAGATTCGAGAAAATATGGAGTGCAATGTTGCTGTCCAGAAACGCAAGGCTGACAGGCATAGGTTACAAGCTCCCTCCTATAACGTGGGGGATAGAGTTTTGTTGTCCAATAGGAACGTGAAGTTGCGGGTGCCTTCTATGAAAATGGCACCTCGGTTTATAGGTCCATATAAGATCATTCGCCTCATTAATCCTGTGGTTTATGCTCTTGCCCTTCCTAAACATCTTCGCATGCACAACGTCTTCCACACCTCCCTACTGAAGCCTTTGTTGTGTAACAGGTACATGCGGGTCGTTCCTCCTCCTCCACCTATTCAGGTTGATGGTGAATCTGAGTATGAGGTTAGGAGGGTTTTGGATTCTAGGCTGTGCAGGGGCGCTCTGCAGTACTTGGTCGATTGGGTGGGTTATGGTCCAGAAGACCGGTCCTGGATTCCAGCTTCCGACATGTCTGCCTCTAGGTTGGTCAGGGCGTTCCATGCCTCGCACCCCGATCGCCCTGGTGGTCGTCCTGCCGCTCGTCCGGTGGCCTCCCGTGGAGAGGGGGGTACTGTAACGATGGGAGCTTCCAGCCCTACCTGTGTGCTTGAGGGCAGCATGTCTGATGCTGCTCGCTGACCAATGCCCAGTTTAAATGGAGACAGGCAGGGAGGTGGTTGCATGAGGCGCGGCTTGAGTGGGGGGCGTGGCCTGGTGAAGGTCTTTAAAAACCCTCAGTGTATTCTCAGCAGTTGCCAGATCGTGGTTATCCATACCTGAGCTCCTTGTACCTGACTGCTATATTGAATTAATCCGTTATTGACCTCTGCTTGTTTCTGACTATTCTGCCTTCTGTTGCCCTAGACCATTTTCTTGTACTACGCCACTGCTCTGATATCGACCCGGCTATTCCATTTGACCATTCTGAACTCTGTATTCCTGATTCTGGCTCGGCTGACTACTCCCCGTGTTGTTAACCCTTTCTGTCTAGCTAGTTTACCTGGCCAATTCTAAGGACCAGACAGTTAGAGATCTTTCACGGCTACTCTGTTGGTAGCTTCTGGGCTCTGTGGAGTGTGGGGCGTTAAGTACTGCGTGGTGGGATCTGGGAACTGTGACACTGACGGCATGAGTACCTCGGACCTTGAACAGAGTGAATCATCAGTCCCAGGTTGGCTACGGTTAGTCACCTTCTTGCGTCTCCTGGGCAGTGATCTAGGAGTTCTGTCCACACCATAGAACACAGAGGTAATAGAGGTACTGCCAGATCCGGTGACAGTAGTCTTGCCCTGAGATTGTATATTACATCTCACAGTGGAACCACTAGACACAGTGGACTTACTGTCCACCCCAGAGACCATGACCTTGCCATTAGACATGGGCTTAACTACCCTACAGGTAGACATGGCCTCGACCGATACAGTACAGGGTGTGTGCATGACTGGTAAACTCTCGGGACATGGGACATCACCAGGAAATGGTACAGTTGGCGCCACAACAGTCTTACACCTCTCCCCAGGAGGAGTATATTGTGGATCATCCAAATCAGACTCTTCCAACAGCCCTTGCAGAATACCAGGGTGTCTCTGGAGCACTACCCAGTGCGTCTCACGCATCAAAGATCCAGAGGGCGTCCGTATATATCCCTTGGGAACACAATGTGATTTGGGGATCATAGTACCCGTCAAGCCACCATCTTGCCGGATTTCCCTGAGAACTGTGCGGAGTAAGGCAACCTCGGACTTAGAGGGTGTAGTATCACTGGAACCAGAACAGAGCGTGGAAGTTTCAGAACCAGATTGGCTAGGGTTGATCACCTTTTTCTGTCTTCTCTTTGAGCAAGACGTAGACTTGGTGACCACCTCACAAGGCTTGACAATGGTGGGGACAACACTGGACTCACTGTGGGGCAAGGGCACAGTGGTCTCATGTGCCAATCCAGGCACGTCGGCCTCATAACAAAACGTGGCCACAGCTGTCTCGCCTAACCTGGGTGCAGCTGTCTCACCTAACCTGGGTGCAGCTGTCTCGCCTAACATGGGCGCAGCTGTCTCGCCTAACATGGGCGCAGCTGTCTCGCCTAACATGGGCGCAGCTGTCTCGCCTAACAAGGGCGCGACTGGCATTGCTGACATACAGCTTGTCCCGGACACCACTGGCACTGTGCCAGTCTCAGGCATCACGAGTGACATATTGCCAGTACCCAACAGGGCTGGCTTCTCATTACAAGTACCCGACATGACCGACTGCTTGCCAGGGGAAACAGACAAGGCTGGCTTCGTGCCAGTAGATACAGACAAGGCTGGCTTCGTGCCAGTAGATACAGACATGGCTGGCTTCGTGCCAGTAGATACAGACATGGCTGGCTTCGTGCCAGTAGATACAGACATGGCTGGCTTCGTGCCAGTAGATACAGACATGGCTGGCATCGTGCCAATAGATACAGACATGGCTGGCATCGTGCCAGTGGATACAGACGTGTCAGTGGATACAGACATGGCTGGCATCGTACCAGTGGATATAGGCATGGCTGGCTTTTCATTGCCAGTGGGAACAGGCATGGCTTGCTTTTCATTGCCAGTGGGAACAGGCATGGCTGGCTTTTCATTGCCAGTGGGAACAGGCATGGCTTGGCTTTTCATTGCCAGTGGGAACAGGCATGGCTGGCTTTTCATTGCCAGTGGGAACAGGCATGGCTGGCTTTTCATTGCCAGTGGGAACAGGCATGGCTGGCTCTTCATTGCCAGTGGGAACAGGCATGGCTGGCTCTTCATTGCCAGTGGGAACAGGCATGGCTGGCTTTTCATTGCCAGTGGGAACAGGCATGGCTGACTTCGTGCCAGCGGATACAGACGTGCCAATGGATACAGACATGGCTGGCATGATGCCTGTGGATACAGACATGGCTGGCAGCATGCCAGTGGATACAGACATGGCTGGCATCGTGCCTGTGGATACAGACATGGCTGGCAGCGTGCCAGTGGATACAGACATGGCTGGCAGCGTGCCAGTGGATACAGACATGGCTGGCATCATGCCAGTGGATACAGACATGGCTGGCAGCGTACCAGTGGATATAGGCATGGCTGGCTTTTCATTGCCAGTGGGAACAGGCATGGCTGGCTTTTCATTGCCAGTGGGAACAGGCATGGCTGGCTTTTCATTGCCAGTGGGAACAGGCATGGCTGGCTTTTCATTGCCAGTGGGAACAGGCATGGCTGGCTTTTCATTGCCAGTGGGAACAGGCATGGCTGGCTTTTCATTGCCAGTGGGAACAGGCATGGCTGGCTTTTCATTGCCAGTGGGAACAGGCATGGCTGGCTCTTCATTGCCAGTGGGAACAAGCATGGCTGGCTCTTCATTGCCAGTGGGAACAGGCATGGCTGGCTTTTCATTGCCAGTGGGAACAGGCATGGCTGACTTCGTGCCAGCGGATACAGACGTGCCAATGGATACAGACATGGCTGGCATGATGCCTGTGGATACAGACATGGCTGGCAGCATGCCAGTGGATACAGACATGGCTGGCAGCATGCCAGTGGATACAGACATGGCTGGCAGCGTGCCAGTGGATACAGACATGGCTGGCAGTGTGCCAGTGGATACAGACATGGCTGGCAGCGTGCCAGTGGATACAGACATGGCTGGCATCATGCCAGTGGATACAGACATGGCTGGCAGCGTGCCAGTGGATACAGACATGGCTGGCAGCGTGCCAGTGGATACAGACATATCAGACATAGCATTACCAACCAGAGACACTGCAGCCTCACTGTGAGACGAGGGCAGAGTGATCACATGATTCAACAGATTTGAGGTGGCTATTCTGCCAGTCTGGATGCCTATGGAGGACACACCAGTACCTCCATAGCGATACATGGATATATGGTTCCCCTGAAATTGCTTGACAGGTTTTAATACACAATGTTCAATAGTGTGACTTGGATCTGCACAATAAAAACAGAGACCATACAACCTGCGTCTTTCCTTCTCAGACATGGGTTTGCAAGTAGTGCAGGGTGGTGCTGCATCGTTACCTGCAGCAGGTGATAGGCTCAGAGCCTCCATTAACCTCTGCAGCTCTTTCATCATAGCGAGCACCAAGTTCAATACAGCTTCATACATATGACACATACCTGCCAGCTTCTAGTATGGGACCAGGATAATGTAATGGCGAGCCCCCTATAGGGTGATGGGGAGCCCCCAATCTGCGGAGATTGAAGCCTTTAGGGCAGGTATACAGATTCCAGGGAACAAACCAGGATATTTACAGGAATTAGAAAGATCCCTAAGCCCTGACTGAGATCCTTGAAAGGTGGTCTCGAAATACTAACTAAGCTAGGTCTGCAAGGTGTGCAAAACATAAACCAGACATACAATGAATGCAGGTAATACACGGATAAATATAAGCACGGTACAGGGGACAGACAGAAGAGAGATCCAAACACAAGAGCCAAAGGTCATACACGGAATATCATAACTTGAGGGGTCAGACAAGAGAGAGATCCTAAACACATGAGCCAGAGGTCATACACAGAATATCAAAGTTAAACAGCACGCGGGGACTAGGTAAGAAAGACTATCCTGGTCCAAGGATCAAGGGAAATCCTGGGCCTACATATAGGGCAGAACAGGTCATGTGACCGCAGAACAATAAGCCCGACAGATGGCCTGCAGCCTGAAAACAAAAAAAACAAACAGGAATCCCTGCTACCACCAGCAGGGGGCAGGGCCGAGACGTGACAAAAGCAGCCTTACTAGCCCAACTGTTGTCGTCAATGCATCTAAAAGAACCACCACTATGGAGTATACAGTTGGAGAATGCCATGATTTTCCCATACAGACTTTATGACCTGATGTGGCTTACATTTCTTCCAAGGAATAGCACCATGGGTCTGTTACCCGCTTCGATGCTCTCCCTCATGTCCTGGCGCCAGTGGGGTCGTCCTTTGGTACGGCCTTATGACTTACTATGCCTCGCCCCCCTAAGAGTTTTGTGTCGCTTTATCTCCGACTTAAATTTAGACTCTTGGTTCTTGCGTGGCTTGACGCATGTGTGGCAGCTCTTTACACCCCGCTCCCTGAAACCCTTCCCCGACTTGGTACAGGAGTTTGCCATCCCATTGAGTGACTGTTTCACTTATCTTCGTGTGAAACACGCTTTAACCCAGAAGGGCCTGACCTCTTTCACAGCTACGAACCTTTCAGCTTTTCATAAATTGTGTATGAGGAAGAAATGTCAAATGAAACCGTTATCTCTTTGTTACAACAGCCTCCTAACTCCGACCCCGCCTAAAAAATTACCCTATATGGTTAAATGGGAAAAAGACTTAGCTTTAACACTCTCCATAGATGATTGGTCATATGCCATGGAAACAATATACAAATATTCTAGAAGCACCAAACTACTGTGCAGATGGTACTTAACACCAACCCGATTGGCCCATATCTCAGGGAATTCAGGCTTCTGTTGGAGATGCCTTACCGGCCTCGGCTCTCTACTGCATACATTTGGTTATGTCCCATACTGGGGGGGTATTGGGAAAAGATAAGCAGACTGATTTCCTATTGCACTTCACTCACACTCCCACTTTGCCCGAAATTGTACCTCCTACATCTTATACCCATTAATATTCAGACCCGTCATAGGAGATTTATTTCCATGGTACTGGGGACAGCAAAAATAGTTATAGCGAGACATTGGCGTTCCTCACTATGCCCCTCTATGAAAGAAGTTATGATTGCCCTCGAAAGTGTTTATAAACACAAAGAAATGTTCCACACCGCGAATAATTCAATGTGCCAATTTTATGATACATGGGAGGGATGGAGGGTGTTTGTCGAGTCTGGAACCTTGATATAAGATACTTCAACATGTAAGACTGTAGTGCTGCCTAGATTTGTGCACCGATTTTTTTTTCTGTTCGGTTCGTTCGGATTTTGTAAATTTTCATTTCGGTTCGTTTCGGCCGATTTCCATTTCGGTTCGTTTCGTTTCTCGTATCGACTTTTTTTCGTAATTTCGGAAATTTTTCAGAAAGTCTGTTCTCGTTTTAAAGTGTCTATTCGTTGTGACGTAAACTAATGGTTTTTCGGATCCAATATTTCTGTCGATTCGATAATTCTGTCGATACGATAATTCTGCCATTGAGATTTCTCATGTTTTACAAGATGGATACATTGAGATTTTTCTGGTTTTCCAGGAAGGATACATTGAGATTTCTCTGGTTTTACAAGAAGGATACATTGAGATGGGAATGATACAAAATTACAGAATCAGCGATATAACCAAAAAATACGTTGTCCGAAATTACTGAAATGGAACCGAAATCAGGAATGGAGCCGAAATTACGAATGGAACGAAAATGATTTTCGATTTTACACATTTCTAGTCCATTCAAAAATTCCAAACAAATTTTCGTTTCATTTCGGAAAATTTTTCGGATCTGCCGTTTTCGGATCTGAAAATTTTCGGAAAATCGGCCGAATCCGAATGCACGAATCGGGGAAATTTCGTGAAAATTCCAAAATTCCGAAACCCGAAACGCACATCCCTAGTGCTGCCATGTTTTATGTTTTATGTTAGTTTAGGAATTTAAGTGTTATTGGAAAATGTAGTCCGTACAAATGACCCTCTCAGATTACATTGATAATGCTGCAAATCTATGTTTTTCTTTTTGAATTTTCCTTCTTTTTGCATTGTTGTACCAATCCATGTGTGAACTCCAATAAAAACTTTTATATGAAAAAAAAAATCTATATTAAAGCTTTCCAGAACTCTGGTATAACTCAGTGAGACACCCTGATAGCTGGCAGCCAGTGACAAGACACAGATTAAAATTCCCAGAAACCACCTATATGTCAGTGAGACCCCCTGATGGGTGGCAGTGACAAGACACAAATTACAATTCCCAGGAACCTACTATAAATCAGTGAGACCCCCTGATGGGTGGCAGTGACAAGACACAAATTACAATTCCCAGGAACCTACTATAAATCAGTGAGACCCCCTGATGGGTGGCAGTGACAAGACACAAATTACAATTCCCAGGAACCTACTATAAATCAGTGAGACCCCCTGATGGGTGCTAGTGACAAGAAACAGATTACAATTCCCAGGAACCTCCTATAAATCAGTGAGACCACCTTGATGGGTGGCAGTGACAAGACACAAATTACAATTCCCAGGAACCTCCTATAAATCAGTGAGACCCCCGATGGGTGGCAGTAACAAGACACAGATTACAATTCCCAGATATCTTGTAGAAGTGAGACCCCCCAATAGCTGCTGGCAGTGAAAACACACAGATTACAACAATTCCCAGTTATCTTGTAGAAGTGAGACCCCCCCCCAATAGCTGCTGGCAGCTGCTGAGAAGACACACTAACAGAACAATCTCCTCTCAAAAAACACATGCTGGGGCTGTGTGAAGCCTTATATAGTGTGCAGCAGGACTTAGCTCTGTGAGCCCATGATTGGGCAAAATTTGCCCAATCAGGACTCTGAGCCGTGATTGGCATAGTCTTGCACCTGTCTTGCACCTGACCTGTGGTCAAGTGCAAGGCTGTAGCCAATTACAAGCTTCAGGCCTGTGGAAAAGTGCATTGTGGTCCATTGTGGGCAAACTCAAACCGAACAAACGGAAATGTTCAGAGTTCGGCGAACAGCCGATGTTCGATGCGAACTCCGAAGAGATTGAAACGAACAGCTCATCCCTACTCACGGCGGGCCATGACAGCCAGGAGCGGCAGATCAGGCCTCCATTCTTGCCACTGGATGACAGGTATATGATTTTTTTGGGGGGTTCCTGCAGGTGCTGACTGATTCCGCAGAAGCGGATTCAGTTAGCACCAGCTTGAGCTGTGCTTAACTTTTCAGTTAGCCTCAGTGGTTAATAATTAGCATTAGGATTTAGGAGTGTGATCCTAACACTAATCACTCATTGAACTCCGCATGTTAAGTATAGGGAGCGCCAAGTACAGTAAGCTCTCGCTAGAAAGCGCTATTACCGATGCGGTAATAGATTTTTTGATCTGTTAGCAATCAGATCTGATCTGGGCGTTCCGCTCTTACCTCATTTAACCTAGCGCTAATTAACGCTCATGTATGTGATCCCTAGCATTAAGGAGGTGATATGTCCCATAGTGTATATTGCCATATTTTATGTGATGTCACATCCTATGACAACATTTTCTGTGATAACAATAAATGTGTATATTTGAATACACTCCGTGCCAGCCCAAGCCACTGTGTTGCCTGGAGCAATGGATGAAATGCTACTCCCTCTCCAAAAAAGCACGTTACATGTATTTATTTATTTATTTATAAAGGATTTTACCATGAAGGATACATTGAGATTTCTCCCGTTTTCAAGTATGTCCTGGGTTCAAGAACATTGAAGTGTTACAGTTACAGAAATATAAAGTAATACAATGCAAGATATTAAAAAACCCCCACAAATATACAGATTAACAGAAAATAAATATGTAGGAAATATAGTTACTAGGTTACATGTTTACAGGTGCATTCTGTATTGAGGTATGTTAGTAAGGAGCTTTTGAGTGACTTAAGACTGGGGGAAGATTTGATGGTGTCTGGGAGGTTATTCCATAATTGTGGTGCTGCTCTGTAGGAAAATGACAACCGAGCCACTGTCTTTTTGTATTGTGGTATTGCAAGTAAGGTGCTGGTCCTGGATCGGAGGTTATAGGATGAGGGAACTGCTGGGTGAAGCAGCCTATTCAGGTAGGGTGGCAGCTTCCCAGAAAAGCTCTTAAACACCAGGCTGGAAAGGTGAAGGGTGTGTTTAGACTCCAGCGATGGCCAGTTTAGCTCTTTTAACATGTCACAATGGTGGGTCATTTAGTTACATTGTAATGCAAAGCGGCAGAATGAGTTATACAATGTAGTAAATTTCTGAAGGTATGTTTGCGGGGCTGCTGTATACACTACATCTCCGTAATCAATAGCCGGCATAAGCATTTGTTGTACAATCTGCTTTCTTACTGCGGGGCTCAGGCAGGATTTGTTTCTGTACAGGGCACCTAGTTTGGGGTAAAGTTTAGTTGAAAGTTTTTCGATGTGGGGGCCAAAGGATAGATTAGGGTCCAACCACATACCTAGATATTTGAGAGAAGTGACTGGTCAGCGTGCCATTTGATTTTGTCCCAACACATAGATGGGGATTTTGCAATTTATGTAGTTTAGGTTTTGTTCCAAAGAGCATCGTAATTGTTTTGTCAGTATTTTAAAAATGTTTGTTGTGTTTGATCCACTTTTCTACCTCTGAATTGTTCTTGCAGCACGGCCTCCAGCTGCGGGAGATTTGGTTTGCTGGTATAGATTACGGTGTCGACAAAATGCAGAGATAGATAAAGAATCTTCCCCGCAGTACTTTGAGAACTGAAATACGGGATTTGGTGACTAAACACCCTTATTAGTAAACACAGTTACCTCAAAAAAGAGGACAAATTCCCTAATTATTAATAATAAAAGCAATTCTTTATTAATATCCTTTAAAAATTATTAGCACCACTCAATAGTAATTAGTTCCAATGACAAAATAGTGATCTGCCTATAGTAATTTAGTCGCTAATTTATGATACCTGGCTTCCTCAGATACCAATTTATTCGATGAATGATTAATCATAGAGGTGATTTAGTGTAAAGTAGAGGCGGTAGAGGCGGTACGCTAAACTGCTAATAAATGATGATTCGAGGTAGTTTAGCCAATTCAATTGTATCAGGTGCACCAGCATTCACACCTTCCAATTCAAAAACATTACTCAAATTGTTGATCAAATGCATTCAAACATTCAATAAGATTAGACTTGATTTGGAAATAATTTGTCTAATATTTTATCAAAAGAGTCATTAGAATTAGTTTTCATTTGAAGGAATTAGCTGCTTTCTTGAGAATGAAACTGATGTCCGCACCACAAATTGCTTATATTACAAGTCCCATCAAATTAAGAGACCACAGTCACAATTAGTAGACTAACAAATAAATTGATTTGTATGTAGAGAACTTTAATAAAACACTGTAGGCCTCAGTTATTTTCACAATTGTTCCTTAGGATTTGCGACAAGAAAGTGAAGCCGCCAATATGCAGGGAGATTTTAAGATAATTGCAACATAATATCCTCAGATCAAAAAGTATTGTCAATTCATCAGATAGTAACAATGTCTAAGTTAGACTGGTAGATAAATTGATTTATATGAAGAGAACAATACTTAAACACTGCAAGCCACAATTGCTTTCACAATTATTTAGAATTTGACAAAAAAGTGAAGCCGCCAATATGCAGGGAGGATAAAAAATAATTGCAAAATAATATCCTCAGATCAAAAAGTAGTGTCAGTTTATCAAATTGTAACTGCTTTGAGAATAAAACTGATGTCTGCACCACAAATTGCTTATATTACATGTCTTATCAAATTAAGAGACCACGGTCACAATTAGTAGACTGACAAATAAATTGATTTGTATGAAGAGAACATTAGGCTAGGGTCAGACTAACGCATTTTTCACGTTGTCCGTGAAAAAGTGCGTTCGAACGAATGGACGTATTTTTTCACGGAATACGCAATAGCGGTCATACGATGCGCAGTTCATCCGTGATTTTGTACGGATCATCAATAAAACACTTTTTGGGTCTGGACGTTATGTTGGCCGGACATTAGCAGCGTCTGACGTCTCCTAATCACGCACACCCGCCGCTAGCGGACGCAGCGCACTCTGTACGTCAGTACTAGTGGTTTCACGTTCTCGAAAAAATGCGTTTGTTTGCCGCTTGCGTTGCGCGGCCGCACTTTTGTGCGACCGTACTTCGTATATTGGCCGTCATTGCCCGGCATCTGCTGCTAGCACGGCCGTGATTATGTGCGGCTGCACGCGCGTTCGCACTGCCTCAGTCTGACCCTAGCCTCAATAAAACACTGCAAGCCTCAATTGCTTTCACGATTGTTCTTTAAGATTTGCGACAAGAAAGTGAAGCCGCCAATATGCAGGGAAATTTAAAGATAGTTGCAGCATAATATCCTCAGATCAAAAAGTATTGTCAATTCATCAGATAGTAACAATGTCTAAATTAGTAGACTGGTAAATAAATTGATTTATATGAAGAGAACAATACTTAAACACTGCAAGCCTCAATTGCTTTCACAATTATGCTTTAAGATTTGCAAAAAAAAGTGAATCCGCCAATATGCAGGGAGGATTAAAAATTATTGCAACATAATATCCTCATATCAAAAAGTAGTGTCAGTTTATCAGATTGTAACAATGCCTAAATAAACTTCTCTAAGGTGCCCTGTACATTCAATATGGAACACCGCTAATTAATCTACACACTTGTATTTAGAACCAAACAATACACCTCCTCAGGTATCTTGAGTCACCAGTATCGACAGATAGATCTTAAGCTGTCACAAACAACCATACATAAATATTGGAAGCCTCATAGGCAAAATATTTTATAATTTTACAGAACTTGTTAACATCTTATTGATGATAGTAATGTATCATTCTGCTATATTAGCATGAACCTGCTCAACGCGCATTTCCTTGCCGCACTAGCAGCAATTTCATCAGGAGCTCTGGTGATCCTCCTTTCGGAGTCCATCTAAATAGTTTTCTAAGGCAGATTCGTAATCAATGATAATTGGGTTCAGCTACTCGTCTCCAAACAGAATAGTACGGGTCACTATGAGGATCAAAAATGTTTAAGCTAGACGTAGTCAGCCATGCTTCGTTCCTCCACCATACATCCAAATCTCCCCTTAGCTCCAATCACATGACTGAAGTTACCTATTAAATCCACTGAATTTTTTGCCTATTAGTCAGGCAACCCCTACTGGGATTGTTGTCAGTTATGGTAGCTAAGGACATTCTGTTCCCAATATTTACATTTTAGATTTGAATTAAATAATAATCTGCCTCATTAGATCATTATAAGTTTTTATTAACATAAGAAATTAATTGAATCCATAAATGCTCCTTTATATTATACTTATTAGTTAATATATAACATGGTATGATTGTCATGGATCAAATAATTTTATATAAGGTCGAGTATTAGGTTCCTATATATGGGGTAAAACTAAATCCTTCATTCAATCCATTTGGATTAAGGGTGTTAAATTGGTAGATCCAAACACATTCCCTCCTCCTTAAATGGAGATCATAGTCTCCTTGTCTTTGTAGTTTTGCCACTTTTTCCACTCCACAGAATCTTAGGGCATTTAGATCGTTATTATGATGTTGTTGTACATGTCTGGCAACTGGAATGTCTAACTGATTGCGGATTGACCGAATATGTTCAAGGATGCGTTGTTTAAAGGGTCTAAATGTTTTGCCAACATAGAGTTTTCCACATTTACATATAATTGCATATACCAGACCCTTGGTGTTACAATTAAAGAACGATTTAACTTTAAATTCATTCGTACCCAGAGAGTCCTTAAGTTTTCCAGAATTCTGTTGGATGTATTTGCATGCACTGCAGTGTCCACATTTATACGTGCCATGCAGTTTATTATGTAACCAGGTTTTGCAGGGGTCAGATCTACTTTGATAATGACTTCTAACTACTGTATCTTTGATGTTTTTGCACCTTCGTGCTGTAATAGTAGCGTGCGGGGATAAGACTTCCTTAAGTTGGGGATCCCAAGTAATTAGAGGCCAATACCTTTCCATAATGTTCTTAACCTTCTGATTAGGGATGATAAGGGATGTATTTTCTCCTCGTTTTTTATCCTGCAATAAGGACTCTCTCGGGATATTCAGTACCCGATTATATGCATTTTTCAAGATTTTATTTGGGAAACTGAAGGAAAAGGAATCCTCAGACCACCATCTGCTAACCTATAAGAAGGACCCTATAAGTAGTTAAATAACACCCCATGAATTATAATATTAATAGATAAATTAAGGTTTAAATATAAGAAATAGTTTTAAGATAAATTGATAATCAGCAGTATTATAGGATTAAGTTTCACTTCTCAATATGTTTGTAAATGTCTCTGGAATGAAGAAATGCTGATGGCTAGCATGTCTCAAGAGATAGCATGTCTCAAGAGATAGCATGTCTCAAGAGATCACATGCCTCGGGCCACGCGACTGTCCAGAAATGTGCCACCAGACCTGTATTGAAACTGGCCAATGAACTATGTTATGTTTTGAAATGTTAACCAATGAAATAAAGAGACAACGCCTTGACATAAGTATAAATATATGTCAAGAAAACGTTGAAAGGCAGAGAGAAAATTGCCAGACAAAAATACATGCCTCGTGTGTCTTCTTTGAAGGATTTTTTTTCTCTCTCCCTGCGCAGAAGGAGAGTTAACTCAAGGTGTGCCTAAGACAGGGTCTTAGGGGTTAAAGGACGGACAATTGGAGACGATTATTCTCTTCAATCTGAAGGCACTGCCGACATGAACGGTCACCCCTCGTCCTGGTGAGTATATTGTCTTGTCTGGACGAGGGCAATGACAACGTTTATCTCGAACTAAAGTTAGTTGTCCATGTCCTATAGTGTATCAGGGATACAAATTAAAAGGAAACGTTGCCAGGGGCCGTTTATTACAAATTAAAAGAAAACGTTGCCAGGGGCCGTTTATTTAAAGGAGTGGGTCAGGGACCACACTCAATAGAAGGGACATTATATGTCCCATTTATCACACCTTGCGTTAACCCTCATAAAATGTATAGAGTATAAGAATAATAGAGTATAAGAATAATAGAGTGTAAGAATAATAGAGTGTTAAGATTCACTGTTGAACGATCTGTAAGGTAAGACAGACGTTGTGATAAGAGTAAATTACATAAATTGTAGAGGTATAAGTTAAAGTGCCGAGTGGTCTGTAAGGTAAGACGGACGCTCGTCATTCCTGTATTACCAGTTTAATTACATGTATATATATGTATATATTGTTAAAGTATATATTATTATAGAGTGATAAGTTAATTGGGTGGCAGGAAAATCTGTAAGGTAGGGCAGACTTTTTGCCCCATTGTATACTGATGGTACTGTGTATATATATATGTATATATAAGAGCTGACTGGTTGGACATTGTTTGCTGTGAGGTGCATGTTGTATTGGGCAGAGGTGTTTGTTGGCCATTTGTGTGTTAGTTGCTGACTGATGGGGTGGATGATGTTGGTCATGTATGCAGTTACTAACCGGAGATATATATATTGTGAAGCTAGTTTTTATATACTGATGGATTGTGGTTTATAAATTTTTGTTTATGATATGAAGGAATTATATAACTACAAAAAAAAAAAGCAAAAGATTAGAAGTTTGATTCTCGAGATTAGGGGAGGATTCACTAAATAAGTTTTTATTACTTATCCTTAAATTAGCTCATCTTTTGTTGATCCATGTGGCATAGAGATATATATATATATATATAGTAAGAATTTAAATTGTTTTTCTTTTCGAGCACTGTGAAGAGCCTCTCTTTTTTCTTTCTTTCTCTATTTTACCTGCCTGATTATTCAATTGTACAACTGGCCATGGGTATTCAAAGTAGCAAGGTTAAAGAATATCCCTTACCGAAAATAGGAGAGTTTTGTAAAGATTATGTAACACGAGTAGGGGGCACAGATTGCTATTTAATTAACCCATGGATAGATAATCTGGCGGGATGGACAGAAGCAGTGGGAGTTGTGATCCTTTCCTCAGACAGGGAGACCACAGCCCATTCTGTATGGATATAGTGAAAGGATTATGCCTCGACGACACCGAGGCATGGCCCTATTATCAGGGAGACCCTCAGTGGGACATGCAGTATATGAAATTGGGGGGGGGGACAATGGCTAATGGTGAAACAATGTAGAAGAGGGACCCCATTGTCCTCTGACAGCGCCAGACTGCATAAAATAGAACAGAGTATACCACGGAATAAACAAGAAATACCCCGTGCCAGCTGGGAACTACGACCCCCTCCGTCTTATAGACAATCCATATATCCGTCCCTTTACTGAGACAGAGGTCTTGGGTGCGGTGGGGGCAATGGAGGATTTGAAACCTTCGGCCCCATCCACATCCAAAGACGAAAAAAAAAAAAAAAAAGAGGAAGTAAAAGAAAAAAATAAAAAAAAAGGAGGAAAAGGCAGAAGAATATATACTGGCTTTCGTTATTATGGCCACTCGTATATAACAAAGGATCGCCATTAATAAGCCCTTGAGATATGAGAATAACACCAACAAAGCCCATTTTCCATTTATGACCGTGGGGAATAAGTTACTTAAAAAGGCGATAGAAATAGAGGATATTAATAAGATTTTAAAACACTGTCCAAAATCAAGAGAAGCCCCATTAGGAGCTATTACATATTTAAAAAAGGCGTGTAATGGTCGCAATTTTACACAGGAAGATATGAAATATATAATATTAACGGGGTATCTACCAAAACTTTTCCCACCTGCCCTTTAGCACTCACCACCCCTGATGGTAAACCACTACTGCATCATGCGTTTACAATCATAGAAGACTGTCCGATTGGTCTACTGGGTAGGGATCTCTTAGGGAAATTAGAGGTCACCATATGCTCACGACTGGGGGGGTTAATTGTTGACTCGCCATCCTTACCCCTTTTTCTTGATGAACACCATTTTTTAATGATTATTGAAACGCTCCCCACTGAACTCCAAGGCTTAGACCAACTATGGTCCAAAGGCCCTTATGACACTGGACTGATTAGCTGCACTCCATATGAAGCCAGGCTATATGACAATTGTAACCCTGTGTATCAAAGGCAGTGTCCTTTGTCCAAAGAGAAAGAGCACGGATTGCACCCCATGATTGACCAATTCCTACGCGACGGTATTTTACAACCAGTAATGTCCCCATACAGCACCCCAATCAACCCTGTGAACAAAGCTGATGGGACTGTCAGGTTCGTTCAAGACTTGCGCGCAGTTAATTCCCTAGTGATTCTAATTGCGCCAATTGTCCCAGATGTCACGTCACTTCTGTCATCAATACCAGCGACACATACACATTTTTCTGTAATTGACCTGAAGAATGCATTTTTTTTTTTTAGCATCCCTGTACACCCTGACACGGCACTACTTTTTGCATTCACATTTGAAGGCACACAGTTTACATGGAAAAGGTTATCTCAGGGGTACGTTGACGCCCCGGTGGTCTACAGTATTGTACTGCAGGCCACTCTGAAATTCTGGCACCCCAGCCATGGTTCTGTCCTGCTGCAATACGTGGATGATCTCCTCGTATGCAGTCCATCAGAGGAGGCCTGCCGGGAGGATGGTAAATCACTTCTTAGATGGTTACAGGAATGTGGGCACAAGGTTTCCCTTAAAAAAAATGCAGTGGTGTCAAACGCAAGTTGAATATTTAGGGTTTGTTCTCAGACAGGGGGAACGGAGCATCAGTCAGAAGAGAGTCCAGTCTGTCACGGGCCTGGTCAACCCGAAAACTAAGAAGGACATGCTGTCATTCTTAGGCATGATAAACTATTGCAGACAGTGGATCCCTGACTGCTCCTACTACGATAACATTCTGGGTCAATCCAATGTGATAACGTGGTCTAATGAAATGTTAAATGCCTTTAAGGTTCTCAGAAATGCAATGATGACAAGCCCCGCGCTAGGCCTCCCTGATTATGTACTTTCATTTCATCTGTTTGCAAGGGACAATTGTAAAACCATGGCAGGGGTACTGACGCAAGAACATGGGGGCCGGTTGTGCCCGTAGCATTTTTTTTTTCAAATTTTTTTCTGCCAGTAACAGTACAAGGGATGCCGGCCTGTTTGCGTGCCCTGGCAGCATGTGCAATGGCCGTTAGTATGGCAAGCCAATACACACTAGGGTATGAAACTCACCTACACACAACCCATGATGTTTTATTTTTACTTAAGGGTATATATACACAGCACATGTCATCACAGCGCTTTAGTGGATATGAAGTCACACTGCTAAGCAACCCTGCACTGCACATAGAATACAGTTCAAGTGTCTCTGGTCCAGCACCAATCCTAAACGCTTTACTGGGTCTTAAGAATCCCTCAGATACCATCCCACTCGAACATGACTGTGCTCTCTCCATTGAGTCTGAAACTGCACCCTGCCCTGATCTCATGTCAACACCTGTTCCGGACACAGATGTCGTCTTTGTTGACGGCTCCTGTACCCACCCCAATGACAACACGAGCATGCAGGCTCTATGCGGGTGGACCTGTCACGATATACACTGACTCCAAATATGCTTATGGTGTGGTCCATGACCATGGGACGATATGGGAAAAGAGGGGATTTGTGGCCGCAGATGGCAAGATTTCCCATTCGACCCTGGTCACGGACCTCCTAGCAAGCATTCTTATGCCCTCTCAGATAGCGGTGTTGCATTGTAGAGCACACACCGGAGCCTCGGATCCTATTGCAAAGGGGAATCATCTGGCTGACCAAGCAGCTAGACGAGCAGCACAACGGGACATAGCTAAACTATAGTGCCGGGTTTTGCGACCTCCCACAATGGATGGGGACCAATTATTTTGTACCTTACAGGGATATGCAACCACAGAAGAGCTAAAGAGTTGGAAATTGGTACTCCCCATCATTCTGGCTGAAATCAGAATGGCGGTTGATAGGAACACAGGCTACTCCCCCCTTCGAGATACTTATGGGCAGACCCTTTCCATTACCATGGTCTACGGGTGGGCTAACAGTGGAGACAGGGGACTTAGAGCAGATGAGGGATGAATATGTTAGGCAGCTGATCTCAACCCTCGAGACAACCAGAGACGAAGTTATATTTAAGTCTCCCTTTCTTTCAGACAAATCTACCCACCTATTTAATCCAGGAGACAAGGTACTGGTAAAGCGGCTACAGAAAGGAAAAAGACCAGAGGATTTCGCCTATGGACCAGAGACCACGGTGGTAGCCGTAACCCGCACAGCTATACTGACAGAGGACAGCCCAGTCTGGATTCAACAAGGGACCCTCTCGAGTCAAGCGGATTCAACAAGGGACCCTCTCGAGTCAAGTGGATTCAACAAAGGACTCAACAAGAGACACTCACGAGGGCAGATAGCCCTGGCTTCCAACAAGGAGAAGATGACAACCAAGGATCCTTTTCGAAGAGTATGGAGACGCATGTGGGGGAAGAAAAAGACTGAAATAATATGTTTCCCCCCCTTCGGAACATATGTCACAACCCCTATTGTCCACACCCCCTACCTGAAAGAACCCCAACCCAAACCATCACTGTCTGGCCACTGTTGTTTTTTTATTGTCCACCATGACTGCAGTATGATACTGTATTTATTATTATTATTATTCTTTATTTATAAAGCGCCAGCATATTCCGCAGCGCTGTACAATAAGCACAGTATAGACAGGGTTACAATACATTGAACAACATTTGACAAACAGTACAGGAGGAGATGAGGGCCCTATTCCCGTAGGAACTCACAATCTAGGAGGGTTGGGGTTGGAAACAGGAGGAGAGGACTGTAAGGTGAGGGTGATTGATGGTTGCGTCAGTGAGTTGGGTGGTAGGCTTCCCTAAATAGGAATGTTTTAAGGGAGCGTTTGAAGGAAGAGAAGTTAGGGGAAAGTCTGACAGTATGAGGGAGAGCGTTCCAGAGAGTGGGGGCTGCGCGTGAGAAATCCTGCAGTCTATCATGGGAAGAGGTGATGCGGGGAGAAGCTAGGCGCAGGTCACTGTTTGACCTTAGGGAGCGGGCTGGGGTGTATTTGGTGATTAGTGAGGACAGGTAGTGGGGAGCTGAGTTAGTGAGGCTTTTGTAGGTAAGGATAACAATTGTACAAGGCAACTGTATATATATGTGTAACCGATGAGTACTGGGGACATAATTGTGACAACTGTACAAGGCAACTGTATATATATGTGTAACCGATGAGTACTGGGGACATAATTGTGATTATTTGTTTATTGTTTTTATTTGTTTTATTGTTTGTATGTGTGTGATACATATATATATGTGTGTGTGTATATATATATATATATATATATATATGTATGGCACACAAGTGTATCTTTATATGTATTTGAATTGTTGCAATGCTATCTGAATTCTACATTTTCTACCCATTTGTTCTAAATCTGCAATTCTGCCAAATGCCCTGTTCAACGAACCTTACCTTTTATTGCCCCCTACAAACTCCCCCCTAAGTTCGTCGACAGTTTCAACCCAATGTGATGCTATTTGCAATCTTGATTTCTTTCAGCATACACCCCAACCTCACTCAGTGCTTGCACCAGGCCCTTGCACAGAACAACTCAGTACCCTCATCCAGCTGGACTTTGCTCCCGCCCACCCTCCCCTCACCCACCCACCCCAAGGTTTTCATTTGATATATACCCAACTAATTGATCATGTGATATCGCAGCAATCTACACCATTTACTCTGGTACCTCTCTATTTCCTGTTTACTCACCTCCAACACCTTTCACTATAATGTTTATCCCACTATTGCTTCTCTTTTCTTTATCATCCCTTCTCTCTAAAGCCACTCTCTCCTTCTATACACCTTTCCAATTGCCCCAGGATGGAAAACCAGTGCCAATACACCACAGCCTGCTCAGTTCTTTTAACCTATCAGCTGAGTGCTGGTGGAGAGTGTTAAAATCCAGCCCTCCAACCCCCACACAAAGATTTAAAACTCTGCAACCACATTATCAAAAGAAAACACTGTCCAAATTCCTATTTATTCTGCTACTTTCCCTGGCAAACGATGTGGAAACTAACCCTGGTCCTATAGGTGACACAACCTTTAGTCTCCCCACTAAAAAAGGCCTCTCATTTGTGCACTGTAACATCCGCAGTTTACTCCCTAAATTGGATGAGCTTCAGGCTTGGTGTTGTTATTACAAACCCAAAATCATTGTGCTCACAGAGTCATGGTTAACCCCAAAAGTACCAGACTCTGCCATATCAATACAGGGGTATTCATGTTTTAGAAAAGACAGAGCAAAGAGAGGAGGGGGAATTGTTATTTATGTTGAGGAGTCCATAAAGTTCACCCCCTTACAGACTTCTAGCTCTCCTGTCACCTTTGATTTCTTCTCTGGTATAATTGAGATCCCATTCAGTAAATCAATCATTGTTGCTGGGTTCTATCGCCCACCGAGCTCTCCAGTGCACTCCCTCTCTGACATATCTCAAATCCTTAATAACCTACTTGCCCAAAACCAAAAAAGTGAACTGCTGGTCCTTGGCGATTTTAATACAGATTGGCTAAATCCTAAAAACAATAAACACTGCTCGCTGTTTAAAACTTTGCAGCTAACTCAATTAATCTCCTCCCCCACTCGCATTAATATGAAAAGCCCCAACCATACCTTGTTGGACTGGATTCTCTCCTCATCTCCTGATAGAATACAGGAGGCAGGCGTGCTTGCTAATAGCTTTAGTGACCATTGTCTAGTGTACTGCGTGCGCAAAATTAAGGCCTTGAAATCTTCCCCAAAGGTAATAACCACCAGGTCTTTCAAGAAATGTATTCTTGAATCCTTCCTAAGTGATCTCAAACAGCTCCCCTGGTACAGGCTAAACCTAATCCCAGACCTAGACTGTGCAGTTGAATACTTTCAGTCTGAGCTCCTGCAAGTCTGGAATTCCCATGCCCCGCTGCGTAAAGTGCGAGTAAAAGGGACTCATCTCCCCTGGGTTACAGCTGATCTTACACTAATGTACCAGCTTAGAGATTCACGGTGGTCAAATTTCAAGAGTACTGGTTCCATGAACGATCACTACGAATACCGAAAATGTCGGAATGAATGCACAAAACAAACAAAAATGGCCAAAGCCCATTACTTCAATGAAAATCTAAACAATAACATCTCAAACCCTAGAAACTTTTGGAGAACCATAAGTAACATACAAGCACCCCCAGTCCACTCCCAGCCAGCTGCTGTCAAAGTAAACAACCAAACCCTGCAACACCCGCTAGATGTAGCAAATGCCTTTAATGATTATTTTGTTGGATGTGCCACCACTTTGATTGCCAAGCTAGGAAATGACATGCAATCAGAGAGGCCTCATGCAGGTCAGGCCCCCCAACTGTGCAAAGTCCCTGTATCAGACAGGAATTCAGTTTTAGACCAGTGCCTGTCAGTGTCGTTACTAAACTTCTCCGTAAGCAAAAAATGAAATACCAGTCTGGACCTGATCAAATACCAGCAATGCTGCTGAAAATCAGTGCGCCAGCAATTGCAAATCCAGTCGCAACCCTAATAAATGAGTCACTGGCAACTGGTTACATACCCAAGCTCTGGAAGACTGCAAGAGTGGTACCTATCCATAAAAGTGGTGACAGTACTTTGGTATCCAACTACCGTCCGATATCGTTGCTCCCTGTAATGTCAAAAGTCTTGGAAAAATGTGTCTAACACAAATTACGTGATTATTATCAATATTGGAACTACTTAACCCCGGATCAATCAGGCTTTCGCCCAATCACTCAACCACAACCGCCCTTTTAAAAGTCTGCAATGATATCCAAGCTGGGATGGAACAAGGAAACCTAACTGGAGCCATCTTCCTTGATTTTGCCAAGGCCTTTGACACGGTAGACCATGGCATCTTGTTAGAAAAACTTAAAAACTCTGGCATTGGTGATCGCACGCTAACCTGGTTTCAATCATATGTATCCGACCGATCACAATATGTGTCAATTTCTGGCAGCTCCTCCCTCCCGCTCCCAGTCACTTGCGGTGTACCCCAAGGCTCAATACTAGGCCCCCTGCTATTCACAATATTCATAAATGATCTGCCCAACGTCTGCAAAGCCTCAACTGTACATATGTACGCAGACGACACTGTGATCTATACCAGCAAACCAAATCTCCCGCAGCTGGAGGCCGTGCTGCAAGAACAATTCACAGAGGTAGAAAAGTGGATCAAAAACAACAAACTTTTTTTAAATACTGACAAAACTGTAACGATGCTCTTTGGAACAGCACCTAAACTACACAAATTGCAAAATCCCCATCTATGTGTTGGGACAATATCAAATGGCACACTGACCACAGTCACTTCTCTCAAATATCTAGGTATGTGGTTGGACCCTAATCTATCCTTTGGCCCCCACATCGAAAAACTCTCATCTAAACTTTACCCCAAACTAGGTGCCCTGTACAGAAACAAATCCTGCCTGAGTCCCGCGGTAAGAAAGCAGATTGTACAGCAAATGCTTATGCCGGCTATTGATTACGGAGATGTAGTGTATGCAGCCGCCCCGCAAACACACCTTCATAAACTTACTACACTGTATAACTCATTCTGCCGCTTTGCGCTACAATGTAACTACATGACCCACCATTGTGACATGTTAAAACAGCTAAACTGGCCATCGCTAGAATCCAGACGCACCCTTCACCTTTCCAGCCTGGTGTTTAAGAGCATCTCTGGGAAGCTGCCACCCTACCTGAATAGACTGCTTCCCCCAGCAGCTCCCTCATCCTATAACCTCCGATCCAGGACCAGCACCTTACTTGCAATACCACAATACAAAAAGACAGTGGCTCGGTCCTCATTTTCCTACAGAGCACCACAATTATGGAATAACCTCCCAGACACCATCAAATCTTCCACCAGTCTTAAGTCACTCAAAATTTCCCTGTTAACATACCTCAATACAGAATGCACCTGTAAACATGTAACCTAGTGACTATATTTCCTACATATTTATTTTCTGTTAATCTGTATATTTGTGTTGTTAATATCTTACATTGTATTACTTTGTATTTCTGTAAATGTAACACTTCAATGTACTTGAACCCAGGACATACTTGAAAACGAGAGAAATCTCAATGTATCCTTCCTGGTAAAATCCTTTATAAATAAATAAATAAATAAATAAATTATTGGGGCGCAGTGGAGTGGGACACGGGCAATATGGGATATGGTACCTCTGATGCAGTAGTTAACAGATGGGGATATAAACCAGATAGCGCCGCACGACGACGCAGTTCCAAGGGACAAAGCCTATTAAATCGTATGACTTTAATTGGGAGAGGTGGGTGGCGGTGCTCAATCAGAAGCGGCGCTCAGACAGTACAATTGACGCTGACTATACAACACCCTTCCCAGGCCGACACGGGTGTCTATATAATGGGAATATACGCAACTGCCACAACCAAATTCCCTCGATACAAGTTCAAACTCCAAGATATGGCCATTTATAAGAAGGAAGAGAACCCATTCCTACCCAGGAAATATGGAGAGGTAGTGAGACCTCCTCCTCTCCTACCTAACACCAAATCAATAGCCAATCCCACCTATGAAGACAGTATAGCAATGGAAACAGGATTTTCAGCTGTAAATGTTTGGCTAGAATGGGTAAAATTTAGTGCCCTAAACAATAACCATACAAATTGTTATGTGTGTGGTGCTGCTAGGCCACATCTAGGCACCGTACCTTTTAATATTCCGCAAGATGTAGAAGAATGTTTTCTTAGTTTATATACTAACACCACTGATAGCCAGAGTTTATGTGAATATTGGAAGAATAGCTACCCCATTCTAACACGCCTCCCACAACCAGGAGAAGGGATACATGTTTACCCAGGGAACTATACCTGCTATAGGTCAGCAGAAAAAGGTAGGAACCTCACCTTCTTCCCCGAGGGTTATTGTGCCAATTATAGCAATATCAACAGTACTAAGTTACAGAATCAAGTTTTTCTGATTGGGGATCTCTACTGGATATGTGGAGACCTCAAGATTAGGGCGCGTCTGCCCCTTCAATGGTCAGGTGAATGTGCCCTAGCTAAGGCCATAATGGGATTTCATATTGTTTCGGATCCTGAGGAAATTCCAAATATTAGCTCACGTCGCAGGAAAAGGGAAGTCCCAAGCCCACAAGGTAGTCTTGATCCACATGTCTATATTGATGCTATAGGGGTACCAAGAGGGGTCCCTGATGAATTTAAAGCAAGGGATCAGGTAAAGGCAGGGTTTGAGTCATTCCTAGCACCTCTTGTTACTATTAATAAGAATGTAGATTGGATTAACTATTTATTATAACCAGCAGAGATTTGTTAATTATACTCGCGAAGCTTTACAGGGTCTCGCTCCCCAACCCATACTAACTTACAGTAGATAGATGAAACAAAGAAAGAATAAAATAGTATGATCATACTATGATTCTAAGAGGGGATTGAAGGAAAAGGAATCCTCAGACCACCATCTGCTAACCTATAAGAAGGACCCTATAAGTAGTTAAATAACACCCCATGAATTATAATATTAATAGATAAATTAAGGTTTAAATATAAGAAATAGTTTTAAGATAAATTGATAATCAGCAGTATTATAGGATTAAGTTTCACTTCTCAATATGTTTGTAAATGTCTCTGGAATGAAGAAATGCTGATGGCTAGCATGTCTCAAGAGATAGCATGTCTCAAGAGATAGCATGTCTCAAGAGATCACATGCCTCGGGCCACGCGACTGTCCAGAAATGTGTCACCAGACCTGTATTGAAACTGGCCAATGAACTATGTTATGTTTTGAAATGTTAACCAATGAAATAAAGAGACAACGCCTTGACATAAGTATAAATATATGTCAAGAAAACGTTGAAAGGCAGAGAGAAAATTGCCAGACAAAAATACATGCCTCGTGTGTCTTCTTTGAAGGATTTTTTTTCTCTCTCCCTGCGCAGAAGGAGAGTTAACTCAAGGTGTGCCTAAGACAGGGTCTTAGGGGTTAAAGGACGGACAATTGGAGACGATTATTCTCTTCAGAAACCCTTGTCCCTAAAGTTTTGTTTTAACTCTTTTGCTCTTTCAACAAATTCTGATTCCTCCGAACATATTCTCTTTAACCTTAAATATTGGCTATAAGGTATACCGCGTTTCAATGGAAGTGGATGGTGACTTTTCCAGTTTAAAAGACTATTTGTAGCTGTCTCCTTTTTATAGATCGTTGTGGATAAGCTCGTTTCACCCTCCTTTTCATTACTCGTTTTCGAGATCGCAATGTCCAAAAAATTCAATTTCTGTGATTGAATATCACTAGTAAATTTAAGGTTATAGGGATTTTGATTCAGAACATTCTTAAAGTCAATAAATTCATCTTTTGTGCCTCCCCATATCACCATTATATCATCTATGTAGCATTTCCATAGAATTATGTTGGATAGGAAGGGATTATTTCTTGAATCATATACAAATTCTTCCTCCCATGTTCCTAAGTATAAATTTGCATATGTCGGAGCACAGGGACTTCCCATCGCTGTACCTTGTGACTGTATATACCACTTATTTTTCAACAAAAAGTAGTTGTGAGTCAACATAAACCTCAATAATTTGGTAATGAAGTCAATTTGTTTCAAGGGAAACATACTATGTTTCATCAAATAAGTTCTTACATTTTACAAACCTTCATTATAAGGGTCTCTTAATTTGATGGGACTTGTAATATAAGCAATTTGTGGTGCGGACATCAGTTTCATTCTCAAGAAAGCAGCTAATTCCTTCAAATGAAAACTAATTCTAATGACTCTTTTGATAAAATATTAGACAAATTATTTCCAAATCAAGTCTAATCTTATTGAGTGCATTTGATAAACAATTTGAGTAATGTTTTTGAATTGGAAGGTGTGAATGCTGGTGCACCTGATACAACAATTGAATTGGCTAAACTACCTCGAATCATCATTTATTAGCAGTTTAGCGTACCGCCTCTACTTTACACTGTATTAATTGCCAAATCACCTCTATGATTAATCATTCATCGAATAAATTGGTATCTGAGGTAGCCAGGTATCATAAATTAGCGACTGAATTACTATAGGCAGATCACTATTTTGTCATTGGAACTAATTACTATTGAGTGGTGCTAATAATTTTTAAAGGATATTAATAAAGAATTGCTTTTATTATTAATAATTAGGGAATTTGTCCTCTTTTTTGAGGTAACTGTGTAGATTACGGTGTCGTCTGCATATATATGTACAGTTGAGGCTTTGCAGACGTTGGGTAGATCATTTATGAATATTGTGAATAGCAGGGGGCCTAGTATTGAGCCTTGGGGTACACCGCAAGTGACTGGGAGGGGGAGGGAGGAGCTGCCAGAAACTGACACATATTGTGATCGGTCGGATACATATGATTGAAACCAGGTTAGCGTGCGATCACCAATGCCAGAGTTTTTAAGTTTTTTTAATAAGATGCCATGGTCTACTGTGTCAAAGGCCTTGGCAAAATCAAGGAAGATGGCTCCAGTTAGGTTTCCTTGTTCCATCCCAGCTTGGATATCATTGCAGACTTTTAAAAGGGCGGTTGTAGTTGAGTGATTTGGACAAAAGCCGGATTGATCCGAGGTTAAGTAGTTCCAATATTGATAATAATCACGTAATTGTGTGTAGACTCATTTTTCAAAATTTTTTGACATTACAGGGAGCAACGATATCGGACGGTAGTTGGATACCAAAGTACTGTCTCCATTTTAATAGATAGGTACCACTCTCGCAGTCTTCCAGAGTTTGGGTATGTATCCAGTCACCAGTGATTCATTGATTAGGATTGCGACAGGATTTGCAATTGCCAGTGCACTGATTTTCAGCAGCCTTGCTGGTATTTGATCAGGTCCAGACTGGTATTTCATTTTTTGGTTACGGAGAAGTTTAGTAACGACACTGACAGGCACTGGTCTAAAACTGAATTCCTGTCTGATACAGGGACTTTGCACAGTTGGAGGGGCCTGACCTGCATGAGGCCTTTCTGATTGCATGTCATATCCTAACTTGACAATCAAAGTGGTGGCGCATCCAACAAAATAATCATTAAAGGCATTTGCTACATCTAGGGGGTATTGCAGGGTTTGGTTGTTTACTTTGACAGCAGCCGGCTGGGAGTGGACTGGGGGTTGTATGTTACTTATGGTTCTCCAAAAGTTTCTAGGGTTTGAGATGTTATTGTATAGATTTTCATTGAAGTAATGGGCTTTAGCCATTTTTGTTTGTTTTGTGCATTCATTCCGGCATTTTTGTATTCGTAGTGATCGTTCATGGAACCAGTACTCTTGAAATTTGACCACAGTGAATCTCTAAGCTCAGTCGTGTATTTAGGTTTTGTGCTGCCCTAGGCCTGACTAAACTCGTGCACCCCCTAATTTAAATTTGAGGCACCCCTTCCTGTCAAGGGCACACCTCTTCCTGGTTAATCCCCACCCTTCCTCTTTAAGCTCCACCTTTTCCTCTTAGAGCTCCGCCTTTTCCTCTCTTTATATTAAATGTGGATACCAAGTGCCTACTTGTATATTTTGTATACCATTTCAAATGTATCTATTGAGATAAATAAAATTATGAAATGTTTAAATTCAAGCATTTTTACAAAGAACAGCCACGCATGTCAAGTATACTGGATCACAGCGGCTCTAATTGGTTGAACAATAAAATCCACAGAAACGTCCACTGCATATGAGCGTATCACAGAGCTGCACAGCAATAAAACCCACAGAAATGGGCACTGTGTATGAGCATATCAGAACTACACAGCAATAAACCTCACAGTAATGTGCAGTGTGTATGAGCGTATCCCAGAGCTCCAGGGCAATAAAACTCACAGTAATATGCAGTGTGTATCACAGAATCCACAGCAATAAACCTCCCAGCAATGCAATGTGCAGTGTGTATGAGTGTATCAGAATCCACAGCAATAAAACTCCCAGCAATGCAATGTGCGGTGTGTGTGTCAGCATATCAGAATTCACAGCAATAAACCTCACAGCAATGCAATGTGTGATGTGTGTCAGCGAATCAGAATCCACAGCAATAAAACTCCCAGCAATGCAATGTGCGGTGTGTATGAGTGCATCAGAATCCACTGCAATAAAACTCCCAGCAAACCGAGTGAACTTGAGCACACAACAATTATTTATTATATATTTACCGGCCTCTGTCCGCGGTAGGGCTGTGTGCAGAGTCAGCAGGGACTGTGTACGGACTCAGCAGGAGGTCCCTCCAGGCCACGTTAGGATCGCGGCTGTGCCTGTGCGTGGAGCCATCTTGTCAGCAGTGGGGTGCCACTGCCAGAGGATGCACCGTGGCTTTGATTCCCTTCCCGGTGGGTGTTAATGAAAGGGCGGGCAGCTGCGTGCGTGTCACGTGGTTCAGCCAATCAGGTGGTTCCGAGACTCAGTACCACCTGACTGGCCGGACCGCGTGACCTGCACGCACGCAGCCTCACCAGGAGCCAGGCAGTTCAATGACAAATTTCTATCACTGCAGTGCTGGTTAAGGAAAGGTCCACTTTAAACAGCAGTAAGCAGACAGGGCTTCATATTCTGCTGATACCCCCCTTTACCTGCCGTTTACTGTCATCTTCTCTCTCTGCACACAAATCACATCCCCCTCCCCTCTCCTAGAGCTGCTGCGGGGAGGGGAGGAGCTATGGAGGGAGGAGAGGGGGATTTTTATTTTATTCGATTTTATTCTGTATGCAAACGCCCTGCTCCGCTGCTCATTGTTTGAGAACACGGCTCAAAGCTGACACACACTGACAGTTGCACCTCATAGTACCCCCTAATGACACACCGATAATCACTGGGACCTGGGACTGCCCGCCCCCACCACTCCCCTAAGTACACCACTGCTCTGTGATATGCTCACACATAAGTTTGGCGAACTGCCAGCAAGTACAGTGCTGTTTGAAGGCAGTGCAAATCCCCATAGAGAAGTAATGGTTAATCTATTCAGAGAACACCAAACAGCAGAGAAATGGCAGTGAAATGCCCTGATGTTCAGTGGTTTCAATCAGCAGGTTTATTCAGGCGAACCCCATAGGTTTCAATGTTAAAAATATTCCCGTTTTTATGCAATATCTAATAAACCATTTATTATTTTAATCTGCAGTAAAAAGTCTTTTTAGTACCTTTTAGTAATTTTTCAGATATTTTTTTAGCAAAATTTCCCCCCTTTTTTTTAATAGCGGTTTTTCTTTTTTCTGTAACAGAACTTTTTATTATCAGTCATAGGATCTTATATGTAAATTCCAAACATTTTCGTTCAGTAGTTCTTTTGAAAACAGCAGGCCACGGGTTTACGGTGGCAGCATTCAGCGGCCGACTCCATGCAATTTGGGGACCCTGCGGTGAATGGTGAATTCACTGCAGGGTGGGGAAATTCTATTCCCCGAAGTGCAGGGAACTACAGAACACCAAAATGTTGGCGTCATTTCAGTGCTCTGTGAGTAACCCATTAAGGCTAGGGTCAGAGTGGGGCAGTCGGAACGCGCGTGCAGGCGCACTAAATCACGGCGGCAGTAGCAGCACATAACGGCCAATGACGGCCAATATACGCAGTACGTGCGTACAAAAGTGCGCCGACACCACGCAACCGGCAAATGAACGCATTTTTCTCAGAACGTGAAACCGCTGCTACAGACGTACAGAGTGCGCTGCGGCCGCATGGCAGCGTGTGTGCGTGATTAGGAGACGTCAGACGCTGCTAGTGTGCGGCCTACATAACGTTCAAACAGCCGGATTTCCCTAGAATTGCGTTGGTGAGTACCTGCGACTGTGCGACTGTGGTCGTCTGACCACTTAAGCGTATTCCGTGAAAAAATGCGTGCGCACGCATCGACGTACATT
Organism: Leptobrachium leishanense; assembly: GCA_009667805.1. NCBI lineage: Eukaryota > Metazoa > Chordata > Amphibia > Anura > Megophryidae > Leptobrachium > Leptobrachium leishanense. The sequence goes on along the minus strand of CM019065.1, from coordinate 115,332,375 downwards.
TTGACGGTGGCCGCAGAAAATGCGCTCATCTGTCCCTAGCCTTAGTGGTGAGGTTTTTTGCAGCACCCTGGAAAGTGAAAGCCTAGGCCTTGCCTTCCCAGGACATACTTGAAAATTAGTGAAATCTCAATGTATCCTTCCTGGTAAAATACTTTGCAAAAGTAAAAAAAAAATATTTTATTTTTTTAGGGGTGGGGCCACCCGGTGCGGGCCGCCGCCCCCTGGAAAGTGCCGCCCTAGGCCTTGTCGGCCTAGACCAAAATACATCACTGTCTAAGCTGGTACATTAGTGTAAGATCAGCTGTAACCCAGGGGAGATGGGTCCCTTTTACTCGCACTTTAAGCAGCGGAGCATGGGAATTCCAGACTTGCAGGAGCTCAGACTGAAAGTATTCAATTGCACAGTCTAGGTCTGGGATTAGGTTTAGTCTGTACCAGGGGAGCTGTTTGAGATCACTTAGGAAGGATTCAAGAATAAATTTCATGAAAGACCTGGTGGTTATTACCTTTGGGAGAGATTTCATGGCCTTTATTTTGAGCACGCAGTACACTAGACAATGGTCACTAAAGCTATTAGCGAGAGCGCCTGCCTCCTGTATTCTATCAGGAGATGAGGAGAGATCCAGTCCAGCAAGGTATGGTTTCGGCTTTTCATATTAATGCGAGTGGGGGAGGAGATTAATTGAGTTAGCTGCAAAGTTTTAAACAGTGAGCAGTGTTTATTGTTTTTAGGATTTAGCCAATCTGTATTAAAATCGCCGAGGACCAGCAGTTCACTTTTTTGGTTTTGGGCAAGTAGGTTATTAAGGATTTGAGTTATGTCAGAGAGGGAGTGCACTGGAGAGCTCGGTGGGCGATAGAATCCAGCAACAATGATTGATTTACTGAATGGGATCTCAATTATACCAGAGAGGAAATCAAAGGTGACAGGGGAGTTGTAAGAGGGGGAAGTCTGTAAGGGGGTAAACTTTATGGACTCCTCAACATAAATAACAATTCCCCCTCCTCTCTTTGCTCTGTCCTTTCTATAACATGAATACCCCTGTATTGATATGGCAGAGTCTGGTACTTTTGGGGTTAATCATGACTCTGTGAGCACAATGATTTTGGGTTTGTAATAGCAACACCAAGCCTGAAGGTTCATCCAATTTAGGGAGTAAACTGCGGATGTTACAGTGTTACAGTGCACAAATGATACAGTATATGATTGTATCAAAGTAATGTGCGCTGTGTATGAGCATATCACAGAGCTCCACATATATACTAGATATGTACAGCCACACTCTACATGTACCCTGTGTATTTATATATAGAATGAGGCTGTGTATATATGTATCCTGTGTATTACTGCATATACAGTCAGGTCCAGAAATATTTGGACATCAACACAATTCTAACATCTTTGGCTCTATACACCACCACAATGGAGTTGGAATGAAACAAACACAATGTGCTTTAACTGCAGACTGTCAGCTTTAATTTGAGGGTATGTACATCCAACTCAGGTGAACGGTGTAGGACTTACAGCAGTTCTGTACATACCCTCAAATTAAAGCTAACAGTCTGCAGTTAAAGCACATTGTGTTTTGTTTCATTCAAACTCCATTGTGGTGGTGTACAGAGCCAAAGATGTTAGAATTGTGTCAATGTCCCAATATTTCTGGACCTGACTGTATACAGCCTCATTCTCTATATAAATACACAGAACCCAGATACATGCACACCCAGACAGACCCCAGTTACTTGTATACCCAGTCAGACCCCAGATACATGCATACCCAGACAGGCCCCCAGATATGGTACTCTGTCCGGTCGTCTGGCCTGGTCCTGGGGATGCTGGTGCCGTGGTCGGTTGGAAGGAGCCAGGAGGGAAGAGCACAAGCTGCTCCTCTGTGAGTCTGCTCATTTGGAGGGCCAGCGCAGTGACTGCCGACCGCATCCACACACATGCAGCTTGGTGTGGGAGAGCGGCTGCCAGAGACAGATTAAGACGCATTTGGGCAGACCGGATCTCATTCTGCAGCAGAGCGGCTCTGCTCTGCTGCAGAATGTGATCCGGCCTGCCCCACATGCCTTAATCTGTCTCTTGCTGCTCTCCCACTCCTGGCTGGCTGCATGTGTCTGTGGACAGAGTCGGCGGTCAATACGCCGGCCACCAAGAGATGCTGGCGTGGTGGTGCTGATAAAAAAAATTGTGCAGCGGCAAAAATATGCCGCAGAAAAAAAATTGCCGCTTGGAGCAGTTGCTCCAAACCACTCCATTGTCGGACCAGCCTTGTACACACTATATAGATGTTATCAATGATGACAGCTCTGAGATAAGGTTTCCGATTCGTACTTTATAAGGTGCACTTACTCTTCAACTAACAATCAACATTGAGCGCATACTCATGACGAGTCCTCCGCACTGATTCTGAACGCACTTATAATAATAAAGGTATTTATCTGCTGTCTTAAATCACAATCAAAAATGAACTTTTCCTTTCATATCGCAGTTATCTATTGTCCTATGATATAACTTTTTAACTTCAAAAGAGAGTATATGAAGCTCATTCCAGTCAAATCACACTAGCAGAACTATGCACTATTTTCTGCAGGCTAATATGAAGTTACCAATCCTCCGTAGAGTATGAACAAAAATTAGGTCATTTAAATATTGAAAGAATTACTAAAGGAACATTTCCTACTTCTGTTGCTTTTGATGTCTGATTCTGTTTTCTTTGCATAATTCACATTTACTTGCATGAGTGCACACTGCTCATTGTAATATGTGACTCTATCACCTCAATCATTTTCCCTGAAACTTTTAAAACACCACATTGATTTGACAAAATAAAGTGTGGCTGCTAAATAGCTTTCAATCTACGAGTGTATTAATTGTTGATGTGCAAAGAGCACGCTTGAGTTTAGTGCAGATAAAAAGCAGAAAAATTGTCAGGTTTAGACCTTGGAGCTCCCTGTGGCTTTCCTTGTGACCCTAGGCAAGACACTGGCTTCTAGTACTTCATGTGCAGTCATCTGGAAGTTGAGCAATTAGCCAGTTTGCCGTCTATAATTTCTGTTTACCCAACTGTAAATTGATTAATTACCATTATTTGGTCTGTTTGATTGGCCAGAGATCCTAATTACATAAGTGCTTTAGACATGCCAGAAAAAGAATAAAAATTCATCACATAACCTTTCATTTCTGTCTTCAGATGTTTGGTGTCCTTTATTAAAATCACTCTAATCTTTATTTGCAATTATTTTCCTTTCATTTATCATAATACATTTTAACTTTTTGGGCACTATTACATTGTTGACGCAAACGTTAACACTCACTTGCGTGAGCATTAACGTTTGCTGCGGTGTTTGCCACATATTACAATCCAAACGCAAATGGTTAAAAAACCCGTTTGCGTTTGGTACCTTGCGCTTTTCAGCGCGAGGTTACTGTACTTTGCGATCCCTATGTTTAACATGGGGTGCGCAAAGTGTTAATCAGTGCTGGTATTACAAAGTCCCAGCGCTGATTAACGCCTGGCTCTGGTCCACGAAAAGTTAACCAGAGCCATGACTTGGTGGTAACGGTTTCCGCTTCTGCAGAATCCGTTAACACCAGCTTTAAAAATAAAAAAAACAGAACAGATACTCACCCATTATGCTTTGGGGGTGTTTTGCTGCTAAGGGGACAGGACAATTTCACTGCATCAAAGAGACGATGGACAGAGCCATGTTCCGTCAAATCTTGGATGAGAACCTCCTTCCCCCAGCCAGGGCATTGAAAATGGGTCATGGTCATGGACGGGTATTCCAGCAAGACAATGACACAATAACACACAGCCAAGGCAACAAAGGAGTGGCTCAAGAAGAAGTACATTAAAGGTTCTGAAGTGGCCTAGCCAGTCTCCAGACCTTAGTCACATACAATATCTGTGGAGGGAGCTGAAGGTTCAAGTTGCCAAACGTCAGCCTCGTAACATTAATGACTTGGAGAGGATCTGCAAAGAAGAGTGGGACAAAATCCCTACTGAGATGTGTGCAAATCTGGCGACCAACTACAAGAAACGTCTGACCTCTGTGATTGCCAACAAAGGTTTTGCCACCAAATTTTAAGTCATGTTTTGCAAGGGGGTTAAAATACTTATAAATTGATTTACATTTTAATGAGTGAAATAACTATTTTGAAATGGGTTTTTATGAATTTTTTTGTTGTTATTCTGTCTCTCGCTGTTAGAATAAACCTACCATTAAAAGTACAGACTGATCATTTCTTTGTCATTGGGCAAACCTACAAAATCAACAGGGGATCAAATAATTTCTCCCTCACTGTGTGTATATATATATATATATATCACCGGAAAGATGGAAGCACCCTGGGTCTTAGATACTTAGATAAATGAAAAAAGTTTATTTGAACATCTTATGAAAAGGGACCGACAATATTTGAAAAGTGAAACTCTGTTTGCAAAGAAACTATAGAACGAAAATGTCTGAAATTTACACATAAGATCCAATGAATGATAATAAAAAGGACTGTTACAGAAAAAATAAAAAACAATTTAAAAGAAAAACAGAAAAAAGATTTTTGCAAAAAAATCCTGAAAAATGCCTGAAAGATCCTAAAAAAATCAAAAAATAAAGAGACATTTTACTGCAGAATATTATAATAAACGGTTTATTAGATATTGGATTAAAACAGGAATATATTTAACATTGAAACCTATGGAATTCTCCTGAATAAAGCTGTTGAATGAAAATGTGACCGGAGCAGGCCAGAAATTAGCCGCCATCTTGTTCCCTAGCAGCCATCTTAAGTGGGACCATGGTTCACGGGAAGTGTAAATAGCAAATATTAACTGACTTAGAAGAGTTTGCATAGATTTCAGACATTCCAGAGTCTTTCCAGCAGAGCAATTAAATAGAGAACCTGACCAAAATAAACATAAGATGCCAAAAAGCTGATTTAGATACACCAAGGCCAGAGGAGTCACAGACGAGAACAAGGGCCCTCATTAGACCAGCTGCACTCTTATCAGAATCTGAGGAGAACAGGCCTCTCGGGGGATGATAGTGACAGGATCTGGCTGAATGCTAAATTATCCAATTGTCATAATTGTATATAGGAACTGCCAATTGTGGAATGTCTTTGTGTCCGAGATGAGGGGATGGCACATTTGCCCTGGGGAGGGCAAATCGCCCATGGGAGGGTTATTGGGATGTACCGTGTTTGCTAATCGAAGTATAAGAATTGTAACCCAATGTTGGGAGCTCACTCAAACTTTGCGATTCAATCCTGTTTGAGGCTGACGTCAATAAAGAACGCTTTTCCTGCCATTGACTCGTGTCCGGCTCGTCATTGTCCGCACCATGCCGAACTTTCTCCCGACAGAACTGAGTGGATTCCGGTAACAAAACCACCGAATGGCAGGTCATTTTGGCAACCTTTCTCAGCTGTTTTGTGTTCTCTGAATAGACAAAGCATTGCTTCTCTATGGGGATTTCACTGTCCTCGAACAGGTAACGAACAGGCACCGTATGTGCAGGCAATTCACCAACATTTGGCGAACTGCCTGCTCTCTGAATAGCCGAATGGTCAGGAAAGGTAACCCTACGCTGAATTTCATTGTTCGGTTACCTTTCGGCCCCAATTCGGAATTCTTTGAACAACCCTGATATAGGAGGAACTGCATCCCAAAGCATTCCTGCTTGACTTGACCCCTATGGTTAATCAAACATTGCTTTGTCTCAAACACTGACAGGGCTATTCAGAGAGAGGTGAATACCAGGAGAATTGGCAGGAGAAGAGAACAATCTAGACCAAATAGACAATTTGCAAAGTGAGATAAATGGGAGAATTTTTCTGGTTTGGCTATTTTTACCTAGAATTTTCACTTCTCCAGTCATTCTCCAGAGTTTCTCCTATCTCTGAATAACCCTGTATGTATTTTCCAAACCTAAACAACATTCCTGATTTTATTCTTATGACAGGTAAAACCATTTGCTGTAGCAACTCGTACGTTATCTCTTCTTTACACAAGGTAGCAATTCCTTCTCCTTACACAGAATATTGTAAAAAAACAAAAATAAAAGAATGTCCCTTGTCTTTATCTGCACAAATTCTTGACTGTCTATAGAAGTATAGAAGTTGACAAAAATCAATATAGATTGAAGTTGACATCTTACATTAATCATCACCACCAAAGGAAGAAGCATGTACTTCTTGCTCTGCCATATAACTAATACAAAGTATAGTCACTGTTAGGATGCATGCTATGTCGGTCATTGCCTCCTTTGTTCGAAGCTTATTGTCTCAGGTGTGACTGTGTGGCTGCAAGATCACACAGCCAAGTTTTCGGCTTTGTAAGTGAGAATGCCACTAAGTTGTTAGTATGATCTACTATTAGCATTAACAGTAGTTCCATACACATTATCCGATGACTGTAAAGGCAAACATTAGTATTCTGTTCAATAAACCATTATGTTTGCTTTGTTTGATTGAGACACTAAATAATACATAAAATGTGGTTACCTCCAATACCGAGGTGTTATTTACATGCTATATCATAATCTGTATCCCATAGTATAATATATCACAAGGATATATACAGTCAGGTCCAGAAATAATGGGACATCAATTCTAACATCTTTGGCTCTATACACCACCACAATGGAGTTGGAATGAAACAAACATAATGTGCTTTAACTGCAGACTGTCAGCTTTAATTTGAGGGTATGTACATCCAACTCAGGTGAACAGTTTAGGACTTACAGCAGTTTGCAGATGTGCCTCCCACTTTTTAAGGGACCAAAGGTAATAGGACAGAATAATAATCATAAATCAAACTTTCCCTTCTTAATACTTGGTTGCAAATCCTTTGCAATCAATCACAGCCTGAAGTCTGGAACGCATAGACATCACCAGACGCTGGGTTTCATCCCTGGTGATGCTCTGCCAGGCCTCTACTGCAACTGTCTTCAGTTCCTGCTTGTTCTTGGGGCATTTTCCCTTCAGTTTTGTCTTCAGCAAGTGAAATGCATGCTCAATGGAATTCAGGTCAGGTGATTGACTTGGCCATTGCATATCATTCCACTTCTGTCCCTTCAAAAACTCTTTGGTTGCTTTTGCAGTATGCTTTGGGTCATTGTCCATCTGCACTGTGAAGCGCCATCCAATGAGTTCTGCAGCATTTGGCTGAATGTGAGCAGAAAATATTGCCCGAAACACTTCAGAATTCATCCTGCTGCTTTTGTCAGCAGTCACATCATCAATAAATACAAGAGGACCTGTTCCATTGGCAGCCATACATGCCCACACCATGACACTACCACCACCACCATGCTTCACTGATGAGGTGGTATGCTTAGGATCATGAGCAGTTCCTTTCCTTCTCCATACTCTTCTCATCATTCTGGTACAAGTTGAACTTGGTCTCATCTGTCCATAGGATCTTGTTCCAGAACTGTGAAGGCTTTTCTAGGTGTTGTTTGGCAAACTCTAATCTGGCCATCCTGTTTTTGAGGCTCACCAATGGTTTACATCTTGTGGTGAACCCTCTGTATTCACTCTGGTGAAGTCTTCTCTTGATTGTTGACTTTGACACACATACACCTACCTCCTGGAGAGTGTTCTTGAGCTGGCCAACTGTTGTGAAGGGTGTTTTCTTCACCAGTGAAACAATTCTTCGGTCATCCACCACAGTTGTTTTCCGTGGTCTCCCGGGTCTTTTGGTGTTGCTGAGCTCACCGGTGCGTCCCTTCTTTTTGAGAATGTTTCAAACAGTTGTTTTGGCCACCCTAATGTTCTTGCTATCTCTCTGATGGGTTTGTTTTGTTTCTTCAGCCTAATGATAGCTTGCTTCACTGATAGCGACAGCTCTTTGGATCTCATCTTGAGAGTTGACAGCAACAGATTCCAAATGCCAATAGCACACTTGAAATGAACTCTGGGCCTTTTATTTGCACATTGTAATTGGGGTAATGAGGGAATATCACACACCTGGCCATGGAACAGCTGAGAAGCCAATTGTCCCATTACCTTTGGTCCCTTAACAAGTGGGAGGCACATCCGCAAACTGCTGTAAGCCCTACACCGTTCACCTGAGTTGGATGTACATACCCTCAAATTAAAGCAGATAGTCTGTAGTTAAAGTACATTTTGTTTGTTTCATTCCAACTCCATTGTGGTGGTGTATAGAGCCAAAGATGTTAGCATTGTGTCGATGTCCCAATATTTCTGGACCTGACTGTACATATAAGAAGCAAGACAAAATACAATATATATTGATGTAGTAAGTTGCATACAATATATTGAAGCCAAATTACATGTAATAGATCCACTCACAAATAGGGATGAGCTGTTTGGTTCATCTGTTCAGAGTTCGCATCGAACATCGGCCGTTCGGCTGTTCGCCGAACTCAGAACATTTCTGCGTGTTCAGTTCGAGTTCGCCCACAATTCACCACAATGGACCACAATGCCCTTTTCCACTGGTTTGAAGCTTGTAATTGGCTACAGCCTTGCGCCTGACCATAGGTCAGGTGCAAGACAGGTGCAAGACTATGCCAATCACGGCTCAGAGTCCTGATTGGGCTCACAGAGCTAAGTCCCGCAGCACACTATATAAGGCTTCACACAGCCCCAGCATGTGTTTTTGGAGAGGAGATTGTTCTGTTAGTGTGTCTTCTCAGTGCCAGCAGCTATTGGGGGGGTCTCACGTCTACAAGATATCTGGGAATTGTTATATTCTGTGTGTTCTCACTGCCAGCAGCTATTGTGCAGGTCTCACTTCTACAAGATATCTGGGAATTGTTGTAATCTGTGTGTTCTCACTGCCAGCAGCTATTGGGGGGGGGGTCTCACTTCTACAAGATATCTGGGAATTGTTGTAATCTGTGTGTTCTCACTGCCAGCAGCTATTGGGGGGTCTCACTTCTACAAGATATCTGGGAATTGTTGTAATCTGTGTGTTCTCACTGCCAGCAGCTATTGGGGGGTCTCACTTCTACAAGATATCTGGGAATAGTTGTAATCTGTGTGTTCTCACTGCCAGAAGCTATTGGGGGGGGGGGTCTCACTTCTAGCAGACATCTGGGAATTGTTGTAATCTGTGTGTTCTCACTGCCAGCAGCTACTGGTGGGTCTCACTTCTACAAGATATCTGGGAATTGTTGTAATCTGTGTGTTTTCACTACCAGCAGCTACTGGTGGGTCTCACTTCTACAAGATATCTGGGAATTGCTGTAATCTGTGTGTTCTCACTGCCAGCAGCTACTGGTGGGTCTCACTTCTACAAGATATCTGGGAATTGTTGTAATCTGTGTGTTCTCACTGCCAGCAGCTATTGGGGGGTCTCACTTCTAGCAGATATCTAGGAATTGTAATCTGTTTCTTGTCACTAGCACCCATCAGGGGGTCTCACTGATTTATAGTAGGTTCCTGGGAATTGTAATTTGTGTCTTGTCACTGCCACCCATCAGGGGGTCTCACTGATTTATAGTAGGTTCCTGGGAATTGTAATTTGTGCCTTGTCACTGCCACCCATCAGGGGGTCTCACTGATTTATAGGAGGTTCCTGGGAATTGTAATTTGTGTCTTATCACTGCCACCCATCAGGGGGTCTCACAGACTTGTAGCAGATATCTGGGAATTATAACCTGTGTCTTGTCACTGCCACCCATCAGGGGGTCTCACTGATTTATAGGTGGTTTCTGGGAATTTTAATCTGTGTCTTGTCACTGGTTGCCAGCTTTCAGGGTGTCTCACTGAGTTATACCAGAGTTCTAGAAATATTTACTCTAGATAACACAGTTAAATCAGTGTTCTGCATATCTCCAATTTTTATAACAGAGTTGAACCAGAGTTCTGTATATCTTTAATCTATATATCACTCACCATGTCAGAAAGACAAAAAAGGACAGGCAGACGCTCCCAGACACAGATAAGAGGGCAAGCAGCCTCTGTGTCGGGAGGCTGTGCCTCTGGTCGTCGTGTACATGGTGCATCCTCTGCAGGGGCACGCTTGTCCTCTCTAACTGGTGCTGGCTGTCTTAAGTAGCAGCAACATACAGAGGATTTGCAGGATTGGCTAACCAGGCCATCCTCATCGTCTGAGTCCTCTGCCAGCCAGGCTTGTAGTGGTTTACAGTACACCTCAGCTGCCAAAACATCTATTTCAGCCTCCATGTCCACAGTTACTCCTGCCGAAGCCTCACTATCACACATGGAGGAGTCAGCTGAATTGTTTGACTACAATGACAGTGACATGCTGCTTGAGGATGCGCAGCAACTACTGCGCTCTGATTCAAACTCTGAGGTTGAGGAAGGGGGTATAATCAACCTAGAGGAAGGGGGGTGCCAGTGACACACAAATAACTGGCACTCATGTTGCCCCAGCAGCTGCAGCATACTGCCAAGTTGGCTCCAGTGACGAGGAGATAGGGGGTGATGATGATGATGAGGTCACTGACTCCACCTGGGTGCCTGATCGAACAGAGGAGTCAAGGGAGGAGGAAAAGGAGGAGGCACAACAAAAACGAGGCAGAACGACCTCTATGACCAACCGTAGCCAGTCCAAGGCATCAGAAGTCACCGCTGCTCAGGTGCAGAGCACTGATGTCTCAAAGCACATGTACAGGAAGTCTGCTGTCTGGGAGTTCTTTAAGAAATGTGCAGCAGACCACACCGTTGCTATTTGTAATCTATGTCAGATGAGGATCAAGCACGGGAAAGACATCCCACGCTTGGGTACCACGTGCTTGATGCAACATATGACCACCTGCACGCATCCCGTTGGCACGACACTTTGCATAGGTCCTCCTCCTCCTCATCTGTCTCTACCCCCACTATATGTCCTGCCATGTCATTGCCTACAACCTCCACTGACAGGGATGATGCTACAGTAATGGGGGTACCAGGTCCTTCCTCAGAATGTGACAGCATCCCATCATCTGAAGATTTACGCAGTCAGATTACGTTGCCCCAGCTGCAGCAGCGAAAGAAAAAATATAGTCCCAACCATCCCCAAGCACAGCGTCTAAATGCCAGCTTAGCAAAATTACTCGCATTACAGCTGCTGCCTTTCCAGCTGGTGGACCCTGCTTCCTTCCGTGAATTTTCTAAATGTGCTGTACCACAGTGGCAGGTTCCAAAACACCTTTTCTTTTCATGGAAGGCCATTCCAGCGCTATACCAGCACGTGGAAGACAATGTTATCGAGTCATTGAGAAAGGCAGTCAGCAGCAAGGTACACATGACTTTAGACACGTTGTCCAGCAAGCATGGACAGGGCCGTTACATTTCCTTCACGGCACACTGGGTAACTCTGCTTGCAGCTGGGAGGGATCCAGGACGGGGCTCTGTGCTGGAGCTTGTTCAACCACCATGCTTCCAGAAAGCTGCTTGTATGAGGTCTGTCTGGTCCACCACCTCTTCCTCCTCCTCCTTCTCTGTCTCAGGCGAAGTGGCAGTTAAACCGACACGTGGCAGGGGCTACGCAATGGCTCAGGCAAAAGATGCCATACTGTGCTTGAACTGGTTTGTTTAGGGGACAGGAGCCACACCGGGCCAGAAATTCTATCAGCTCTGCAGGGTCAGGTGCAGAGATGGTTAACACACGCCAGCTTCAGCTGGGAATGGTCATCTGTGATAATGGCAGCAGCCTTCTCTTCGCCCTACGCCAGGGTAAGTTGACGCATGTACCATGCCTAGCACACCTCCTAAATCTGGTGGTACAGCGTTTCCTAACCAGGTACCCAGGGCTGGCACAGCTTCTCAGCCAGGCCAGAAATGGTTGAAGGTGGGGATTCCTCAAGGGAGGGTTTTGTGTGCCCAGAAACCCCAGGACTAGTACGTGGCTGGGAGGAGGAAGTGCACGATGGGGTCATCCTCATTGACCAGGAAGACTCGGAAGCTAATGCCACCTCCAACCTACGCTGCATGGGCTCCCTTATCCTGCAAAGCCTGCTAAAGGACCCCAGGATTCGTGCTATCAAGGAGAGGGATCATTACTGGTTGGCAAGCCTTCTTGATCCACGATACAAGGGTAAAGTTGCAGAGTTCATCCTGCCCGCACAGAGGGAGGACCGGATGAAACAACTTGAGTACGCTCTACAGCGACACTTGTGTAACACCTTTCCAGGCACTGGTAGGTTACCTAGTGATGACATAGGTGCTTCTGAGGCTGCGGATGATCAGAGGAAGAGCGGTGAAGGCCAGGGCCGCTTGACTGATGCCTTTTTAATTTTTTTTAGTCCACGACGCCCAGGGACGTCAAATGGAGGCACCCATTGCCAGCGTCTTCACCATATGGTGCAGGACTACCTAGGGGCAAGGGCAGACCTGTATACCTTTACAGCAGATGATCCACTGGCTTACTGGGTGTTGAGATTGGATCACTGGCCAGAACGTAGCCAATATGCTATGCAGCTACTAGGTTGCCCTTCATCCAGCGTGCTTTCTGAAAGGACGTTCAGTGCCACTGGAGGTTTTGTCACAGACAAAAGAGTGCGTCTGTCCACCGACTCTGTAGACCGGCTGACATTTATAAAAATGAATCAGTCCTGGATCAGCAGCTATCAATCCCCTGATGTTGACGTAACTGAATAGATCGGGGATCTCTTCTGCATTCCGAAAACCTTAATTTATAAATATTTGGGTGCACTTACGCCTGTACCAGATTCATATCATTTTAATATTGGACCGCAGGGTCCAACCCTGCACTCTTCCACTATACCACACAAGGGATACTTACAGTGTGAAGGCACTTGCTGCCACCAAAGGCACATTATTTGGGTGGTTGGGGGGTTTTCTGTGGAGGCGCTGATTTATAGATATAAGTTTTGGGTTTTGCAGCCTACGAGGTGTTGCACATAATCTCAAAAAAATGTGCAAATGTAATAGAGAAAACAGTAGATAGTCCTGGTGGCGCAGTGGTGTACTATAAATCGTATAAACCCTAGCCTGATATTAGGCCCTACAGGTGCTCGTACTAGAGTCTAAGATCTAAAAATGTCGCCAGGAACCTTCAGGTCCCGAGAGACGTACAATTAAAAATGAGAAGTGCAAATTACAATTGATACATAAATGCAGTAGCAAATCCGAGAGACATGCAAGGATTATGTATAACAATAAAGTGCAAGTGCTTATGAAACCATTCGTAAGTAAAGTGCATACACAGGTGGTGCACTAAAAGCGCAAATCGCTGATAGTTCTTTGGAGGGTTGTACAGTCAATAAGTCCTAAGCCACAGTAAAGTGCACGTGCAAAAGTGCAAATAACATGAAAAAGAACCGGAAAATTTTGTGGCCACTAGTGGTTGCACAGCGTATGAGCCGTGTTGTAGAGATAAACGGTCCACTGCCACAGCTCCTCTCCTCAATGGGTGGTTTATATAAGGGGAGAGAGAAGAAAAAAAATAATAATAGTGCAGACTGCTTCAGGTATTTATGGTGAGGATAGAACAAGAATTTCACTCATGGATTACAGAGCCTAGTGTGTCCCTGGCTCTGGGTTGAAGCGCCTCACACCAGATATAGGGTGACATATCCCTTCTTTGTCCTACGGTTGGCCTCAGATGAAATACAAGCAGATAGACAGTGCTCCCATAGCATAACACATTCGGTAAAAGTGGCAGCAAGTTAAAAAGCTGATCAATCTCACTCACCAATGGTGGAGCCTCGGTTTTCTCAGGCTCGGCTTGTAAGCATATGGTACCATTTAAATCGGTGTGTACCTCACCTCTCTCGCCTGGAACGTCTGTTTCTTTCCTTCTTTTATGCTGGTACTCCACCTCCAGAAAAATTTAGGGAGGAAAGAGGGGGGAAAGACCAGGGTAATAAACTAGACGTGGCTCTTGTGGAGCAGCTTCCACAGTCTAGATGGTCTTAAATGAATAGAAAATCAAAATAAAATTAAAAAGCTGAGACCCAAGAATAAAAACTTCAAAGGGTTTATTAGCATTACATAAAATAAGTCGGGGGGGGGGGGAATTACACTGAACGCGTTTCGGCACTTAACCTGTGCCTTCCTCTAGCAGTGTGGTGTATGGGGGTAAAAAAAAGGCCCAACCCTGCACTCTTCCACAATACCACAGAGGGGTTACTTACGGTGTGAAGGCACTTGCTGCCACCAAAGGCACAATATTTGGGTGCACTGCCACTGACGCCTATACCAGATTCATATCATTTTAATATTGGACCGCAGAGTCCAACCCTGCACTCTTCCATAATACCACAGAGGGGTTACGGTGTGTCGGCACTGTTGCCGACACTAAAGGCCCAATTTTAAAGCACCTATTGTTACTTTCATCCAAAGCCCGCATAAGTTTCACCATAATTTAGCCCAAAAATCTAGAGAACTAGAGAAACTGAGGGCCACGGAAGGGGCCACAGGGCCGGGAGGCCTGGGGCCAAAAGGAAGGCCAGAGCCTAGGTTACCGACCTAGTGGCTCACCCAGGTTACTACCCAGTGTCCCATACCCCAAAAAAAGTGCTTGAAAAAATGCTCTGCCCCAGCAGAGAAAAGTCAGAAAGCCCTAGTACGCAATAGGTAGGACCACTCGATCGCCCAGGTAAACACAAGTAAACATCTAAGTCCCATCAGGAAAAAACAAGGAGTCCACTGTAACTAAGAATCCACTCATGAGAAAAAAGGAAGAGGGGGAGTGAGTGAGGAACACTGTCGCAGGGGGGAAATCACAATGGAGGGGAGGCAGGTAGGGGTTGCAGGTAGGTAGGCCAGTAGGAATTAGACAGCGGGGCGAACTTCTTCAGCCAGAATCCATATGCGGAAGGGGGCACAAAGCCCCTCCAAGCAGGCACAGAGGGTATGAGGTGCGCAAATCGGGTAGGCCATGGATGATCCCGCCAGCTCCAATCCCGGCGCCTTGTAATAGGAGCCGAGCACCAGGAAAGCATCCGGCCGATGCTGGGAGCGGGGTACCACAACCCACATCCAGTATCAGGAGAGGGAAAAGCAAAGCACCACCAGGTACACAAGTGAGTCGAGGAGCCCGTTTCCGCTCTGCCAACTCGGTTAGCATCTTCCCCGGCACTCGGCCTCCCATCGACTGTCGGGTAGATATCGTCAGCCGCTCCTCCGGTAACACCACAGACCGCCACCTTTCCCTCACCGGTGGCACCGCGGTCACAGGGTCGGGTTGTGTCTCTTCGGACTGTCCACCCGGTGGGAAATCTCCAGGGTCGTCGGCAACAGGGGTGTCCAAGGCAGAGTGACCTACAAACTCCGTTCTCCAGAACTCCTGTAGCTCCTCAAGAAGAAGACGCAGGTCCCCTCTAGTGGCGGGCCTGTCGTCCTCAGACCGGGGATCAAACAGCATCCGGTGCCTCTCCTCTCAAAGTCAGCTTGGCCGCATGTAAAGGCCGACATGTCCGCCAGGGAGCCCATCGGGATATCAGGAGCTGGCCTAAGTCTTCTTACCCATCCGGGAATGAAACAAAGCGGAGCCGGACCCGAGAAGGAAGTAGGCCTCAAAGATGGCCGCCGGCTCACGACAGCGTGCACCGCTAATATGACATGGACGGAAAATAGTCCCAGTCATCGCATGTCTTTTGCCATTTAGCGAAACAAAGAATGTAGGTTAACGTCGGATGGGTGGTGTCCGGCAGGAGGTTGTTAGCACGAGCCTCTTTAGTGGGTGCCTCCTTCAACCCACCTAGCTGCTGACACATGATACGCATCATTGGCTGGAGGGAGACAGCTTGACAGATGACATGCTGCGCGTGAGTTGCGGCCCATTGAAGTCAACGGGGCGTACTAGTACGCCCCGCATCTTAAAGACCAACCGGCCACAGGGGCGGCGTGGTACACCCTGTGGCGGGAAAGGGTTAATACACAGAAAAGGAATGTGGACGGGGCGCTAGGAGAGGACTTGACCCCGGGCGCCTCCTGACCTTGCTATGCCTCTGGGGTGTTGTGTTTTAGCGGGTGAGGTTATGTATGGGTGTAGCCTCCTGTGGGTGAGGCAGAAGGGGGCCCCTTGATCTCCTATTGCCCAGGGGCCCCATTAATTGTCAGTCCACCCCTGTGTCCAAGTCCAAGCTCCTTCTAATTACCCCCTCTAAGTCTGCTCCAATTTCTGACTTTTCTATAAGTGTTGAGGATATCAGTATCCTTCCTTCAGCCCAAGTCCACTGCCTCATTGTGACTCTTGACTCCAGTCATTCCTTAAGCCCCTTCATCCAATCACTCTCCTCATCTTGCCGCAATCACCTTTGCAATATCGCCAAAATTCATCCATTTCTGACTGCTAACACCACCCAGCAACAGCAACTTATCCAATCTCCCGCCTGGACTACTGCAACAACCTCCTGACTGGCCTGGCTATCTCTAGCCTCTCCCCCTGCAGTCCAACCTGAACACATAAGCCCGGCCTATCCATCTCACCCGTCGCCTTGTCTCTTCCGCTCCTTTCTGTGAATCCCCATCCACAGCAGAATTAAACTCAAATTACTCACCCTGACCTACAAAACCCTCACTAACGCCGCTCCTCACTACCTGTCCTCTCTAATCACCAGATACACCCCAGCCTGTCCCCTAAGATCCAACAATGACCTGCTCCTGGCATCCTCCATCATTACCTCTTCACATGCCAGACTTCAGGACCTTTCTCGTAAGGCACCAACCCTGTGGAATGCTCTTCCTCGCAATATACTGTAAGACTGTCCCCAAATCTGGCTTCATTCAAACACTTCCTAAAGACCCTTCTGTTTAAGGAAGCCTATCTCCTAACTCCATAACAAGACATCCGACTGACCCAAAAACACTCCGCACCTCTCCCTGCACTAACATCACTCGTCACTTCAGTCCCCCCTCCTGTTTCTCACTCCCTCATCCATTTAGATTGTAAGCTCCTATGAGAATAGGGCCCTCATGTCCTCCTGTATCTGCTGGCAATAATACTGACTTGCCTCCTTTATGTATTGTTGAATCGTTCTGTCTTGCACCCATTGCACCTTTGCACAGCTCTATGGAATGTGTTGACGCTTAATAAATAATAATACACTCTTTATTTAGAAATCCACATCCCTGCATTCAATTAATGGACAGTTTACAATGGTTTCAGTGTCAATATAAAGTGCATCATTCAGTTAAAAAATCATATGGATTGTGGTTCTTTACACCTCTCACTGCTGGACCATTTCACCTCTGTGTGCTGGGCTAATTTTTACCGTTTTTGCTCATCATGTTTATACGCGTTTGAAATCACGTTTTATTATACAACCCAGACAAATTATATATCCTTTTTTTCGGCAGACTCGGCAAATTCATAATATATCATTATTATATGTATACGTCATGCCCTGCCAGAATGATATAACAAAAATGCAATAAAAATAGAATTTCCACTCATCTACAGCGTGTAAAATAATTTTTTTCATCTTTTATCATACGAGCCTTTGCAGTTATATGTTCTATGGGGTGCGCTTGTTAAAGAAAATTAGAACTGGGAAACCGTTACTTTATTTTTCGTAGAAATTACTGGATTTTAGCTAAAACCGAAAAAAAGCCTTTATTGCAGCATCATTGTTCAAATTATACTTGAAATGGGAACAATAGTGCTGCTTTAATTTAGAAAAAAACCACAAAAAAAACAACTTTTTATATTTTATTATTATTTTTAATTATTTTTTTTTACTTGTAACGTCGCAATATTTGGTATCATTGGACAGGCCATGCTCTATATATTGTACATAGTATAGCACCTATACATGTAGATATCTTTCAAAAAAGTATTTCATATGTGGCAAAAAGAAAATACAGTATATGAATTTTAGACAGTATATGATCACCGTAGTGCACCAAAGATAGAGTTGCTGAACACCGGAGACCTGTAAAAATTATGGAATTCTCCTATTCTCCTAATAGGTGTTAAAATAAAATAAATGTTAATAGGTGTTAAAAATAAAAATGCATTAAAATGTGTCTTAATTTATAAAATTCTTTAAAAAATAATACAAAGGTATGTTACAGAATAAAAAAATTAATTTTGAAAAAAATTTTTGGAGAAAAAATTGTCAAAAAATTACAAATGAAGTGTTCAAAAAAAAAAATAGTTACATAGTTACATAGGCTGAAAAAAGACATGAGTCCATCAGGTTCAGCCTTTCACACATCACCTACTGCTGTTGATCCAAAGGAAGGCAAAAAACCCAGTCTGAAGCACTTGCCAATATGCAACATACTGCGGAAAAAAATCCTTCTTGACCCCAGAATGGCAGTCAGATTTCTCCTTCGATCAAGAAGCTTTTACCCACATATTAAATATTATGACCCTTACAGGGTTATTCAAAGAGATCCGAATTGTGACCGAAAGGTAACCGAACAGTGAAATTCAGCGTACACACATATGGTGCCTGTTCAGTGCCTGTTCGAGGGCAGTGAAACCCCCATAGTGAAGCAATGCTTCGTCTATTCAGAGAACAAAAACCAGCAGTGAAAAGTTGCTGAATTTCCCTGCTGTTCGGTGGTTTCATGCAGCAGATTTATTCTGGCGAATCCCATAGGCTTCAATGTTAAAAATATCCCCATTTTAATTCAATATCTAATAAACACCAGTTGATTATAATATTCTGCAGTAAAAAGTCTCTTTATGTATAGATTGTTTAGGATCTCTTAGGCATTTTTTGGGGAATTTTTTTCTCTGTTTTTTTTTTTAAATCGTTTTTTTTCTGTAACAGCCCTTTTTATTATCATTCATTGGACCTTATATGTAAATTTCAGACATTTCCGTTCTGTAGTTTCTTTGCAAACAGTGTTTCACTTTTCAAACATTGAAGCAAACTGGTTTTTTTTTCACTCCATTCGTCTGCTGTGTTGACTTTTTCCGGCGGCTGCTCTGCGCTCTGATCTGCGGCTGCTCGTGTTAATCCAGATGTTTTTGCGGGTTTCAGTGTGCGTTTGCCAGGTTTTGCGGTGAGTGTTCGGCTGGTTTGCGGCAGCTTTTCCCTACACTTCGGGGACCCTGTGGTGCTTGCTAAATACACCGCAGGGTCGCCGAAATGGGATCGCCAAATCGCACCGAATTGAAGAGAACGAAAAGTCACTGAACTTACGGTGACTTTTCGATTCTCTTTGAATAACACTGTTAATATTATGGTTTTTGCAGGAACTCATCCAGTTGTTTTTTAAAAGTCTGTACAGTCTCGGACCCAACCACCTCAACAGGCAGAGAATTCCACAGGTTTATTGTTCTCACCGTAAAATAGCCTTTCCTATGCTTTGGCTGAATTTCCTTTCGTCCAGTCTAAATGGGTGACCTCGTGTCCTGTGTATAGTCCTATTAATGAATAGGTTATCAGACAATGGTTGATAATGGCCCCGTATATATTTATATAAAGTTATCAGATCCCTTCTAAGGCGCCGTTTCTCTAAACTAAACAGGTTTAAACTCGTTAGTCTTTCCTCAGAACTTAAATCTTTCATTCCCCTTATTAATTTAGTCGCCCATCTCTGCACTTTTTCTAACGCTATAACATCCTTTCTTAAGACAGGTGCCCAAAATTGCACGGCATTTTCAAGGTGCGGTCTTACCATTGATTTATAAAGAGGCAACATTATGTTTTTATCCCAAGAGTGAATTCCCCTTTTAATGCCAACACCTTGCTGACCTTGGCGGCTGCTGTTTGACATTGGGCATTGTTACTTAGTTTGAAGTCTATGATTATTCCCAAATCCTTCTCCTGCTTTGATTTCCCTAACTCCATACTATTAAGGCTAATGTAAGACGAGCGCATTTTGTACGGAATGTGTGTCCGTGCTCAACGGACGTACTTTCTGACTGACGACAAGGTAGTGGCCACACAGTCTGTTTTTTTAACTGACGTTATTTTTGACTGATGTAGAAGGGAAAATAAATTAATGTGAAAACCATTTTGTCCGTCAAAAATGCTGGACGCAGAAATGTAGTCCATCTGACTTCGTTCCATCACTCACACACAAAGCTATGCGGATGTTGCGGACGCAGCACACTTTGTGCATCTGTTCTAGTGGATTTACGTTCTTGCCTAATCTGCGTCCTTCGTGTGTGGGGCTCGATTGGTCATAATTTTAGGCTATAACGGACGTACAAATGTGCGGCAACACGGACGTGGTCAGTGCGCTCGTCTGACACAAGCCTTAGAGTATACAGTGAGTTGCTTGTGTGATCTTCACTCCAAAGTGCATAATTTTGCATTTATCTACATTAAATTTCATCTGCCATTTAAGTGCCCATTCCCCCAATATTTCCAAATTCCTCTGTAGCGAAGTAACAACCCGCTCACAGTGTATTACTTTTCCTAGTTTTGTGTCATCTGCAAACACTGATACATGACTTTCAATGCCTATCTAAAGGTTATTTATAAATTAGGTGGTTTATAGCATATGCCAACCAATAGTTGACTTCCCTGTTTATTCCCCAAAGAGATATCGACCCATAAGGATAAAAAGGCTTTTTGCTAAAAATGAAAAGAATATATATTTTTTTAAAATATATATATTTTTTTCATTGAAACCTATGGGATTCGCCTGTCAAACTGAAACACAGAAAATACGGGCATTTCGCAGACACTTCGGTGTAGTTCGGTATTCTGTGAATAAATTAACCCTTTCGCTGTTGAGCCATTTCACCCTTGAGTGTTGAGCGAATTTTGACTATTTTGCGCCTTTTATGTTTAAACGTGTTTTAAATAGCCGAATGGCCATGAAATTGCACCACACGGAGAAATTCAATGTTTGGTGCAATTTCAGAGCCAATATGGCTCTCTTTGAATAACCCCTCTAAGCAAATTAGATATATTCTTATTTTCAGCAGACTTTGCAAATTTTAAAATATATCATTGTTAAAGGGGTTATTCTAAGAGAAGTGAACTAGCCCCAGATTTGCACCGAACAGTGAATTTCCCCTTATGGTGCAATTTCGTGGTCATTCAGCTATTCAAAAGCAGGCAATTCGCCAAATATTGGCAAATTGCCCACGAAATACGGTGATGTTCGGCAGCAGTGAACTCCCCACACAGAAGCAATAGTTAATCTATTCAGAGAACACTGAACAGCAGTGAAATGTCAGTGAAATGCCTTGATGTTTGGTGATTTCATTCAGCAGGTTTAACTCCATTGTGACCAGGCGATATTACCATTGCCTGTCTGAAAGTACCCACTGCTGTTTTTACGTTTCTGCACTGTTTGTGTTTAGGTCTAATTTTCCTCTTACTCGTTTGTGGAACCCACACATATTATATACCGTTTTTCTCATGATCAAATGGACTTTTTAAAGATACCACTATTTCCATCACATGGTATAACTTACTATAAAAAAATTGCAGCGTTTTTTCCGATCGATGGGGCGGTTTTACAGTTTCTCTTCCCTGCACTTTGGGGACCCCGCAGCGAATGCTGAATTTACCGCATGGTCGGGGAATGTGATTCCCTGAAGTGCGGGGAACAAGAGAGCGACATTTCGGTGTTCTATGAATAACCCCTTTAGAATAACCTCTTATGTATAAATCACTGAACTTGCGTGCAGCATGAGAAATGAGAAGGCGAGTAACAACAGTTGTATTGCTCATTTTATGTGTCAAATGGACAATGCTATTGCTTTGAAACAATAAATAAATAAATTCAAATTTTTAAAAATTATTTTGTGTTTTTCTTTGCTTGCTTTTTTTTTACATGACATTGTACATGGTCATGTTTGGAATGATTAGAAAGGCCAGACTCTGACTTGTCCAATGACACCTTACATGACTATATGGGGTGTACTGAATGGAAATACTGGGCTCCAAAGTACCCCTGCTCTCCTTGCAGCGGGGAAAAGCGGCTTGTGTTTTAGATGGACCAATGTATAATAACGCTTTGCGCTATCAACTTCACATTTGGTCCTGGTATGGGAAATGAGAAGGTGAGTTAGTGCAGGGGCATTGTTTCCTTTTAAGTAAAAGCGCGTAATGCAACCGCCTTAAAACAGACAGAAAAAGTAAATTTTGCATTTAATCTTTTGCCAGTCTCTGTCCTTTCCAAAGACACCTCACTTGACTTTGTGTGGTGTAAAAATCAGAGACGCAGGGTTCCAAAGTGCCCCCTGAGCCCCTCGCAGCATTGTGACACTTTAGGTTTTCAATGAGCCAATGCATAATAACGCATTGTGCCATTGCCTTCAAACTTGCTGGCATCATGGGAATGAGAAGGCGAGTGAGTGCAGCATCATTGTTCACGTTATAATTGAAAAGTGAACAATAGTACTACATTATAAAAAAAAAAGGAAATTTGTATTTTTATTTATTTATTTATTAGTTTTACATAAAACATAGTTTTACATAACACCGTTGGAAAGGCCATAATCTGGCCTTTCCCATGATACCAAGCATGACCCTGTATCTTTTATGGTTCAGGAGATACCCCTGTATGTCCACCATAGGGAATTCCCTGCCCGGCGCGTGTGGGTGTCCCTTTCACTTGCCCATGCGTGATGACGTCAGCGGATGGGAGGATGGCCTGGAGGCAGGGCTGACATCCAAGATGTCAGCCCACACCATGAGAACACCATGGTTGACGCCAGATCAGCACAGAGTTGCGGGACTATGACGGTGCGCTGGGTGTGTCCTCCGCAACCAAATAGAAAAGTGGAGGACGCGCTGAGTGCATTGTCCATAGCCAAGTGGTTAACCGTTACTTCTCTATGGGAAAATTTCACTGCCACTGAAGATTGCCGATCTGTGGCGAACTGCACCATCTTTCGCTGTGTGTTCTCCAGTATTTGGCAAATTGACAGTTTAGTGAATAGATTAACTGTGGTTTGTTGCAATATGGTGGCAGGTTTGCCACTTTGTGAATGACTCCTTATGGTTTCCAGCATTTTGGTTGTGGACACTTGAGAATAAAAATACAAAATCTTTATATACATTTCAAATAAGAAATCTTTTGGATCTGAAACAAACACATGCATATACTGTAAATTCAATATAATTTTGTTAAAACATGAATTGTTGTGATTAACAAAAGATTGCCAAATGAGCCCACAGAGAAATGACAGCCATAATATCATACATATAATTCTTTGAAGATAAGCATACTGATTCTATAATTTTTCTTCTACCGAGGTGCTGAAAACTTCTTATTGTTCGAATACACTTTAATCATCTTTTATTATGTATTTTAGATTTTATTACGTTTCTTACTCTCCTGCTGCATAATAGAGGTTATCTCAACAGCTTCATTCCATTATAGAAGAAAAAAAAGAATAAAAAGAGTTCCAGAAGCAAACTAGGAAATGTGTTATTATAACAATATCAACTATTATGACTATATAATTTAAATGAAATAAAAGTTATACTTCTCCACACCAAGAGTTTTTTTAATTAGTCACACATTTATAAGAAACATGATTTGTATTTAACACTGCAATGTAGCATAATTGTTATTCTAAAATAGTTAAAACGTAAAGATCACAATAATGTTTATTTGCACATTGTTGTTTTTATTTATTTATTCTTTATATTATTTATTATACTTCATAGCTTCAATATATTTCCAGTGTTGCACAAGACTTGTGAACAAAGGTGCAATGTGGGTGTTTCTGTCCACATGAAGAATGCTCTGCTTGAAGTCAGTATTACGCAGAAGTACCTCTTATGGCCCAAAACGCCGGCAATAACACACAGGAGATCCTTGCAGGTTCAAAATCCAAATGGAGACTGCGTTTACTTACATTTTGCATCTGGTTAAAACACACACACAGGGAAGGTATAGAAATAATGGAAACACGCCCAGCATAGGAAGTCAGCTTAGAAGTCAGATAACAACCATCTGGGTGAAACTTGTTGCTGGGGGGGGAGGTGTGGGCTCATGGAAGCATATGAAGACAAAGGAATCCATTACTTACAGGGGGGGTGTATTCTATACACAGGGCCGGACTGGCCTACTGGGATACCGGGAGGAATCCCGGTAGGCTGCTGCAATGTTTGGGCCGTTTTTTAATTTCACAAGATGCAGCATCATCAATTTGTGAAACCGCGGGCTGGTAGCTGCCAGCAGCGGCTGGCCCGCGGGTTACACACTGCCTAGCTGGCGGCCGCCGGCACTGTGGCCGTCTTGTGTTGTTGCTGGGTGATTCTCTGAGGCGGAGCTGATTTGCCGGCCCCTGCCAGAGGACACGAGGCTTCCTTCTGCATCCGGCTCCTCCCCTATTCCCCATCATCATCCTGGCCCCGCCCACACTGTGTGCTGGGGGCCGAGGCCTGCTGAGGAGGAGATGGAGCGACTGCACCGGGGACAGATCAGAGAGGATGGAGGTGAAGGGCCATGGATGTAAGTGGATTTTTTTTTTACCAGCACTGTGCAGAGACCGTGAGCCTGCTCCATTGGCTTATCACTTCACTAAACGCCACACAGCCTGATCCTTAATTTACCAATCTCCCTCCCCCTTTCCTGTTCCCTCTTTTGTTTACTTTACTACCCCCCTGCCCCCTTCCCGTGCGGCTGCCCTCCTATCTGCATTCTCCACTTCCATGAAGGCAGCTTTAAGTGTCACTGGAAGCTTTCTGTAGCTTTCACCTTCCATATTGACTTGTTAGGGAATGTGGAGCTCTCTCTATAATACACTCATAGACAGCACACATTACAATGGTGACCATACAGTAAGTTTCAAGCTGTCCACCCACCCTTTCCCCCAGAAAAAACGATTTGGGTTATTTTTGCCCCCCCTCTCCCTGTGATATATTTACCCCAAAGCAAAACAGATTTATCTGCCTTCCCCTGAAAAAAATTACTTTATTCACCCTTCCTCAGAGGAAGTTCCTCCAGGGGAAAAACTCCAAAAGCAAAACATTTAATTTAGTTGCCTCCAACCTGGAAAAAAACTGACTTCCCAAACAAAACAACCAAAGTAAAACAAATTTGACCCCCCCCAAAAAAAACACCACATTTATTACATAGTGCAGGAGGGGTGGGGTCGCGCCTATTCCCCGAAGGGTTGGCTGCAACCACCAAATGCATCCAGCCCAACAACATGTGTAGAACATAACAAAGAAAAAATGTCATCTGTGCTTACTCCAATTATATTGTGTGAAACTAAACACAATTAGAGGTTTGGTTTCTTATTAATGGCCATTATAAGACTAGCTCGCCCGCCAACATCACGGCACCTCTAAAAGGGCGAGTCCTAACCAAAATGAAACCACAGGCTGCTACATAGCAAACCATACCTGCTCATGCTGCTTGTCAAACATGAGGTAGACTGGTGGGCCTTTATTTATTCTCCCCCAGAAACAAAATCCACTTTGGGATCAAAACAAAGACACGGAGCGGAGTCTTGCTGCAGGGATGACCTGGCTGGAAGTACATTGAAACATACATAGTGCAGGAGGGGTGGGGTCGCACCTCCTCTAATTGTGTTTAGTTTCACACGGTATAATTGGAGTAAGCGCAGATGACATTTTTTCTTTGTTATGTTCTACACATGTTGTTGGGCTGGATGCATTTGGTGGTTGCAGCCAACCCTTCGGGGAATAGGCGCGACCCCACCCCTCCTGCACTATGTATGTTTCAATGTACTTCCAGCCAGGTCATCCCTGCAGCAAGACTCCGCTTCGTGTCTTTGTTTCGATCCCAAAGTGGATTTTGTTTCTGGGGGAGCATAAATAAAGGCCCACCAGTCTACCTCATGTTTGACAAGCAGCATGAGCAGGTATGGTTTGCTATGTAGCAGCCTGTGGTTTCATTTTGGTTAGGACTCACCACATTTATTAGCCCGCACCCCCTTGAAAAAAAAATCCAGATTTGCTGCCCTGGAAACCACAATAAAAAAATTGTGCAGTGTGTATGAGCATAGCAAAAGCTCCAGAGAAATAAAACTCACGCTAATACACACTGCACATTACTGAAACACAGTGCTCCACAACAATAAACACAGTAATGTGCGGTGTGTATGAGCGTATCACAGAGCTCCATAGCAATAAAACTCAGTAATATGCCATGTGTATGAACGTATCACAGAGCTGCACAGCAATAATACTCACAGTAATGTGCAGTGTATATGAGCATGAGGTTTATTGTTGTGGAGCTCTGTGATACGCTCATACATACTGCACATTAATGTGTTGTTTTTTTGTTGTGAGGCTCTGTGATACGCTCATACATACTGCACATTAATGTGAGGTTTATTGTGGAGCTCTGATACAGTAATGTGCTGTGTATGTGTATGAGCGTATCAAAGAGTTCCACAACAAAAAACATCACAGAAATGTGCAGTGTATATCAGTGTATCACAGAGCTCCACAGCAATAGACATCACAGTAATGTGCGGTGTGTATGAGCATAACACAGAGCTCCACAGCTATAAAACTCACAATAATGTGCAATGTGTATGAACGTATCACAGAGCTCCACAGCAATAAAGCTCACAGTAATTTGCGGTGTGTATGTGCATGGGTTTTATTGCTGTGGAGCTCTTTGATACACTCATACACACAACATATTACAGTGAGGTTTATTGCTGTGGAGCTCTGTGATAGGCTCATACCAGTGACGTGCGGTGAGGTCAGTGGCTGGTGAGGCAGATTAGAGTTAGAGGCTATATGGGGGAAGAGATTAGGGTTAGAGGCTATATGGGGGAAGAGATTAGGGTTAGAGGCTATATGGGGGAAGAGATTAGGGTTAGAGGCTATATGGGGAAGAGATTAGGGTTAGAGGCTATATGGGGAAGAGATTAGGGTTAGAGGCTATATGGGGAAGAGATTAGGGTTAGAGGCTATATGGGGGAAGAGATTAGGGTTAGAGGCTATTAGGGGAACAGATTAGGGTTAGAGGCTATTAGGGGAACAGATTAGGGTAAGAGGCTATATGGGGGGAACAGATTAGGGTTAGAGGCTATATGGGGGAACAGATTAGGGTTAGAGGCTATTAGGAGAAGAGATTAGGGTTAGAGGCTATATGGGGAAGAGATTAGGGTTAGAGGCTATATGGGGGAAGAGATTAGGGTTAGAGGCTATTAGGGGAGCAGATTAGGGTTAGAGGCTATTAGGGGAACAGATTAGGGTTAGAGGCTATTAGGGGAACAGATTAGGGTTAGAGGCTATTAGGGGAACAGATTAGGGTTAGAGGCTATATGGGGAAACAGATTAAGGTTAGAGGCTATTAGGAGAACAGATTAGGGTTAGAGGCTATATGGGGGAACAGATTAGGGTTAGAGGCTATATGGGGGGAACAGATTAGGGTTAGAAGGTATTAGGGGTAGAAAGTAGAGAGTGAAAGTGACAGAGTGCTAGAGAAGAAATTATAAGAGGAGTAGGGGAAAGAGAAAAAAATAAAGGGGAAGGAGAACATTAATGAGGGGAAATAGAGAAAACAAAATGAGAGAAATAGATTAATTATAAGGACAGATACCAAAACAGACAGATGAACATACTCAGAAAGACAGACACATAAACAGGGAGAAAGACAGATACAGGGACACACAGAAGGACAGACAGATACAGGGACACACAGAAGGACAGACAGATACAGGGACACACAGGACAGACAGATACAGGGACACACAGGACAGACAGATACAGGGACACACAGAAGGACAGATAGAGGGACACACAGAAGGACAGACAGATACAGGGACACAGAAAGACAGAGAGATACAGGGACACACACAGAAGGACAGACAGATACAGGGACACAGAAGGACAAACAGATACAGGGACACAGAAGGACAGACAGATACAGGGACACACAGAAGGACAGATACAGGGACACATAGAAGGACAGACAGATACAGGGACACACAGGACAGACCTCTCCCCTCCCTCCATACTCACCTGCCTCTTGCTTCCAGCTGCTCCTCTTCCTGTCTGTCCCGGTATCAGCAGGGTCCTCTGGTCATGTGACAGGCAGGGGTTTCTGCACCCCTTTGCTGCCACACAGCATAAATCCCTGTTAGTGCAGGCAGCATGATGTAATGCTGCCTGTCACATGGATATGCAGGGTCCTGCTCCACACCGATCAAAAGGAGCAGGGCTCCTCCCCACCTGATGATACCTGGCCAGGCCAGCTTTCAGGCAGCCTGCAACGTGCGAGAAAGCACTCGAGCAGGCTGCCTGGTTGTATCTGCGGCTGCTCAGACACCCGGCCATACAACCCCTCCCTCAGCTTGTCAGTGATGCTGACGCTCCGCCCCCAGCTCTGACAAGCTGATAAAAAAATACGTTTAAACTTTTTTTTTCTCTATTATAAAACGGCCCCCCCATCGGCCCAAAGGTTAATCAGCCTACCGGGATTCCGGTAGGCCAATCTGGCCCTGAAGTCATGCTGTCTGCCCGCCCCCCCACGATTGATGAGGACAGTCACATGACTGTCCTGCGTCAATCAAACCATGGCGAGCACTGCCTCCCATGGTGGGCTTTTTTGAAAAAAAATAATAGCTTGAGACAATGGAGCTTTTCCATTGGCTCAAGTTTCATTTGCTGTCATTGCCTGGAGGCAATGACGAGCTTGCCTGCTACCAGCTTGAGCTCCGCAATTACGTAGCGTTGAGCTGCGTAAATTGCGTAGCCTAGGCTGGCTCAGTGCTGCCCCTGCTGTCTGTGTAGTGTATTATACACACAGAGCAGCCGGCAAACTGTGAAAGCGCAGGAGAAAAAAAAGCAGACAGAGAAGAAGCAAGCACAGCGAGGGAGCGAGGAGAGGTGAGTATGAGAACTTTTTTCAATAAATAACATTTATTTACAGTTAAAATATACACACACACATCACATTCATTACAACACAATGAGCACATTAATTTACTGGAATGGCAGGGGAGGCCTCCCCTGCCACCCCTGACTGCACGTCCCTGTCAGGACTCGCCACGGGGAAACTGTAGTACTGGAACGGTGGGAACCCAAGAGGCAGAGTATACCAGATCGTGAGAGCCACTATACGAAGGGTGAGATGGAATGGTACAACCCTATTCGTGACAGTGGCCGAGACGTCAGGTGTTGATGGGTATGAAGAGATAGGCACGATAATACTGGAGGCTTGACACGGTGAATAAGGTGCAGTATATGAAAACAGCATAATATAGTAACAGACCCGTAGGGGGTCGCAGTACTCACGGCAGACGATAGGTATCTCAAGGCATAGAGGGAACGTGAGGTACTGTGGTGTACTGTAGTAGGCTGGGGGTCTGCGGCTTGGTGAGACGGCTGTAAGGCTGAAGAGCCAAAGCGGATAGAGGTGCTGGATGCGCTGTAGCAGGCTGGAGGTCTGAGGCTCGGTGAGACGGCTGGAGAGGCCGAAGAGCCAAAGTGGATTGAGGTGCTGGAGACGCTGTAGCAGGCCGGAGGTCTGAGGCTTGGCGAGATGGCTGTAAGGCTGAGGAGCCAAAGCGGATTGAGGTGCTGGAGACGCTGTAGCAGGCCGGAGGTCTGAGGCTTGGCGAGATGGCTGTAAGGCTGAGGAGCCAAAGCGGATTGAGGTGCTGGAGACGCTGTAGCAGGCCGGAGGTCTGAGGCTTGGCGAGCTGGCTGTAAGGCTGAGGAGCCAAAGCGGATTGAGGTGCTGGAGACGCTGTAGCAGGCCGGAGGTCTGAGGCTTGGCGAGATGGCTGTAAGGCTGAGGAGCCAAAGCGGATTGAGGTGCTGGAGACGCTGTAGCAGGCCGGAGGTCTGAGGCTTGGCGAGGTGGCTGTAAGGCTGAGGAGCCAAAGCGGATTGAGGTGCTGGAGACGCTGTAGCAGGCCGGAGGTCTGAGACTCGGTAAGACGGCTGTAAAGGCTGAAGAGCGGCCACGGTATGACTTAGAGGCAATGAAACACAGTCCATGTGCTAGGAATCATACTCAATAATTGGGCATTTACTCACAGTTCTGTAGCCTCTTTTAAACCGATTCCCGCCGTACCTGGCGTCTGACGTCATCTCCCGGCGCCAAGGTCCTCATCGATATAGCGCGCATGCATGCGCCGGCCGCGGTCTAGGGGATAGGGTGTCGGGGGATGAAGGTGTGGTAACCATGGCATCAGATGTGGTTTGCCGAGGATGGGACGGACAGCGTTAGCGTCGGGTCCGGCGGGTACCGGGCGGTATCAGGGGGCGATCCTGACAGGGCCCCCCGCCAAGGCGACCCCTCTGGGGGCGATCGGGATGGACCACATGAAAACGCCGAACCAGAGCAGGAGCATGTACCTCATTACAAGACACCCAGGAGTCCTCTTCTGCGCCATAGCCCTTCCAGTGGATTAGGTACTCCAAACGATGTCGCCGCCATCGAGAATCTAGTATGGTCTCTACCTCATATTCGTTATCCGATACCGAGGTCACAGGTCCAGGAGCTACCAGAACTCGGTTAGGAAATGGGTCAGGGGTCGCGGATCTTAGTAGAGAGACATGGAACACAGGATGTATTTTCAATGTTGATGGTAAACGAAGTCGTACAACCACAGGAGACAGTACTCTGTCGATGGCGAAGGGGCCAAGGAAACGGGGACCTAGTTTACGAGAAGGACAAAACAGGTTAATATTACGGGCTGAGAGCCATACCTTATCTCCTTCTCGATATATGGGAGCCGGTCTTCTATGATGGTCTGCATAGAACTTGAACCTCCGTTGTGCCTTCAATAACTCAGTTCGGACAAGGCGGTAGTTTTTGTGGATCAGTGATAGTCGTTCATCGGCCTTCGGGATATTAGTCTCTAAAGGTGACCCAGGTAACATGGAGGGATGATAGCCGGTATTGATATAGAAAGGTGTCATAGTCGTGGAGCGTTGTACCTGATTGTTGTAGGCGAACTCTGCTAGAGGTAGATACGCGACCCAGTCATGTTGGAGATGGGATATATAACAACGTAAGTATTGTTCCAGAATCCCGTTGGTACGTTCAGTTTGCCCATTGGCCTGAGGGTGATATGCGGAGGTCAATGCTTGGGTGATATGTAATCCCTTACAGAAAGCCCTCCAGAAGCGTGCTGTAAATTGTGTCCCTCTGTCTGTTACAATAGTAGAGGGTAATCCATGGAGACGGAAGATTTCTCTGATGAAAACGGAGGCGGTTTCTGTGGAGGTAGGTAGTCCCACGAGGGGGATGAAATGTGCCATTTTCGTAAATCTATCAACAACCACCATGATAGTATCGTGTTTCAATGATTTTGGTAATTCCACTATAAAGTCCATAGCAATATCAGACCAGGGTACAGAGGGTACGGGTAGCGGTTGTAACAATCCTTGAGGTCTATGTCTGGATGTCTTCATTCTTATACATGTAGGACAATTCGTGATGTATTCAGTAATAGTCTTTGACATATGTGGCCACCAAAAGGATCTTTTTATAGTATTGCTGGTTTTGTGAATACCTCCATGGCCTCCTAGGGTGGAATCATGGAAATGCTGTAATACTGCGGTCACAGCTAGAGGGGGTACGTATATTCTTTCTTGATGTACTAAGAATCCGTCCTTTTCTGAAAATGGTATCCCCGTGGGGGCTTCCTGAAGCGAAGGAGTGTTACGAGCGATCAGTTGCCATAGAGTATTTTCTTGTGTTAGAAAACATGTAGATGGTAATATGGTCTCTTGTTCTCTGGTTCTCTCTGGATTACCTATTCTTGATAAGGCATCTGCTTTTCCGTTTTTTCTCCCGGGTCTGAAGGTAATGTATAAATCAAACCGGCTAAAAAAGAGGGCCCACCTGGCTTGTCGGGGTTTTAGCCTACGGGCTCTTTGTAGGTATTCTAAGTTTCTATGGTCTGTGAAAACAGTCACTGGGTGGCGTGTGCCTTCTAGCAGATGCCTCCATTCTTCCAAGGCCATTTTTATGGCTAAGAGCTCTCTCTCGCCTACGTCATAGTTACGCTCAGCAGGAGATAGCCCTTTTGAAAAGAAACATACGGGATGTACTCGTCCGGTCTTTACTAGCCTTTGAGAGAGCACAGCCCCCACAGCGAATTCTGAAGCGTCTACCTCCATGATATAGGGGTATGTGGGATCTGGTAAGGTGAGGATCGGTGCCTGTGTGAACATATTTTTTAGTTTATGAAAGGCCCTTTGTGCGTCTTCAGCCCATGAGAACGTTACATCTTGTTTTGTCAGCCTAGTGAGAGGTCGTATTATTGTCGAGAAGTTTCTTATAAACTTCCTATAAAAGTTGCAGAAACCAATAAAGCTTTGTACTCCCTTTTTGTTTGCCGGAACTGGCCAGGTGGCTACTGCTTCAGTCTTGCTTGGATCCATACGGATGTTTCCAGGGCTGATAATAAATCCAAGGAACTCTACTTTGTCTGTGTCGAAGATACATTTCTCAGCCTTGGCATATAATCTCTGTTCTTGCAGTCTACGTAGTACGGTTTTTACATGTTTTCGATGAGTTTCTAAATCTTGGGAGTATATCAATATGTCGTCTAGGTATATCACGATGTAGCTGTCTAGTATATCACGGAAGACGTCATTCAGAAAACGTTGGAATGTGGCAGGAGCGTTACATAGCCCATACGGCATGACCATATATTCATAGTGGCCATAACGAGAACGGAACGCGGTCTTCCACTCGTCTCCGCTTTTGACACGTATCAGATTATAAGCTCCTCGTAGATCGAGTTTCGTGAATATGTTAGCGGAGCGAAGGCGATCCATCAATTCCGATATCAGGGGGAGAGGATATTTATCCTTGATCGTAATAGCGTTCATGGCTCTGTAATCTACACAAGGTCGAAGTCCTCCATCTTTCTTCCCTACAAAGAAGATAGGGGCTCCGGCAGGTGAGGTAGACGGCCGTATGAAGCCTTTTTGTAGATTGTCGTCGATGTAGTCTTTTAATACCAGTAACTCAGGTTCAGATAAGGGGTAAAGTCTTCCATAAGGAATGGGTGCCCCGGGTAGCAGATCCACAGGGCAGTCATATGGTCTGTGAGGAGGTAGGGTATCGGCCCCCTTTTTCTCGAAAACATGACTAAAGGCTTGGTACGGCTCGGGTACTTCAAGACACATAGCTATGGTGAGGTTCTTACAGGTATGTAGATCTGTGGTCGGGATGTTAGTCTCAGTACCGAAAGACACCGCACCAGAGGACCAGTCTATAGAAGGGTTATTTCTGCGAAGCCAATTGAGACCTAGTACAGCAGGAAACACGGGAGAGGTTACCACATCAAATACTATAGTGTCGCGATGTTCAGTGCCCAGAGATACTAGCAACGGTCGGGTTTCTTTGACGATCGGACCAGATATGGGGGAACTTCCATCGAGCAATTGAATGGTGTAAGAGTGTGATTTGGAGACGATCGGGATACCCAGGGATACAGCTATTCTTTCGTCCACAAAACATCCGCTGGCTCCGGAATCAATCATAGCTCGGAGAGGAACGGCGCATTGGTCCCACTGTAATAGTAAGGATACAATTATGTGGGATGGTGTCACTGTACAAAGGTCATGGGTGGCAACCGACGTGGTGGGTTGTGCAGGCTCACCTGAACGACTGGGAGGTTTGGCTCGGCATTCTCGTACTTGGTGGCCCGGGCGCCCGCAGTACATGCATAGCCCTAAAGATCTACGCCTGGATTTTTCGTTTTCTGTTAGAGGTCCTCGCACGACTCCGATTTGCATAGGTTCTTCTTCGCTAGGAGAGGTAGTGGAAGTAATCACCGGAGGAGTCTGCATATATCTTTTTACTGGGGTATGAACGTGTGAGGCGGATCTTTCTGCCCTTCGTTCACGTAGCCTTCTATCGATCTGGGTGCAAAGGGTCATGGTAGCTTCTAGAGAGGAGGGGATCCCAGTGCGGGCGAGTTCGTCTTTAAGCACCTCGGATAGTCCCTTTCTGAACTGAGCTAGTAGGGCTGGCTCGTTCCACTCCGAATCCAGGGCTAAATGTTTGAACTCAGTAATATAATCCTCTACGTCGTCTTTCCCTTGTTTTAGTAATTCTAGTGCTTGGGCCGCAGAGGCTAGGCGGTTGGGGTCTTCATACATGGCTTCAAGGGCATTATAGAAGGTGTTCCAGGTGCGCAAGGAAGGGTGCGCAGTACGTAATAGATGATGAGCCCATACTTGAGGTTTACCGGTAAGGAGGGATATCACCGTCCTGATCTTTACGAAATCTGATGCGTATGTCTTTCGTTGAATGGAGAACATTATTTGACATGATGTGATAAAAACCCGGAATTGCTTCCTGTCCCCGTCGAATTTGTTCGGTGGGGATACATAGGGTTCATGACTGGTAGCGGAAATTTCGGTGACTGATGGGGCTTCGGCAGGGGGCTCGGTTATCCCTTCTGCGTCTTGTGCTTGGTCTAGACGACTCAGGTGGTTCTGTATAGCGGCCTGATTGTTCTGTAGATCCACAATGGAGTGGGTTAGGTTTGATAGCTGGTTCGTTATAAGAGCTAGGGTATCTGGTATACTCGCGGGTTCCATAATAGGCCCAATTATTCTGTCAGGACTCGCCACGGGGAAACTGTAGTACTGGAACGGTGGGAACCCAAGAGGCAGAGTATACCAGATCGTGAGAGCCACTATACGAAGGGTGAGATGGAATGGTACAACCCTATTCGTGACAGTGGCCGAGACGTCAGGTGTTGATGGGTATGAAGAGATAGGCACGATAATACTGGAGGCTTGACACGGTGAATAAGGTGCAGTATATGAAAACAGCATAATATAGTAACAGACCCGTAGGGGGTCGCAGTACTCACGGCAGACGATAGGTATCTCAAGGCATAGAGGGAACGTGAGGTACTGTGGTGTACTGTAGTAGGCTGGGGGTCTGCGGCTTGGTGAGACGGCTGTAAGGCTGAAGAGCCAAAGCGGATAGAGGTGCTGGATGCGCTGTAGCAGGCTGGAGGTCTGAGGCTCGGTGAGACGGCTGGAGAGGCCGAAGAGCCAAAGTGGATTGAGGTGCTGGAGACGCTGTAGCAGGCCGGAGGTCTGAGGCTTGGCGAGATGGCTGTAAGGCTGAGGAGCCAAAGCGGATTGAGGTGCTGGAGACGCTGTAGCAGGCCGGAGGTCTGAGGCTTGGCGAGATGGCTGTAAGGCTGAGGAGCCAAAGCGGATTGAGGTGCTGGAGACGCTGTAGCAGGCCGGAGGTCTGAGGCTTGGCGAGGTGGCTGTAAGGCTGAGGAGCCAAAGCGGATTGAGGTGCTGGAGACGCTGTAGCAGGCCGGAGGTCTGAGGCTTGGCGAGCTGGCTGTAAGGCTGAGGAGCCAAAGCGGGTTGAGGTGCTGGAGACGCTGTAGCAGGCCGGAGGTCTGAGGCTTGGCGAGATGGCTGTAAGGCTGAGGAGCCAAAGCGGATTGAGGTGCTGGAGACGCTGTAGCAGGCCGGAGGTCTGAGGCTTGGCGAGGTGGCTGTAAGGCTGAGGAGCCAAAGCGGATTGAGGTGCTGGAGACGCTGTAGCAGGCCGGAGGTCTGAGACTCGGTAAGACGGCTGTAAAGGCTGAAGAGCGGCCACGGTATGACTTAGAGGCAATGAAACACAGTCCATGTGCTAGGAATCATACTCAATAATTGGGCATTTACTCACAGTTCTGTAGCCTCTTTTAAACCGATTCCCGCCGTACCTGGCGTCTGACGTCATCTCCCGGCGCCAAGGTCCTCATCGATATAGCGCGCATGCATGCGCCGGCCGCGGTCTAGGGGATAGGGTGTCGGGGGATGAAGGTGTGGTAACCATGGCATCAGATGTGGTTTGCCGAGGATGGGACGGACAGCGTTAGCGTCGGGTCCGGCGGGTACCGGGCGGTATCAGGGGGCGATCCTGACAGTCCCTGGCTCATACACACCGCACATTATTGTGAGTTTTATAGCTGTGGAGCTCAGTGATACGCTCATTCACACCGCACGTTACTGTGTTTATTGCTGTGGAGCTCTGTGATACAGTAATGTGCAGTGTATATGAGACTAATATATTTCTAAAAGCTATGAATTATAAGATCATATGATTTTGTCTGTATTAAAATACTCAATTTATACAGTTAATTTTGTATCGCCTCACAAAGTCTAGAGCCGCCTCTGGTACGACAGGTTCTCTCTTTGCACAGCACAAGTTAGGAAAACAGGGATGAGTGTCCCTCTGTCTAGCGCTAGTAGTAGCACCACCTGGTGGTTACTCACAGACTAGGGGTAATATAAAATAAATTGATATATACTGCAGGTGGGGGGGGTAATATGAGGCTGGTATGAAATTATTTCCAGGGCTGGTTTTTATCCCCAGTCCGGCCCTGTCTATACAAGACATGCTAGTAATACATATGTCACACTACACAGAGAGAAGGTACACAGAAAATACAAACACCCTGCATCTAAAATTGTAGATACAGGGTGACTTTAACATAGGAAAGAGCAGGGAAACAATATGAAACATCAGGCACGCACCTCTCAAATACATTTCTAGGCCCATGTACTTTGAGTCCAAAGTGACGCACGTCACAAAGGGGATGATACATTTGAACAAAAACTTAACAAGACTGATACAGAATGATTAGTAGGGATGTGCATGACTTTTTTTTCAGGTGTTTTTTTTCGTTTCGGATCATTTTGGACAGTTTTTCTTTCATTTCGGATCATTTCAATTCCGTGATTCGGATCATTTCAGTGATTTGGATCATTTCGGCAATTCGGATTGTTTCGGGTGATTCGGATCAGTTGGTTTTTTGCTTTTTTAGGAGTTATTTCGTTTTTTATTGCTTATTTAAGAATGGGAGTCAGATTACTACCAATAGAGTGTAAGGTTCTTTACTTAATTATTCTTTTAGGATTTTTTAGGCATTTTTTTTGGTGAAATTTTAGGTTTCCTAACTTATTTTAAAGAAAAAAGGCTTTTTTAACCCATAGGTTTCAATGCAGCATATGAATCCACACACTGCTGGGAAGTGCCTCTCTGCAGTGTAATTAATGCAGCATATCAATCCGCACACTGCCGGGCAACGCCTCTCTGCAGTATAATTAATACAGCGTATGAATCCGCACACTGCCGGGCAGCACCTCTCTGCAGTATAATTAATGCAGCACATGAATCCGCTCACTGTCCGGAACTTCCCAGCAGTGTGTGGATTCATATGCTGCATTAATTATAACTCGTAAAAAATGAAAAATTAACTGATCAAAAAATTAATCGATCTGAATCAATGAATCGATCTCCAGAGAGTTGCTGCCCGGCACTGTGTGGATTCATATGCTGCATTAATTATACTGCAGAGAGGCACTTCCCAGCAGTGTGTGGATTCATATGCTGCATTGAAACCTATGGGTTAAAAAGCCTTGTTTCCTTAAAAAAAAGTTAGGAAACCTAAAATTTCACCCAAAAAAGTCTAAAAAATCCTAAAAGAATAAATAAGTAAAAAAACTTACGCTCTATTAGTAGTAATCTACTTCCCATTTTGAAAAAGCAATAAAAAACTGAATAACTCCTAAAAAAGCGAAAAACCAACTGATCCGAATCACCCAAAATGATCCGAATCGCCGAAATGATCCGAATCGCTGAAATGATCCGAATCACCGAATCGAATCTATCCAAAATTTTGTCGGATGGTCGATATTTTGTTTTTGGAAATGCTCCCGAAATACGAAAATGGTAAATTCCGTCCGAATTTCAATTCGGAACGACATGAATTGCACATCTCTAATGATTAGGGCACCCTATTCCAAAGGTACTCACAATCTATAAGACATAATGAGAACTAAGAGGGAAAATTTGCGATCGCAAATTTCTTCTTAATGTCTCCATTTTGCAAGTAGATTATGAGGCAGGCGCTGAATCCAGCAGCCTGCCCAATAACAGCAGCTAGCTTCTAGGATACTCGCGGCAGCACTAATGCGCCGTTGCGAGCATCCCCTCCTGAAATCGCCTCCCGGGTCACATGACCTGCAGGTTCTCGCCTCTCACATAATCCTGCAGGTCCGCAGTGTGATCGCGGAGTGAGACTAGGGACTTTTTTCCCCAGCCTCACTCTGCTCCCGGCAGCCAGAAGTCACAGCAGTGAGTAATTAGCATTAGGACTATGTGATCCTAACGCTAATTACTCCTTGCATACACTTTGTGCTCTCAATGTTAAGCATAGGGAGAGCAAACTAAAGTAAACTCGCACTAAAAAGCACTAATACCGATGCGCTAACAGAGTTTTTAACCATTAGCGATTGGGATGTGATCTGGCCATAACGTTATCATATCACCTCAATTAACGTATGTGAGTGCTAGTGTTAATGAGAGAAATCTCAATGTATCCTTCTTGGTAAAATCCTTTATAAATAAATAAATAATGAGGTGATAAGGCCCATTGTGAGGAAGTTGAATATATATCAATAGGTGTCTTGCCCAAAAACACTTGGATGTTTTCTGGCCGGGATCTGAATTGCTTTAGAGAGTTGTAGAGAAGAGAGTTGATGGGGAGGTTGAACATGCTCAATATGCAAGAAAGAAGCACCTTTGGCTATTCCTTTACATCAGTGGTTCCCAACCCTGGTCCTCAGTAGGGATGAGCCGAACACCCCCGTGTTCGGTTCGCATTCGAACTCGAACAATTTCAAAAGTTCGAGTTCGAACACGAACTCGAACCGAACTCAATGCAAGTCAATGGGACTCAAAAGTTCGATTTTTAGAGTGCCCTGCAAGAGGGCATATATTATATTTGCCATAAATGGTGTATGGGGGTCCGGTTAGTGCCCTGGGGGACAGGAAACAAGGACAAAAAGTTTTAAAAAAAATGTTTTTAAAGGAACAGTGAGTTTTCCATAAAATAAGGGTTAAAAATAAAAACGAAAAATTCCTTCAAATATCATGCCTAGGTGGTCCCCATAACCTGCCCGTGAAGTGGCGGATTTGTAGGATGTATAGAAACATTTAAAAACAAAAAAATTACATTTCAAATGACGGTTAACGGTTTTCCTTTAATCTATTCATAAACAACTGCTTGGGGCGGCAGCCTGTATTAAAAGAGGAGACATTTTAGGACATGCAGAACAAGTTTAGTGATTTTTTGGCTAAATTATGGTGAAACTTATGCAGGCTTTTGGATGTAAGTAACAATAGGTACTTTAAAATTGGGCCTTTAGTGTTGGCAACAGTGCCGTCACACCGTAACCCCTCTGTGGTATTGTTATGGAAGAGTGCAGGATTGGACCCTGCGGTCCAATATTAAAATAATATGAATCTGGTACAGGCGTCATTGGCAGTGCACCCAAATATTTTGCTTCACACCATCAGTGGCGTCACTAGGGTTGGTGTCACCCGGTGCGGTAACTCATGGTGTCACCCCCCCCCCCCGAGTTTTACGTTTATTTTAATTTTTTTAACTACTCTTACTCATAAAGCAGTACTCCCATATAATACTGAATGCTCATGTTGGACCATGGTTGGAAACCACTACCTTACATAGTTGCATAGTTGTTACTGATAACCATCACAGGTCTGGGGCAGTACATAAAAAATAAAGGAATGTTCGTACTGTGACTTCTTAAACGCCTTCACACAATCCAGGTATCTCTGCCCTGTGCTATTCTCAAGCAGGAAAACACTTACTCACAAATTGGTTAGCTCATCAGTAGGAGAATGGATGGCAGCAGCCTTGATTCATTATCCTGTTATGATAAAAAAGGGTCCTGCTTGTAGGCTTACAAAGCCGTATTTTAATATATTAATGTCCGTGTCTTAAGACACAGTGTGTTAAGATCAACTATGCATTGTTTTACACATACATAACCAAAGCAACTAAATTGCTCGGAGAGTAGATGGATCATTTCATCTCAAGTCTAATCATAATGTGCATTCATCTCATGAGTCAGTTATCCATTTTCACTACAGAATCTGAAAATAAAAAGGAATAAAAGTGTAAATTTCCTATCAATTGCATCTATGATCTCGGTGTATATACTGTTTTCTTTCATATTTTATTTATGGTCACTTCAGCAGCTCATGCAATTGTAGAGTAACATATACCTTGAGGGTACGGTTTTCAATTTTAGATTTAGAACAGACGTATTTCTGTAGAAAGAAAATTATGATAGACGTGTTGTATTTTATCACCTCTACACACTAGGAGCTGGTGGCATGTTGGCACATGGATTAAAAGTTTCAGACGGCAATATGCAAGTGAGAATTACACAGTCACAATTGCACAGTAATCTGGCATGCCAGCCATGTTTCTCTTGGGCACCAAGGAAATGGAGTGCCAGCTACATGCAGATATATTGAGTGTTGGGAGCACTGGAGGGATTTATGGCCAGCTTAATTCAATCTCTTTTTTTTTTTTATTCCTCAGGGATGAGCATTGGAGTCCTTCAACCTTCACAAAGTAATAAATTGTGAACAATCCTATAACAAAAGAGGATATAAATTGTTTTGGAAAGCAATCGCCATTATCCAGGCGAAAGTATTCTATATTTATTACAATTGATTGACTTACAGGTACTATGCTGCAGTGGAAAAATGCACTACCTACATTTTGGAGTACAACGCTTAAAGTAATTACAAACCAAAGATCAGGGATAATCTGAGAAGTTATTGGAGGTCACAGTTGGTAGCTTGACATGTTCAGTTATTAAAAGCTAGCAGTGATTTTGATTAGTGAGCATATTCGATGCTGACTAGGAGCAGCTGTTAAGTTTGCAGGTACAAACAGATAATTGACAGGATGTACTTAAATATTTATGGAGATTAATAAATATGTTGTGTTAATGTAGAATCATTAAACATAATATTTATAAAATAAACACAGATATAAAGGCATTTTTGAGAATTTTTGAAAGAATATCACAAGGTTAAAGTGACATTATCATGCCCCAAACCACTTAATATCAGTTGATAGGGAATTATATTGTATACATTTTGTAGGATTTTTGTCTACGCTAGTGGTTCCTAACCCTCTCCTAAGGTACCCCTAACAGGACAGGGGCCAGATCACAAATGTGGCACAAAGCACAGTGCTCGAGCTGAACAGCATAATGGCTCAAGTGCTGTCTTTAATTTTGCAACGTCCTGTTACTTCCAAGATGCAATCTCAGCTTAGCTCAGTTAGGATGTAATGGCTGGTTATAGTACAAAAGTCTTTTACTTTGTATGGGAGTCGTTAATCTGTTCCTAGATAATAGAGAATGAGCAATTCCAACCAACTCGCTCTCCATCTGTGCCTGATGTCATTCAGGATTGAATAATGTCTTTCAAAACCTGGTGTTAAGTGTTTGAGCTTCTGCACAATCTGTCAGGTCTACTGGCCCTCCAGCGTGGGGTGTGGCCAGCCCAGGGTGCGGGGATGTGACTGGGCTGACAGCCGACTGTCTGGCCCTCCGGCACATGGGCAGCTTGGCTCTCCTCCTTGGTGTGGCGTCGGTCCCTGGGGTGGTCGGATGCCGGCTCCGCTGCTGTCGGCTGTCACTGTCGACCAGAGCTCCAGGCTATTGGGCCTTGCTAAGCCACAGAAGAGATGCGCGTCTGCTTGGCTCCACCAATATGGCGGCCAAGTCTGCGGTGTCAATGACGTCACTGACAGCTCAACAAGCAGAGAGGGGCAACCAGGTTAAAAAACAGCCAGGCCAGTCACTCCTTGCTCCAGTATTGAATCAGTTCCCAGCTCTCTTAACATATATATAAATATATATTTGTCTTCCTATTACTTGTGTATCGACCCAGCTTCTGACCCTCTACTACGTGTACCTCTCCTGCCTCGACCTTGGCCTGCATCTTGACAACTCCTGCCATAGCGACTTGTGCCTCATCAGCACACAGCACCTCATTGTAATCTCCTGGGTTCCTTCCCTCTGCCCTCTCCCGGGATTCTAGACACAATCACTAAGCACATCAGTGGAAACCCACCTAAAATTCCCATACTCACCGCAGATCCCTTGGTGGATAAAGTAGCGCAATGTTCCTTCACGTATCCCTCCACCACTCTAGACAGATTTCAGTTTTGCAACCTTTTGTCAGTCTCCATGGAGACCTGTGGACTCCTGGAGCTGATAACACTGTGGCACACATCTCAGCAGTTGGTGATATCAAGTTGTGGCTATGAAATGTTAGGACCTAAGTTGCTGGCAAAGCGGCTCAGTCGTATTATGAGCACTAAAAGCAAGCAACAAATGGAAAATGTTTTCCATTTGCATCTGTGAGACTTACACCACTTTCCTCCTTTGTTCTACCTGTTTTGCTCTGTATGTTATGTCTCACATTCTCCATTCTGTGTCTTTTCGGTTCTACATTTTCTCTCCCCTCTATACTCCATCTCCTGGCTTCTGGCATTCCTGGATTTCCCTTTGACTGGCTGTTTCCTAATTATGTTACCTGTCCATCCAGCCATATATTCTGGTCACTCCCTTTCCTCAATGCTCTCTCATTTTGTTTGTTTCCTTCCCCTACCTACTGAGGTTCTGTGAGCTCCCTCTTGTTATAGTCCTGTCTGATACTTTTGTGTTCTGTTTTATTATGTTTTACTGTGTTCTGGTATTCCAGATTTCCCCACCATTTCTGACCACCTTGATTCTAGTCATCTTATGTGCCATTGCTGCTGGTTCATGCACAAGTGGATCCTGTCTTCAGTTACTACTGCGTAGCCCACTATTCTGTGTCCCTGGCTACTTACCTGTGGCTGCCAGTCATCCAACTTTCTCCATCCAGACTGACCTTCAATCAAGGTATTATTGCCAGAGGACTTGGTTCCTGTGCAAGAGGATCTCTTATCATGTTTCTGACCACATAGCCCACCATCCACTGCTATTTATTTATTGCCTGTTTTGTTCTGCATTGGGACTTCCATCTGTTCTAAGACTGTTGCTGTGTACCTACCTTTTGAATACAATTATTATTATTTACCAATACACAGCTTCCTGAGTCTGCTTTGCCTGATCACCCCCAGCGCTTTGGTAACTTAAATAAACCAATAGGTCCCACTATGGCTCCGTCTTAGCTTGGGCCTGACAGCATCTTACCTTTAACATCCAAGTTGTGATCTGGCCCTAGGATTGACAGATATCTGAAGCACAGCACAAATTATATGATTTTCTGCTAAATGTTCAGAGTATTCAGTCTGCATTTCTCCAATGTAATCCTTAATACCTGGCCTGTTAGTGCCCCCGGAGGGCACGGTTGGTAAACACTGGCCTAGGCTCATGCGTAGTATAATTTTGAGTAATTTCTTATTAAATTACTGCTAACATGCACATCTGTTGACATTTGCTTTTGTATACAGTGAAAAGAACAGAAAATGGCACTCACAAAATTCCAGAGGATCTACTAAATGGTGCAGACTTTTCTGAGATGGCTAATTCTCAAATGACATGCAGGAAAAATGGAATGAGCCAATAGTTATTTGGTCAAACAACATGTTGTTTAATTTATGTAGTAGTCACCAACAGTAGCAACGTTTCAGCCCCACCAAGCTTTTAACAAGCTGCTTATTCCTTTTTTTTCTCCATTGCATATAGTGAAAAGTTGCCCAGCAGGCAATTTTCCCTGACTTTGTAGGCAGCCTATTGAGTATTGACTACTGATTAAACATCACTACGGGGGGCCAAACGTTCTGCAATTGCCTTAATTGAGCACTGATGACAAAGCAGCTCGATAGTAACGGCCGACTGTTATTATATTATGTATTGGTCATAGGGTGTGAAGAAAAGAATTGTGGTTGGGTACAGGAAAAAGTTATAGCTTCCATTTAAAGCATACATGGGACCACAGTGTATGCTGGAGTGCAGAACCGAAAATGGTATGGAATTTATGCGGACTGGGTGCAATGAGCCACCCACATCATGGGAGACAATCGAGGTATCTTAAAACCCATACAGGGTAGTTTTCCCTATAAAAGTCACAAACACTAAATTGAGAAGAAGAGGTGATAGACTTCTCTTGTTTATAAAGTAAACATTTTTTGTCTTAAACACTGGATTTAAAAGTGATTTTGACTTTATTGTAATTATTGTTACTGCTTAGAAATTTGTTTGTCTTTTTCTTTGATTTCATACTTTGTTTTAAAGGTATGTTATAGTATATACTATGTGGATGATTCTCAATGATTTCTATAATGTTGTACTTCTAATCTTTTCATGTATTATAAGCATTTTAGTGCAAATAAGCGCAGAATATCCTGTTTTCTTATATTATTAGGTGGAGGAAAAGCAAAATAGGCACACAAACATTTTGGAGTAGTAAATCAATGAAGTTCCATAACATTAAGCAAGATCAACATCCAAATGCCATCTTTTTCCCATTCTTAGAAAAAACAAAAATAGTCTCCTAAAATGCAGATGAGACAATTGGCCAGCAGACAAATACCTCATAAAATATCTTCATAAAACTGCTCATCCATGAAGAAAACGAAAAAAAGTGTCTGGCGCTTCCTGACTAGAATTATCATTTTAATGTATCTACATTATCACACCCTTAAAAGCAATTGTTTTGAACTATTGTAACTAATTGTTGATGTCATATCGGCGTTTTAAATGCTTTTTAATTAGTATCACAGTGT
This sequence comes from Leptobrachium leishanense, assembly GCA_009667805.1. NCBI lineage: Eukaryota > Metazoa > Chordata > Amphibia > Anura > Megophryidae > Leptobrachium > Leptobrachium leishanense. The sequence goes on along the minus strand of CM019065.1, from coordinate 115,288,009 downwards.
ATAAAGACTGAGCATCTAAAGACTAGTGAGTAGATGTTAGCTCATTTATAGCCGGCAGTCTTCCATGTATTATATGTGTGTAGGAACATGCTGTTAAAATATTCACATTAAATACCAAAGAGGTGCAGAAGCAGCTCCATACGCCAAACATTTATTTAGTGTAGTAGCTGTTCTTGAATATTTATTAGTCATTCAAGCACATGTATGTGAGGGATGTGAGAAGGTCACACTCCAGCAGTTGATATAGACAGCCTGAAATACAGCAGTCATAGGTAGGTCATTTGCTCTCATTAATAATTTTATGAAATGCTGCATTACATTCAAATTCAAATATTTAAATTAGGTGATAATGTGTGTATTCTTACCCACACATCCTAATTATTGCTGATCTGATTACCTAATCTGTAAAATTTACTGGAAGAAAACACTAAAATATGCACTTTTTAACACAATATAAAATAATGCAAACATTGTTATTGAACTTTTTCCTTTGTACTTATGCACTTTGGATACAAAGATGTTAGATATTTGGTATGGGCATCACTTGGCAGTAATTTCAAAATTGCCTAATGAAAGTATTCTTTCCTCAAGCTCATCTATATTAAATCTAGTCAAAAGAAGAAGCAGTAAAATGATTTATATATATTGAAATTAATACAATTCATTCCATTTTTATGTATCTCTTGCAGATACGTGGGCACCTGTGAAGCTTCATGTAAAATGATCACCATACCGTGAAACCAAATTCTTTAAATCTTAGCAACTCACGGAGGATTTGACTCTCGTGTCCTCATTCTTTTAGCTTCACGTGTTCTGTTTGAGAATTCTGCTTATAGGCTTGTATCCTTTTGGATTAAAGTGTACATCCCAGAAAGGGAAATGTTAATTAGTGTTGCTTCTTTCTTTTTTTGTTTTATTGTAAAATATTGTTCTGGAAAATTGAACATAATGAAAACATTTCCTTCCGACAATCTGATTTCCCGTTCAATGAATCCACTGTGTTCAGGAAGATGGATGATTGGAGAAGATCTAAAAATAAACATGCACTGAATTAAAACAGTCCTTTGAACGATATCTCCTCGCTTACCTCCTCTTTTTTTCCTTTTAGTTGCTAAAACTTTCCTGCCGATCACAAGGTATTAAAGTTTTATCAGTATAGAGAAGAAGTGATTTTCCTTTGAACGTCTGCTCTGCAATCCCCGGCTTCTAATGAGCTGCAGTGCATGAAAAAGACATAAACAGATTACACAAGGCAAGGATATTCATACCTGGAGAGTGAGACGCAGGAAAACTATATGCAATTATCATGTTATTAGAAACGACATGTATTTTTAACTTCATTGGTACATTAGGATTGAAATTTAAAGGGTAATGATTAATTTATTTTTACATATGGTTGCTAACTTTCCTGTTCTGTGTTATGCCTTTAGAAATGTGCTTTCTGCTAAACTTAAATTATTTATTTATTTATAAAGGATTTTACCAGGAAGGATACATTGAGATTTCTCTCGTTTTCAAGTATGTCCTGGGTTTCATACTATGGAGTTTATTTATTAAAGCAGAAATTAAGGAATTGATACTGCAACAACATATTTTAATGTTAAATACCCAATTTGATAAAATATCTACAAATATGCTATTTTCGTAAAATGTTTGAAGATTGTTTTAAATTTACAATTCCCTAGCCTAGACAATTACCCCAAATGACCAACTTATTGGAATAAAGCACCGTTATAGAGCAGTAAGCAAGTCATTCCATGTTTGTCATAAAATAAACATTGGCTGTATAGTGAGTTGTAATTAGACATGTGCACGGCAAAAAAAAAATTTCATTACGGATCATTTCATTCCGATTCTTTTTTTTGTTTTGTTTCAGATCATTTCATTCTGGGTTTTTTTCCCGTTTCGTTTCGTTCGTTATGCTACCATGATTCGGTATTTCGGATTCATTTGGTGGTTCGGACAATCTGTAATTCGTATTTCGGGTTTATTTGTTATTTCGTTTTTATTGGTATTTCGTTTTATGGATCAATTCGGATTTTGTTTTTATAAGTTATTTTGTATTTCGTTTTTATTTCATATTTTGTTTTTATTATATGTTTCGGAATGTGAAATGGATCAATTTTACTTAGATTAAGGTGTATTAAAAAACATGCCTAAACCCCTATCTTTGGTGGGGAAACCTATTCAGTACCAAGGACAGCAGCTATTCTTGGTGCTGAAACCTATTCAGCACCATGGATAGCAGCTCCGCGCTACTCCGTATCCACATATAGCCACAATTCTATCCACAACATTAGAACTAAATATATGTTAAAAACATATAATTTTCATTACACTCTATTTGATTTGCTTTTTTGAGCCTTCATTTTACCATGCTTATATGTTAGGATTGTGGCGCTATAGAAAAATTATATTAAAAAATGTGCATGCTACCTCTGTGCAAGGCTGAAATATCAAGAAGTAATAAGGATTTAGTCCTAATAATGTGGGTACAGTTTATCTGCTTTTTTTTATAAATTAGGTGATTTAATAACTTTGCTATTTCAACCTTTATTTTAATAGTTACTTTTGTGGTGTACAAACGATTTTTTTTAGTGTAGACAAAGAGGTTTAATTGGCCTTATTTGATAGCGTATGCTGTGTAGGGGACACTATTTTCTGCATTTCTCACAGATGCCAGCCCGCTTCAGGAGAAGTCCATGATTGACCTTGTGCGGTGTAAGGATTAGAGATGTAGGGTTCCAAAGTTTCGAACACAATGCATTTTTTTGGAACTAGACGATAATTTTTGGCAGCACTCAAATTGAAATGATTTCAAATCACCCAGAATCAAAACTTTTGGTTTTTAAATACTTTTTGGTTTTTGGGATACATTTGTCACCACATTCATTTTTTTTTTAGAGTTTGGGTTGGGTTATGATTAACCCTTACCATAGCCCTATCCCCAAACCCTAACATTCTACTTCATTTTTTGGCAACAGACTCTGTTTTTCCCATTGACGTAAGAGCAGTGAAGGACTTAATTGTATTTTACACTTGGGGACAGGCACTGTGTTAATACTCTTCCAATAACAATTAAGCCAAGAGACCATCATTTTTTGTAAATATGTGTTAAATGCAACATTATTTATTTGATTTATCAGTTAAGTGCAGATTTTTGCAAAAGTGAGATTGTTTGGATTATTTCCAAATGTTAAATGGATTTAATTATCTGACAGATTTACTTTAAAAGGCTATTTGCATAATCCAAAAAATAGCTATTACTCAGGTGGAAAATTTCACATCATAATTTCTGTACTTTCATTTTTGTTATTGTCATAGCAACAGAATGTGAAGTTTGGCAAATTGGTCTTGCTAAAATAATGTCTTATATTTCTATATGTTTCACTGCTACAGTTACTGCCGGTGATCTAGCATAAAAAAAAAAGAGAAGAAATAATTCAACTTCTCTACTGTCTCAACAGGAACACAATACAAATGAATGTATATATATATAAAACTCTTGATTTTAATAATTATTATTTCATTATGCTGAGCATAGCAAAGGGGAAAAAATAAAACAGCTTATTGTTGCTTGCATTCCGGCCCAACAATTAAGTGATAGAGTAGTGGGTTTACCTCAGGGAGATCATGCCAAACTAATCTTAGTGATTTTTTTGATTGGGTAACAAAAATAATAGACACAGGTGGTGCAGTAGACATTGCTTATTTAGATTTCAGTAAGGCTTTTGATACTGTTCTGCATAGAAGGCTTATCAATAAATTGCAATCTTTGAGCTTGGATTCCAATATTGTTGAATGGATTAGGCAGTGGCTGAGTGACAGGCAACAGAGGGTTGTGGTAAATGGAGTTTATTCGGCGCAAGGTCTTGTTACCAGTGGGGTACCTCAGGGGTCAGTACTTGGACCCATTCTCTTTAATATTTTTATTAGTGATATTGCAGAAGGTATTAATGGAAAAGGATGTCTTTTTGCTGATGACACAAAGATTTGCAACAGGGTTGACGTTCCTGGAGGGATCATCCAAATGACAAATGATTTAGGTAAACTAAAACAATGGTCGGAGCTGTGGCAATTGAGTTTTAATGTGAATAAGTGCAAGATAATGCACCTGGGACGTAAAAACCCAAGGGCTGAATATAGAATATTTGATACAGTCCTAACCTCAACATCTGAGGAAAGGGATTTAGGGGTTACTATTTCAGAGGATCTAAGGGTAAGTAGTTAATGTAATGGTGCAGCAGGAAATGCTAGCAGAATGCTTGGTTGTGTAGGGAGAGGTATTAGCTGTAGGAAAAGGGAAGTGCTCATGCCACTGTACAGAGCACTGGTGAGACCTCACTTGGAATACTGTGTGCAGTACTGGAGACCGTATCTCCAGAAGGATATAGACATCTTAGAGAGAGTTCAGAGAAGGGCTACTAAAATGGTGTACGGCTTGAAGGAGAAAAGATACCAGGAAAGGCTTAATGATCTTAACATGTACAGCTTGGAAAAAAGACGAGACAGAGAAGATATGATAGAAACATTTAAATACGTAAAGGGAATCCACAAGGTAGAGGATGGGAGTATATTTAAAAGGAAACAAAGTAGCAAAACAAGAGGACATAGTCTTAGATTAGAGGGGCAAAGGTTTAAAAGTAACATCAGGAAGCATTATTTTACTGAGAGGGTGGTGGATACATGGAACAGTCTTCCAGTTGAAGTGGTAGAGGCCAAAACAGTAATTGAATTTAAGCAAGCATGGGATAGGCATAAGGCTATCCTAAACAAAAGATAAATCCAGGTAAAGTATCCATGTAATTGGACAGACTAGATGGGCCGAAAGGTTCTTATCTGCCGACATTTTTCTATGTTTCTATGTTTCTAGTGTAGTGTATTCCTCAACTTTTTTCACAGAAAGAAATGAGTTCCTGCTTGGCCCACGCCCCATATTGTTTGGTTTTTTTAAAAAAAAATATGCCATCCCCACGTTTCAAACAGCAAAGCACGCCTCACTGGTGCAGCAAACAAATTTCATTTGCTTTTGGGCTGCAGATCAAGATATCTCGATCGTGCACCAGAAGGTGACATTTTGAAGCCTGAGATATCTCGATCTCGGTAGTGAAGGGGTTAAATAAACAAGAGCCACAAAGGCCCTTTAGTAAATATTGCTTCATGGGAAAAATACACAAAATGGAAACAAGAGATCAAAACCTTATTTTTCCGTTTCACATGTGTAGCGCTCATCCCCCAGAGGGGCCGCTGAATAAGCCCAGGATAGTCTCACCGCACTAACAATTTACTGTACACCAGCACACCATTGTGGATTTCCTAAGATATATTTTACTGAAGCAATAAATGGCAAAGAAATACACTTATACTTTAAGCACGAAGTCGATCAGGCGAAATGAAGGGCGTGATACGAAACGCGGATACGCGTGGCGGAAAAGAAACGGTTAATACCCCTCCGTTCATGGGTTTAAGTCCCGCTCAAAAGAGCTCATTAATTGGTGTCCTAGGGTACCCAGGTATTAGACTCACTGACCAGTGAATGAACAGAAAAAATATCTTCGACTAGTCAACGTTGGGGCCCTGTAATTTGAAGCAATCAGATAAGTGTGCACTGTTATGGAAGTTGTAGGCCTTGAGGCTTCTCACCCATCCGGCGAACAACTTGTCCCGAACTGATGACTCGACCAGAAGATCCTTCTCTCTGCTGACTGGAACCCGGTGCCAACGAAATCCACTCTCCCGATGCTGAATCTCCACAGCCAGAAATCGATCTGCCGCCTGCACTCCGTTCCGTCCACGGCCTCCTTACTCGAGGTCCTCCTGGAACACACTTGTCACCAGAACTGCTCAGCGGAATGTAGTATAAGATGATGCACACTCCTTCCCCGATCTCCAGCACTGGATAACGCCGATCATACTGGCTCCAACCTGGTTTCGATCCCGGACAGTGTCTCTCATACGTCTCACTCCACACGCAGCTCTCTTCCTTCTCCCCACGCTGCGCACAATGTTCTCATTCTCTTTCCTGGCGCCAGCAAGCTCACTTCCCTTTTTCTCCCCAAGGGTTTCTGGGAGATAGAGTCCTTTTAGTCTAGCACAGTCCGTCATGCATATATATGCCCTGTCTCCCTCTAGTGGCAATATCATTTCAATTTAGAAGGACAAATTTAAACACAGCGCTACACATGCAATTTCTTCAAAGAGAATTGCTTAATAATGTGGTTTTCTTTAACGAATAAGAAGTTACAGCTTATGTAAGTTGTAGTGTCCCTTTAACCCTTTCCCTGCAGGTAACATCCTCATTGACTCCCTCTATTTGTGGGGGACGTTCCCCGCACGTCCTCCGCTTGTGGGAGCCCCTAGAGAGATACTTACCTCTCTCTCTGGGGTCCCGTGGCGTTCTGACTTCCAGGAAGTCAGGTGCTGAATTTATACACCCCCCGACATAAATGATGTCATCGTGCCATGCGCAATAATGTCATTTTCAGGCGACCCCCTGGCAATGCCGGGAGATCACCTGAAAGGGAGGGGGATCCTTTTGAATCCCTCTACCTCCCGATCGGGAGGGTCTACAAGCAGAAAACAGGCACCGCTTTAAAGTGATGCCTGTTTTTAACCCCTTAAGTGCTGATCACGATCTAGCTCCGGTGGGGCCGCCATCTTGGATGACAGTCCCACCTCCGGGTCACCCCTCACTACCAGATTCCTCGAGCATGGGGTGATGATGTCAGTTAGCCAGGGAACCCCTAGCTGCCCGGGGATTTCCTAAGGAAATCCCCTGGTGGAGATAGGGGGTTCCTTTGAACCCCCATATCTCCCGAATGGGGGCAGCTAGAGGGGGCAGCTAGAGCATGGCCTTTCGAATGATACCAAACATAACCATGTTTAAAGTAAAGATTTTTTTAAAAAAAAATTAATAAAAAAAACTGTTTATTGTGTGTTTTTTATTAATGCAGCAATATTGTTAACATTTCAATTAAAATGTGAAGAATGATGCTGCACTAATGATTTTTGTGCATTTGCTAAAAATCACGTAATTCCCCCCCAAAAATGTAACGAGTCCCCATTTCTAATTTTTTTAACAAGCACTCCCCATAGAAAATATAAACGCAAAAATTAGTATGATAAAATGTGAAAAAAACACTTTACACGCTGTAGATGATTAAAAATTAAAATTTTATTGCATTTTTTGTTATAATATACAGGCAGGACATGACATATACATATCATAATGATATATTATGAATCTACGGAGTCTGCCTGAAAGAACGATCTATAATATGGTAGTTTAATGGTAATGGTATAATATGGTACTTTTATGGTAGTATAATATGGTAATTTGTTAAAATCCTTTATAAATAAATAAATAAATAAATAAATATGTCCGGGTCATATAATAAAACGTGGCTTCAAATCGCGTTTAAACATGATGAAAAAAAGTGGTAAAAATGAGCTCAGCACACAGGCGTGAAATGGCTCAGCAGTGAAGGGGTTAAAAAAATACCACCTCATCATGTTCTGCCAACCAGGATGAATTAATTTGTAAAATATTACAGAGCCAGAAAAGACATCAACTTGGATATTTTGCGGAATCCAAACCAAGTAAAATTATATAAAAGGAATTTTCAAACTCTTTGTAAAATCATTAAAGCACAAGCTCTTCTAGGTTGAATTATTTTTATGTCAATGTTCATTTTTGTGCTGTAACCTCATCATAACATATTTAAATTGTGTGTCATTGCTACACAAAGTATCAGTTTTAAACTGGCAAATTAGATCATTCTTGAAGGAAGAGATTTTTTTTCCTGACGTTTTCCAGAATTCGCTTGCTGTTTTTCATTGCTGTGATCTCCAATAATAAATACTGACAATCTAGGCCAGAAGGCTTCTTTGGAAATTAGTATGCTTAGTTTCTTCAGTTGAGGCATTATTTCAGAAATAAAATAGACACTATGGGGCTTTGGAGGATGACCACAGAGCGGCCTTAGAGGATGAACACAAAGGGGCCTTGTAGGATGAACACTGGACACAAGGTAGAAGATCTTATGGATAAATACTTTCCCCATATCATTAAATTTTTTAATGGCCAGTTTTTTTTGTGAATGCAAATAAAATGTTTATGCAATTTGTGCTTTAAGTGGTAATTAATAGCATTGGTTTATAACTATTAACAGCTATCAAAGTATCAAACCGGCTGGGTGGAGTAGAGGTAACATCACTGCTCTGCGTGCAGAAAGCCTGTGGAGTCAAGGGTTCGATCCCAACGAGCACCTCTCCTGTAAGTGTCCTCGGGCAAGACACCTTAACGGTACATACTCGCCACCCAGGACATACTTGAAAACGAGAGAAATCTCAATGTATCCTTCCTGGTAAAATCCTTTCTCCAAAAAAAATACCTTGGAACTAAGCTCAAAACATATGTACAATACTACATGTGCAGTCATGAAGAGATTAATTTCTTCCATTACACTTCATAATATATATAAAAACATATACACACAGGTGGGGGCACCTCTTATTCTGAAATCTGGAATGCTCTGAAAACCGATATTTTTGGAGCAATCCACAGATTTTAGTATTTCTGGATTAATGAACCCAGTTACTGAGTGCTGCAGCAGACTGTGGCACATGCTGGGAGTCTCTGGGCAGCCCTAACATGTGACATGCTGCTCGGAGTCATGCTGACCCAGCACAGTGTTTCCAGCATGTGTATAATCTGGGGGTTTCAGCAAAAAGGGGACTACTGGCTCTCCTACCGTAATCTCTATCCTGTAAAACATCAGATTCTTCCAGATTCTGAAATCGGGAAGAATCTGAAATACGGATTTCTCAGGGTTCCGAACATTCCGGATTAAGAGTGCTCCACCCGTGTGTAAATCTTTTTATATATAAATGCGAAAGTCCTGACTGACTCATCAACGCCCAGCTGAAACCGTTTAACCTAGGAACGTGAAATTTTGAAGGTACATTATTTTTATGACGTAGGCAACCACTAAGGAAGGATTTTTGGAAACTCCGCCCCTAAGCGAGTGAAAAAGGGGGTTGAATATTTTAAACAGGATACCTATGGCTCAAAAACCGAAGATGTTACAGATGTGAAAATTGGTATTTAGATTCATCTTGAAAGTAAAAATACACGTATTTTGACGTTTTTCAAAAATCCAAGTGAGGAGGCGAAAACAGGGGGTTGAATATTTTAAATATTTAAAACATGATTCCTATATCTCAAAAACAAAAGATTCTACAGACGTGAAAATCAGTATTTAGATTTGTCTTGAAAAATAAAAAACATGTATTTTACCGTTTTTCAAAAATCATAGTGGGGGGGAAGTTGGTTAAATATTTTAAACAGGATACCTATATCTCAAAAACAGAAGATGTTACAGATGTGAAAATTGGTGTTTAGATTTGTCTTGAAAAATAAAAAAACATGTGTTTTACCATTTTTCAAAAATCAAAGTGGGGGGTGAAAAAAGGGGGTTGAATATTTTAAATATTTTAAACAGGATACCTATATCTCAAAATAAGAAGATGTTACAGACTAAAAAATTGGTATTTAGATTCGTCTTGAAATAAAAAAAACACGTATTTTACCATTTTCTGAAAATTCCTTGGGGGGGCAAAAAGGGGGGTTGAATACTTTTATCATAAATGCGAAAGTCCTGACTGACTGACTGACTCATCAACACCCAGCTGAAACCGTTTAACCTAGGAACGTGAAATTTTGAAGGTGCACTGTTTTTATGATGTAGGCACCCACTAAGGAAGGATTTTTGGAAACTCCGCCCCTAAGGGGGAGAAAAGGGGGTTAAATATTTTAAACAGGATATCTATAGCTCAAAAACAGAAGATGTTACAGACGTGAAAATCTGTATTTAGATTCGTCTTGAAAAATAAAGAAAAACGTATTTTACCATTTTTTTCAAAAATCCAAGTGGGGGGGTGAAAACAGGGGGTTAAATATTTTAAATATTTTAAATATTTAAACACAATACCTATATCTTGAAACAGAAGATGTTACAGGCCTGAAAATTGGTTTTTAGATTCATCTTGAAAAATAAAAATACATGTATTTTACCATTTTCCGTAAATTCCTTGGGGAGGAAAAAATGGGGGTTGAATACTTTTCTCAGTATACCTATATTTCAAAAACCAAAGATGTTACGGGTGTGAAATTTGGTATTTACAATGTTCGCGAAAAAAAACAAACCTGTGTTTTACCATTTTACACAAATCCAATTCTGAATACTATTAGTGGTATACCTATATTTCAAAAACCAAAGATGTTACAGACGTAAAATTTGGTATTTACTATGTTCTTGAAAAATAAAAAAAAGGTGTTTTACCAGTTTCCAAAAATGCCAGGTGGGGGGTGTGAAAAAAGGGGGGTGAATACTTTTAAACAGGATACCTATCTTTATATATAAACGGCAAAGTCCTGAATGACTGACTGATGCCCAGTTAAACTGGGAACGTGAAATTTTGCAGATACACTGTTTTTATGATGTAGGCACCCACTAAGGAAGCATTTTTGGAAACTCCGCCCCTAAGGGTGTGAAAAAGGGAGTTGGATATTTTAAACAGGGTACCTATAGCTCAAAAACAGAGGATGTTACAGACGTGAAAATGTGTATTTAGGTTTGTCTTGAGAAATAAAAAACAAGTATTTTACCATTTTTCAAAAATCCGGAGAGGGGGCAAAATGGGGGGTTGAATACTTTTAGGAATATACCTATTTTTCAAATACTGACGATGTTACAGGTGTGAAATTTGGTATTCACAATCTTCATGCAAAAAACCAAACATGTGTTATACCATTTTCCAAAAATCCAATTAAGGGGGGTCGGAGGAAAGGGGTGTGAACACCTTAATCAGTATACCTATATTTCAAAAACTGAAGATGTTACAGTTGTGAAATTGGGTATTTGCAATCTTCTTGAGAAATAAAAAAACAAGTGTTTTACCCTTTTCCAAAAATCCCAAGTGGGGGGTGAAAAAGGGGGATTGAATACTTTTTACCAGGATACCTATAGCTCAAAAACAGAAGATGTTACAGATGTGAAAATTGGTAATTAGACTCATCTTGAGAAATAAAAAAACATGTGTTTTACCGTTTTCCAAAAATCCAGTGGGGGAAAAAAAGGAGGGGTTGAATACTTTTATCAGTATACCTATATTTCAAAAACCAAAGATGTTTCAGGTGTGAAATTTGGTATTTACGATCTATGTGAAAAAAAACCAAACATGTGTTTTATTATTTTCTGAAAATTCAGTTAAGGGGTGGGGAAGAAAAGGGGGTGTGAATACTTTTTTCAGTATACTTATATTTCAAAAACTAAAGATGTCACAGGTGTGAAGTTTGGTATTTACAATCTTCTAGAAAAATAAAAAAAGACTTGTCTTACCATTTTCCAAAAATCCCAAGTGGGGGTGAAAAAAGGGGGTGAGAATACTTCTAAACAGGATACCAATATCTCAAAAACAGAAGATGGTACAGGCCTGAAAATTGGTATTTAGATTCATCTTGAGAAGCAAATAAACCACATATTTTACCATTTTCCAAAAATCCAGTGTGAGGGGGCAAAAAGGGGATTGAATACTTTTATCAGTATACCTATATTTAAAAAAACAATGATGTTACAGGTGTGAAATTTGGCACTTACTATCTTCTTGAAAAATAAAAAAACACATGTTTTACCATTTTCCAAAATTCCCAAGTGGGGGTGTGAAAAAAAGGGGAGGGATGAATACTTTTAAACAGGATACCTATATCTCAAAAACAGAAGATGTTACAGATGTGAAAATTGGTATTTAGATTCGTCTTGAAAATGAAAAACACAAAAATAATTGGATGCATATAAATTAAACAACTTTGTTTTGTAGCCAATATGCTCTGACTAACGTTTGCAATAAACATTACTTATTACTTTAAGACATCAACCTGTAAATTATATTTTGTACAGTTTGAACAAAAAAACTCACCCAAAAATCCACGCGAGCGAAGCCACGGGCAAAAGCTAGTATATGTTTATAAATACCTATGTTATTTATATTTTAACATATTAAGGCATGTTGAATGCATAATTATTATTCCCTAGAAAAAAACTTTTAATTTTACATATAAAGAAAAGGAAGAACTACCTTCTTGATATATGGTATGGAACAGTTTAACAAATAAAAATGGAAATAGAAAATAACTATTTGATTCATTCATTGCTTATGTATCACGTTAGCAGATCTCAATTGCCTGTACAGTCATCAGGTGAGCTAAGCATTACATCACAATGCTGTCGATTACATACTGATTTGATAGAATATAATAATAAGGATAAAAGTACCAATTCCATATATGGCAGTCTATAACTTCGCTATCTTTTACAAGTCAGTGGAGAGTGCAACAAAGAGCTGATTTATGGCATGCCATTAAATTTTCAGTGCCTTTTAACTTACTATTTCAGATTTATAGGTCTGTGCAGTTCAGGATTATTGCAACATCATACTATCAGTCCCTAAATATTAGTGTGATAAATCTGGTAATAAATCTTCGACTGAATAGTGTGATTGTAGTAGTGGTGAGCAAACTTTCTAGAATACAGTATCTGGTCGAGTTCTGTGGCAGCCATAATTCCTAGTGATGCTTTGTAAGATATAACCTAGATGCTACAGAAGATATTTTCAATCAAATAAAAAATATATACAGGAAAGGGAAGACTCAAATTCCGACTGTTGTAACACTATGCTATGCTTTAATTGTCAATGTGGTTTAATTCTAATAGGAATATAGGACTCAATTAAAATACACAATGCACGAAAGACAGACATTTCTCCAAAGAATATTTGCATTGATTGATATTCATTAAATGCCCCATATCTGGTTTTAGGAACTCTCTATAGGGAGTTACAATTTTCTGGATCTGCACACAGTTTTTGTAGTGAATAGTTAAACCACAAAGTAATTGCAAGGCTATTAACCCTCATAAATACCGTACAATTTAAACGTGGCGTGTAGACAGCTCTTGAATGAGACTGTGGTAAGGATGTTTTATAAACACATTAACAAATGAATATAAATATTGTTTTTATATCAGTTGATTAATAAGATTAGGCAAATGGAACTACAATTATGTGGAGACAGGTACGATAGCTTTTGTTGGTGTCATATGGAATCTCATAAGCTTGACTGCGATTCAAAATACTTACCTATGTTTATGAATTTCCTCACTGCTCCAGAAAGTCTCTTTGGCTTGGACCCGTGTTTTAAGATTTTATTATTTTCTAATGCTTGTTTTACAATTGTGTGTTAGTTACATGCACAGATACAATATTTATCAGATTCAAAATATATATTTGTTGTCACATATTAACTGTAACTCGGCTCCTGTTTTTTAGCCACAACTAAAATGTCACACTCAGATGAAAGGTCTAGCCCTCTGCTCTTTTAAAAGAGAGCTCATACATTCTCTCCATTTAATGTACACATACACTATGGGGGTTATTCAGAGAGCACTGAAATGTCACTGACATTTCAGTGCTGTCTCGTTCAGCATTCACCGCATGGTCCCCGGAGTGAAGGAAAACCCCCTGCAAACCTACCAAAAACCTGCCAAAAAATGCAGCAAAAAAGACGCCGAACACGTCAGAAAAAGATGACGAGCCGCAGAACACAGCACAGACTAGCCGCCGGAAAAGCTGACAAGCTGACGAACGGAGTAGAAAAAACAAAAACAAAAAAAAACGCTTGAAAGTTTCAAAATTGAAACACTGTTTGCAAACAAATTATTCAACGAAAATGCCTGGAATTTACATATAAGGTCCTATGAATGATAATAAAAAGGTCTGCTACAGAAAAAAGAAAAACTGCTTTTAAAATAAACGGAATAAAAATTTTGCTGAAAAAATGCCTAAAAGATCAGAAAAAAAATCAATAAATAAAGACTTTTTACTGCAGATTAAAATAACAAATGGTTTATTAGATACTCTTTATAATAATAGGGATATTTTTAACATTGAAGCCTATGGGGTTTGTCTGAATAAACCTGCCGAATGAAACCGCAGGGCAATTCAGCAACTTTTCACTGCTGTTCGGTGTTCTCTGAATAGATTAACCATTGCTTCTCTATGGGGATTTCACTGCCCTCAAACAGGCACCGTACGTGCTGGCAATTCCCCAAAATTTGACGAACTGCCTGCTCTCTGAATAGCCGAATGGCCAGGAAATGGCACCATACAGGGAAATCCATGTTCCGTGACAGCTCGGGGCCAGAACAGCTTTCTCTGCATAACCCATATATGTGCAAAAATATTGGGGCACATTATCATTACAACATACAGAGACTGTTATGATGACATTGCATTCAAATTGCATGATATTAAAATGGAGTTGGTCTCCTGTGTGCAGCGATAACAGCTTCCCACAAGATTTTGGAATGTTTCTGATGAACGTTTTGGCCATTCATCCAGTAGAGCAGGGCTCAAAAATTTCCACTCGCCTACTAGCATTTGGCGAGTGGAAATTAAGTGAGGGTGAGTGGAAATTAAGTTAGGGCGAGCAGAAATGCAAACGCAGGCAGCACAATAAATTATTTTGTGCTGCATATTCCAACGGTGCCACCGTGCAGTCCCCCCTTCCCCAGGCTGCATGGTGGCAGGGATCAGCTGCCTAACCTGTCTAAGCTCATCTCTGTCACTGGCAGGGGTGGAGAGGAGCTTCCATGCCTCCTCGCTCGGCTCACACTGGGCTCTGATGACTGGGTATACATGGATCTGGGGTCTGATGTCTGGGTATACATGTATCTGGGGTCTGATGTCTGGGTATTAATGTTATTTTTGTAACTTTATTTAAATAAAACCTTTAACAGTGTAATTTCATAAGATAATACTGGGGTATATAAAGATAAGGGGGGGTGTTTAGGGGCAGAGTTAAGGGCTTTGTAGGTTAGGTGCAGCAACTGGTCGCGAGTAACTTTTATGGCCAGATTAGTAGCTTGAAATTTTGAGCCCTGCAGTAGAGCATTTGTGATGTCATTCTAATTCATCCCAAACGTTTTCGATGAAGTTGAGGTCAGGGCTCTGTGCAGGCCAGTCAAGTTCTGCCACACAAAACTCATCCCACCATGTCTGTATGGACCTTGCTTTGAGCATCGTGGCATGGTCATGCTGGAATAGAAAAGGAGCTCTTCGAACCACCCATTTTTTCACATATCTAGGTACTTGATTTTACCTGTGCAATGTGTCTGAATCACCTGAATTTAGTAATTAAGAGGTGTATCCCAACACTTTTATACATACAGTGTAGCTCGAGCGAACAGTGAGTTGTGTATGTACAACAGAGAAATTGAATGGGTAGGTGTGCAAAGTGGAAAGAAGAGAGACGTCAAGTGAGAAGATGGAGAGTGAAGAACAACTACACAGCACTCCACATATAGATTTGAGTTAAAGACTCAATGGAGCAGCTATGTAGAACAAGGGATGGACCAGGGAGGAACAAAAGCAAACCATTCCCACACCAATGACGGGACTGTTAATTTGTTAATTGAAAAAGAGCATTGTTTAGAACAATACAGTAAATCAGACAGTGTTTGTTGGAGAGGACAATAATTATGGGTTATTGGACCATTCTAATCTTTCTGTTGCTTCAGAAAAGCTAGCTGGTCCTCGTTATAGAGTGAGAACAATTTCAGCACTTGTAAACTAATGAGGATGAATATATGTATTCCAAGTTTTATTTATAGTAACATGTAGTTAATTCAATTCACTATGTAAGTGTTATTGATAGAGCCCAGTCAGCAACTTGCATAATGACTCGGTGTCGTGTCACTTTTGAAAAGCAGATGCACACGTGTCAGGTTTGTTCAAAATACAGGTTTCCGCAAGAGAAGTAAATGGGCAGAATTTAAAATATTCTTATCTGTTTGACCTTCTGGAATCAAATTAGAGTAATTTAATTTCACGGTACCCTGTGACACAAAACAATTATTTCATTTGAAATTTTTATATATATACTCTATATACAGTATATATATATATATATATATATATATATATATATATATATAAATCACGAGTATAGCAGTATGTAGTGATACCTTTTTTATTGGACCTAACGTAACATTTAAAAGACAAGCTTTCGAGAGTATTACTCTCTTCCTCATGTCTGGAAGCTTACTGATCAGTTCCTAGAATTAAGAGTAATACTCTCGAAAGCTTGTCTTTTAAATGTTACGTTAGTCCAATAAAAAAGGTATCACTACGTACTGCTATACTCGTGATTTTATCAAACTGGACTAAAAGTGCCTATCGAATTTATATATATATCTGTTACAAAGCCACGGTGTGACATAGCATTAATTTTAGGGTTCTGTGTAATAACAGATCCAGGATGCATAAAAGTGGTACAGAGGTCATTTGCATATCCTACCCAGAGTTCCTTGCTGCATATGGGGAATGTGGCACAGGAGCTCTGGGATGCAATTCATTGAATTGCTGTGATGTGCAGGTGGCTTCTGCAATAATAAACACACTTATTATAGTGTGGAGGCTTTTTATCTCACTTTTAGTCCTTCACCACAACCCTGATAGACACTTACCTATATATGTATGTATATATAAAACATTTTTTTTTAAATGAGACATGCATCCAAGTTTAATCAAATGGTAATACAAAACATAAGAACAAGGGTACCAATACGACAGGAACAGAAGAAGGTTCCCATTTCACATTTATAGGTGAATTACAACCATCACGGTATACTAACTTATACAGACATACTGTCAGCAGCAGGAGACTAGCAGGGTTATTCACAAAGAGCTGATCGAGACCCAAAATGGCACCAAACAGTAAATTTTCCCATTGGGTACCATTTCCTGGCCATTCGGCTATTCAGAGAGCAGGCAATTCACCAAATTTTGGTGTATTGCTAGCAAGTACAGTGCCTGTTCGAAGGCAATGAAATTCCCATAGAGAAGCAATGGTTGATCTATTCACAGAACACCGAACAGCAGTGAAATGTCAGAGAAAAGCCATGATGTTCGGTGATTTCATTTGGCAGGTTTATTCAGGTGAAACCCAGAAGACATTCCCCACACGTCTTCTGCTAAGTGGCTCTCCTCCAGATACTCACCTCTCCTCCAGAGTCCCATGGCATCTGACTTTATGGAAGTCAAATACTGCTTTATACCACTCTCCCAGTGCACTGATGTCATCTCAACGGGTGTGATGATGTCAGTTTCAGGTGAGAAAGGAAAGAAAAGCTAACAAGGGTGCCCAGAAGACAACTTGGAATGGAGAGGTGTTGCATCCGGGAGCAATGTAATCTCGCTGATAGTGAAGAACATGTAAAAAAACAGTAGGTTTGCTAGGGATATGGTCAGTGATACAACCAGTTCGGTGTGTAGCCAAAATAGAAGTCATAATGGGAACGAATGAGGGAAAGGAAGAGGTAGAGGAAAAAGGGGTAAAATAGATGTAGATGAGAGAGAGAAAGAGAAGAAAAAAAGGAGGAAATAACTAAGAAAGGAGATAAACAGTTAGGAATTGGGGAAGACAAGGAGGAGGGTAAGGGTGTAACCCCCCCAGCCCATCACCATGTTGCGGCAGACATAGGGGGAGTCTTGGGTGGGCAGGGCACAGCAGCACTTTCCACAGTAGATCTCAGAAGGGTGACCTATAAGTTCCTCTATCTAGACGTTCACCCCAGAGAAAGCCAAGGCCCTAAGTAGCTCCAGTCAAGGACACCACACCCTCCAGAACCGGTCCATCCATTCATGAAGCACTGCGGTCAACTGCTTCAAGGGGAGAATATACCATATCTTAGATTTTATCAAGGCCCATCTGGGTGGAGGGCCCTTACAGGTGCGAGCTAGACAAATTTGAACAGACACGGGATATAAGGAGTCTCTCACTTCTTGCCAATTGTATGGCTTGATACGGCCTCCGTTGCTGCTCTCTCACATGGCGGTCTACACTTGAGCCATACCCCCAGACCGGGTGAGAGAAATGGTGGCGGGGTCGGACTTCTGCTCTCTCCCACCTGCACCTACCAGCATCTCCCTCCACCCCCATCCCTCTCCTTCTCCTCCTTCGAGACACACTGCATCCGCCTGTTCTCTCCTCTGGCTCTCAGGGTGGCATTCATCTACCGCCCACCGGGACCAACCTCCCAGTTCTTTGACCACTTTGCTACCTGTCTTTCTCACTTCCTGTCTTCTAATCTTCCATGCCTAATTCTCGGGGACTTCAACATTCCCATAGACGATCCTTCCGCCCCTGCTGCCTCCAAACTTCTTTCACTCACGTCCTCCCTTGGACTCACACAATCCTCCCTCCTCCCTACCCACCGCGATGGTCACGTTATTGACCTGGTCTTTTCCAACCTCTACTCCATTTCTGAGTTCAAATGTCACCCTTTCCCCATCTCTGACCACCACCTTCTCTCTTTCAACCTATCTGGACTTCCTAAACACCCTGCTCCCCCACCCCGCACACACACTCGCAGAAATCTACAAGCTGTGGACCCCCATCAATTCTCCAACCTACTTCACCACCTCCCTCATACCTCATCCTTCACCTGCCCTGATGCTGCCACTAATCACTACAACACTATGCTTATCTCTGCTCTAGACACTCTTGCTCCTCTTCGACTCTGTAAGGCCCCACGCCGCCAGCTTCAGCCCTGGCACACCCTCCAGACTCGCTACCTGCAAAGATGCTCCCCCACCGCAGAGCGTGCCTGGAGGAAATCCAACTCTGAAGCTGATTTTGTTCACTTCAAGTTTATTCTCCGGTCATACACCTCTGCCCTCCACTTGGCCAAACAATCCTTCTTCTCATCTCTTATATCTACTTTGTCCTCCAACCCTAAACGGCTCTGGTCCACCTTCAACACCCTCCTCTACCCACCTGCACCTCCCCCCTCAGCTGCCTTCAGCGCTCAAGACCTGGCAGACTACTTCCTCAGTAAAACTCTAACTATCATAAGCAACATCCCAACACAAGATAGTTATCTGCCACCTCCACTCCCACAGGTCCCCTCTGCCACCCTCTGCCGCTTCTTCCCAGCCACTGAGGAGGAAGTCAATTCCTTATTGTCCTCCTCACATCTCACCATGTGCCCACTCGACCCCATTCCCTCACATCTAATTCCTCCCCTCTCCTCCTCCCTCACCCCTGCTCTCACACACATCTTCAACCTATCTCTCTCCACTGGCTCCTTTCCATCCGCCTTCAAACACGCGCTAGTTACCCCTTTACTAAAGAAACCATCCCTAGACCCCAACTCTCCATCCAACTACCGCCCTGTATCCCTGCTCCCTTCACATCAAAGCTCTTAGAAAAACTAGTCTTCAACCGCCTCTCCCTCTTCCTGTCCTCCAATTCCCTACTTGACCCCCTGCAATCTGGCTTCCGTCCCCTACACTCAACTGAAACTGCCCTCACCAAAGTCACCAACGACCTCCTAACTGCTAAAAAACACGGCCACTATTCTATTCTCATCCTACTTGACCTCTCGGCTGCTTTTGACACTGTTGACCACCCCCTCCTTCTACAGACCCTCAACTCTCTGGGTCTCGGTGACACTGCACTTGCTTGGGTTGACTCCTATTTATCCAACAGGTCCTTCTGTGTGTCCTTTGCTGGTAACTCCTCCTCTTCATTGCCTCTATCTGTTGGTGTACCTCAAGGCTCTGTCCTTGGTCCTCTGCTCTTTTCCATCTACACCTCCTCCCTGGGCAAAATCATCAACAGCTTTGGCTTTAATTACCACCTCTACGCTGATGACACTCAGATCTACCTCTCTACCCTGATCTCTCTCCCCCTGTCCTTTCAAAAGTCAGTGACTGTTTATCTGGCATCTCCTCCTGGATGGCCTCCCACTACCTAAAGATCAACATGTCAAAGACTGAGCTCCTACTTATTCCTCCCTCCAATGCCTCCCCACCTCCTGACTTCTCTATCACGGTGGAGGGTATCACCATCTCCCCATCAAACCAAGTTCGCTGTCTGGAGTTACACTTGACTCTGCTCTTTCCTTCATCCCCCACATCCAGTCTCTTTCCTCCTCCTGCCGATACCAACTGCGTAATATTTCCAGAATTCGGCCATTTCTTACCACTGTCACCACAAAACAACTCATACACTCCCTGGTAATCTCCCGACTCGACTATTGCAATAATCTCTTATCTGGCCTCCCTCTGTCCCGCCTCTCCCCCTACAATCCATCCTGAACGCCTCCGCCAGGCTAATTCACCTCACCCGCCGCTCTGTCTCTGCCGCTCCCCTCTGCGAGTCCCTTCACTGGCTCCCCATCCACTGCAGAATCAAGTTCAAAATCCTTATCCTTACCTACAAAACCCTCACTAACTCAGCGCCCCACTACCTGTCCTCACTAATCACCAAATACACCCCAGCCCGCTCCCTAAGGTCAAACAGTGACCTGCGCCTAGCTTCTCCCCGCATCACCTCTTCCCATGATAGACTGCAGGATTTCTCACGCGCAGCCCCCACTCTCTGGAACGCTCTCCCTCGTACTGTCAGACTTTCC
Source organism: Leptobrachium leishanense (assembly GCA_009667805.1). Classification (NCBI taxonomy): domain Eukaryota; kingdom Metazoa; phylum Chordata; class Amphibia; order Anura; family Megophryidae; genus Leptobrachium; species Leptobrachium leishanense. Next base: position 115,267,472 of record CM019065.1, on the reverse strand, counting down.
CCTAACTTCTCTTCCTTCAAACGCTCCCTTAAAACATTCCTATTTAGGGAAGCCTACCACCCAACTCACTGACACAACCATCAATCACTCTCACCTTACAGTCCTCTCCTCCTGTTTCCAACCCCAACCCTCCTAGATTGTGAGTTCCTACGGGAATAGGGCCCTCATCTCCTCCTGTACTGTTTGTCAAATGTTGTTCAATGTATTGTAACCCTGTCTATACTGTGTTTATGGTACAGCGCTGCGGAATATGCTGGCGCTTTATAAATAAAGAATAATAATAATAATAATTCTCTTGAAACTTCCATTGACCTCATCATAGTTACCAATGAGCCTAATGGTATCTACTTGGTTAGTGATCATTTTATCAATCAAAAGATTTTTTCTATCCTGTCCTAGACCTTGGTGAAATGTCCTTTTGAGGACAAAGTGTGGATAGCCCTGCTGTCTAAATCTGAAACATAGGTCCTGTGTTTGATTGAGAAACTCATCCAGAGTAGTGCAATTGAGCCTCAATCGGATATATTGACCCACAGGAATGCCTGCTTTCAAAGTTTGTGGGTGGAAACTATGCAGACTATTGGTGTTTGTCAAGTTTGTGGGTGGGAGAAGTCCCCTTGTTCAGAAGGCTGCATGAATCCAATGGGACATCTGATGGGTGGGGGGAGCAGCGAGGAGATACTCGGCTAACCATGAATGGTTAAAATTGATAATATGGTCATTGTGGCTAGAATGTCCCTTTAATAAGTAACAAAGGAACTTTGACGTACATACTGCAGCAAACATTTTGTTCTAACGTGATAGTGTTGAGATGGAAAACTACTATATGATCTGAATCTTAAGATCCATTTGAAAAATAGAATCACTATTCAGAAAATATATATATATTTTTTAAAAAAGGAGCCTTGGGGCATGGCAGAAAGCCAGGAAGCATAGAAGAGTAATTAAAATCATTACACTTAATCTTGGTATATTCTATGTCACAGTGCCTACAACCACTCTAGAACTCTTTGATGATCAGCGTTTTTTGTAAATCTTTATAGGCATGTACGTTTCTTTCTATTACATCCATTTTAAAACATTCCTATTTAGGGAAGCCTACCACCCAACTCACTGACACAACCATCAATCACTCTCACCTTACAGTCCTCTCCTCCTGTTTCCAACCCCAACCCTCCTATATTGTGAGTTCTTACGGGAATAGGGCCCTCATCTCCTCCTGTACTGTTTGTCAAATGTTGTTCAATGTGTTGTAACCCTGTCTATACTGTGCTTATTGTACAGCGCTGCGGAATATGCTGGCGCTTTATAAATAAAGAATAATAATAATAATAATGGTCTGTTAAGCAAGGCAGTCCACTGATCTGGGGGCAATTGGATAGACATGCACTCAGATCCTAAAATACATCTTCCCAAATTGGCCCGACTGCGCCACATGTCCACTATGAGTGAAAATAAGTCTCCACCTCACCACATCTCCTGAAGCAGTCAGTTGGAAGGCCTGGCTGGAGATGAACCAGCTTTGTCCCTTGGCGATACCACCTCGCCATCACTTTGTAGCAATTTCCCCTAATTGTGGTGCAAGGTCATGTCCTGGGAGGTGCAATCCATGATTTTGTCCCAGTCCTCTTGCTTCAAAGAGCTACCTAAGTCTGATTCCCATTTAGCAATGTACAGGGGGGGGCTCTGGGGGAAGGTAGAGTGAAGGATGTGACTAGACAAGATAGAAATCAACCCCTTCATATGGGTGTAGAGTCTGCAGCTCTGTTTAAAAAAAGTGAGTCTGTGGATGGACCCTGCAGCAATTCGAGAGCGGACAAAATGCAACAGCTAGAGTGCCCTATTGTTTTCACTTGGGGCATGTCATGGGACTCCCTCAAATACCCAGAGTGGCTCGGGTGCCTGCAAGACACGGTGTCGCAATTCTGTTATCCTTTAAGCATCCACCAAACAAACGCCACTGGGACCTTCCTACAACAAATGCGAGATTGTAGAAAAGCGGGGTCAGCTCAGTCTGCTCTGGGGAAAGACTATCCTTGTGGTGCCAACATTTTCACAGTGAGTGTAGAAGAGTCGAGCTCTGATGTACCCTTGGAAGGTGCTCGTTTGATATCCACATGAGAGAGGACAAGGAAACCACCCAAAGGATCAGTTCAGTCTGTACACACTTGGTTTCACATGGAGGCTGCTTTATAGTATGTGTATAGGTGAGGGAGGCCAATTCTCCCTCTACCCTTCGCCTGAAGTGCTATACATTTAGGAAGGTGACTATTATCATAGCACCAGATAATGCTTTAGATGGCTGATTAGAGGTGGTTTAGGTCCAAGCCCAAGATTGAGATTGACAGTGGCCGAAACAGGTTTAAGATTTTTGGGAGTAAAGTCATTGCAACTGAGCAAATTTGGCCAAACAAGTAGAGCTTTAGAGTCTACCAAGAAGTCAGTAAGGAGTGCAACTAAGGAAGGAAATGCCCATAGTTCTCTTCATAATGATCACCATGATGCAGTAATCTGCATTCCCATGGATTTAAGAGACAGTCTCTGCCAAATATAGGGGAATTCCTCCTGCACAAAATTTTCCTCGGCTTGAGATAGGGAGATGTTTAGTGCTGCACTTTTACTACAGTTCACCTTATATCTGGAGACCCTACTGAAGCTGTCCAATACTGGACAGACACAAGGCAGAATCACCCTGGATGACGTCAGAAGAAAGACTCCTTTTTACTGCTCTTTCCCCAGCTGTATTCCACTGATGTTGCCTTGTTCTCTGAGCATTCAATCGAGAGAGCGAGCAGCAATAGGGACAAAGTACACCCCTGCCTCCTCCCTTTCCTGATCGGGAAGGGGGGCGACAGTGGTCCACATGAATCCACCCTAGCATGGGGAGAGCTGTATAAAAGGCCTTGATACCAAACAAAACGGCTCCAGTGAGTCCTAAAGCCGTCAGAACCTCCCACAAATAAGCCCAATTCACCCAGTTTAAGTCTTTCTCTGTGTTCAGACACAGCAGAAAGGTCCTCTGCCCAGTCGTCCGAGCAACATGTATTAAGTTCAATGCCCAGCTGACATTATCTGGTGCCTCCCTATCAGGGATAAACCCCACCTAGTTCAGTTGGATTAACTGAGATAGTTTGGGGATAAATCAGAGAGAGAGGAGCTTCATGAAGATCTTAACGTTGAAATTAATTAGGGAAATGGGCCTTTAGCTAGAACAAAGGGTGAGGTCTTTTGCCCTCCTTAGGGATCACAACTATTCTGGTGTCCAGCATGGAAGTCGATGGAGTCTCCGCAGCCTACAAAAAGGCATTAAACACGTACTTCAAGGTCGGGGTACGAAAGAGTGCCTTTGCTTTATAGTGCTTTATGCAGCCGAAAAGCCATCTGGCCAAAGGAGCTTTTGAATTCTGCAAAGCCTTTATCGTGTTTTGGACGTCCTCAACTGTCACTGCTGAGTTGAGTGCCGCTAATTCATCTGTAGTTGCTCGGCGGAGAGTGCATCCAGCTAAAAATTCACGATCCTGAGCAGAAAGGGGGGGCCTTCCCCCATCGATGTACCATAATACAGAGAAGAATAGTAGTTTCAAATATATACAAATTGACACTGGGGACAAATTTGAGTGACCCTCCCGATCCTGCAAGGCCCTGACTGTACACTCTTGGGTCTTCTGCCGCAAACGTCTAGCCAACAGCATATAATGTTTATCTCCTTTCTTAAAATACTTTCGATCTGTCCATTGTGGGGCCTGTCTAGAGTGGAGGAGATTAAGTTGGCCCTGGGTAACAACAAGCTCTCACTGAGTCGCCGGATCGAGGATACTCTGATGAGCCCATTCAAGTACCATGAACCCACACCGTGAGTTCTGCCAGTTCCCTCTGCCTCTCCTTTTTCCAGTGAACCAGTATGTTAATGATCTTCCCCCTCATATAAATTTTTTGTGTCCCCTCTTCTACCTGAAATAATCTTTATTTAAACCATACACTAATAATATCACAACACACGGGCAGTTAAAATCCACATATAACAAGTGATACCTAACCAATGTAGGAAAGGGTACCTAGCCATAGGCAAGAAGGGATAACAGTATATATTACTTATATCAGCCAAAATTGAAATCTCTCCTTTACTTCGCTACACGTACTATGCCTTGCAAATTGGGTATGTTGGTCGGTGCCTAGACAATCTCAAGTCTCAATTCCACTTGGCACCACCATAACCACATAGATATGTCACAATGAGGGGCCACAATGAAAGATCCTGGCCCTTGATCTTACAAATTGCACCTATAGTGTGAGCGGGACATAATTCCCAATTGCCCTCATTAGAGGTGCCTTGACGCTGGTGGGCGAGCTTAGTCTTATAATGGCCATTAATAAGAAACCAAACCTCTAGTTGTGTTTAGTTTCACACGGTATAATGGGAATAAGCGCAGATGACATCTTTTTCTTTGTTATTTTTCACACATGTTGTTGGGCTGGATGTATTAGGTGGTTGCAGCCGCCCCATCGGGGAATAGGAGCGACCCCACCCCTCCTGTACTATGTATGTTTTAATGTACTTCCAGCCAAGTCATCCCTGCAGCAAGATCCCGCTCCGTGTCTTTGTTTTTGATCCCAAAGTGGATTTTGTTTCTGGGGGAGCATAAATAAAGGCACACCAGTCTACCTCATGTCTGACAAGCAGCATGAGCAGGTGTGATTTGCTATACAGCAGCCTGTGGCTTCATTTTTGGATAGGACTCGCCCTCATTAGAGGTGCCTTGACGCTGGCGGGTGAGCTTAGTCCTATAATGGCCATTAATAAGAAACCAAACCTTTAATTGTGTTTAGTTTCACACGGTATAATGGGAATAAGCGCAGATGACATCTTTTTCTTTGTTATGTTTCACACATGTTGTTGGACTGGATGCATTTGGTGGTTGCAGCTGCCCCATCGGGGAATAGGCGCGACCCCACCCCTCGTGTCCTATGTATAATTCCCAATTGGTGTGCTATTCAATTAAAGTGAGTCATCGACAAATGCCAAATCATATACAGACGCCCTCATTGAGTAGGGTCAAAACAGTTTTAAACGGCATGTATACCCAGAATAACAGACCAGTCCGGGCCCTTGATTTTACAAATTGCCTCTATAGTGTGAGTGTGGACATAATTCCCAATAGGTATTCTATTCAATTAAAGTCGGCCATCAACAATTCCTAAATCGTTTACAGATGTCCTCATTGAGTGGGGCAAAGCAGTAACGTATTAAACGGCAAGTATGTCCCGAATAACATACAACCAGTTAAAAGCCTCTCATCTCGAAGTGATTCGCCGCATGCCACATGAACCTTTATCAAGAGATGTTCTCCTCCGTCTGCCGCTCATCCTTAAATGTGGTAACCCCTCTGTCTTTCCTCATTAGGGTCCGCATCAAGTGTGTCCGTTCCTTAATAGTGATGTGAAAGTGTCGCCCAATCTATCTGGCAATGGGAATCCCCCTTTAGCCAGCTACATTGTTGACACCAACACGTGGCATCTACATGTCTGTGGATGGGAGTTCCCTCGGGCCAATCACATCGCTGGCGACTGCACATGACGTCAGAACATCTGCGTTCAATGGTAAACAGCATCTGTCGTTGCCTAGTAACAATTTTCATTAGAGTAGGCATCTCTCTTAATGGAGAACTGAGGGTTAACACATGATATCCATTTTACATCACAGTTTGCTACTTGAAGCCCAATATGCCCCCAACACTGCCTCCAACACTTCCCCTTATTTGCAGTACAAATGGATGTGTGTCTCGGGTAGCTTGTTAACCCCTTCCATTCATGCCAGTCACAGAAAGATATGGGCAGCCTTATTTCAATGTATACATAAACGTGAGGCATCATTTACTAAGAACCATTGATGGAAAATAAGGGGAGCATATAATACTTCTCCTTGCTTATAGTTCAAACGGACATGTATCTCGGGTAGCTTGTTAACCCCTTCAATTTACACCAGGTACAGGAAGATATGGGCAGCCTTTTTTCAATGTATACATAAACATATACACGCATACATATTTGCTATGGACCATTGATGGAAAATAAAGGGAGCATATAGATTGCCTTCTTAACCCCTTAGTGACCGGGCGGTTTTACACAAATCCGTCCGTTCGTGACCGCAGCTGTTTTTATGTTTCTGCGCTCTTAGTGTTTACGTCAAATTTTCCTCTTACTCGTTTATGTAACCCACACATATTTTACACTGTTTTTCTCGTCACTAAATGGACTTTATAAAGATACCATTTTTTTCATCATTTCATATAATTTACTATAAAAAATATTGTGAAATATGACACAAAAATTGAAAAAACACCACTTTTTCGAACTTTGACCCCCAAAATTTCTTATGTATCAACAACCGTCAAAAAAAATTTATTCCTTAGTAGTTTCTAAATTTAGTACTGAGTTTAGCAATACCCAATGTTTACATATTCTTCGCTTTTTTCCTTATTTTATGCAACAATAAGTGCAAGTAGCACTTTGCCATTTCCAAAGAGTTTATTTTCAAAACTAGTGATAGTGACATTGTAACACTGATATCTGTCACTAATTCCTGAATAACCCTCCACATATACATATTTTTTTAAAGTACACAAATCAAGGTATTAAACTTGGGGTATTTTGACTCTTTCCATGCAAACCATTTTACCACAAATCTATGCCAAAGTTTGAAAAAAAAAAACATTTTGGTGATTTTTTTTTTTGAACGCAATTTAAGAATACATGTACTGTGAACTTTAAGGTTTACTGCCAAAAAGCACCCCAAAATATGTTCAGCAACATCTTCTGAGTAAATTGATACCACCCAAGTATAGGTATGTCGGGTCATTTGGGGGCTAAAAGGCCTTATTTGGGGGGTGCGCATTTCAGTTTTCCAACTTGGAATTTTCACATTTCGTCATCATGCACCCATGTCCTATTTGGGACATTTTTGAAGCCGGCCAAAGTAATTTACCCCCATCAAACCATATATTTTTAGAAAGGGCACACCCTAGGGTGCTTCAAAGAGTTGTATTTTAACACTTTCCATGCACTAGCTCTTTGTCAATCTTTCAGGTAGTCACTTTTTGTGTTATTTTTTCACACACATTGTACTTTAGGCATGAATTGTCAAATCCAGTTATGGGTTACTGCCAAAAAACACCCCAAAATATGTTCAGCAACATCTTCTGAGTAAATTGATACCACCCATGTATAGGTATGTCGGGTCATTTGGGGGCTAAAAGGCCTTATTTGGGGGGTGCGCATTTCAGTTTTCCAACTTGGAATTTTCACATTTCGTCATCATGCACCCATGTCCTATTTGGGACATTTTTGAAGCCGGCCAAAGTAATTTACCCCCATCAAACCATATATTTTTAGAAAGGGCACACCCTAGGGTGCTTCAAAGAGTTGTATTTTAACACTTTCCATGCACTAGCTCTTTGTCAATCTTTCAGGTAGTCACTTTTTGTGTTATTTTTTCACACACATTGTACTTTAGGCATGAATTGTCAAATCCAGTTATGGGTTACTGCCAAAAAACACCCCAAAATATGTTCAGCAACATCTTCTGAGTAAATTGATACCACCCATGTATAGGTATGTCGGGTCATTTGGGGGCTAAAAGGCCTTATTTGGGGGGTGCGCATTTCAGTTTTCCAACTTGGAATTTTCACATTTCGTCATCATGCACCCATGTCCTATTTGGGACATTTTTGAAGCCGGCCAAAGTAATTTACCCCCATCAAACCATATATTTTTAGAAAGGGCACACCCTAGGGTGCTTCAAAGAGTTGTATTTTAACACTTTCCATGCACTAGCTCTTTGTCAAACTTTCAGGTAGTCACTTTTTGTGTTATTTTTTCACACACATTGTACTTTAGGCATGAATTGTCAAATCCAGTTATGGGTTACTGCCAAAAAACACCCCAAAATATGTTCAGCAACATCTTCTGAGTAAATTGATACCACCCATGTATAGGTATGTCGGGTCATTTGGGGGCTAAAAGGCCTTATTTGGGGGGTGCGCATTTCAGTTTTCCAACTTGGAATTTTCACATTTCGTCATCATGCACCCATGTCCTATTTGGGACATTTTTGAAGCCGGCCAAAGTAATTTACCCCCATCAAACCATATATTTTTAGAAAGGGCACACCCTAGGGTGCTTCAAAGAGTTGTATTTTAACACTTTCCATGCACTAGCTCTTTGTCAATCTTTCAGGTAGTCACTTTTTGTGTTATTTTTTCACACACATTGTACTTTAGGCATGAATTGTCAAATCCAGTTATGGGTTACTGCCAAAAAACACCCCAAAATATGTTCAGCAACATCTTCTGAGTAAATTGATACCACCCATGTATAGGTATGTCGGGTCATTTGGGGGCTAAAAGGCCTTATTGGGGGGTGCGCATTTCAGTTTTCCAACTTGGAATTTTCACATTTCGTCATCATGCACCCATGTCCTATTTGGGACATTTTTGAAGCCGGCCAAAGTAATTTACCCCCATCAAACCATATATTTTTAGAAAGGGCACACCCTAGGGTGCTTCAAAGAGTTGTATTTTAACACTTTCCATGCACTAGCTCTTTGTCAAACTTTCAGGTAGTCACTTTTTGTGTTATTTTTTCACACACATTGTACTTTAGGCATGAATTGTCAAATCCAGTTATGGGTTACTGCCAAAAAACACCCCAAAATATGTTCAGCAACATCTTCTGAGTAAATTGATACCACCCATGTATAGGTATGTCGGGTCATTTGGGGGCTAAAAGGCCTTATTTGGGGGGTGCGCATTTCAGTTTTCCAACTTGGAATTTTCACATTTCGTCATCATGCACCCATGTCCTATTTGGGACATTTTTGAAGCCGGCCAAAGTAATTTACCCCATCAAACCATATATTTTTAGAAAGGGCACACCCTAGGGTGCTTCAAAGAGTTGTATTTTAACACTTTCCATGCACTAGCTCTTTGTCAATCTTTCAGGTAGTCACTTTTTGTGTTATTTTTTCACACACATTGTACTTTAGGCATGAATTGTCAAATCCAGTTATGGGTTACTGCCAAAAAACACCCCAAAATATGTTCAGCAACATCTTCTGAGTAAATTGATACCACCCATGTATAGGTATGTCGGGTCATTTGGGGGCTAAAAGGCCTTATTTGGGGGGTGCGCATTTCAGTTTTCCAACTTGGAATTTTCACATTTCGTCATCATGCACCCATGTCCTATTTGGGACATTTTTGAAGCCGGCCAAAGTAATTTACCCCCATCAAACCATATATTTTTAGAAAGGGCACACCCTAGGGTGCTTCAAAGAGTTGTATTTTAACACTTTCCATGCACTAGCTCTTTGTCAATCTTTCAGGTAGTCACTTTTTGTGTTATTTTTTCACACACATTGTACTTTAGGCATGAATTGTCAAATCCAGTTATGGGTTACTGCCAAAAAACACCCCAAAATATGTTCAGCAACATCTTCTGAGTAAATTGATACCACCCATATATAGATTTGTTCTGTTGTTTTTGGGGTGCTAGGCCAATCTTTGACATGTGCTTGTCAATTTTCTAATTTGACATACAGTATCTTCTTTGCTTATCTTCTTTTTAGGGGCCTTTTTACATACCCCAGTTTTATGAACGTGCATATATTTGGTAAGCTAACACCCCAAAGTATTGTAAATGGAGTGTTTTTATGCTATGGATGCATCCGTTTGCTCCAAACAAATTAGATACTGTTTGGTGGTCATTTTTCATTTTCACACCCACATCAGTTTTGGACTGTGATTTAGGAGACACTGTTGTTTTTTACTGCATGAAAACTCTCCAGGTTGTTTTCTGCAAGGTCTCCTGAGTACACCCATGCCCCCCATGCATAGGTTTGCCAGGATTTTGGGAAGGTTCAAATACAATTTTTATGACTTTGTCATTGGAGTTGAAATTGAGATTATTTCTTCAGCTAGGCCTAGCTTTGGTTTTGGGTCTACCGCATACCCCAGTTTGAATTATTGCCAGAAAATTGTTTATATTTGTTATGTTGACACCCCAAGGTATTGCATATGGAGTGCTTTGATGCCATGGATGCAACGGTTTTAGCCCAAAACATTTGGCAACAAGGTGTGTGGCGGTAATTTTTCAAATTTCAGATTTTTACGCCCACAGTAGTTTTGGACTGTGATTTAGGCTAGGGTCAGACGAGCGTAGTGTTCACGTCCGTGATCGCGCCTAAAAGTACGTCCGTGATAGCATGACATAAAGTCCAATGGAGCCCGACACACGAAGTACGTCCGCACTGAACTGCGGACGCACAACGGCCGCGGCCCACGGACGCAAGGCAGGCAAGAACGTAGAACCGCTAGAACGGCCGCACAAAGTGCGCTGCGTCCGCAACGTCTGCATAGTTTTGTGTGTGAGTGATGGAACGTGGTCAGACGGACTGCATTTATACGTCCTGCATTTTTCACGGACAAAATGGTTTTGCAATTGAATTTATTGTCCCTCCTACATCTGTCAAAAAATAAATGTCAGTGAAAAAACGGACTGTGTGACCACTACTGCGTCTTCCGTACTGACGATGTCCGTACTGCACGGACGTACAGTCCGTAGAAATCACGCTCGTCTGACCCTAGCCTTAGCAGACACTGTTGTTTGTTACTGCATGAAAACTCTCCAGGTTGTTTTCTGCAAGATCTCCTGAGTACACCCATGCCCCCCATGCATAGGTGTGCAAAGATTTTGGCAAAATACAGCACCAATTGTAGAACATAAAAATGTACGAATAAAATGTAAAAGTCTGGTGCCTGTCAAACTGGGGATGCTCTCTAGGGGAGCACAGGCTGTTGTCACTGAAGTGCATGAAACGCAAAATGTTTTCATACCTTCTACGTGACATTGATTGGAGGTAAATGGGGGTAGAGCAGATGGGGCTACTGCTCCAGCAGGAGCGAATTGAGGGCTTCTTTATGATGCCCTCAGCATAGTAAGTGCCCAGAATTTCAGAAATTCTGGCACATCTAGCGGGGTCCATTGCTGCCTTGCCAAGTAGGAGTCTGGCTTCGCAGCACAATGCTGATGGGCATACAGATTTGATTGGGCCACGATGTGGCCCAACAAATCATCCCCCATAAACACCTGCAAAAACTGTGTGGCGGTAAATCCTGCAACATCAATATTGATGCCAGGATTTGCCGTGAAAGGAGGGATATCTGGCCTCTGGCGATGAGGCACTACCCACTCCTCAGCTGGAGCTGTGCGTCTCCTGCTGGCAGGTGGTGACCCAGGATCTGCATCAGAAACATCACTAGATACATCAGCCAGCATAGATAATGTATCTAGCGACGCCTCTGAGCAATTAGCGGGGTCGAAATGAGGGTCTGAGTCTGACGCAGATGCCTCAGATTCTGACGCCAGGATGGCATATGCCTCCTCGGCGCTGTACACCCTCTCAGACATTATATATAATAGATTATAAAATTTTATAATTATTATATATATATAAGCGGATTGTTGGTTCTTAGAAGAACCGTTGGGTTTCACAAGAAAATACAAATAAACACCTAAATCTCTCTAAATCCCTCTAAACCTGCCTCAATTCTTCTAAATCTCCCTAAAATCTCTCTAAATCTGCCTCAATTTTTCTAATCTCACTAAATCTCACTAAAATCTCTAACCTGTCAAATCTGATCTCTCTCTCTCGCTCACCAAAACACAAGTGAGGAGAGGGAGGGAGAATCACAGAGGTCAGAGCCAATATTTACAAAATATTGGCCTGACCTGACAAATTAGAAATTTTATTTTGATTTTTTCTAACTTCTGATTGGATGTTGCTAGCCTGCCTCTCTGATGAGGCAGGCTAGGAACATCCCACTCAGCCCCAAGATGACCCTGCCCTTAGAACCCTAACCCTACCCCTGACCCTGCCCTTAGAACCCTAACCCTAACCCTACCCCTAACCCTAACCCTAACCTACCCCTAACCTAACCCTACCCCTACCCCTACCCCTAACCCTAACCCTAACCCTACCCCTACCCCTACCCCTAACCCTACCCCTACCCCTAACCCTAACCTACCCCTACCCCTAACCCTACCCCTACCCCTAACCCTAACCCTACCCCTAACCCTACCCCTAACCCTACCCCTAACCCTACCCCTAACCCTACCCCTACCCCTACCCCTAACCCTACCCCTAACCCTACCCCTAACCCTACCCCTACCCCTACCCCTAACCCTAACCCTAACCCTACCCCTAACCCTACCCCTACCCCTAACCCTAACCCTAACCCTAACCCTACCCCTAACTGTCAGTTTATTTTATTTATTTTTCTTTTTTTACACTTTTTTTACACACTTTTTTTACTTTTTTTTACACTTTTTTTTTCTCTGCTGGGTGCCTTGATCCCTCGAGGCACCCAGCAGAGCACCTGATCACTGAAGTGATCGATTTTGTACTGAGTGCCACGATACCTCGTGGCACTCAGTACTTCCTGCCGCTACCGGAAGTGATCGCTCGGGGGAGCGATCACGGACGGACCGGCGGCAGGTAAGTATATTACAAGGATGCCTCGATGTCGAGGCATCCTTGTAATATGCTCAGAGCAGCTGGAAGCGATCCGATCGCTTCCAGCGCTCTGTAGAAGTGCCGGGCACCTCTCCGGTGCAACCGGATGTAGATCGCTCCCGGGGAGCGATCACATGGTGCCCCGGCACTTCTAACGGCCATTGCACGGATGCCTGGACTCCCAGGCATCCTGCAATGGCGTTTGAGCTGCTGGAAGCGATCCGATCGCTTCCAGCAGCTCAAAAACGGCAGGACGTACCATGTACGTCAGCGGGTCTAAGAGAGACCCGCTGCAATGACGTACATGGTACGTCCGCGGTCGGGAAGGGGTTAAAATATTCAGCAACGATCAGGGTTATTCAAAGAGAATCGAAAAGTCACCGTACGTTTGGTGACTTTTCATTCTCCTCAATTCGGTACAATTTGGCGATCACATTTCGGCGACCCTACGTTGTATTCAGCAAGCACTACAGGGCCATCGTAGTGCAGGGAAAAGCTGCTGCAAACCTGCCGAACACTCACTGCAAAACCCGGCGAACGCACACTGAAACCCACAAAAACGTCTGGATCAACCCCGCCGAACAAGCCGGAGAAACCCGAGCAGCTGCCAATCACAGCGCAGAGCAGCCACTGGAAAAAGCCGACACCGCAGACGAATGGAGTGAAGAAAAAAAACAGTACGCTTGAATGTTTGAAAGTTAAACACTGTTTGCGAAGAAAATACAGAACGCAAATGTTTGAAATTTACATATAAGATCCAATGAATGTTAATAAAAAGGGCTGTTACAGAAAAAAGAAAAAACAATTTTAAAATAACCCCAAAAAAATATTTTCGCCAAAAAAATCCTGAAAAATGCCTAAACGATCCTAAATAATCTATACATAAAGAGACTTTTTACTGCAGAATATTATAATCAACGGTTTATAAGATATTGAATTAAAACGGGAATATTTTTAACACTGAAGCCCATGAGATTCACCTGAATAAACCTGTCGAATGAAACCACCGAACATCAGAGAAATTCGGGAACTTTTCACTGCTGGTTTTTGTTCTCTGAATAGACGAAGCATTGCTTCTCTATGGGGAATTTACTGCCCTCAAACAGGCACCGTATGTGCAGGCAATTCGCCAACATTTTGGCGAACTGCCTGCTCTCTGGCCGAATGGCCAGGAAAGGTAACCGTACGCTGAGTTTCAGCGTTTGGCTACCTTTTGGCCACAATTCAGAGCTTTTTGAATAACCCTGTATGCATTCCAAATATAGTAATTGCCGCCGACCAGAGAAACCATGACCCAGAATGGGGGGAGAAGGTGGGGGGCGACCCATGTGACTTTGGTAACAAATATAATTAAAGGTTTTAAGAGAGGAGGCGAGAGACAGGGAGTATTGAGACCCCACTTATTATAATTCGTTAAATCCCAATATTGTTTCTCACCCCATTAGTTTGATTCCACTAAATTTCAAATGTTATCTAGTCATAAGGGCAGACAAGGGGACGGAGAACCATAGTTGAGGCACAAAATACAACAACAAATACACACAACATCAATCATTTGTAATAAACGGAGTGAAGGTCAATGTAGAGTACATGTTGAGGGGGTGGGAATAGAAAGTGTAGTCTCTGCTTCGGGGCATGGAGTAGTCTCCAGTTATCCAGGGCCTGTATAGAGAATCCGGGTATAGCCTGGATTCAGAAGAACTTCGATCTAGGTAGGGTACTAAAGTCGCCCCCTACATAAACTGTGTGCTGCGGGAATAAGGAGAGCAGAGCCATTAAGAAATATCTGTCAGGAGGGGCGTACACACTCACGAAGGTGACAGGAAGACCCCCAACCTCCCATCTACCTGCAGATATCTGCTGCCCAGAGCTGTTGTGGTCTGAGCATGCTGGAAATACAGACCCGCCAAGAACGACATGGGCACTCTGGTCTTTCTGGTACTTCCCATTGCATGAATTTGAGTTGAGTAGCTACTACCCCAGAACCGTGGACCACCAAAGTTATCAAAATTAGTCTCTTGTAGCCAGTGGTGTATTTAGGTTTTCTGCTGCACTAGGCCTGACTAAACCTGTGCACCCCCTAATTTATATTTGACACACCCCTTCCTTTCAAGGTCACACCTCTTCCTGGTTAAACACCGCCCTTCCTCTTTAGGCTCCACCTTTTCCTCTTAAAGCTCCACCTCTTCCTCTCTGTATATTAAAAATGGATACCAAGTGCCTACTTGTATGTTTTGTATACCATTTCAAATGTTGTATTAGTTTAAGAGATAATGAAATAAATTTATGAAATGGGTAAATTCAAGATCAGCCATGCATGTCAAGTAAAAAACAACAACAATAGCACTCCCAAAAGGAACCGCTAGGAGTTCGGTCCATATTTTCTGAGGCGTCTCTTTACCTCCTCGAGCCTCTCCATCTCACTCCAGGTTGCACCACACTTCTGCCTTTGGTCTCCAGCTCGTCCTGCAGCGATCTCTTTGATGTCTGGGGCCAGTTACAGGGAGCATAACATCCTGCAGCTGCCAGCCAGTGTTACGGATCGAGGTACCTTCACGCTCGGTACCCTTCATCTGGACGCCCCCTTTCCGCTGAACACAGGCGATATTCGTACAAACACACAGAATAGGCGACACGTATGCTGTGGAGTTGCTGCTGGTTCAAAATCCAAATGGAGAATGCTTTATTTTCACTTTAGACACACAAAGGTAAAACATAGTTGAGACTCATCCCCCTTCCTTAAAGAATACATTACAGATTAGATCAAGAGTCTCCATCAGAGAACAATAGAAAGAGCCATCCAACACAATGGATTGTTACACATGCGTCTTATCTAAACAGTGTGTTAGGACTAGAGGGAAACCAAGGAATCTTCTTACAGCAGTAATTATACAATATGCACGGAGGGGGTAGCCACAGAGGAGTACAAAATAAAGACAGAGGACAGCTAATACAGAGATGTACACTATACAAAGAAGAGGTACACAGAAGCATTACTCTACAATAAACACATAAGGGAATATTAATATAACACAGACATCAGGTAATAGGGCACACAGAACAAACACTCTACCCTAAATGCAGAGACAATAAACTGTAAAGAAAATAAATGCAAATAAACTTTGAAGTGGCGGTTTCGTCACACCACCTAAGCTCTGTAATGGAACCAGTTTTCAAGTAAAAGCACTCCACAGAAATGTGACTGAGGCTACGGTGCTAACCGTTTTTTGCCGGGGGAGTCAGTGTTCATACCACAAACACCTCCTACACCTTCAGAATGTCCGTTTCAATTCAAAATACTTCAGTTCACCCTATAGGTTTGTTTTGCGATGACCATTAACAAGTCTCAGGGACAGACTTTGAAGGTAGCAGGGATTGACCTAAGGGAGGGCTGCTTCTCACATGAGCAGTTTTACATTGTCTGTTTCACAGTGAGCTCACCTAACTGTCTGGTGATCCAAGCACTGCTAATGGAGTTTTCAAATATGTACTCAAAAAGTTCTCTTTTCTATGTTCCAGATGCCAAAAAACTATATAGATTTTTTTTGTCTCATAGTCTGTTTGTATTTAAGACACAAAAAAAAATTCATGGACGCATATGAATGAAACATCTTTGTTTTGTAATCAATAGGCCCTGACTAATGTCTGCAATAATCATGACTTATTACTTTAAGACCTCAACCTGTAAATTATATGTCATACATTTTGGACAAAAACTCATGTTTCTTTTAAAAACAATTGTAACAAATCACAAAATCCATGCGGCGAAGCTGCGGGCAAAAGCTAGCAGAATATAAAAATAAAATCTGTATGTGGCATAATACCTGTCTATGGAAATTACAGTAACACCTTGTGTCTGTACTGTACAGGGATTTTCAGCAATTATAACCATGTGTACCATGTATAATCAGTTATTCCTCTACTCTCCATGTATTCTGCATTCTCTTTGGCTCAGTGGCGACGCTAGGAACAATATTTAGGGGGGGCACATAGGATACCGTAGTCAAAACTGGGGGGGCACTAATATTTTTCACCACTAAATCATCCCACTGAATAAAACGAAGGGCCCTATCACCTGGTGTGAGCTAAAACACCATCACTAAAGGAAAAATTTAGCTTGAGTCGCTAAAACGTAGTGCCTGACGACCTACTAACAGATCACCTTGTCCACGGTGGTCCAGAACAAGATCGTTTAGCGCACGCTAGGGAAACTAATGCGGTTATGTACAGGATAGAATAGTTTTTTTCCAGTGCAGAGTGCCGGGTCATACCTATCCCCCGCCCTCATAAACTTGAATATGAACACATCCAGTGAATAACCTCTCACCCCTGCATATTAACATCCTCCACGGTGGTCGTATCATCCATTTTTTGATGCACACATATATTAAGGCTGATGGGCATTGAATGAGAAATGCCACCCAACAGCATGTAGAATCCTTACACTGCATTTAATAGATCCAAAAGGAAGGCCAGGTGAGCGACACAAATTTCCCTGCTGCAGCATATAAACAATACATGTTTCAGGGCAAGACTTATTCATGTGCCCCTTTAAACATGGTCCACACAGTCACCCTAATAATCAACCGCTTCCATACTATGAATAACCCCCAGCATAAAATGTTTAAAATTAGGAAATATTTTAGAATTAGGATATATGTGGATATAGGATAAATTTCTAATAGAGCTTACTGCAACAGCAACGACATTGCTGACCAGATCCATTACTATGGTGTATGGGGCCAAGAGAACACCTGTGCTGCATTCCTTTCAATTGCCTGTTAATTGCCTGTTAATTTTGGGGGAGGACCTGTTTTTTCAGTTTTTTTGGAGTTAGCACCAGGGTTGAGCAGTAGGTAAAATGTTGCAATTAGCTTCCCTCAAAAAATTAGCACTGGCACCAAGTGATCTGTTAGCTGCAAAAAGCGCTAGAGATCTCTAACACTCCCCATGTTAAGGACGCGGAAAGTACAGTAAGGTCGCGGTACAAATCGCTAATAGCAACACGGTAAGTGATTTTTTCCATTTGTAGTGAGGCAAACAATCTGTTGGTCAGGCGCTAGACTCAATTAACCTGGCGCTAACATAAAACCATGCCGACGCAAGGGTTAGCTCACACCGGGTGATAGTGCCCTAAATAAGTATATATATATAAATAAGATTCCAAAACCCCAGAGTAATGTGATGCAATGATGCCTTTTTGTTGTACTAACCTGATACTTAAATCCAATATTTTATTTGCTGCAATTCGGCAGTTTTCGCTGGATGTCTGATTTTTTTTTGGAGAAAGGATTTGACCAGGAAGGATACATTGAGATATCTCTCGTTTTCAAGTATGTACCGTTAGGTGTCACAGTGACTATTCGCTAAATAGGGAATTCACCTTATTTTCTGCAAAATAAATTCCCCGAAATGTGACGAAAAGCAGAGGATATAAAGATCATTAGACCCTTTAGATTCTAACTTCCATAATAACCCCTAAAATGCCATAAACCCAGAGAAATACAATAAAATTAATAAACAATGTGGCATTTAGCCTACCCCTTAACCCCTAATATGCAATTGATTAAGGGAAAACATGAAATGAATACACTGTGAGGCATGTAGCCAACCCATTAACCCCTAAAATGCCACTAATCAAGGAAAAAATAAAATGAATACTGTGAGGAATGAAGCCTACCCATTAACCCTTAATATACAACTAAACCAAGGCAAAAACTAATGTAATACACAATGTAACGTATAGCCCGAACATGAACCACTTCACTGCTGAGCCATTTCAACTCTGTGAAAATGTTTACGTTTAAGTGCACGTTTTTATTTAACGTTTTATAACTGTTAATTTACACTGAATATTGTCATGTTTGATATCATTGGAAAGGCTATAATCTGTCCTTTCCAATGACACATAGAACGTCCATATACGATGCACAGGAACGGAGATACCGTGGTCCAAAAAGTGTGGGAAGCTGGATGCTGATTTTTGGTGGGGGGGCACATGGGGGGGCAAGGAATAACCATGTGGCTCCGGTTGCCTCCTCCGGCCGGCGGGAGCAGGGAAAGACGGGGGAAAAAGTCCACTCCCCTCCATCTTTCCCTGCATATCCCTACGATGCGAGATCCGGCTGGTCCCGTGACCGGCAGAGGGGAGCTCAATGGAGTCCTATGGACTCCATTGAGAGGATGCGCGCGGCTGCGCTCAGCACTGCCGCGCACATCCTGATTTTTAACGCTCGCTAACAATGCAGGCAGCATTTTTTGCAAGCGTTGACATCTTATTATTCTCTACAGATGTTTTACTAATCCTTTTTATGTAGTATCCATCAATGGATAAAACTTTTAGCACAGAAAATATTATTTACTTTATTATGCATGCTTAGTTGATTTGCCACTGTAGATTGCAATAGATGAAGTGTGAAAGAACCAGAATATCTGCACAAATCTGTAAATAGTATCAAACATACTGCATAAAATGCTGCTTGGTTTATCTGCAAAATCAATTTTGACTTAATGCTCAACATACGATGAACACAATGGAGGATATAATATATTAGCTGAACTCCACTGTGAATGAAAATAATGAAGCAGTAAAAGTCTTCACAGAAATTGTTGAGGCAGCACTATATTTCAAAAATGTTTTTGCCATTAGCTTCCTATTTTGTAAATAGATCCTGCACGGTTAAATTAAAGCTGAGTGTGGCATTCTATAAGGCACTAAAATACGACAATAATTCTTTATGTCATCTCTATACACTCAAATCCCAAGTAATTTAATTAACTTCTTGACTGATTAGAGGTTACACATATTACTTATTTCTCAATCATGTAGCTTTTTTATTACTGACATTTACATATTAAATAAATATTTATTGTGACCATAAGCAGGCATTTCTATGGTGACCTGTAGGGATTTTCAATTGTAATAATGGGTATACTAATTGTTGTAAGTAGATTCACTGCATTTGTGCACATTGCAACACCAAAATATCTGTTACCTGTTTTGTTTTATTGTAAATGCAAAGAGTCCATTTGGTAAACTGCATGTGTTTCCCAACAGAAAAACATAGAGAATAATTAGTATTAGATTGATTTAACACATATATTAGCAGAAAATGGCATACATGCAAAATATACTACCTAAAGGTTAGTTTAAAACACTTCTCCGGAAAGTAAGTTTGTCTGGTTTTAGTTGTGCCATATGGCTATATCATGTGAAGCCCACCTTTACATTATGGAAGTGCTCACTTCATTAAATAATACATGTCCTATGTTGCTGCTTCCATACTTGAAAACGAGAGATATCTCAATGCATCCTTCCTGATAAAATAGTTTGTAGTAAAAAAAAAAAAAATGTTAGAGTTTCCTATATAGATCTAAAAAATTTAAATAAAATCTTTGGTTTACGTATCTCACTCCTCTCCAGAGATTCCTCATAACAATTATCTGTAAAAGTATACCAACTGTATTAAAGAAGCCAGAAGCAAATACTCAGTATGTAGTATAATTTGTTCTCCCATGTTGGAATTTAGATTAGGACTAGGGATGAGCCGAACACCCCCGAGTTCGGTTCGCATTCGAACTCGAACTTTTCAAAAATTCGAATTCGAACTCGAACACGAACAAGAACTCAGTACAAGTCAATGGGACTCAAAGTTCGATTTTTAGAGTGCCCTCCAAGAGGGCATATATGCTAGATATTTGCCATAAAAGGTGTATGGTGGTCCGGGTAGTGCCCTGGTGGACAGGAAACAAGGACAAAAAGTTTAAAAAAAAAACTTTTTTAAAGGGACAGTGAGTTTTCCATGAAATAAGGGTTAAAAATAAAAACGAAAAATTCCTTCAAATATCGTGCCTAGGAGGTCCCCATAACCTGCCCGTTAAGTAGCGGATTTGTAGGATGTATAGAAACATTTAAAAACAATGTCCGGGTCCGGGTAGTGCCCTGGGGGACAGAAAACAAGGACAAAAAGTCTTAAAAAAAGACATTTTTAACCCCTTCACTGTTGACGACGTGTGGGACACGTCCTCAGTTACTCCCGCTGTATGCTGAGGAGGACGTGTCCCACACGTCATCAGCTTTGCGAGACCCCCGGCGGAGATACTCACCTCTCTGTCCAGGGTCCCGCGGTGTTCTGACTTCAGCGTCCTTAGACGCTGAAGTCAAGCTCCTCCCGACGTAAATGATGTCATCGCGCCATGCGCGATGACGTAATTTCCAGGCGACCCCCGGCAATGCAGGGAGATCGCCTGGAAGGGAGGGTGGATCCGTTCGGATCCCTCTCCCTCCCGATCGGGAGGTCCCACAAAAAAAAGCCAGGCACCGCTTAAAAGGGGAGAGTCTCCCCTTTTAAGCGGTGCCTGGCTTTAACCCCTTAGGCACCGGGTCGCACTTTAGCGCCTTGCGGTGCCGAAGTGCAGCCTAGCTCCGGTGGGGGCCGCCATCTTGGATGGTGGCTCCACCCCGGGTCCCCCCTCACTGCCTGACGTCCTCACGCATAGCGTGACGACGTCAGATAGCCGGGGAACCCCTAGCTGACCGGAATCCCTTGGTGGAGATAGGGGGTTAATTTCTGCAGTAAAGAGTCTCTTTATTTCTAGATTTTTTGGTATTTTTAAAGCATTTTTTATCCTTTTTTTTTTTTAAAAAAAATTCGAACACGGCAAAAAGTTCGAAGTTCGCGAACTTTTGAACTGCCGATGTTCGAATCGAACTCCGAACTGATCGAACCGAACAGCTCATCCCTAATTAGGACCCCCTGACTTTGGGGTACATTGGCAAAGTAGAAAAATGTCATATGATTTGCTTTGTCTAGAGAATAAAGAAAGCCAAGAGTTACATTTGTGAAATTATACACTTTAACTCAGTTTTACTCAGGTTGGCAGCAATCCGTAGAAAAACAAGTTTTTTTAAAAGAAACAAAGAAATATTTGTAGTCTGAAAACATGACATTGCGTTTAGTTAAAAGAGCAAGAAAATATTTTATAAACTGAAAGACAAAACCCACTTTGGCAATTACCAATTATACCACTATATTCAAACTATCACATAGACCAGTGGTTCCCAACCGCGGTCCTTAAGTACCCCTAAAAGATCAGGTTTTCCAGATATGTGTAGCACAGCACAGGAGATATGATTTGCTGCTCAGTGATTGTGTAAGGTATGTCAAAATAAGGTACCCCATTAAAATAAACCAGGTACCCAATTAAACATACACTAATAAATGGTACATTATAAAGTAAACTAATGGCATTTCTATTAAACTACCAGTAGATGGCAGCAGAGTGAAAAGCCTGAATGCTGAGCACGTGTTCATGCAGGATGTTTCCCTTAACAGGGAGGAACCAAAGAGAAGATCTTCTGTTTCTGGTAGGAACCAATTATTCAAGTGTAAATCCTACCAGTACTGAAGTCATGCTTTATGTATTGCATGTAAGAGGGAGCCTATCCAGGGTTATAAACAGGGCAAAAGGTGTCAGTCTGCATTTCCCCAAGGTAATCCTTAAAACCTGGCCTATTAGGGGTACTTGAGGACCATGGTTGGGAACCACTGACATAGACAATCATGTTTAATTCATACCAATACCCCATCCTGTCTCCAATGGCAAGGATGCGTACTCCTGACCATTTGTGTTATTAAAAACTATCACACAAGGACTTTGTGTTCCTGGAAAATACCTTTACAATTTTGCACAAAGTCTATCCCCATTCAGGTCCTACCTAATGAAATTTGATACAAATTACATTTGTTGGAAATGTGAACAATCCAATGTAGACACACATCACTGCTTCTGGCTGTACCACAATTACAAACCATTTGGCAGAAACGTTGTTGTTACAGTACCCTTGTAACTAACACATCTTGACCTGTTATTACTCAGCAGGTTTCCCACTACATTTCCTATCTCAGATTAATTTATTCAACTAGTCACAGTGGCTAGAAAAGAAAAAAACACTTCCAGGCGCACCTTACTAAAATTTCCACTTTTTTAACCCAAAAATGGCCAATGTACAAACATCAAATGAATTAATATTTAAACAAAACAGTGGTTATATTATAATGATAAATGTGCATAACTTAGAGAATACTTATAGTTCAATGGTGTTTCTTTTTTTCCCCTTTTCTCAGCATGGGGTCCTGTGATGTAGTTGTTCAGTATCCCAAGAAAAGAAGAGCGGGGAGGGTATTTCTCCACTTGATGTAAAAAAGACAGCAGAGCGGCAGATAATTCAATTGAAATGCATTTATTAATCAATAAAAAAGGTTGACCTTCAACTATAAAATCAATTGTTAAAGTACTAGTTAAATAGGATCAACAAAAACGCGCTTTCACCAATAGGCTTCATCAGTTGTTATCCTGTTATCTGAATGATCAGTCTGTGCAAAAGTGCAAAAAATCCCCAAAAAATTTGCACTTTTGCACAGACTGATCATTCAGATCAGAATTTTTTTTATTTTTTACAATAAATTTTTTTATGTGTATTAACAATCCAAATTCCCATACTATTTGTGTTTGAATTTTTGTTGTCATTAACATATTATTTTGTTTTCAATTGTGTTAGATTATGTTTGCCACAAAAAAAACTATTTCCACAGCAAGAAGTCAGAACTGTGAACATAATTGCTGTGCTATCAGCAGTACATTTTCTAAATGCCTTTTCCATGGAAATTGCATATACATCAGACAAACGTTGCTCATGATATTTATATTTATTAAGGCTCCTTTTTATAGCTCAGTGTGGTCATCATGATTGCAACAACAGCAAATGGAGCCTTTACAAATAGGCAATAGAAGCCCAGACATCCTATTTTTAAAGACGTGTATGTTTTGCCACTAAAACTTTTAAAAATGCTTATACCTTAGGTAATGCCTTATTAAATACTTAGACTGAGCAGTGCCCCTGGCCATTAAATTAAAGAGCACCAATCGTACCCAATATACAACTTTATTGCATTTGAAAGCTCTCCCAAATCTGCTTATACATTGTGTTTGCAAAACTGCTGACAGATTCATAGCTTTTTCAGAAAAACGATTGAAAAGGAATCTCCCTGACATGGGCATCTGCAGAAATTTTTCGAGGGGGGGGGATTTTAATGGCATCCATATTCTGCCCTTTTGAGAATGTCATGAAGGGGACAGTCATAAAATAAAGTGTAGTAATACAGAGCGAAACATGATGCAAGTCTAATAGAAGAGTAAAGGTGTAAGTGTCGGATCTGAGTGTTACATTTTCTAGTCTGTTAACGCCACTCAATGCACCACACTAGTCACTACTACATATATATATTTATATATATATATATACACCCACACACACACCCCTCCCTCCATCTCTGTATACACAGAGCCAGCTCTGTATACACAAACCATAACCCCCCACAGATACTGGCACACACACACCAGGACCCTCCATTCCAAACATACACATAGACATACATATATATATATATATATAGTGGCAAGAAAAAGTATGTGAACCCTTTGGGATTATGTGGAGTTTTGCAAGAATTGCTCATAAAATGTGCTCTGATCTTCATCTAAGTCACTACAATTTAAAAAACACAGTCTGCTTAAAATAATACAACACAAACATTATATGTTTTCATGTTTTTATTGAACAGAACATGTAAACATTCACAGTGCAGGGTGGAAAAAGTATGTGAACCTTTGGACTTAATAACTGGTTGACCCTCCTTTGGCAGCAATAACCTCAACCAAACGTTTCCTGTAGTTGCAGATCAGACCTGCACAACGATCTGGAGTAATTTTGGACCACTCCTCTTCACAAAACTGTTTCAGTGTAGCAATATTCTTGGGATGTCTGGTGTGAATCGCTCTCTTAAGGTCATGCCACAACATTTCAATCGGATTGAGGTCAGGACTCTGACTGGGCCACTCCAGAGGGGGTATTTTGTTTTGTTGAAGGCATTCTTTTGTTGAATTACTTGTATGCTTTGGGTCATTGTCCTGTTGCAACACCCATCCTCTGCGGAGCGTCAGTTGGCGGACAGGTGGTCTTACGTTTTCCTGCAAAATGTCTTGATAAACTCTGGAATTCATTTTTCCATCAATGACAACAATCCGTCCAGGCCCTGAGGCAGCAAAGCAGCCCCAAACCATGATGCTCCCTCTGCCATGTTTTACAGTGGGGATGAGGTTTTGATGTTGGTGTGCTGTGCCTTTTTTTCTCCACACATAGTGTTGTGTGTTTTTTTCCAAACAACTCAATTTTGGTTTCATCTGTCCACGGAATATTTTGCCAGTATTACTGTGGAACATCCAGGTGCTCTTTGCAAACTTCAAACGTGCTGCAATATTCTTTTTGGACAGCAATGGCTTCCTCCGTGGTGTCCTCCCATCTATCTACTCCATTCTTGTTTAATGTTTTCCTTAATGTAGATGTGTCAACAAAAATGTTAGCATGTGCCAGAGATTTCTGTAAGTCTTTAGCTGACACTCTAGGATTCTTCTTTACCTCATTAAGCATTCTGCGCTGTGCTCTTGCAGTCATCTTTACAGGACGACCACGCCTAGGGAGAGTAGCAGCAGTGCTGAACTTTCTCCATTTGTAGACAGTCTGTCTTACCGTGGACACATAAACATCAAGGCTTTTGGAAATACTTTTGTAACCCTTTCCAGCTTCATGCAAGTCAACAATTCTTGATCGTAGGTCTTCTGAGAGCTCTTTTCTGCGAGGCATGGCTCACATCAGGCAGTGCTTCTTGGAACCAGTAAACCCAAAACTGGTGTGTGTTTTTAAAGGGCAGGACAGCTTTCAGCAACACATCCAATAATATCACACTGATTTGACTCAAGGTTGGCTCACTCCTGGCTCCAATTAGCTCTTGGAGAAGTCATTAGGCTAGGGGTTCCCATACTTTTTCCACCCTGCACTGTGAATGTTTACATGTTATGTTCATAAACACATGAAAACATATAATGTTTGTGTTGTATTATTTTAAGCAGACTGTGTTTTTCAAATTGTTGTGACTTAGATGAAGATCAGAGCACATTTTATGACCAATTCATGCAAAACTCCACGTAATCCCAAAGGGTTCACATACTTTTTCTTGCCACTGTATATACATATATACACACACGCAAACAAGCCCCCTTCCTACACACACACATATACACACACCAGCCCCCCTTCCTACACATATATATATACACACACACACCCTCCCTGCACACGGATACACACCCACATATACACTATATTGCCAAAAGTATTCGCTCACCCATCCAAATAATCAGAATCAGGTGTTCCAATCACTTGCATGGCCACAGGTATATAAAATCAAGCACCTAGGCATGCAGACTGTTTTTACAAACATTTGTGAAAGAATGGGTCGCTCTCAGGAGCTCAGTGAATTGCAACGTGGAACTGTGATAGGATGCCACCTGTGCAACAAATCTAGTCGTGAAATTTCCTCGCTCCTAAATATTCCACAGTCAACTGTCAGCTGTATTATAAGAACGTGGAAGTGTTTGGGAACGACAGCAACTCAGCCACGAAGTGGTAGGCCACGTAAACTGACGGAGCTGGGTCAGCGGATGCTGAGGCGCATAGAGCGAAGAGGTCGCCAACTTTCTGCAGAGTCAATCGCTACGGACTTCCAAACTTCATGTAGCCTTCACATTAGGTCAAGAACAGTGCACAGAGAGCTTCATGGAATGGGTTTCCATGGCCGAGCAACTGCATCCAAGCCATACATCACCAAGTGCAATGCAAAGCGTCGGATGCATTGGTGTAAAGCACGCGCCACTGGACTCTAGAGCAGTGGAGACGCGTTCTCTGGAGTGAAAAATCGCACTTCTCCATCTGGCAATCTGATGGATGAGTCTGGGTTTGGCGGTTGCCAGGAGAACGGTACTTGTCTGACTGCATTGTGGTAAGTGTAAAGTTTGGTGGAGGGGGGATTATGGTGTGGGGTTGTTTTTCAGGAGCTGGGCTTGGCCTCTTAGTTCCAGTGAAAGGAACTCTGAATGCTTAAGCATACCAAGTCATTTTGGACAATTCCATGATCCCAACTTTGTGGGAACAGTTTGGAGCTGGCCCCTTCCTCTTCCAACATGACTGTGCACCAGTGCACAAAGCAAGGTCCATAAAGACATGGCTGACAGAGTCTGGTGTGGATGAACTTGACTGGCCTACACAGAGTCTTGACCTCAACCCAATAGAACACCTTTGGGATGAATTACAGGGAAGACTGAGAGCCAGGCCTTCTCGTCCAATATCAGTGTGTGACCTCACAAATGCGCTTCAGGAAGAATGGTCAAAAATTCCCATAAACACACTACTAAACCTTGTGGACAGCCTTCCCAGAAGAGTTGAAGCTGTTATAGCTGCAAAGGGTGGACCGACATCATATTGAACCCTATGGATTTGGAATGGGATGTCACTTAAATTTATACAGTATGTGAGTCAAGGCAGGTGAGCGAATACTTTTGGCAATATAGTGTATATGCACACACACCAGACCCCCCCCCACCTCCCCTCCCTACATAAATAAATAATACATTTAATAAATAATAAATAAAAAACATTTTGCCCCCTCTCCTTGCCTTTAACCACTTGAATGCTAAGGACACGCTCAGCGCGTCCTCAGCATTCCCGCTGGTATGCGGAGGACGCGCTGAGCGCGTCCTCCCATCGGGGTCAGCGTTCGGCCGGGTTCCGGCCGATCGCTGGCCCCTCCGGTGCGGGCTGACATCCTGGATGTCAGCCGCGCATCCGGACCAGCAGCCGCCATTATTAGGTGTCATCGCGGGGGCGCGATGACACCTAATTCAGGCGCCCCCCCGCATGTGCGGAGGAGGCGCCTGAAAGGGAGGGGGGGGAGGTCCTTCGGACCTCTCTCCCTCCCGATCGGCGGCGCACAGGGGCTTAACCCAGGCATCATTTGGAAGGGCACAGCCTGCCCTTCCAAATGATGCCTGGCATTAACCCCTGGGGAGCTGGATCGCGAATCGGCGCTGAAAAGCGCCGGTTCGCGATCCTTTCCCGGAGCTGGCCGACATCTTGGATGTCGGCCAAGCTTCCGGGAACTCCCCCAGAGGACTGGCGTCATCGTGCGTAGCACGATGACGCCAGTCCTACAGTTAACCCCTAACTGCCACCAAGTGTGGAGATAGGGAGTTCCAATGAACTCCCTATCTCCCGATCCGTGGCAGTTAGGGGTTAAATTTTGATATGGTTGGATCGGCCAGAGCATGGCCGTTCCAACGATACCAAACATGAAAGTTAAAAATTTTGTAAAAAAAGAAAAAAAAAAAAAAAAAATTAAAAAAAAAAAAATAAACACTTTTTTTTTTTTTTTTGGTTTGTTAGTGTAGCAATATTGTTCCCATTTCAATTATAATGTGAACAATGATGCTGCACTAACGATTTTTGTATGCGGTGCGTTTGTTAAAAATAGTGTCATTTTCCCCAAAAAAAAATGTAACGAGACCCCATCTCTAATTTTTTTAACAAGCGCCCCATACAAAATATAACCGCAATTGCTCGCATGTTAAAATGTGGAAAAAAACACTTTACACATTGTAAATTATTGAAAATACATATTTTATTGCATTTTTTGTTATAATATACAGACATGACATAACGTATACATATAATAATGACATATTATGAATCTACCGAGTCTGACGGAAAGAACGATATATAATATGTCGGTGTCATATACTAAAATAAGCCTTAAAAACACGTTTAAACATGATGCGCAAAACAGGTAAAAAATGACCTCAGCACAGGGGCGGGAAAAGCCTCAGCAGCGAAAGGGTTAATGCAGGGAGGGGGGCTACAGTTGTAAAGGGTGCCAGAGTGTCTCTGTTCCTTGCCGTGCTGTGCCTGGTCGGCCGGGGCACTTGTCCTTCTGTAAGCGCGGGGCGTCAGCTGTGAGAAGGCAACACACAGGCCTCCTACAACATGGTTCCGGCATCTGTGTGACATCACGACTAAGCGCCGGAGCCCATACGGGGGATGCACGTGCGCAGGAGGCGGTCCCAGAGCTCTGTGCAGAGCGCACCTGCCGTCGCTTGCCGTGGCGCCCTGGGCAGAGCACAGCAATCAGAAGCAGAGATGTAGCAAGGTCATAAGTCAAATCAAATCGATTTCATTGCAAATTCAATGTTTCGGTCCACGATCCGCAGACTCTCACCAGACTAATGGGATGAAACACTGAAAACGCAACAAAAGCCCATTTGATTCGATTTAACAAGTCCCAGGATGCCGGAGCTCCCTCCAAATAAACTATACATAAATATATTTTAACACCCCCTCAAAGATATTGAATTATACAGCTGACAGCCTCCACATCAAATTGCATCATCTACACCTAAAGTAAAGGAGGAAAGATCTTAATTTTTTTTAAAACATTTTACATACATTTTGATGACATTACAGCAGATGTAGATACCAGAGCGATGTACACAAAGCATCAAGAGTAAGAAAAGAAGAGGTTGGCTTTGTGAAGAAATCATATTAAAGAATGTTTTACTATGTGGATGATCTCAAGCTCAATGGCCCAAACAAAAGTCAAATATGCCAGCCCCCATGAGACAGCAGGAGAGGGAGTGCTGCCAGTGAGTGTGTGAGCCAGCCCGAAGAAGTGTGTGGGGCCGGAGCAGGGTCCCTCCTCTCCTCTTAGATTGTAAACTCTGGAGCAGGGTCTCCTCTTAGATTGTAAGCTCTGGAGCAGGGTCCACTCTCCTCTTAGATTGTAAGCTCTTGAGCAGGCTCACCTCTTCTCTTAGATTGTAAGCTCTTGAGCAGGCTCACCTCTTCTCTTAGATTGTAAGCTCTTGAGCAGGGTACCCTCTCCTCTTAGATTGTAAGATCTGGAGCAGGGTCCTCATTCTCACTGCCCTGCCCAGGCAAGTCCCTGCCTAGAGCGCCTGTATACTGCCAATATTGCCCTGGCCTGTACCTCATGCAAGCTCTGTGAGCTTCACACAGGCCCCCACAAGATTGCTATTAATCATTTTGTGTCCCTCTTACCCAGACAAACTAGACCTCAGATCAGGGGCTTCTCATAAAGAAAGAAAGACAATGGCATCATGCTTAATAAAAATGTATTTATTTGAAAATAACGACACGGTTGGGGGCATATCGCACGCTGAGCAAGCAACTCGACCCAGGCTCTTTTCTTTTTCTGGTTTATTGTTCATTGTTTAGTTTATCATTGTACTGAT
Source organism: Leptobrachium leishanense (assembly GCA_009667805.1). Classification (NCBI taxonomy): domain Eukaryota; kingdom Metazoa; phylum Chordata; class Amphibia; order Anura; family Megophryidae; genus Leptobrachium; species Leptobrachium leishanense. The sequence continues at coordinate 115,237,708 of CM019065.1, read as the reverse complement.
TGCACACGTATGCAGATTGTCTTTTTATAACCCATTGCTCTCGGCGGTTGTTTGCTCCTACCCCTGAGATAGTGCCTTTGTACAGAATAGTGTGACACGCACTTGTTCCCGCGCTCCGCGGCGGTGCTTTGTCCCACTTAGGCACATACTCCTTGTTTCCCTGACCCTTCCCCCTCTCATTGGCGCTTACCTACCCCCCTTGTTGGTAATATGGCTACAGCACCCAGACACATTAAAGTCCTCACGATAAATGCTAGGGGTTTGAACATACCAGAAAAAAGGCACATGGCCCTTCGGGACTTCAGATCTAATCACGCAGATGTGGTCCTTTTACAAGAAGCACACTTTGAAGCAGATAGGGCACCGCGTCTGCGTGATCTGAAGTTCTCGATTGGTTTTTTTCAGTAACTCCTCTGCCGGCAAGGTATGTGGTACAGCTATCCTCTTCTCTAGAGATTTCCCCCTCAGCGTCACAGACTCGAAATTGGACCGAGATGGCCGTTACACTTTTGTCAAAGGGACAATAGGAGGGCAACTTTACACCTTCGCCTCTATCTATCTGCCGAATAGAAACTAACACAAAGTGCTACGCTCCTTGCTGGGTGTCCTAGCGGATTTCCAGGAAGGTATCGTACTTATTGGAGGGGACATCAACCTCCCACTCGATGCGAGATTAGACACCTCCCGGGGATCTACCAGTGTCCCGCATTCTGTAATACGACAGGCCCACTCAGCGCTTGACTCACACCGCCTAGTGGACTGCTGGCGTGCCACCCACCCCACCACACGGATTATACTTTCTACAGCACACCTCACCAGTTTTACTCGAGATTGGACTGTATGTTTTTACCTTTTGGCCATCTCCACCTCTTAGACACAGTGGACATAGGCCCGATGACATGGTCCGATCACCACCCAGTCCTACTCACACTCACCTCCCCCCTGGTACGTCCTAAAGATAGAAATTGGCGTCTAAACGAAACATTGCTCAACGACCCCATAGTTAAACAAGGCACCCTCCAGACTCTCCAGCAATACTTCGCAGAAAATTCCTCACCTGACACCTCCCCTCAAATCCTATGGGAAGCACATAAGGCTGTGATTCGAGGTTACCTGATACAGCAGGGTTCGTTAAAAAAAAAGAACTACAACCTTCAATGGGCCTCACTTCTACGCCGCATTCAGGCTCTGGAAAGTTCCCACAAACTTTATGTAGAGGACACTGTCTATGCAGAGCTTCTGGAACTTCGCACCGAATTAAGCACACTCTTGAACAAGGCCGCTCAAAAAGCTTTCCTCACTACTTGCTGTGTTTTTTATGAACATGGCAACAAATGCGGACGGCTATTGGCACGCGCACTCAAGGCCCACAGGGAGAAGCTATATATTTCTAAATTACGCACCCCACAGGGTATACACGTCACGCTACCGCAAGAAATGCTTTCCCTACTACGCGACCACTTCACAGAACTCTACAACCTCCCCACAGACCATCAACCCTCCTCCTCTGACTCCATGCGTAAATTAGTGAACACGTACACACACACTAAGCTGACTCCACTCATGCGTGAAGCTTTAGATTCCCCTTTAACGGTGGAAGAACTCCACAATGCAATTAAGCTGACCCCCACGGGCAAGACACCGGGCCCAGGTGGCTTATCCCTCCGTTACTATAAAACATTCCTTCCTACCTTAGCTCCGGCTTGGTTACAGGCATTTAACACCCTGACACAGCGTCCCCACTTCCTACCACCTCAATCACTCTCTGCCACCATCACATTAATACCCAAACCCGACAAAGACCATAACTTATGCGCTAATTTTCGTCCCATATCACTACTGAACCAAGACTTGAAACTTTTCGCTAAAGCCCTTGCCCTATGGTTGGCTCGTTACATTCCACGTTTAGTTCATCCAGACCAGACGGGATTTATACCTGGGAGGGAGGCCAGAGACAACACAGTCAGGGCACTGAATCTTATCCATGTGGCCGCCAAATCTCGATCTGACCCCTCTCTGCTACTGTCAACCGATGCCGAAAAGGCCTTTGATAGGGTCAGTTGGCCCTACCTGTTTTACACCCTCCAGCAGATGGGATTTGGCTCCAACATGCTAGCATGGATTGGTTCCCTTTATGCAGACCCTACAGCACGTATCAATCTGAATGGCACCCTTACCCCCCCTTTCCATATCCGAAACGGCACCAGGCAGGGATGTCCCCTCTCACCTCTACTCTTTGCGCTTTCGCTTGAACCCCTACTGCACGCAGTCCGTACTGACCCGTCGATTCACGGCATTGAGGTTGCGGGTCACCGGCATAAGGTGGCAGCGTATGCCGATGATCTGTTATTCTTTATCTGCCAACCATTGATCTCCCTCCCCGCCCTCACCTCTTTACTACAAGAATTTGGCACTATTAGCAATTATAAAATTAACATGAATAAATCGCAAATCTTAGGACTTACTGTCCCCCCCCCTTTGCGTGCTCAGCTACAAACCTCGTTCCCCTTCCGATGGTGCAAATCCTCACTTAAGTATTTAGGCATTTTCCTCACTTCAGATACGTCTGACCTCTATTCGGCAAATTACCTCCCATTGCTGCACAGCATCTCAGCAGACCTCACCAAGTGGGCATTTCGCCATGTAACGTGGTTCGGGCGCATTAACGTCCTTAAAATGAACATACTCCCTCGCCTACTGTACCTGTTCCAGACCCTACCAATAGCCATACCCACCTTATTCTTCAGGTCCCTGCAGACTAAATTTACCGCCTTTGTCTGGAATAATCGCCGGCCACGTCTCATATTTGAGTTGCTGACCGCATCCAAATCTGCGGGTGGACTGGCACTACCCCATGCCCGCCGATACTATCAAGCTGCAAACTTACTGCGCATGCTTGAGTGGACATCGGGTGCGGACCATAAATTGTGGATCCCTCTGGAATATACACTGGCAGACGCCCCACTGGCTTCTCTTCCCTGGTTAAATGGCACAAACGCTCCCTACCGTGTCACCCACCATCCCACTATCTCAGCTACACTTCGCACCTGGAAGACACTCCAAAACTCCACACAAATTTCCCCATGGCCATCACCTCTCCTACCGTTATACTACCTACCTGCATTCTCCCAGAGACTAATTACAACTGAACAAATGCAAGCCCCACAATGTATACGGGCATCCAACTTTATTGATGGCGGCGCCTTTAAGTCCCCTGAAGACATCCCACTACCCTGGCTGCAATCCTTCCTGACCAAATTTCATTTCCACAGACTCACGGCCTATATGCGCTCGCTAGCCCCACTACCCCAATTCACCCGCCCTCTCACACAATTTGAAACCCTGGCCCAGAGACCACATCCTCTGTCCCATGGTATATCCGTCATGTATGGTCTGCTACAATCCCTCACGAACCCCATCCCTTCCTACCGCGCCAAATGGGAGGATGACCTCCAATTGTCCTTCACGGATGAGGAATGGGACCAAATCAGCCTCCTCACCACGACCTTGTCACGGGGACCCAGGGGATGCGGCGCCTGGCAGCAGCTTCCTCGCTGCTCGCTGGCCAGGCGCCGAATGTAAGCGCTTCCGGGCCCGCTCACGTGGGACGCCGAGGGGCGGGGCCTGGCGCTGTGACGCGGACCCGCCGGGTTTAAAACCCAGTCTCTCCCATACACCGGTGCCCTGACGTGGTATTCACCTCCCGCAGAGCTCTTGTGTGATTTTGGCTACCTCCTGTGTATGACCCTTGGCATTGGCAAACGAACCCTCCTGTGTATGACCCTTGGCATTGGCAAACGAACCCTCCTGTGTATAACCCTTGCATTGGCAAACGAACCCTCCTGTGTATGACCCTTGGCATTGGCAAACGAACCCTCCTGTGTATAACCCTTGGCATTGGCAAACGAACCCTCCTGTGTATGACCCTTGGCATTGGCAAACGAACCCTCCTGTGTATGACTCCTGGTATTGGCAAACGAACCCTCCTGTGTATGACTCCTGGCATTGGCATTTACTCTGTTCTAGGTTCTGCCCTTAACGTTGGTACCGAGGTCAGTCTATGTGGCACCCTAAGCACACATCAGACTACCTCTGCTATTACTAAAGTCCTAGGGAGAACTTGTGATCTGGTCTGTACCCCTGTCTGGTATTTCCCTTTCTTTGTCTGTTACCTGTTTCGTTGCCTTTATAGCTTTGCCGACCATTCAAGGATCGGAAGAGTAGAAAGGGAGCTGCATAAAGAGATTTATATCTTAGTAGTCAGAAAGATTCGTGACGATACTCTATTCCATACCTCTGTCTGGTGTTACCCCTTGTTTATATATTGTCTGGTTATTTGTCTGTTTAGTATTGCCGACCATTCAAGGATCGGAAGGGTAGAGAGCGGTCTGCGTAAAGGGACCACACTTTTGGTAATCAGGGGGATCCGTGACATTACGTCAGGGCCAATGGATCCCGCAGACCTCTCTAACCAGCTGGCACGTATCGCAGCCAGACAAGAGGAACAGGACCATAGGATGGACCAGATTTCTCTCGCTCTGCAAACCCTGCTAAATCGGTCCAATACAGGTACCACAAATCCTCCAGATCCAGTGTTACCTAGGGTCAGTCCGGTCTCCCCTGAAGGACATAGGCTTAGTATGAAGGCACCCCTACGCTATGATGGTACACCAAGCCTATGTCGGGGGTTTTTGACTCAACTCGAGATTCTGTTTGAGAACAATCCAGGTTCTTGTATGTCCGATAAAGCCAAAGTAGGATATCTGATTAATCATTTAACAGAAAAAGCTTTATTGTGGGCTACGCCGTTGTGGGAAAATAAGAAACCCATCATTTATGACTATGAGGGTTTTACCTCTGAGTTAAAACGTACCTTTGATCCCTCTAGAAGGGCTACCAATGCGGGTAGGTCCTTGTTTCATATCAAACAAGGTAATAAGAGGGTTGCCGATTATGCCATAGAGTTTAAGACTTTGGTTTCTGAAGTACTTTGGCCGAACGACGTTTTAACCTTAGCCTTTACCGAAGGCTTGAACGAGGCTTTTATGTTTGAACTGGCTCCCTTAAAATTACCAGAAAGTCTGGACCACCTGATAGATTTCTGTATAGCCATGGACGATCAAATCAGGGAAAGGAGACACACCAGAGATAGACCCAGAAGGGTCTTGCCTCCTTTACCCTCGTTACCCAGACACCCCAGTACATCAGGTGGTTCGGAGAATGTAAAAACAGATTTACCGGTCGTTGAACCCATGCAAATAGGGAGGACAGGTATTTCAGAAGCAGAAAAAGCTCACAGAAAAGAAAAGGGGCTCTGCTTTTATTGTGCAGGGGCAGATCACTTCCGCCTTCAATGTCCTCAGAGACCCAGGGTTGGCAGGGTTGAACATAGCAGAGTGGGATTCAGAACAGGAGACACCCAGGTTGTCGGTTCTCTGTGTGCCTCCTTTGTGGATAATGAGAAAAAAAAAATCCAGGATTCTGTTACCGGTCTCCCTAACCTGGGAGGGGGTTCACCTCAAGACTGAGGCGTTTTTGGATTCTGGGGCCTCAGGCAATTTTATGGATAAGAATTTTGCTGCCAAAAACCTCATACCACTGGTTCTCAGGGAAAGGCCTCTAAGGGTGGAGGCCATAGATGGTAACCCTCTGGCATGTCCTCATATCACTCACGATACAGTCGATGTATGTATGAAAATAGGAGTTTTGCACCAGGAGACTATAAGATTTCAAATCATTGAATCACCCTCATGTCCTGTCGTCCTTGGGTTTCCATGGCTAACAGAGCACAACCCAGTAGTCGATTGGGTCCAGAGAGACATAAAATGTTGGGGTCAGAGTTGTCAGTCTAAGTGCCTAGGCACAGTTAATGTGATTGGTAGCCTCAATATTGCCACAGCCCCTCCTTTGTCCACAGAGGTCCCTGAATGTTACCTGGCATTAAAGGAGGTGTTCTCTAAAGCCAGGACTGAGGTTCTACCACCACATCGTCCATATGACTGTGCCATTGACTTGCTCCCCGGTACGATGCCTCCTAGGGGTCACGTATACCCTTTGTCGCAAAGGGAGAACGACATTATGGAGGAATATATAAGGGAGAATCTGGAGCGAGGATTCATTAGACGGTCCTCCTCTCCAGCAGGAGCAGGTTTCTTTTTTGTCTCCAAGAAAGAGGGAGATCTGCAACCTTGCATCGACTATAGGGGTTTAAATAGGATCACTATAAGAAATGCATATCCCATACCCCTCATAACAGAATTGTTTGACCGATTAAAAGGGGCTCGTATCTATACTAAGCTTGATTTACGCGGAGCGTACAACCTGGTCAGGGTTAAGAAGGGAGACGAATGGAAAACTGCTTTTAATACACGTAGCGGGCATTACGAATACCTGGTGATGCCTTTTGGGTTGTGTAATGCGCCAGCCGTCTTTCAGGACCTTATAAATGACACTCTAAGGAATTTCTGCAAGAATTCGTCATAGTATATCTGGATGATATCCTGATATACTCTCCTGATGTGGACACTCATCATGTCCACGTCAAACAAGTGTTGAAAAAACTATTGAAGGCTGGATTGTACTGTAAGCTAGAAAAATGTCTATTCGACATAGTAACTGTGCAATTCCTTGGTTATATTATAACTCCTGGGGGGTTTCAAATGGATCCTAAGAAGCTCTCAGCTATTCTTGACTGGCCTTTACCCCAAGGACTTAAAGCCATTCAGAGGTTTCTGGGGTTCACGAACTATTACAGAAGGTTCATTAAAGATTTTTCGGCCTTGGTGGCCCCCCTCACGGCTATGACAAAGAAAGGGGTGGGAAATCAGAAATGGACACCTCAAGCCACTCAAGCCTTTGAGACACTAAAGCAAGCCTTTACTACTGCCCCTGTTCTCCGGCATCCAGATCCGGCTCTGCCTTTCCAATTAGAAGTTGACGCCTCCGAACTAGGTCTTGGTGCAGTCTTGTCTCAAAGGGAGGCTCCTGACAAACCCTTGCATCCATGCGGCTTCTATTCTCGAAAGTTGTCCCCGGCAGAGAAGAACTATGACATTGGAAATAGAGAATTGTTAGCAGTCATCGCAGCCTTGGCCGAATGGAGATACTTATTAGAAGGGACTAAGGACCCCATTGTTATCATAACCGACCATAAGAATCTCACGTACATTGGAGATGCCAAACGTTTAAACTCCAGACAAGCGAGATGGTCATTGTTTCTTTCAAGTTTTAATTACGTACTTACCTATAGACCTGGGTCCAGAAACATTAAAGCAGACGCATTGTCGAGACAGTATGAGTCTTATGAACATAATATCCAAGATCAGCATCCCATTGTACCCCAGGAGAGGATTATAGCCGCTACCACGATTAGTGTTTCGTCTCCTCTAATGAAAAGGTTGCAGACCGTCCAGGGTGCAGCTCCTGGGGGAAAACCTCCTGCGAAACTCTTTGTACCTGAGAACGAAAGAGAAGAGTACTCAACATCTATCATGACAATAAAACTTCCGGGCATATGGGTATCACCAAGACTGTGTCTAGTATCAGTAAACTCCTCTGGTGGCCCACGTTGCGCCGAGATGTCAAAGATTACATTGCCGTGTGCGAAGTGTGCACAAGGCAGAAAAGTCCCAAAACAGCACCCATTGGCTTGCTCCAGCCTTTGCCGATCCCCGAACGACCCTGGTCACATGTAGCCATGGATTTTATAGTAGAGCTACCTGAGTCAAGAGGGAATACAGTGATACTTACGATCATAGATCGATTTTCCAAGATGGGTCACTATGTTCCTCTTCAGAAACTACCTTCGGCAGCTGAACTGGTGCCCATATTCATTGCCAATGTGGTCCGCATTCACGGTGTCCCTCGGGAGATAGTCTCTGATAGGGGGACCCAATTCATCTCCGGATTCTGGAGAGGGTTTTGTAAGAACGTGGGAATAGACCTCTCTTTCTCTTCGGCCTATCACCCCCAGACCAATGGAGCAGCAGAACGAGCAAACCAAAACGTAGAGAAATATCTCAGGTGCTTCATCTCAGAACAACAGGATAACTGGTCAGATCTGCTACCGTGGGCAGAATATGCTATTAACAGCGCAGTGAGTGAATCCACAGGTCATTCTCCTTTCTTCACTGTTTATGGCTTTGATCCTCCCGTGCTCCCCGCCACGTTTCCTGATACCACGATTCCTGCTTTAGATAAACAACTGGCATCATTGAAAGAGACTTGGGGGAGAGTGAGACGGGCACTGGAGGAAAGTAGTGCCATCCAGAAAACTAAGGCCGACAGACACAGGAGGCAGGCACCCGTGTATCAAGTTGGGGACAGGGTTTGGCTGTCTTCACGTAATATCAAGCTCTTAGTGCCTTCCATGAAGTTGGCTCCTAGGTATATCGGCCCCTATAAGATTCTACGGCGACTCAACCCTGTCTCCTATGCTTTGGCGTTACCCCCCCATTTTAAAATACACAATGTGTTCCATGTAAACCTTCTGAAGCCGCTGTTATGTAACCGATACACCAAAGTCCATGCTCCACCGCCTCCAGTCTCTGTGGAGGGCGAGGAGGAATTCGAAGTTAAGGCCATTCTGGGTGCCAGGCTGTCTAGGGGGTCCTTGCAGTATTTGGTCGATTGGGTGGGGTACGGTCCAGAGGATCGTTCTTGGGTACCGGCTGCGGAAGTCCATGCTCCTAGGCTAGTGAAGGCCTTCTATTTGGCACACCCCCGTGCCCCTGGGGGTCGTCCAGTGGCCGCCCCTGGAGGGGGGGGTTCTGTCACGGGGACCCAGGGGATGCGGCGCCTGGCAGCAGCTTCCTCGCTGCTCGCTGGCCAGGCGCCGAATGTAAGCGCTTCCGGGCCCGCTCACGTGGGACGCCGAGGGGCGGGGCCTGGCGCTGTGACGCGGACCCGCCGGGTTTAAAACCCAGTCTCTCCCATACACCGGTGCCCTGACGTGGTATTCACCTCCCGCAGAGCTCTTGTGTGATTTTGGCTACCTCCTGTGTATGACCCTTGGCATTGGCAAACGAACCCTCCTGTGTATGACCCTTGGCATTGGCAAACGAACCCTCCTGTGTATAACCCTTGGCATTGGCAAACGAACCCTCCTGTGTATGACCCTTGGCATTGGCAAACGAACCCTCCTGTGTATAACCCTTGGCATTGGCAAACGAACCCTCCTGTGTATGACCCTTGGCATTGGCAAACGAACCCTCCTGTGTATGACTCCTGGTATTGGCAAACGAACCCTCCTGTGTATGACTCCTGGCATTGGCATTTACTCTGTTCTAGGTTCTGCCCTTAACGTTGGTACCGAGGTCAGTCTATGTGGCACCCTAAGCACACATCAGACTACCTCTGCTATTACTAAAGTCCTAGGGAGAACTTGTGATCTGGTCTGTACCCCTGTCTGGTATTTCCCTTTCTTTGTCTGTTACCTGTTTCGTTGCCTTTATAGCTTTGCCGACCATTCAAGGATCGGAAGAGTAGAAAGGGAGCTGCATAAAGAGATTTATATCTTAGTAGTCAGAAAGATTCGTGACGATACTCTATTCCATACCTCTGTCTGGTGTTACCCCTTGTTTATATATTGTCTGGTTATTTGTCTGTTTAGTATTGCCAACCATTCAAGGATCGGAAGGGTAGAGAGCGGTCTGCGTAAAGGGACCACACTTTTGGTAATCAGGGGGATCCGTGACAGACCTGCTCTACTGCCACCAAATCCCAAGAAACAGCCTACAAGCTCCTATCTAGGTGGTATCGCCCGCCTAAAATGTTGGCGGTTTTTGACCCCACACACAATGGCTCATGTTGGAAATGCAAAACGCCACACGCGGATTTACTCCACATGTGGTGGTCTTGCCCCTTGCTCCAGCCATACTGGCAGGCTGTCCATAGCACCATCTGCAAAGTCTCAACATCTCCACCTGACTTTACACAGGCAGCTTTGTTACTGCTTCACACTCCTGTGGAACACGCAGACTATAAATGCACGCTTGAAATACGACTACTAAACACGGCTAAGGCTGTGTTGCCCCAACATTGGAAGACCCCAAATGTCCCTACTATACGTGAATGGCTTCAAGAAGTACATAACACCTGAGATATTGAGGACCTAATACATAGTGCCTCAGGCACGAGTGCAGCCCACTTACTCCGCTGGTTTTACTGGTCAGAGGCCTGCCCCCGTATATAAGCGGCACACCTCACACAGTTGCTACTGACTACCATGAGCTCATCAATTCGCCATGCCACACCCTTCCCCACCCTTTTCATGTTCAGATTACATCTGCTACATCTATACTCAACATTTTTTGTTAATTCATCTGTATTATATGCTATTACTTGTGTGCACGCTAATGGACTCAAAATCACACTTACGCGCATTTTGCATAAAATGTTTTTTGTCACCCAAATCCCACTCTGCAACTATACTGACGTTACTTGTTTTGACTCAACTTTTTTTGCACTATTATATGTATCTTGTGAAACTTTCTAAAACAATAAAAACTTATTACAATAAAAAAAAGGGGACCGGCCATGCATGACGGGAAGTCAAGGTTGTGAGTGATAGGAATGAAAGGGGAGGGAAATGGAGCCAAGCCTATCTTTTGTCTGTCATGGCGCCAAAGGCATAGTGTAGGTGAGACTTTTGGATGGGGTGACAAGCATAGCAAGGCATATTTAGCGGCCTGCCAAGGAGCTGAAACTATGGGAACTGAAATGGAGAGTTGATCTAGAAAAACCCACAATTTGTTCGGCGGGGACTGGGCGACACCGTTTTTTCTGTATGTATATTTTGTTGTATCTCTAGCCAGGTCATTTTTGCTGCTGTCCTTTTCCGTGTTTTTATTTTAATCCCAAAGAGGAAATGTTTCTGGTGAGGGTATAAATAAAACTCACCATTCTGTCTCTTAGCTGAAAAGCAGCATGAGAATATGTGGTTGCTTTTTAATTAACTCTTTAGCTACCTATGTTAAGCATATGGATCACAAAGTACAGTAAACTCGCACAATCTCCGAATTGCTAACAGGTTTTTTGACCCATTAGCAATCTGAATGTAGTATGGTTGGCCCGAGCCACTTAGCTTAACGCTAACGCTCACACAGCTGAGTGCTAACATTAGCATTAAGTATGTAATAGGGCCCCACATCTGTTGTATATCTGCTCTGTGTATGCCCTCCTGAACCAGAAATGATGTATCAGCTGGCTCTGTCTAATTTCAAACACTGTTACAATAATAGTTTCTCCAATTTTAGTATTACGTTTTACAAATATATACTTTGATATTGATGCCGGCATCAATATAATAAAACACTCTGATTAAAAACAGAAAGGAAGATTTCTAAAAGCATGTTAGTATTTCTCAGTCTCTAAATGCACTCCAAGTCACCTAGGGAAGCCTGATGCTTTAGGGACCTCAGATGGTCTGAATCATTATTGCTTACCATCCTTCTGAGTCGCTTATTCAGGTCTATGTTTGCTTACCAGGGAAGTCCTTTTCTAGTCCTAACCTCAGCTGTGCTGAACTTGCACCACCTACACCTGTTCAATGTAAGAACTAGGTTTAAATGGAGTCAGGTCATAAACTCCGCCCACACGTGGTGACTGGACCACTGACACAATCGTCGAGTGCCCACAGGAGTTAGGACAGTAAAGGGGTGTGCTTGTTGTATGACAAAAGGGGTACAATTGAGCTGGCGGCTGGAGGCCACACATGTGAGCACGGCTCCACAGAGTGGACCGAGATAGTGCTATGGCATACTGGAGCAGCATGCAGGTAGGTGGTAGCGGGTGGCCTGGCAGGCACTGGATCCTTGAATTGTGTCTGCAATGGATAACAGCAGTTCATTGTTATATATGTGTGTATTTCTTGCTCTGTTACAGATACTCATGGATATTAAAACATAAACATTTTTTAGAGGAACCTCCATATACAACGTTTAGCGAGCGTATTATACACTATTTCTGCTGGGTGCTTCACCTCTCCACACTGACTCATGAATATTAAACATGTGCGATTCAGTTCAGACTGAATTGAATTTAAGATACATTTTGGCAAATTGGAATTTTGGAAGCATCTGAATTTCTGAATCGGCAAAAGAAAACACTTCTGAACTGAATGTTATCGAAACGATACGAACATATTGGGATAAATTTTGTTTTCATTTGCTGACTGAAAATAATTGCACTCACTGTGCATGCACTTCAGTGAATACATTTGATAAATACATATCTGTCCGATTCTCAGAATAGTGTCAGAATTGTCAGATAAGCAATTTAATGCAATGGTAATTTTTTAAATAACTATTAGGTTTGTTTGTTTACCTTGTTTTTTGTGTGGTAGCAGCAGGTTGCAGCCTACTAACTTGAGCGGGTCTGAATTTTAGAAGTAACCGAAACATCAGACAATTCTGTAATACAACAGAATCTAAAAAATCAGAAATTGAAATTGTTCAAAATGGCAGTTTCAGAATGCTTCCGAATCTGCAATATCATAATTCCAAAATTTGCCGTTAAGGATAGTCTGTCCATGCACATGTCTAATAAATATACAGGTCTATTCAAAGAAAGGTGAAATTCAGAAAAATGACTGGAGAAGTGTAAAAATTCTCCATTTTATTTCACTTTCCAAATCGGCTATTTGGTCTAGATTGTTCTTTTCTCCTGGAGTTCTCCTGGTTTTCACCTTTCTCTGAATAATCCTGATAGTCTACTCTTGTGGACTATTAGGCCTTTCACCTGTTAAGTACCTATTTTATGGATTTTCATAGAGTATTTAAATAATTCCACTATTCTGCACCATTTTAAAAAACATATTTTAATTTAAAATACATATTTATTTAATAAATAGCAAGTTTTTTTGTGTTTTATCTTGGCTGGTTTAAAAAACACAATCCCTTATATCTCCAGATTTGGGAGATATTCCTAAACGACGCAGTGTCTAAATATATCAGATATTGAAAGCAAGCATGATGATCAGATTCCCAAATCACAATACAAATCCCAGAGAGAGATTCAGAACTGAGAGAGTATTCTGTCTCTTCTCTGACAGCCATAACTGACAGTTTACAGGGTGCTAAAGCAGTGTATTCTTCCGTAACTTGATCAGCTGCCAGACAGCTGTCAGCATGAAGAAGCTTGTAACTGAAGAAGTATACCCCAATCTTGCAAATGTCAAACTGCTTTGTGCTTAATTACTTTTATCATAAGCTCGTTAAACTAAATTAAGTTACTTCAGCAATTCACATGTTTATATGTTTTGAAGAATATTTCAGATTATTTGCGCAAATACACATTATGCATGGTCTGGTCTGAACATAATAACAGATGGTTTCAATATGTCACTTAGTACATTAGTTGGGAATTTTCAAACATAACAGTTCTGAACCAATAGAAATTGTATGTATGTTCAAATAAGATTTATAGAACTTTGTTTTTGGGATACATTGTTTAACTGGATTGTTTAACTGCGATTGCTTAGGTCCAAATCAATTATCAGCCAACATGTCGGCAATTTGGTATATTTGGTATAACCCTAATCATAAAACAAGCAAAAACACTAACAGGGTTATTCAAAGAGATTCGAATTGCTTGAGAAAGGTAACCGAACACTGAAAATCAGTGTTCGGTTACCTTTCCTGGCCATTCGGCTATCCAGCGAGCAGGCAGTTCGCCAAATCCTGTCGAATTGCCTGCACATACGGTGACTGTTCGGTCCCTGTTCGAGGGCAGTGAAATCCCCATGAAAAAGCACTGCTTCGGCTATTCAGAGAACACAAACCAGCAGTGAAAGGTTCCCCTAATGCCCTGCCATTCGGTGGTTTAATTCGGCAAATTTATTCAGGAGAATCCCATAGACTTCAATGTTAAAAATATTCCCGTTTTAATTCAATATCTAATAAACCGTTCATTATAAAATTCTGCAGCAAAAAGTCTCTTTATTTATAGATTTTTTAGGATACTTTAAGCATTTTTCAGAATTTTTTAAAAAAAAATTAAAAGTCCGATTTTTTTTTTTTTTTTTTTCAGTTTGCTTATTTTTTTTGTAACAGCCCTCTTTATTATCATTCCCTGGACCTCCTGTGAAAATTTCAGACATTTTCGCTCAGTAGTTTCTTTGCAAACAGCGTTTCATTTTCCCAGATTCATACAAATGGTTTTTCTAATTTATTCACTGCCTCCTCTACGTCACAGCTGCTTCGGCTCTGTGTGATTCGGCTCATGTTCGGCTCCTGTTCGGCTCCTGTTCGGCTTTTTCGAAGGTTAATCCAGATGTTTTTGCTTGTTTTCAGTGTGCATTCGGTTAGTTGTCGTCAGGTTTGCGGCAGCCTTTCCTTGCAATTCGGGGACCCTGTGGTGCTTGCTGAATACACCGCAGGGTCACCGAAATGCAATCGGCAAAAGGAACCGAATTGAAGAGAACGAAAAGTCACCGAACGTGCGGTGACTTTTCGAATCTCTTTGGATAACCCTGTAACTGTAACCAATTGATTGATAAGCCGTCCATCACTGTTTCTATCAGAATTCAATGAAGATCAACATTTGAGTAAAGCATTGGCTGGTGTTGTAACAATGACGCAAGAACGCTAAATGGAGAATAGCCACAGTGTACTAATTTTGAAGAAGAATAAAGGGGATACTGTATTTCAGTGTTGTTCGCAATTGTTTGTCCAAAGTCCATGCAAGTTAGACAATAACAGTAAATGCATTTTCATTTTGCTTTCTTAAAACCAAGTTCAGTTTCATGGATCTGCTTCAGTATCACCAGATCGTTTCTCCATACAGTTATTCATAGTGGAATGCAGCAAAGATGCTAATGTGATATCCATCACTATTCCGAATTGCTATATTTGCCTATAGTTGGTTGATATTTTCTAAACATGTTAATTAAGGCCTGTGTCAGATGAACGCAGTGTTCACGTCCGTGTTGCCGCACAGTTTAATGTCTGTCATAGCATAGAATCATGATCAATGGAGACCCACACACGAAGTACGTGCGCATCAAACTGCGCACGCACAACGCACGTGGCAAACAGACGCAAGTTAGGCAAAAACGTAAAACCGCTACCACGGACACGCAGAGTGCACCACATCCGCGTAGCGTTCTGTGTGAGTGAGGAGATGTCAGACGCAGCACAGTTGCAACATCCAGCACCTTGACGCACAAAATGGCTTTTTCATATCCTTTTCAAATTTTTATCAATTTTCTAAATAATTTTGTTTCCCATAGTTCCCTTTTTTCTACGTCTGTCGAGAAATACGGATCGTGTGGTGTCTACAGTATCTTCCGTCAGTACGTCTGTCCGATATGCACGCACGCAGAGTGCACTCAGACTGCGTTCATCTGACATTAGTCTAAAACCCTTATAATGCCTAAGGATACTGACGTTCTAGGGCTTAGAATTAGACAAGTATTGCTTGATAGTATATCTAGATATATTTCTAGTAAACAGTGCACAGTCGCTTTAAAATTCACTACCATTCAATCCTGGGTCAACCTATGTAGAATTGACAACAATGAAGAATTGATACAGTCTCTTAACAAGAGTTATATAATACTGTGAAATGACAGGTTTTTTTTTTACTTTTGTCAAGCACATACTGTATATCTGTTTCCGAGCTCTTCCTAAGACTGTGAGAATTAGTATTGGCATCGCACACATTTGTGAGCCTCTTTCATGAAAATGCTCACCCTGCTTTAAATGAGGAGCTGTAAGTTACTATCAATAGACTATAATGTGTAATTCTAATGAACCGGTGATCCTCTATAACAAGTAAGTAGATTTCCCTTATATCGGGGACTTTTTTTTTTTTACATTGCCTGTTTTCCATACTATTATTTCATTTTAAAAAATGAGAAAAATGGTTTTCAGCTAAGTTCACTATATAAACAGATTTATACAGCGATCTCTCTAGAATGACATTTGTGTAACCCAATGTTTTGAAGAGGTTAACAGATATCTTTAGAAGAATGGAATATTCTGTAAACCATATGTCTGCACAAGCAGATAGGTGCACTAAGTATTTTCGTTCTATATTTTCTTTCCCACTTAAATGGGCTTGATAGTGTACTATTTATGGCATTGTATGTACCTTTGCTCATGTAGGCAGCAATTCTACTGATCTTCTAATGTAGATTTCATTGTATCTGTTACTATAGCAACAAACTTTGAAGTCTTATTGCTGTGGGTTTAACTATGGTTATAATTGTGTATTCTAGCTTATCCTGATGAAACAATGTAGCTGTACATGTAAATCTGAATGAAGGCTCCCGATGGATAGAGCACACAATAGTTTTTGTAGGGGTAAGAACAGGAGTCAAGACCTAAGAAAACAGACTCGGGAATTTCTGTCCACCCATGATTCCTGTCATGAAAACAAGATTTCCAGAAATTGATTTTCCCATGCATTCCCAATGCACTCCACCCCTAAATGTAAATATTTTGTAAAAACTATGTCCTAATAGAAATGCATGAAAGCTTTCCATCCTTCCTGACAAATAGAAACTACGTTTCTCTTACTAAACAAGTAGTTACTGCATTCCCAAGCTTTCCCACCTGACATTAACCCTTGTTAAGAGCTATATACATTAGTAAAAAACTGTGACCATAACAGTTTTATATAAATGATGTAATGCAAGAGGCATAAGAAGAAACTATTGGTATTGTAAGGCAGGGCTCAAAATTTCCACTCGCCTACTCGCATTTGGCGAGTAGAAATTAAGCGAGGGCGAGTGGAACTGCACACGCAGGCAGCACAATAAATTATTTTGTACTGTGTATTCCAGGCTGCACAGAGGCAGGGAACAGCTGCCTAACCTGACCCAGCTCGTCTCTGTCACTGGCATGGGGTGAAGAGTAGGGATGAGCTGTTCGGTTTGATCAGTTCGGAGTTCGATTCAAACTTTGGCCATTCGCAAGTTTGCGAACTTCGAACTTTTTGGCGTGTTCGGTTCGAGTTCGCAACAAAAAATATTTGAAAAAAGTATAAAAAATGTTTAAAAAATACAAAAAAATCTAGAAATAAAGAGACTCTTTACTGCAGAATATTATAAGCAATGGTTTATTAGATATTGAATTAAAAACTAATGTCTAAGTGCAAAGATTCTCACCTCTAAATGACCTGTGTTGTCAAAGTTGTAAACAACAGGTGTTTTTAGTCTAGTGTAATGAATTTGATACATTGTATGTATGTAGACTATACTGAGGGTGTGGTGTCTGCTTCTAAGAAGTGTTAATTTCTCTCCTAAATCTTCCTCTAATACAGTTGTGTTCAAAATTATTCAACCCCCACTGAAATTGAGTGTTTTGGCCAGTTTGACATTGATTTTGATCATTCAGTCATCTTGCTTACAATTAAATCAAAGAGGCACGTGTAGGTCAGACAAATATAACACAACATTTATAATGAAATAACCACAAATGTCTTTTCTGTGCTCAAATCATTATCAGTTTTATTCAACCCCCAAGTGACATTCAATCTTAGTACTTATAACTGTAAAAGGATGTTGTACTAACAGCTTTTAAACGTGAAGCATAGCTTGACACAAGTGTCTTGCAGCGATCTACGGGTATCTTCGCCCATTCGTCATGGGCAAAAGCCTCCAGTTCAGTCACATTCTTAGGCTTGCGCACTGCAACTGCTTTCTTTAAGTCCCACCAGAGGTTCTCAATCGGATTTAAGTCAGGTGACTGCGATGGCCACTCTAAAATGTTCCAGCCTTTAATCTGCAATCATGCTCTAGTGGACTTGGAGGTATGCTTGGGATCATTGTCCTGTTGAAAGGTCCAACGTCTCCCAAGCCTCAGGTTTGTGACGGACTGCATCACATTGTCATCCAATATCTCCTGGTACTGAAGAGAATTCGTGGTACCTTGCACACGCTGAAGCTTCCCTGTACCTGCAGAAGCAAAACAGCCCCAAAGCATGATTGACCCCCCGCCATGCTTCACAGTAGGCAAGGTGTTCTTTTATTCATAGGCCTTGTTCTTCCTCCTCCAAACATAGCGTTGATCCATGGGCCCAAACAGTTCTAATTTTGTTTCATCAGTCCACAGAACACTATCCCAAAACTTCTGTGGTTTTGGGATAGTGTTCTGTGGACTGATGAAACAGAATTAGAACTGTTTGGGCCCATGGATCAACGCTATGTTTGCCAAAAGTCAGTCGACTCTTCTTATTCTTTGGAGACAGCAAGGGGGTACGCCTGGGAGTTCTGGCATGGAGGCCTTCATTACGCAGTGTGCGCCGTATTGTCTGAGCTGAAACTTCAGTACCCACATCTGACAAATCTTTTCTCAGTTCCTCAGCAGTCACACAGGGACTTTTCTCCACTCTACGCTTTAGGTAGCGCACAGCAGTCGAAGTCAGCATCTTCTTTCTGCCACGACCAGGTAGCGTTTCAACAGTGCCCTTTGCCTTGAATTTGCGAATTATGCTTCCTATGGTCTCTCTTGGTATGTTTAACATCCTTGCAATCTTCTTATAGCCATTGCCCTTCCTGTGAAGAGTAATCACCTCTTCTCTTGTCTTCCTGGACCATTCTCTTGACTTCACCATGTTTCTAACCACACCAGTAAATGTCTAGAAGGAGCTGAGTATCACAGTCATTTTAAAGCTGCCTAATTGGTGCTTATTATGCTTTATTGCTGCTCCGTGACATTCACAGGTGTTTTTAATACCTGATTGAAAACACTTGAATGAACCTCTGTTCTTCAGAGTGGTAGTCTTTAAGGGGTTGAATAATTGTGTCAATGAAGAATTCACAAAAGAAACATTTACTACTGTATTACAAAACCAATTGATGTCATTTTAGTTGCATATGGTTCTTTAAAAAGTCCTTGTAGGATTTCATTCTGAATACAATTACAAATGTACACTAAATTCCCTAAAACCCTTTACAGCATTGGGGGTTGAATAATTTTGAACACAACTGTAAGTAAGGTATTACAAAGTCCTAACACTAATTACCGCACCGATGCGGTAACAAAAAAGTTAACCACAGCTATAGGCTTGTGCTAACTTTTTCTGCTTCTGCAGAATCAGTTAGCACCAGCTTAACCCCCTCCCAATAAATCTGATACTCCCCTCTCATCCTACGATGAGAACGGTGGCCCGATCCGCCCTTCTGGCCACCGGGGGCAGAGTGAGACTGGGGACAAATAGTCCCCAGTCACCCTCCGCAAATCAATCTGCGACCCTGTGTGATCTTGCAAATCGATATCTCACAGGTCTCGAGGCCCGGCAGTGCATCACTCCATGGAGTCCTATGGACTCCAGGAGGTGATATTCACAGCGGTGCAGAACCCCTACTGCCAGTATCCTCTAGGATCGCACTACGTTCCAGGGCAGGCTGCTGAATTAGCGACTGCCCCGGATTAGTGCGGTAAAATGGGGGCGCTCCCAGGCTGCATGCCATATTTCAAATCTTATATTTATTATGCTTTATTGCTGCTCCGTGACATCCACAGGTGTTTTCAATACCTGATTGAAAACACTTGAATGAACCTCTGTTCTTCAGAGTGGTAGTCTTTAAGGGGTTGAATAATTGTGTCAATGAAGAATTCACAAAAGAAACATTTACTACTGTATTACAAAACCAATTGATGTCATTTTAGTTGCATATGGTCCTTGTAGGATTTCCTTCTGAATACAATTACAAATGTACACTAAACTCCCTAAAACCCTTTACAGCATTGGGGGTTGAATAATTTTGAACACAACTGTATGCTGCATATTACTGCTGTGTGCTCAGCTCATTTTTACCGCTTTCGCTCATCATGTTTAAACGCGATTTGAAGCCACATTTTATTAAATAACACAGACATATTATATATCATTCTTTCCGGCAGACTCCGCAGATTCATAATATATAATTTTTATATGTATACATCATGTCCTGCCTGTATATTATAACAAAACAATGCAATAAAAATTTTATTTTTAATAATCTGCAGTGTGTAAAGTGTTTTTTTTTCACATTTTAGTACATGAGTGTTTGCGGTTATGTTTTCTATTGGGGACTTGTTACATTTTGTGGGGGGAATTATGTGATTTATAGCAAACGCACCCCATAGAAAAAAATCATTAGTGCATCATCGTTCACATTATAATTGAAATGTGAACAATATTGCTGCATTAATAAAAATAACACACAAAAAAAAATACATGTTTTTCTTTTATTTTTTATTTTTTTTACTTTATACCTGGTCATGTTGGGTATCATTCGAAACCGGGTACCGGAGATACCCCTGCAGTATAAGCAGAATGTACCGGAGATACCCCTGCAGTATAAGCAGAATGTACCGGAGATAACCCTGCAGTATAAGCAGAATGTACCGGAGATACCCCTGCAGTATAAGCACAAAGTACCGGGGATACCCCTGCAGTATAAGCAGAATGTACCGGAGATACCCCTGCAGTATAAGCAGAATGTACCGGAGATACCCCTGCAGTATAAGCAGAATGTACTTGGGGATACCCCTGCAGTATAAGCAGAATGTACCGGAGATAACCCTGCAGTATAAGCAGAATGTACCGGGGATCCACTGCAGTATAAGCAGAATGTACCGGAGATACCCCTGCAGTATAATCAGAATGTACCAGAGATACCCCTGCAGTATAAGCAGAATGTACCGAGATACCCCTGCAGAATAAGCAGAATGTACCGGGTATACCCCTGCAGTATAAGCAGAATGTACCGGGGATACCCCTGCAGTATAGGCAGAATGTACCGGGGATACCCCTGCAGTATAAGCAGAATGTACCGGGGATACCCCTGCAGTATAAGCAGACTGTACCGGGGATACCCCTGCAGTATAAGCAGAATGTACCGGGGATACCCCTGCAGTATAAGCAGAATGTACCAGAGATACCCCTGCAGTATAAGCAGAATGTACCGGGGATACCCCTGCAGTATAAGCAGAATGTACCGGAGATACCCCTGCAGTATAAGCAGAATGTACCGGGTATAACCCTGCAGTATATGCACAATGTACCGGGGATACCCCTGCAGTATAAGCAGAATGTACCGGAGATACCCCTGCAGTATAAGCAGAATGTACCGGGGATACCCCTGCAGTATAAGCAGAATGTACCGGAGATACCCCTGCAGTATAAGCAGAATGTACCGGGGATACCCCTGCAGTATAAGCAGAATGTACCGGGGATACCCCTGCAGTATAAGCAGAATGTACCAGAGATACCCCTGCAGTATAAGCAGAATGTACCGGAGATACCCCTGCAGTATAAGCAGAATGTACCGGGGATACCCCTGCAGTATAATCAGAATGTACCGGGGATACCCCTGCAGTATAAGCAGACTGTACCAGGGATACCCCTGCAGTATAAGCAGAATGTACCGGGGATACCCCTGCAGTATAAGCATAATGTACCAGAGATACCCCTGCAGTATAAGCAGAATGTACCGGGGATACCCCTGCAGTATAAGCAGAATGTACCGGAGATACCCCTGCAGTATAAGCAGAATGTACCGGGTATACCCCTGCAGTATAAGCAGAATGTACCGGGGATACCCCTGCAGTATAAGCAGAATGTACCAGAGATACCCCTGCAGTATAAGCAGAATGTACCAGAGATACCCCTGCAGTATAAGCAGAATGTACCGGAGATACCCCTGCAGTATAAGCAGAATGTACCGGAGATACCCCTGCAGTATAAGCAGAATGTACCGGAGATAACCCTGCAGTATAAGCAGAATGTACCGGAGATACCCCTGCAGTATAAGCACAAAGTACCGGGGATACCCCTGCAGTATAAGCAGAATGTACCGGAGATACCCCTGCAGTATAAGCACAATGTACCGGAGATACCCCTGCAGTATAAGCAGAATGTACTTGGGGATACCCCTGCAGTATAAGCAGAATGTACCGGAGATAACCCTGCAGTATAAGCAGAATGTACCGGGGATCCACTGCAGTATAAGCAGAATGTACCGGAGATACCCCTGCAGTATAATCAGAATGTACCAGAGATACCCCTGCAGTATAAGCAGAATGTACCGGGGATACCCCTGCAGTATAAGCAGAATGTACCGGGGATACCCCTGCAGTATAAGCAGAATGTACCGGTGATCCCCCTGCAGTATAAGCAGAATGTACCGGAGATACCCCTGCAGTATTAGCAGAATGTACCGGGGATACCCCTGCAGTATAAGCAGAATGTACCGGTGATACCCCTGCAGTATAAGCACAATGTACCGGGTATACCCCTGCAGTATAAGCAGAATGTACCGGGGATACCCCTGCAGTATGCACAATTTTCCCGGGGATACCCCTGTAGTATAAGCAGAATGTACCGGAGATACCCCTGCAGTATAAGCAGAATGTACCGGGGATCCACTGCAGTATAAGCAGAATGTACCGGAGATACCCCTGCAGTATAAGAAGAATGTACTTGGGGATACCCCTGCAGTATAAGCAGAATGTACCGGGGATACCCCTGCAGTATAAGCACAATGTACCGGGGATACCCCTGCAGTATAAGCACAATGTACCAGGGATACCCCTGTAGTATAAGCACAATGTACCGGGGATACCCCTGCAGTATAAGCAGAATGTACCGGGGATACCCCTGCAGTATAAGCACAATGTACCGGAGACGGAGATACCCCTGCAGTATAAGCACAATGTACCGGGGATACCCCGGTCTCCTCTCTTCATACAGACTGCCGCCCCAAGCAGTTGTTTATGAATAGATTAAAGGAAAAGCATTTACCGTCATTTGAAACGTATTTTTTTTGTTTTTAAATGTTTCTATACATCCTAGAAATCCGCCACTTCACGGGCAGGTTATGGGGACCTCCTAAGCACGATATTTGAAGGAATTTTTCGTTTTTATTTTTAACCCTTATTTCATGGAAAACTCACTGTCCCTTTAAAAAAGTTTTTTTTTACTTTTTTTACTTGTTTCCTGTCCCCCAGGGCACTACCCTGACCCCCATACACCTTTTATGGCAAATATCTAGCATATATGCCCTCTTGGAGGGCACTCTAAAAATCGAATTTTGAGTCCCATTGACTTGTATTGAGTTCGAGTTCGAGTTCGAATTCGAACATTTGAAAAGTTTGAGTTCGAATGCGAACCGAACTCAGGGGTGTTCGGCTCATCCCTAGTGAAGAGGAGCTTCCCTGCCTCCTTGCTCTGCTCACACTGGGGTCTGATGACTGGGTACACATGTATCTGGGTTCTGATGTCTGGGTAATAATGTTATTTTTGTAACTCTATTCTAAATAAAACCTTTAACAGTGTAATTTCATAAGATAATTTAAGGGTGTGTATTTAGGGGCAGAGTTAAGGGCTGGGTAAGGGTTAGGTGGAGCAGCTGGCGGTGAGTAACTCTTATGGCCTGGTTACTAGCTTGGGACTTGAAATTTTGAGGCCTGTTGTAAAGTATTACATTCAAAGTTTAGCTAAATACTTTATAATATAATATGAAATAAAAGGATTCACAAGGGTGTTAAATAATAAATTTAGCTAATCAAATCAATGTCCTATGTATAATTACCATAGTTGAAATTTCAATAAACCGTTTTCTTCCCCTATAGCAAACAAGGCAACAGCTGCGCGTAACACTGATCAGTGGAGACCTCTGCAAAATCAAACACAAGTCTGTGTTAGTCTTAAGAGAAATCTGGTTGACTTTGTTATCACCAGACCTTTATTAGATTTCCAGCAACCAATGAAAACGTTTGTTGTAGAAAAAAGTTTCATATCCACCCCACACAGGAATGTGATATAACAGCCAATGAGTACAAATAAATTTCTACGTCAAAATTTGACCATCACAGAAAAAAAAGAAACACTTATTATTACCATATACTGTATGCTTCAGAGATGGGTTTTTCTGGCTTACAATGTTTGCACACTTTTTCCTGCACTTCCTGTAACAAAGACATACAGGAAATCTGTAATGCCCCGCGCCGCGGTCGGACCACAGCCGCCATGTTGGGACGCCTAACAGACTCACCTGAGGTCCCTCGTGGCGCGTCGCTCCCTGGTTCCGGCCTGCAGCTCGAGGGAGGAGAGCCAGGATGTGTCCCACGCCGTCTCCGGGATCCAACTGAACAGGAGGCGAGCGCGCATGCGCGATCATCCATCCCAGAGCATGAAGACCTAGGTACTCTGGCGCCCTCTGCTGGTCAAGTTAAGGTACTGCACCCCACCTGCACTGGAGATCCTCGCATACCACCAATCAATCTACCAAGCACTCAGGTATCCCTACTCCACCTGCGAATCCAAGGTGAACGGTGTTCGTATGATTCCATGAACCCTATTTAAACCTGCCGCCTTCTTCAGTTCACTAACCAGGTTATACTGTGGTTATACCACGTTACCCAGTGGTTCCCCTCCGTGTTCCTCTAAAAGGATTCTGACTTCCGTTCCTGTTGCCACGGTCCAGCTCCGCTCTGGTTCCTGTTGCCACGATACATCTCCGCTCTGGTTCCTGTTGCCACGGTCCAGCTCCGCTCTGGTTCCTGTTGCCACGATACATCTCCGCTCTGGTTCCTGTTGCCACGGGAACAGCTCCGCTCTGGTTCCTGTTGCCACGGTCCAGCTCCGCTCTGGTTCCTGTTGCCACGGTCCAGCTCCGCTCTGGTTCCTGTTGCCACGATACATCTCCGCTCTGGTTCCTGTTGCCACGATACATCTCCGCTCTGGTTCCTGTTGCCACGGTCCAGCTCCGCTCTGGTTCCTGTTGCCACGGTCCAGCTCCGCTCTGGTTCCTGTTGCCACGGTACAGCTCCGCTCTGGTTCCTGTTGCCACGATACATCTCCGCTCTGGTTCCTGTTGCCACGGTACAGCTTCGCTCTGGTTCCTGTTGCCACGATACAACTCCGCTCTGGTTCCTGTTGCCACGGTATAGCTCCGCTCTGGTTCCTGTTGCCACGATACAACTCCGGTTCCTGTTGTCACGGTTCCAACTCAACTCTGGTTCCTGTTGCCACGGTACAACCCCGCTCCTGTTCCTGTTGCCACGGTACAACTCCGCTTGGTTCCCGTTGCCACGGTACCACTCCGCTCCGTTCCTGCCACCACGGTACAGCTCCATTCAAGCTTGCCATCGAGTGCCAATTCCACCTCTCGGCATACTTCTACCCCCTGGACTATTTCCAAGATTGCAACCGTATTTATCTATCCTTACAACTCTCTGTTCTGGACTTTTATTTCCGTCAAAGAAACATTACATTATTATATTCTGGACTTATATTTTGTTATCTTCAGTAAAGTCTGATCAATCATATTCCCTCTGGTCTCCTCCTTCGGCTTGCCATTGGGTTCCATACACCCAACACCATACAGGGGTCAAAGCCTCTGTCCTTACAAAATCAGCTACAAATTCCACATGCCATATCCTATAGAAGGAAAAGCTGTCTACATGCAGAATTGACACTTAGAAAAGGGGGGGGGGGTCACAGTCCATTTTCTCAGAACAGGCTTTTCCAAACAGGATATTTATATTCATACAGGAAATTAAAATCAAACAAAGGGGTCCCATGAAAATGAGAAACTTCCTTTAGTTTTGTGCCAGGTACTTTCAGGATGACCCAGCTCATCAAACTTCTCAAAAAATGCAATGCCATTTCAAAATATTTGTTTTCAGAGATTGCTTAAGCAATTTTTTTAACCTGAGCTTGTTATATGTTATAGTTAGGTGTTCAGTGTCTCAAATATAATCAGTAGCTGAAATCGGCATTTGAAGTACTTTATAATCAAATGCATAGAGCATGAAACTGATAACTGACCTTTATATGAATATCTGAGTTATCTAAATAGGACGGATAATAAAGCTATTAAGCTTCATCTTATATACAATCAATATATCATTTGCCTAGAAGTTGTCAGAGACAGCTAAGAATGTCATAGAAAAGGACACAAAGAGTGGTCATAAGGAGGTTCTACACTATTGCCATCTTTCTCGTTTGTAAAAATATATTATTTGCTTACGTTTGTTAGTTACGTGATGACCCCATTCCTGCTATCAGATGTACCAGTGCATTGTGAGTTAAATCATGTTCAGGATGTTTAAAATATTAGTATGTCCCATTCGAGAACAAGTGCCAGTACCCGAATACTCCGAGATCATAGTGCTGCGGCTATTGCCAGGCTGCTTCAGCACCAAGGAAGTCTAGTAATGGGAAAAAATTGTTTGGGGCAGCCATCAAAACTCTGTGGCAGCCAATCACAGCATTCTTCATATACAATGACAAGATCAGTAAACACTCGTCTTATAATTTTCTTTCACTGCTTGTAAGTCCTGGAGAGAAAAGAAGCAATGTCCACAAGTGCCATTAAGTGCCCTTATGTTACCCAAGTGCCCCCAATTGTCAAAACATACCCAACAGGCAAGAAAATATGTGTCTGATCATTGTATAGAGATGCTTTGGTTCTTGTTTACTGTGTGGGTAATGGATTCTTGTTTACTGTGTGGATCCTGCCAGTGTTTTTATGGAATATCACATGATAGTGAAGGGGCCAAAACCAATATACCTGTATAACATTTGTGTGCACAGCAAAAGAGAAAGAGAGAAATTATGGTTGAAGAAGAACATGGCAAAACTAAATCAATTGCTATGTCTTGAAGGGGTTAAATAATTATTTGTACAGAATACATTGAGTTGTTAACAATATATCTTTTAGATGTGGTTTATTATAAATATTAGAATCAATAGTCGTTACTACGCTCTTGTTATTGTAGTTGTCATTTACATAAACACCAACAGTTTCCACAGCTCTTTACAATAAATAATAGAAAATCTAATTAACAAAAACTAAAAACAAATTTAGGAACCACCAGAGACAAGAGGTGTAGAGGGTTCAGCTCAGACACATAATCTGTGAAGTGATTAGTGAAAGATCCTGGTTTAAAAACTCCGTCTTGTACCACAGAAAATCTAAATAATGTGTTTGTTGAATACCTGCAAATGTTGTACCTCACTGATAAACACTGATATAGAATTCCATCCATGTTGTCTAGGTGCTTTGCACTCAATTCCCAATATTACATTTTTTCTAATTTCTTTAATAATAATTCTTTCTGTTGCAATTCCATTTATCTTTTCATTTCAGACGATTCCTGACAATGCAGTTTAAGGAACTCTGAACTTATAAAGAATTCGAACACTATAAAAAAATGACGATTCCATTGACAGCTGACACATATCATGGAGTAACTTTTGATATCAGTCATCATTCCACATAGAAATATGTATCTTAAGGAACATCTGAAGGGAAGGAAATAAAATGAGAACATTGTGTGATGTAGACTTCAGAATGATAGATATGGATTTTGATCTATTGCTATCAATACCAGCAGGGTGAAGTAACATTTATACAGCTATCAGTTTCACTTTTGTATCCAGGAACATGATTTCTCTATGTGCCTTCAGTACTTCATTGTGCAGTAACTAGCACCAAGTACAGACTTGTTATGATTTATTACTATTTCAAAAGGCTAACAGATTATAGGAATTCATTTAAATACAAGAGATGCGATTTCACTGAGTCATGCCCCTTTCACATGATGGTTCTCTTATCTATGGACCTGTAGATACTTTTGTTTTTATTGAGATTTTTACGAGGAACTACCAACCTGTGATATTACAGTTATGCGCTGTACTGCAACAGCTGACTTTAATAAAAGAAATAATTTGGTTTTAGGGTGCCTATCTACTTTCTTTGGGTGGATTTTCATTGGATATTGTGCAACAGGCCCGGACTGGCCATCGGGCAAATGGGGCGTCTGCCCAGTAGGCCACTAGCCTCCCGGGCCATTCGGCTGCTAGCCTCCCTTGCCAGGCGGCCGGCCAACAGAGCCAGCTGCCTGGCAAGGTAGCATCGGCCGACTGAAGAGGGAGGGAGGGGGGAAGACGGCCAGCCATCTGGCGAGCACTGTGAGTCTTGAGACTACTACCCAATCAACTGGTGCCGGCTAACCTTCGTCCCCCGCTGATTAGGTCACACGGCACACCGGGTGATGTCATCAGTGGGGGACCACGGCCTGCTCCCTCACAGGGCGCACCCACACACACGGGCCTGGCACATGCCGCATGTGTGGGCCAGATCCTTCTGTGCACAGGATGTACAGTAATGTGCGGTGTTTATGAGGGTGTCACAAAGCTCTACAGTAACATGCGGTGTTTATGGGAGTGCTACAGAGCTCTAAAGTAATGTGCGGTGTTTATGAGGGTGCCACAGAGTTCTAAAGTAATGTGCAGTGTTTATGAGGGTGCCACAGAGCTCCACAGTAATGTGCGGTTTTGTATTGGTGTCACAGAGCTCCACAGTAAGGTGTGCAGTGTATGAGCATATCACAGAGCTCCACAGCAATAAAACTCATAGTAATGCGCGTTGTGTAGAGAAAAATGTGGGCTGCTCAGTCCAAAATGCCCGGGCCTATATTTTGTCCCATTCCGGGCCTGTTCTGCAATATTACTTGATTAACACAAAACATTGAATCAGAAATTTAGATGAATATCTTTAGATTCTCAGTTATTTCAAGTGCCTGTTTTTGTTTATTCCTAAGTCTAATCATTAAAGAGGAAATGTGTCAAAAAGTAAAGAGGAATTTCATTTATGTACATATATTGGACATTTTTATCTTCCATAATGTAAAGAACTTTGCCCGAGACAAGTTAAATCATATAATATATAATCCAATAGATGACTATAGATAATTGAAATTCCTTCAGGAATTATTACAGGAACCAGCCGTTCAGAAAACATTTCATTTTTTTAAATATAAAATCTATGTTTATATTATAAAGCTCTCAATGTTCCGACCATAAAACTCACTGGCCTTTTAATTCAATGAACTTCTTTTTATAGCAGCCTTGTAAGTCCAATTTATCAGTTTATATTCAGGCATTCAACCATTCGTATTTCGTGTCTTTCTGAGGATTTTTCAATGTATTATTTCACGCTCTGCAGCTTTCCTCAACAGTTTGTTGAGCATGCGATATTAAGGGTCAATTTAATGAGATACTCAATGTGTGTTTCTGAATTTGGCATTATGTGCTATATGGCAGGGTCATGGTACAGGGTGGCAGATGTGAGGTTGAGAGCCCAAACTGCAGGGGAAACACAGCACAAACCGGCAGGTACATACTACAGAGAAATCCAGGAGGTTTATTGCAGGTAGGAGACACAGCAGGTAGGATGCAGGATACAACCTCGAGGGCACGGCTAGATACTGGCAGAAACATGGGGGAATTGCTAGATATTGACAGGAACAAGGGTTGACTGGGCACATAAGCAAGGTAACAAACAAACTAACAGGAGACAAAGTCCAGATAGCACCATTAACAGCACCTCAATTCCACAGCAAAGTCCATAAGGACTCCCTTAACCCCTTTACACCCAAAATCAAGTTATCATGATTTTGCATTGTAATGCATTGAAAAGCACACATTAGCATATAAAAAGACCATTTCTACACCTTTTTAAAGCAAAATTAGTGTGTCCTCTGTGGAGAAATAAAATCCTTTATTTTCTGTCTCATCAAGCACGCTGGAGAGACATAAAACCAGCTGCAAATAGAGCCCTAATCCACACTGTAACATAAAGTTCAAATAGGTTTGTGCTGCATTACAGCTGCCAGGGATTTGCAGAATACAGAGTGAGCTCTGGGGTCACTCACTGCTATAGAGGGATAAGATTCAGGGGTGATAATGTCTGAAACTGCCTGTACAGTACAGAAACATTGTGTTACTGTAATCTCCATACACAGGCATTACATCACATACAGATATTCTTTT
Source organism: Leptobrachium leishanense (assembly GCA_009667805.1). Classification (NCBI taxonomy): domain Eukaryota; kingdom Metazoa; phylum Chordata; class Amphibia; order Anura; family Megophryidae; genus Leptobrachium; species Leptobrachium leishanense. The sequence continues at coordinate 115,207,933 of CM019065.1, read as the reverse complement.
TATATTCTTTTGGTATTTTTTGGAAGCTGCATTGCTAATAATCTAATTATGATCACTACAAACCCCCATAAGCAGGAGCTATCACCATTTTATTATATCTTTATCACAGTTACTGTATCAAACACAAATGTCTTTTCTGCCTGTATGATGCAGACCCCGTTTGAAATTGTTTAAGATAAAGGACAGCATCTAGAGCCCAGAATCTTACAATTCCACAATATTTCTGTAAAGGATAAACAAATACCTGAAAAATTTAAAATTAGCAAAATAACATTATTTTACTTTTTATCTCCGCATAAAAGTTTCTGTGCGAAACTTCTATTTTACTCTGTATTTAATTGTTAACTTCACATCCCAAGCTTCAAATAAATGTGATGATAAAAAAAAATTAAACATAAATTGCTTGGTAGTGAGGGGGTTTAATAGATGTCCTTGGCACAGGGCACAAGGTTGCACAAGGAACAGCTGAGACTTCCTTCAGGCTTGGCAAGTGGAAAACCTGGGCTGGATAGTAAAGAGGGTCAGGAAAGGTGCTGCCAGGTTAGGTAACAGCAAGATCAGCTCTGACATGGGTCCCTTTGTGGTCCCCACGTGCTCATGGGCACTATAGTTTTCTAATGTCTTCCCCCATCTCCACTTTGACACTATCAGAGCACTGACGGCTTTAAAGTATTTTTTTTAAAAAGATTTTACCAGGAAGGATACATTGAGATTTCTCTCGTTTTCAAGTATGTCCTGGTGTAACGTGGGACCTGGCCTGACATGGTGCAGAAAGGGTGTGAGCTACTTGGGCAGTGATCAGACATGAACCATAATTTTTATAAGAGTAAATAAAGGAATTTATTTACAACAAGAAAACATCGAGGAAGGAACCAGAACAAAATGCACATAAAACTAAAGACCTGAAAACCCTCAGCAAAACATAGGAAAAAAACTAAATACTAGGACACAAAAGCAATACGAGATACAGGGCTATAAACAGGGCAGAAATCAAAAAGCAAGCAGGGAGACTGACCTGAACTTATATACAATAATCACTAAACTAGATAAACATAAACAGATAAACAACCAAGGACCTGGGTAACAATAAGCGGATAGAAATTAACAGAACTAGGCCGGGGAATACGCAAGACTGTACTTGACAGAGAAGGGACCTGAAGATCGACAGGAAATTACAAAAGACAACCAGGACTTAACCAGAACTGCAAAAGCAATGAATCAGAAAGCATGAACACAATGAGGCTTGAATCAAGATGAGGAATACAGATCAAACTGAGAACATGGATCAGAATCAAAAGGAAGCTTGGATCAGAATGAGGCAGCGCCCTTCTTTGGGCGATGCCTCCTATTAGACAAAGTTCATCAGAACAATTGAGTCCAGGTGTTGTTCCAGGCTTGAAATCCGAAAGGAACCGAATGTCCAGAACTTGGATGCAATGTACACATCAGCCAGAGGGGGCGCCAGGGACCCAGAACGTAACACCTGGGTGGTGAGTATGTAAAGTTAGGTGTCTTGCCCAAGGACACTTACTGGAGAGGTGCTCTTGCCAGGATCTCCACAGTCTCTCTCCACAGTTATAGAGCAGTGATGTTGCGTCTACTCCACCTAGCCAGTACATTGTTTCTAGTTAGATCATATGCACCCCTTACCTGAGGATAAATGTTCCGTTCATTCACCATTTGTTTTATTTCTTAATTTGGGAAGGTAATTAAAATTAATGAGTATGTATGTTGTTTAGTATCAGCTGTCAGTAAAATGTATCGGACATGTACAATCTAGCCACTCCACATTACTAGATCTGGAATGGTAGGATCTGCATATCAAATACATATTTAATGATGGTTGATAGTAATCAGCAATAAAAATAAGCTTAAAAAAGAAGACTCAAGAAAATCATAGGCCTTTTTGGTTCCATAGATGGCACTTAATATGTCATAGGTTAGCTAGGATCCTTGATCACCACATAATCAACTAATATTATTATTAGTCCTCTACATTCATTCTCTGAGATTTGGCAGTTTGTTCAAATACCAAAATGCCAAACCACAGCAAGAATGGGAATAACTTATAACAGGCTTCCACACAGTAATAGGGAGCTGCTAAGATTTTTGCATTTTACTGGTGTTACGTATATGAGTTTAACGTGGATATATAAAGTAGAATTATAAAGCATTGCTTGTTGATCCAGAGTGAAATCTGATTGTCCTCTTGAAATCATAAAGAATTTTATCTTCTTTTGGACACAATTTGAAAATGCACCAAGATATTTTTTTTGCCATCTTTTGGATCAACAGCAGCCGTAGGGATATTTGCGAGGTTGAACTTGATGAACATTGGTCTTTTTGAACCTTAATTCGCCTACTGATGAACGGGTCGGACTTTGGGAGACAAAAAAACACACAAGAAAACGCGAACACATAACTGTGGAATAATATATATATTTATTATATATAGGCCACAGCTAAAACTCCACACTATAACCCCACCATAATAACATAATAATTTTAATAACAAAATAAAACAATAATCCAGTGCTGAAAGAGGACTCCCCACAACCCCCACACACCTCCAAACCAACCAACCACCAAAAATCTTCCCAACTCCCAACCATCTGACCAAAAAATCCTAACTCAAAAGGAACCCCTAGCCAGCACTGCCTACAAGCCCCCGCCGTGACAAAGGAGCCCAACAAAAAACAGTTTGAATGAAAAAAAACAACCTACCAAAAATTAAATAAAACAGGGAGGGAGGGTGGGGATTTTCACCGCTCTACCTCAGGAGAAAAAGGTGTGCAGACCCTTTCCACACGCGCCTTAAGTACCCTCCTGTCGACTCCTCCCACACCACTCCCGCTCAATCTCCTCACGCGCTGCCAAGACCTTCTAGAAAAATCTTCCCTGCGTCCTGGCATCAGAGACAACTTAAGGGCCCTACGCCCTACGTGCTTCAGGCCTTATTAAGTCGGCATCACCTCGGACCACACCACCACTTTCCATGGTGACCACACCCTCAACTGCCGCAGATCTTCCTGCATCTGATCCAGCAGCATACACAGAGGGACCACACCCAAATTGTTCCCGTGCCACAGGGCACCCAAAATTGTCGGCTTAAACTCCTCCCATAGGAGTCCACGGATTCCGATCCACCGTACCCGTGTTGCCGACCCAAGCAGACCCATCTGAACTCCAGAGGATCGCACCAACGCCCTTCTTCTCGCCCAAAAAATCAGCGAGTCTCCATGATCCACACCACTCTTGGAGGATCTGCAAAAACAAAAACACATTACCAACATCTCCACCATACAAAATACTTAAAAAGAAAAAAACTCCCTACACAAAATATTTTAAAAGAAAAATTCCCCACCAAACCACCACACATCCCTTCCAATAACCACGATCATACCTGCAAAGAAAACATATCATAAACAAACACCAACTCCTAGCCTCCAAATACTCCAAACCCGCACACTCGACCCCAAACAACCAACAAATTTACAAAGATAAAATAGAATAAATATATATATTCCGTATAAAAGTATATTTCATATATCATGTAAAATAGATAATTCATTTTTCAAAATTTTCTTTTTGTATTTTTTTTTATTTTTATAAAAGTTGAAAACATAATATACAGCAAATCGTGCTCCAAATTACCTCCCAGCTTTAACAGAAGAGTACAAAATTCATGACAGAAAACCAGGACAAACATAAGACTTAAAAGCCCTTGAGTTCCATCCTCCCAAATCTTGAATTTCCGTTGCCAACAAACCCAACCTTGAAGCTTTTGTCGCAGCCCCAATCCGAAAAGAATGAGAACCAAAATCTTTCGGGTTTCTCCCTAAACTAACCAAACCCTTCCTAAAAATAGAAATAAAGTGAAACCTTGATAAGGCCGACCCGTCCGCGTGACATAAAAAAGCCACACTAGACTCCACCCGGACCTCCAAAAAATTCTTAACATTCTCCACTGGACAAACCACACAGTTATCCACACTAAACAAACCGACTCTACGCCCCCTAGCCAACTGATACGTCTTGGAGTTAGCAACCCAAATAACCAAATCCCCAGCTCCTAAACCACCACCTCCTCTCCTAGAATTACACACCAACTCACCCACTCGAAATGCCCCAAAAAACCCTAAACAAAAAACTGCCCTAAAAAGCAGAACCTCATAAGGTGAAGAACAAAAACTCCCAACGAAATCCCATAGCCCCTCCAATAATTGTCTCGAAAATGGGCGCCTAGCGTCTGCCCTGCATCTCCATTTAACGTAACCTCGAACCGCACATCTGATCACAAAATCTTTGGTAACATCTCTTCTCCCCGATACTTGAAAAAGGAAAGCCAAGGCGGCAAGAGACTGCCGAACCACTCCCGGAGATGCCCCAGACTCAAATAGTCGAATGAGGTATGCTCTAAGCAGACTTACCTCATCCAGACCACCTACTGCCACGTACCTGAACCGTTCCGCCAAAGCGTCCCAATCCCTCCATACTCGCGAGTAGGCCTTCCAAGAGGACTCAGACAAAGAACCTCTCATCCATCTTCCAAAAATTCCGAGCCTAGCTGCCAAGGCCCTCCAGACAAGGGGTGCCCACCTCCTCTGCCAACAGAGCCAGGGAACGAAACCTGCCCCACTGAAAACGATACAAAGCATCCGCCACTGAGTTAAGGCGACCCGGGACATGCCTTGCCCTGCATAAAACATTAAACTTAAGACACAACAACGCAAATCTCTTCAGCAATCTAATAACTGGCAATGAGGAAGCCAATAAAGAATTAACCGCCGACACCACCGCCATGTTGTCAGAATGCAACAAAATCCTTCTTCCCTCCAGAGCACCTCCCCACAGCTCCAAGGCCACTACTAATGGAAACAACTCCAAAAAGGCCAAATTCCTCACCAAGGAAGATGTCAACCAACGATCAGGCCAACGAGAAGCACACCAACGACCCCCAAAATATACCCCAAAACCAACACCTCCTGAAGCGTCCATAAAAAATTCCAGCTCCTTCGCCAAAACCTCTTTCGAAGGGAATAAGGCCACCCCATTAAACATCACCAAAAAAGATTTCCACACTTCCAAATCTTCTTTCATGGTACTGGAAATCCTAACAAAGTGATGACCTTCCCGAATTCCCCGTGTCGCCAAAGCCAAACCATGTAAAAAGACTCTTCCCACCGGAATGACCCTGCACGCAAAATTCAGGCGACCAATCAGCGACTGAAGTTCTCTCAACTGTAATTTCTTCACCAACAAGGCCCCTTCAACCTGTCTCAAAGCTTCCACCACTTTTTTCACAGGTAAACGACACACCCCTTTCACTGAATCAATCTCAATTCCCAAAAAAGTGATCACTGATGCTGGACCTTCCGTTTTATCGGAGGCCAAAGGAACACCAAACCGGTGTGCCACTCACTGAAAAGACCAAAGAATATGCAGACACTCTCCTGTCCCTTCCCACACATAAAAAATCATCCAGATAATGAGTCAGATTGCCCGACCCTGCCACTTCACAGCCCACCCATTCCAAAAATGTACTGAAACATTCAAAAAATGAACAGGAGATGGAACAACCTATAGGCAAACATAAATCCCCATAAAATTCACCTTCAAACCAAAATCCCAGAAGATGATGACACGAAGGATGAATAGGTAATAGCCGAAAAGCCGACTCAATATCCACCTTTGCCATCAAAGCCCCCGGACCAGCATCACGAACCAAAATAACTGCAGAATCAAATGACACGTATGACACCGAGGCCAACTCCTCACCAATATCATCATTCACCGATCCCCCCCGTGGAAAGGATAAATGATGAATCAAACGAAATTCTCCCACCTTACGCTTTAGCACAACCCCCAAAGGGGAGATCCTCAAACCCCGCACCGGAGGAGACGAGAATGGGCCTGCCATCCTACCAGCCCCAATCTCCTTAAACACCTTCTCCCGAACTACCTCCGGAAACACTCTAGCCGACTTCAAATTTCTAAGCTTGCCACCCCCAGGTCGTGCCACAAAAGGAATCCGAAAACCAACACCAAAACTCTGCATCTCTATGTCTTCCGTAAAGCCTTAGCCACGGTAACATCGCGTCGAGTTTCAGCGGGGAAGCTCCCCTCTCCAGACCCTCCAAAAGGCAGCCCTCCTTGCCTTGCCCTCTTAAAACATCTGGACAAGGAATGCGCTCCTCCACAATTTGAACATTCATGCTTGTATCTGCATCCTGCACCAAACTTGCACTGACCCTCGTTAAACTGCCAGCACGATCCCTTTTTACCACCAGCCGGTGGGGAACTGACTCCTCCCCCACTGGCTCCCCCTGGAAAGGGCAACGCCTTTTGTGCCCCCATCAAACGCAACCACAGCGTAATGTCCAACTGATCCCACCCCATACCTGGGTGAGCTGCCAAACGTTGCCTAAACTGCTCAACATATTTCCACCACGCCCAACCACCATAAGTTCGATAAGCCTCCCAAATCCCATCCACATAACAAAACAGACCCGAACAGTGCTGTGGGCTCTTTTCCCCCACCACACTTGCCAAAATACAGGAAAGCCCGAAGCCAATTCCAGAATGACTTAGGAATCCTCCGAAACCTCTTCTTTCTTTCCTCCTCTTCCTTTAAACCGTCCTTAGAGGAATCATCTTTTACCCCAGCCACCTCATCCAACGGAAGCAGGGAAAACAGTTCCACATACTCCCCCCGCCAAATACCTTCTTTAACCTCTTGTTTCAAATGAAACCCCAAAGGCCCAGAAAATGACACGTACACATTTCTTCTGGCCACATCCGCCACTCCTGCAGACTCCCCGAGTGAACCCACATTGCCACTCGGCCCATTAGAAATCAAATTTTCACCTCCAAGAGCTCCACCAGTTCTCACAACTGGCCCACCAGCCCCTTTCCAAGCTTGGGCCAAATGCCCACCCTGGTTAACACCCCATGGTGAACCCGACCAAGCCTCAAAGGCCCCCTGTAAGAAAGACATGAAAGAACCAACATCACCACCATTTCCATTACCTGTCGCCACACGAGGTACGCCCGAACTTTCTGGAACCTCCATCGCCACCGACTCCACACCTCCTGCACCACCTCCACCAACCGCAGCAGCCTGGAAACCACCCACCGGCTGTGGACTCCTCTCCTGAAACATTGGAACTGTGGACGAAAAATTAATAGTGCGATGAGCCCCAGAACCCGAAGTACCAAAATCAATCACTTCCTCCCTCACATCAGCCTCCGGAGCCCCATCATCTTCACCAACTGAACACCAATTTACTTCGAGGTCTTGGGTGCCCTCATCCCGCACACCAACACCCAGTGACACATCACTGTCCACATTCCTTTCCACCAAATGTCTTACCGCCGAAACATCAGTCCCTGAGACAGCCCTAGCTCCTCCTCTGGGACCCCTGTCGGAACTCCGACCTCTTCTTCTCCCCGAGGAACTCCTCGAACTCCGCACTCCTTTTCTCCTGTTAGAGCTCACCACACCACCCCTCCGACCGGAAGGATTTACTTATTTATTTATTTATTTATAAAGGATTTTACCAGGAAGGATACATTGAGATTTCTCTCGTTTTCAAGTATGTCCTGGGTTCAAGAACATTGACGTGTTACAGTTACAGAAATACAAAGTACTACAATGCAAGATATTAAAAAACAACACAAATATACAGATTAAAAGAAAATAAATATGTAGGAAATATAGTCACTAGGCTACATGTTTACAGGTGCATTCTGTATTGAGGTATGTTAATAGGGAGCTCTTGAGTGACTTAAGACTGGGGGAAGATTTGATGGTGTCTGGGAGGTTATTCCAAAATTGTGGTGCTTTGTAGGAAAATGAGGACCGAGCCGCTGTCTTTTTGTATTGTGGTATTGCAAGTAAGGTGCTGGTCCTGGATCGGAGGTTATAGTATGAGGGAGCTGCTGGGGGAAGCAGTCTATTCAGGTAGGGTGGCAGCTTCCCAGAAATGCTCTTAGACACCAGGCTGGAGAGGTGAAGGGTGCGTTTTGACTCCAGCGATGGCCAGTTTAGCTCTTTTAACATGTCGCAATGGTGGGTCATGTAGTTACATTGTAATGCAAAGCGGCAGAAGGAGTTATACAATGTAGTAAGTTTCTGAAGGTGTGTTTGCGGGGCCGCTGCATACACTACATCTCCGTAATCAATAGCTGGCATAAGCATTTGTTGTACCTCTTTTACCGCGGGGCTCAGGCAGGATTTGTTTCTGTACAGGGCACCTAGTTTGGGGTAAAGTTTAGATGAAAGTTTTTCGATGTGGAGGCTAAAGGATAGATTAGGGTCCAACCACATACCTAGATATTTGAGAGAAGTGACTGTGGTCAGCGTGCCATTTGATTTTGTCCCAACACATAGATGGGGATTTTGCAATTTGTGTAGTTTAGGTGCTGTTCCAAAGAGCATCGTTACAGTTTTGTCAGTATTTAAAAAAAGTTTGTTGTGTTTGATCCACTTTTCTACCTCTGTGAATTGTTCTTGCAGCACGGATCCTTAGCCCCCGAAGCCGGCCTCAAGCTCCTACCTTCCACACTCCTGGAAGCGCTCACGCCAGCTTCATTTCCAACTGCGCCACCACCAGCCAACATTCGTTGGACCAATCGACCACGACCTCTCACAGCCTCCAATCTCATTCTCTCGGCCGCTGATACATCATTGGATTCACCTTCCGGATTAAACCGCACTGGAGGCCTCAAAATCCTGGCAGGCCGAGAACCCCCATCCACCGCCAACAACTCCGACAGGCTTCTTCTGGCCCACTCCACACCATGGTGCCGAGCCGCCTCCCGCACTTCCTCCAGTAGCGACTCCAGCTCACCACCTTCTGCCATTCCCAAAACAATTTTTTAAGTCAAAAACCCGAAAAAAACACCGCTTCTCTGACGCAGCACAGATTTTCACCGCTCTACCTCAGGAGAAAAAGGCGCGCAGACCCTTTCCACATGCGCCTTAAGTACCCTCCTGTCGACTCCTCCCACACCACTCCCGCTCAATCTCCTCACGCGCTGCCAAAACCTTCTAGAAAAATCCTCCCTGCGTCCTGGCATCAGAGGCAACTTAAGGGCCCTACGTGCTTCAGGCCTTATATATGTCAATACAATCTTGACAGAATCTCTCCTAAGTGGTCCACAACTGCTGATCTGGCCAGAATAGAAGCAGTAATATGTAGGTTTCTGTAATGTTCATATCAATGCTACTTGTTCTCCAATTTAATAATACTCATGTGTTTACAAGGTATGTTATAATGCATTAATAATGCATATATACGCTGATGGCATGCCCTTTCCTGGCTGTGTATCTTATGCAATTTGATTTGTTTTTGTTGTTTTGGAAAAACTGTACATTGTACACAAATGGCAGTAACTTACATTTACTTTATTGTACTAAAATCAATTGATTATATATATGTCAATATGACTTTATTCGATGAAAATAAAAGAATTTAAAAAAATATATATAGAACTTTAAAATATGTCACTAGAAGAAGATATGTGATCCACTGCATTTACTTTTAAACATTGTTTGATAAACTTTGTAACATATAAAACATATTGCCACATTTAAAAAAGCAGCTATTCTTGCTAAAACTACAGATACATTAACAACCTTACAAAGTAAACCTATACTTCAGTTCCAAAATGCTTTAAATGTTGTGTGCCAAGACCACTTTATATAAATGCCTACGAATTCAATTGCCAAAAAATGAGGAATCATTGAAACATAATTATCTACTTCTGTACCAACAAGAGATTGCAGAACAGAACTGAACAGGCAAGGTTAATACAGCTTCATTATACTCTAACCTCAGTATTAATGCAGATGTCTGTTCAGAAACTATTATAAATGTAGTTTGTTATGTTGAGAAAAGAATAAACTAGGTTAGGGAAATGTATTAGTTATCATACAAAAGGAAGAGGGTTATAACTTATATATTAAATGCATATTTTTAAATTGATTTGAAAACACATAAATTAGCTTCACAGTCATTCTCCAAACATACACAGGGTTATTCAGAGAAAGGGGACACTCTGGAGAACTTTTGGAGAAGTGAAAACATTCTCCAAAAATGAAGCCAGAGGCTGCTGTGTAGCGAACCATCACTGCTCACGCTGCTTTTCAGTCTTGAGGTAGACTGGTGGGCTCCTATTTATGCCCTCCCAGAAACAAACCCACCTTGGGATCAAAAAACAAAGACACGGAGCGGAACATGCTGCAATGATGGCCTGGCTGGAGGTACAACAAAACATACATACAGTCAGGTCCAGAAATATTGGGACATCGACACAATTCTAACATCTTTGGCTCTATACACCACCACAATGGAGTTGGAATGAAACAAACACAATGTGCTTTAACTGCAGACTGTCAGCTTTAATTTGAGGGTATGTACGTCCAAGTCAGGTGAACGGTGTAGGACTTACAGCAGTTTGCAGATGTGCCTAAAAATACAGGAGAAAAAAATAGCATAACTATCAGGGTAATTCAAAGAGATTCGAAAAGTCACCGCACCTTCGATGACTTTTCGTTCTCTTCAATTCGGTTCCTTTTGCCGATCCCATTTCTGTGACCCTGCGGTGTATTCAGCAAGCACCACAGGGTCCCCGAATTGCAGGGAAAACCTACCGCAAACCCGACGAAAACGAACCGCAAAACCCGCCGAATGCACGCTGAAAACCCGCAAAAACATCTGGATTAACCCATCGAAAAACCCAAGCAGGAGCCGATCACTCAGCGAAGCCGCCGAGACCGCAGACGAGGCAGTGAATAAATTAGCAAAACAGTTTGTGTGAATGATTGAAAATGAAACGCTGTTTGCAAAGAAACTACTGAACGAAAATGTCTGAAATTTACATATGAGGTCCAGGGAATGATAATAAAGAGGGCTGTTACAGAAAAAATAAGTAAACTTAAAACAAAAATGTAAAAAAAAAATCGGACTTTTAAAAAAAAAAAAAATTCAGAAAAATGCTTGAAATATCCTAAAAAATCTATAAATAAAGAGACTCTTTACTGCAGAACTTTATAATGAATGGTTTATTAGATATTGAATTAAAACGGGAATATTTTTAACATTGAAGCCTATGGGATTCTCCTGAATAAATTTACCGCATGAAACCACCGAATGGCAGGACATTAGGGGAACCTTTCACTGCTGGTTTGTGTTCTCTGAATAGCCGAAGCAGTGCTTTTTCATGGGGTTTTCACTGCCCTCGAACAGGTACCGAACAGGCACCGTATGTTCAGGCAATTCGCTAGGATCTGGCGAATTGCCTGCTCTCTGGACAGCCGAATGGCCAGGAAAGGTAACCGAACGCAGATTTTCAGTGTTCAGTTACTTTTCTCAAGCAATTCGGAGCGCTTTGAATAACCCTGTATGTGAGTATCAGCGTAGCTTCCCCTTAATATACAGGTTCTGCGCTCCGAAAATATAATAAGATGAGGCTTATCTGAATGGTGTCTTCCATAATGAAATTCCTTTGCATTGATTCAGAATAAGATCAGATTGAATTAAATCAAACTTGAGCTGCTGTGGGAGCTTTTAAAGATTGAGTTTTCTTGATAAATTATTTATTTATTTATTTGCAAAGTATTTTACCAGGAAGGACACATTGAGATTTCTCTCGTTTTCAAGTATGTCATGCAGGTGAGTCTTTTTGCAAGGAAATACAATGATGTCAACAACTTTGAAACAGCCATGCCTGGTGTACCAAAGGGTGAAGGTATGAGCCCAGGGGTGCGGTGACACAAAAAGGAGACCGGTTTCAGGGGTAATAACAAGGGTTTATTGAAGGGAGCAAAGCAAACAACTAATACTGACAGGAGCGATATAAAGAGAATAGAAGAATACTGAAATATGTATACTAATGAGGATAGGGGAGACCGGAGTGAGACAGAAATGGGGCTAGACTGAGGGAAAGCAGGGAGGAGGAACAAGATGAAAGGAATAACAATACACAGAGGCACTAAGGGGAACACAACAGGAGACTTACTGGATGCATGAGACAGATGAGGCACAGAAGGTAGGGGAAATACAGGTTGCAGGGCTATAGCAATTTACTGGGCTAAAAATGGTTAGTCAGATTTCAGGGCTAAAGCTGGATACAGGTTACAGGGTTATAAGCAGATTGCAGGGCTGTAGTTAAGAGTCTAGATATGCAAGGGTATTGAATGTGGGAGTCCAGAGATGTTGAGAGTGGGAATCCGAGATGTACGGAGCTGTAGTTGAAGCAGAAGCACAGTGGCTAGCTTGAACAGTAACGCAGTGGCTTGCAGGGATCTTGGAACAGTAGGGGGTCTTGGAACAGTAGGGGGTCTTGGAACAGCAGAAGATCCTGGAACAGCAGAAGGTCTTGGAAAGCAACAGCAGAAGGCACAGAGTCTTGTGGTAAAAAGGGAGCAGCTTCAGGGTGGAAGCTTTGCAGGTAGCGCTATGCTGAAGCTCTGAAGGAAGGGCTTGTCTCCTTTATTTAGGGGATTTAAGGGCTCATTAGATGGAGCACCTGTAATGCTTGCAGGTAAGCCAAAGTCTTGAATGTTGATGTCTGAAAGGTCCTGCCGCAGAAATTCGGATGGGGCAGCCCGGTTTATGACTTTTTGTGCCAGCGTCGTCGTGAGCGATGACAGAAACTGCAATCTATGTACACAAATAATAGAAATGTATATTTATTTTATTACATGGTAACTATTGTTTTTAAATTGTAGGTTACAAATATTGTTAGAAGTACTACGAAACATTCCACATAACATAATTTATTGTAAACTGTATGACACTTCATAAGAAAACAGTGGTGACTGGATTAATCCTGTTAATAAATGGGTGTGTAGATACTCGATGCCACAGAAACAGAAGCACCAATTAAATCCAGCAACCCCTAATTAAAGGGAGAATAATAGAAAGTGTGACTTTGAATTAAGTGAACAAATTACAGAATGCATAGTATTACATTATCTAGAGATCATAGTGTTTAGCGGAGTATTAAAATTAATCTTTTTTACTCATTCAGTGAGGCAATAATATTAAATATTGCTTTTCTGATTTTATACAATTGCTTTCCAATAATAAATTACCTTCTACTGTTAGTGAATTCCCTTTTAGAGATGATTATATTAGTCGTTATATAAAGGCATAACACAAGTCCAAATTTACATGGAAATAAAACATTGAATTAGTCTTACAAGAGCAGTAGATCACTTAAATCAGTGTTTCCCAAACCTGTCCCCAGGACCCTCCACCTCGCCAGGTTTTCCAGATATCTGAAGCACAGCACAGGTGATATGATTTGCTACTCAGTGATTGCAGGATTCAGTCTGCATTTCCTCAAGGTGATCTGCAAAATCTGGCCTGGTTGAGGATCCCGAGGACTGGTTTGGGAAACACTGACTTAAATATTCAAGATTCAAATAGCTGTACAGGGCAAGAACTTATATATCCTCTTTTCTACAATGCTTTTATGCTCATCATGAAAATGATGTCTGCATTAATTGTCCACAATGCGTCTAAATGTATGTTTTCTAGTTCTTCCAAAATGTCCAACGAAGGGCAAAAATTAAGTAGTAAAATAAAAAATGGATCTAAAATGTGTATGTTTACGAGAGAATAGTCAAAACAATTGTGTTTTTTGCTTAATGTTCAAGTTCTCAATAAAATGTGGAAAGGCAAGGACAATCTGACCTTAAACATTATCTGAGCACACATTACATTGATGATTGCATCAATATGGTATGATATTGCTAGTCATGTCACCTATATCATAAATTTATTTATTAATTCATTTATAAAGTATTTTACCACAAAGGATACTTTGAAATTTCTCATCTAGAGAGATACTTGAGATATTTCTCAAATTCTAAGTAATAAATGCAAGATAGTAAAAAATAAAACACAAATATACAGATTAACACAGAAACTAAATATGTAAGAAATATACTCATTATGTTACGTGTTTACAGGTGCATTCTGTACTGAGGCATATTAACCCTTTCGCTACTGAGCCATTTCACCCCTGTGTGCTGAGCTAATTTTTACCAGTTTCTCTCATCATGTTTTACCCCTTCACTGCTGAGGCATTTCACGCCTGTGTGCTGAGCTAATTTTTACAGCTTTCGCTCATCATGTTTAAACGCGATTTGAAGCCACTTTTTATTATATGGCCCAGACATATTATATATCGTTCTTTCCGGCAGACTCCGCAGATTCATAATATATAATTTTTATATGTATACGTCATGTTCTGCCTGTATATTATGACAAAAAATGAAATAAAAATTGAATTTTTAATCATCTGCAGCGTGTAAAGTGTTTTGTTTTTCACATTTTATCACATGAACGTTTCCGGTTATATTTTCTATGGGGTGTGCTTGTACAAAAATTAAAAATGGGGACTTGTTAAATTTATGGGGGGAATTACGTGATTTTTAGCAAACGCACCCCATAGAATAAATCATTAGTGCAGCATCATTGTTCACATTATAATTGATATGTGAACAATATTGCTGCATTAAAAAAACAACACACAAAAAACATGTTTTTTTTTTAAATTTATTTATTTTTATTTATTTTTTCTTTTACTTTGTACCTGGTCATGTTGGGTATCATTCAAAAGGCCATTCTCAGGCCTTTCGAATGGCTCCATGACCCCCTAGCTGCCACGGTTCTGGAGATATCGGGGTTCAAAGGAACCCCTATCTCCACCAGGGGATTTCCTTGGGAAATCCCCGGCCAGCTAGGGGTTCCCCGGCTATCTGACGTCATCACGCTATGCGTGATGACGTAGGGCAGCAAGGGGGGACCCAGGGGTGGAGCCGCCATCCAAGATGGCGGCCCCCACCGGAGCTAGGCTGTACTTCGGCGCCACAAGGCGCTGAAGTGCGACCCGGCGCTTGAGTGGTTAAAGCCAGGCACCGCTTAAAAGGGGAGGCTCTCCCCTTTTAAGCGGTGCCTGGCTTTTGGCGCTGCTCCTTACCAATCGGGAGGGAGAGGGATCCGAACGGATCCCCCCTCCCTTCCAGGCTATCTCCCGGCATTGCCGGGGGGTCGCCTGGAAATTACATCATCGCGCATGGCGCGATGACGTCATTTACTTCGGGAGGAGCTTGACTTCAGTGTCTGAGGACGCTGAAGTCAGAATGCCGCGGGACCCCGGACAGAGAGGTGAGTATCTCCACCGAGGGTCCCGCACAGCTGATGATGTGTGGGGCACGTCCTCAGCATGTAATGTGCATCAATGCATCAATGAGGACGTGTCCCACACGTCGTCAGTAGTGAAGGGGTTAAAAAACATCTCTTGTCTAATCAACTTGCATCTTGGCGGATCTTCTACCACTATTTTGTGTGTTTTCTCTATACAAAAGTTTTTTCTGGGTTTAATCCCTTGAGCATAAGGTTGATTGTAATTCCCTCACCTGGAGAAAGCTAAATTGGCTTTCTCCTTTTTTTTTGTTCCGGCTGATGGTACTGCGTCTGGAGGGGCGGGCCTGGCATGGTGACGCAGAGCTGCTGGCCTTAAATGCAGGGTGTGAGAATCAGCTTGTCGCCCTGACGTGGAGTTATTCCCACCATGGTTGTCAAGGGTGAGCGATGATGTCATTTACGTCAGGAGGAGCTTGACTTCAGCGTCTGTGGACGCTGAAGTCAGAACGCTGCAGGACCCCTGACAGAAAGGTAAGTATCTCCGCCGGGGGTCCCGCACAGCTAATGACGTGTGGAGCACGTCCTCAGCATGTAACGTGCGTCAATGAGGACGTGTCCCACACGTCCTCAGCAGTGAAAGGGTTAAACGCGTTTTCAAGCCATATTTTATTATATGACCCAGACATACTGTATTATATATCGTTCTTTCTGGCAGACTCGGCAGATTCATAATATATCATTATTATATGTATACGTCATGACCTATCTGAATATTATAATAAAACATGCAATAAAATTTTAATTTTCACAAATTTACAACATGTAAAGTGTTTTTTTCACATTTTAACATGCGAGCGTTTGCAGTTATAATTTTTATGACTTTCGCTTGTTAAAAAAATTAAATGCACCCCATACAAAAATCATTAGTGCAGCATCATTGTTCACATTATAGATGAAATGGGAACACAAAGCAGAACACTCGGCGGCAGGAGGTGAGCTGGGGCATTATCAATGAGGTGAGCTGGGGCATTATCCATGAGGTGAGCTGGGGGCATTATCCATGAGAGGAGCTGGGGCAAAATCCATGAGAGGAGCTGGGGCAATATCCATGAGAGGAGCTGGGGCAAAATCCATGAGAGGAGCTGGGGCAAAATCCATGAGAGGAGCTGGGGCATTATCCATGAGAAGAGCTGGGGGCATTATCCATGAGAGGAGCTGGGGCAAAATCCATGAGAGGAGCTGGGGCAAAATCCATGAGAGGAGCTGGGGCAAAATCCATGAGAGCAGCTGGGGCAATATCCATGAGAGCAGCTGGGGCAAAATCCATGAGAGGAGCTGTGGCAATATTCATGAGAGGAGCTGGGGCAATATCCATGAGAGGAGCTTGGGCAATATCCATGAGAGGAGCTGGGGCATATCCATGAGAGGAGCTGGGGCAATATCCATGAGAGCTCCTGGGGCATATCCATGAGAGCTGCTGGGGCATATCCATGAGAGCTGCTGGGGCATATCCATGAGAGCTGCTGGGGCATATCCGTTAGGGATGTGCACCGATTTTTTTTTCGATTCGATTCGATTCGATTTTTCGATTTTTCAAACTTTTCGATTCGGCTCGTTTCGACTGCTTTCTGTTTCGATTCGGTTCGGTTCGATTCGGTTTTCGGGTACATTTATTTTTCGGAATATCGACCATTTTCGTATTTTCGGGTAACTTCACTAGGTTTTCTGTATCGACTTTTCGTTATTTCGGAAAATTTTCGTTTTTCGGAATTGTACATGGCTTTCGGCATATCGCCGATTTTTAGTTTTTCGGAACTTTTCGTATTTCGGAACTTTTCGTTTTTTCGGAATTGTACATGTTTCGGCATATCGCCAATTTTTCGTTTTTCGGAACGTCTGTTCTCGTTTCAAAGCTGTCTAACTCTATTCGTTTTGATGAAAACTACTATGGTTTACTTTTTTAATACTACTTTATATATTTTTTATAATACATTTTTGGTTTGTTTTTCGGATCCAATAATTCATTATGTCGATACGATAATTCTGGCGATTCTATCGTGTTTTTTTAATTAACCCTTTCGCTGCTGAGGCTTTTCCCGCCCCTGTGCTGAGGTCATTTTTACCGGTTTTGCTCATCATGTTTAAACGTGTTTTGAAAGCTTATTTTAATATATGACCCAGACATATTATATATCGTTCTTTCCGGCAGACTTGGCAGATTCATAATATGTCATTATTATATGTATACGTCATGACCTGTCTGTATATTATAACAAAAATGCAATAAAATAATTTTCAATAATTTACAACGTGTAAAGTGTTTTTTTTTCACATTTTAACATGCGAGCAATTGCGGTTATATTTTGTATGGGGTGCGCTTGTTAAAAAAATTAGAGATGGGGTCTCGTTACATTTTTTTTGGGGAAAATTACACGATTTTTAACAAACGCACCGCATACAAAAATCGTTAGTGCAGCATCATTGTTCACATTATAATTGAAATGGGAACAATATTGCTGCATTAACAAACCAAAAAAAAGAAAAAAAAATTGTTTATTATTTTTTTATAAATGTTTTTAAATATTTTTTTAATTTTTTTACAAACGTTTTTCACATTCGTGTTTGGTATCGTTGGAACAGCCATGCTCTGGCTGATCCAACAATACCAAACTTTAACCCCTAGCTGCCATGGATCGGGAGATAGGGGGTTCATTTTGGAACCCCCTATCTCCACCATTGGTGGCAGCTTGGGGTTAACTCCAGGACTGGCGTCATCGTGCTATGCACGATGACGCCAGTCCTCAGGGGGAGTTACCGGAAGCTTGGCCGACATCCGACATCCTCATGGATATTGCCCCAGCTCCTCGTGGACATGCCCCAGCTCCTCGTGGATATTGCCCCAGCTCCTCGTGGACATGCCCCAGCTCCTCGTGGACATGCCCCAGCTCCTCGTGGACATGCCCCAGCTCCTCGTGGATATGCCCCAGCTCACACATGGATTTGCCCCAGCTCCTCGTGGATATGCCCCAGCTCACACATGGATTTGCCCCAGCTCCTCGTGGATATGCCCCAGCTCCTCGTGGATATGCCCCAGCTCACACATGGATTTGCCCCAGCTCCTCGTGGATATGCCCCAGCTCCTCGTGGATATGCCCCAGCAGATGGAATGCCCCAGCTCCTCATGGATATGCCCCAGCTCCTCATGGATTTGCCCCAGCACATGGAATGCCCCAGCACCTCATGAAAATGGCCCCAGCTCACCTCCGCTGCCTTTTTCGCTCCCTCAGAGCGTCCGGCGGCGCAGAGCTTGGGCGCTCGCCAGGGGGAGCCACGTGACCAGCTGCGATTGGCTGGTGACGTGTTTCCTCCAGGCGAGCGTCGAAGCTGCATGCTTCGGACGCTCGCAGGGAGTGAAAAACGCGGCGGAGGGTGAGACACCCGCCCTTAGGGTGACGGTGTCACCCTAAAGGCGGGTGTCACCTGGTGCGGGCCGCACCCCCCGCCCCCACGTAGCGACGCCACTGGTATATACATTTAACGGCCGCACGCCCACGGACTTACTCTATCCAAACAAAGTTCAGAATGATGTGAAACATTGGGTCTTTTTGGATAGATTTCGATTTTCGACTATCCAGAACTTAAAAAAAAAAAAAAGGTCGAAATCTAATGCAAAAGTCCCGATGTTTCACATCGGGATGTCAGATATTAATAGGCTTGTGCACTGATTTTTTTTTCGGTTCGATTAGATTTGTTCTGATGTTTAAAATTTTTGATTCGGCTCGTTTCAACCGATTTCTGTTTCGATTCGGTTTGGTTTGGCTCGTTTATCGTGTAAATTTTTTTTTGAATATCGACCATTTTTCGTATTTTCGGGTCAGTTTGCTGTTTTTTTGTATCAACTTTTCGTGATTTCGGAATTTTTCATTTTTTTCGGAACGTCTGTTCTCCTCGTTTCAAAGCTGTCTAACTCTATTCGTTTTGACGCGTAAACTACTATGGTTTACTTTTTTATACTTTATATATTTTTTTATAATAAATTTTTGGTTTGTTTTTCGGATCCGATAATTCATTCTGTCGATACGATAATTCAGGCGATTCTATCGTGTTTTTTTTTATTAAATAAAGATCCTTTTTTTCTTATGAATATACATTTCACAACTTTATTTATTTAATCACATTAAAAAAATGGTATGAAAGCCAAGGAACAAAAAAAAAAGAACAAAACTATTTAAAAAACGCTAAACTGACCCAAATGGTCTGACTTTAAAGATAAAAAAACCAGAACAAAAAGTTTTTAAAACGGAAAAAGTAGTTGATCAAAATGATCTGAAATTAAAAAAAAATAAAATGATTTAAAGGTTTCAGACAAAAAAAAATTAACCCTTTCGCTGCTGAGGCATTTCACGGCTTCCCTTCACGCCTGTGTGCGGCACTGCGGTCTGCTGCTGAGCTCATTTTTAACAGTTTCGCTCCTCTTGTTTAAACGCGTTTTGAAGCCTTCTTTTATAATATGACCGACATGTTATATATCGTTCTTTCCGGCAGACTCGGCAGATGATTCATAATATATCATTATCATATGTATGCGTCATGTCCTGTCTGTATATTATAAAAAAAAATGCAATAAAATTTGAATTTTCAATGTTTGTTTTACAAGGTGTAAAGTGTTTTTTTCACATTTTAACATGCGAGTGTTTGCGGTTATATTTTATGAGTTGCGTTTGTTAAAAAAAAATTGAAAAGGGGACTTGTTATATTTTTTTGGGTGAAAATTACACAGTCACATTCATGGCCACAAATATGTTGACAAATTTATGACAAAGGGTCCATAGAAATGTCAATAAATTTATGTACATATAATTTTAACAGTGTGGACTGGAAACCAAGCAATACATATTAACTTATTAACGTAAAGCAACGCACACAAACAGGAAAATATATAAAAAATAGAAAATTTATTTACAAATACAACATGGGGAAGGGAAGGAACATGCCAAGGATGGCAAACTGCCCAACAGGGGCACAAACAACACAAACAAACATACAATGGCGGCCATCTTCCAGTCTAAGCCAGGCGATAATTACTGGCATTTGAGGAGATGTTGGAGCTGGTCCGCATCTTCGATTACAAGGAATATGACTGCAGTAAGGGCCCTTACGCAGGAAGAATAATTTGAGGAAGGATCGTAACATTGAGAAGTTACGCGCACCACCATCCTAAAGGTGTTTGGGAAAGACGGGATGAAGGACCAGATCAGAAAACGCTGGTCCGACCTCAAAGCAGGCGAGCAGGAGCAGCTGAGGCACTTGTCGCTCTTCTTACTGCCGCTCAAGGATGTCCGCGGTGGTCACTAGGTGCTCCCGGAGTACCTGCAGCAGTTCCTGGACGTTGTCAAGTGTCCTGACTGCCAGGCCAAGCTCGCCGATCGCCTCCCGTCGGCGTCTGGCTTCTCCTTCTATATATCCAATAAATGAAAGAAGGAAAATACAGTAAGTAAAGCAGGTTTCTATTTTTGACTGAAAGTCTTGAAAAAATATAACAGTAGTATATACCAGTGCTGGCAGCTTCCTGAGGCTCTGACTCCTCCAACTCCTCCTCCCCCACCACCACCGTCTGCATATCCAGTGCTATATGTAAGAAATTAAAGAAATAAAAAATACAGTAAACAACAAAACTGATTTATTTTTGAACAAAAGTCGATGCAAAATACAACAGTAAAAAAAAAAAAACCTGGACTGGCGGCCTCCGGCTCCCTCTCTTCCTCCTCCTGCTCCTCTTCCTCTTCCTCCTCCTGCTCCTCTTGTGCTATACATAAAAAAATTTAATTAAAATACAGTAAACAAAAAATGTTTCTGTTTTTGACCAAAAGTCGTTGCAAAATAAAACAGTATATACCAGCGCTGGTGGACGCCCGTGGCTCCTCCTCCTCCGGGGCACTGGTGCCCGCCGGGGCAGATTCGGCGGCCTTCTTCCTGTCTTCTGCCAGATTCAAAAAATAACACGTAAATAATGCAGACTGGAAAAAATGGTATATCTATACACTATATTGTCGAAAGTATTGCGACACCCCCTCCACTACCCCACTACCAGAGGCCTGTTCAGTACCTCAGCAGCTGCTGAATTGCTGCAGCAGTGTCGTTGAACCCTTTGGATGCGAATTTTGAATCCAAAATGGCCGATGATTTCTTAATGAAAAATTCAGATTGTTTTTCGGATCACTCGGACAAAATGTAATAAAGAGAAGCAGTCAGCACAATTCCGTTTTGTACGCACACACCACAAATGATCGTTTTTAATGAATAAACGTTATGTTTACTTCTGAAACAATATATAATTTGAACTGTAATATATGTCTATGTGCAGGGGGAAATAATAAATAAATATTTTGTGCTTTGGTTAACAGAAACCGCAAAATTAACATTGCTGTATGGAATTATTACATGCTTGGAGGCGGCGGCCATCTTGCTGTACGGCATTGTTACTGCTTCATGGCGGCGGCCATCTTTAAAACGTCACACTCAGCATCTCCTCGGGTCGCTGCAAGTGCTAGGTTAGCATGCTGAGCGATTGAACGGCGTTCAATGGCAAGTTGCTAACTTAGCACTTGCAGCGGCTGAGGTATTGAACAGGCCTCAGCTTGACCCCCCCCCCACTACTCCCATCTCATACATATATTGCACACAGACATATATTACCGTTCATTTATATATTTTTTTCAGAAGTAAACATTACGTTTATTCAATAAAAACTATTATTTGTGTTGTGTGCGTACAAAACGCATTGTGCGACGGCTTTTAGTTATTTTATAGATGCCTCAGCCTCAGTTTCACTTTCAGTTTCTGCTAATAATAAAACTGGATATTGCAGAAACAACAGAAATCCACCATTTTGTTTTGAAATTTGCATCTAAAGCATTCAGTGACACTGCTGCAGCAGCTGCTGAGGCTGTATTGAACGCAGCTCTGTTTGGATGCACTTTCAGAAGAACTACATGTCCCATCCTAACACTTAGCAGAGACGCAGAGATTTTTATTGATGCGCAGGTGGGAGCCAATATTGGGCAAGCTGCGGGTCATCTCGTATGCATCACTCAAATCACAACAACCCCCCCCCCAGCACACTACAGACTATACACACAGTGCCAAAAGAAATCCAGCATTGTAACTTCATCTACATACATCAAATATCACAATTTTCACGAATACGTAAAATCACAAAAAGGAAGAGCTATGGCAAAAATGCTTGTATGGCGAGTCGTGAAAACACAAAGCTATACACAATCACATTGCATGAAAAAAGGACTAGATAAATCAACGTATTTCTGTGCACATTAGCACATGCAAGCACATTATTATTATTATACAGGATTTATATAGCGCCAACAGTTTGCGCAGCGCTTTACAATATAACATGACACTTACGTTTCGCTATGATGCGCCGGATGCGTCTCAGCTGCTCCTGCTCGCGAACTTTCAAATCAGACCAGCGTTTCCTCAGCTGGTCCTTCGTGCGTTCCTTCCCGAACATCTCCAAAATGGTGGTGCGTAGCTTCTGTAGGATTCGATCCTTCCTCACGTTACACTTCCTGCGGTAAGGGCCCTTACTGCAATCATAATCCTTGCTATCGAAGATGCGCACAAGCTCCAACATCTCCTCAAATGCCATATTTGTGGCTCGTTTCTTCCTGGGTGCTGCTGGTGACGAATCTGCCGATGAGGTGCTACTGCTTGCAGCGGCCATTTTGATGAATAATAATAACAAGAATATTTTGTTGAAAAAGTTGTCAATAAAAGTTTGCTCAATAAAGTTACGATCTCCGCGTGCGCATGTGCGACCCGCGGTCGAATCGGATCTGACCCAAATACGACAATTCGTATCGGATCAGTGAAAAAAAAAACGCATTTACATTTTACACATACAAACTTTACAGAATCAGCGATATAACAGATATAATAGTTAAATAATACGATGTCCAGACTTACCGAAATGGAACCGAAATCCCGAATGGAACTGAAATCATGAATAGACTATAGAGGGAAAATAAATTTCGATTTGACACATTTCAAGTCCATTTGAAAATTCCGAAAATTTTTCGATTTGGCTCGGAAAACTTTTCGGATTTCGGAACTTTTTCGTTTTTCGGAAAGTCTGTTCTCGTTTCAAAGCAATAGATTTCGATGACACATTTCAAGTTCATTCGAAAATTCCGAACAAATTTCGTTTCGGCTCGGAAACCTTTTCGATTCGGCCGTTTTCGGGTCTAAATATTTTCGGAATTTCGGTCGAATCGAAAGACCCGAATCGGGAAATTTCGTGAAAATTCCGAAATTCCGAAACCCGAAACGCACATCCCTAATATCCGTGAGAGCTGGGGCATATCCATGTGAGCTGGGGCAGTATCCATGTGTGCTGGGGGCAGTATCCATGTGTGCTGGGGGCATATCCATTGGAGCTTGGGCAATATCCATGTGTGAGCTGGTCTGGGGCAATATATCCATGTGTGAGCTGGTCTGGGGCAATATATCCATATGTGAGCTGAGGCGCAATATATCCATATGTGAGCTGAGGCGCAATATATCCATATGTGAGCTGAGGCGCAATATATCCATATGTGAGCTGGGGCAATATATATCCATGGGTGATGTCACGCTCCTCGCCGGCGGCGGCGCCGCAGATGATAAAACACGCTATTGTATTCATCATACTGCAGGGCAGCACCCTTCAGTTGCTGCCACAGAATAAACTGTTGCAGTATCCAGCTCTGCACTAAGTAGCAGGTGCATCTCATTATTCAGCTGGCTACCTCTATATAACTCAACCACACTCTTACCTAGATGCTTCAGCATCAAACTTCACTCCCAAGTGGAACTCGTGCAGCCAGGAGCCTGGTTTCACTGACAAGCCTGTGTGCAGGATTTACCAGATGATCTGACGGCTTGCTAGCCTACCAGACAACCGCCTTCCATACCCCTGGACCTGTCTGGCTTCATCTAAGTGCACCCCTCTGGCTACATCTCAGAGAACCCCTCTGGCTTCATCCAGGAGAACCCCTCTGGCTTCATCCAGGAGAACCCCTCTGGCTTCATCCAGGAGAACCCCTCTGGCTTCATCCAGGAGAACCCCTCTGGCTTCATCCAGGAGAACCCCTCTGGCTTCATCCAGGAGAACCCCTCTGGCTTCATCCAAGTGTACCCCTCTGGCTTCATCCAAGTGTACCCCTCTGGCTTCATCCAAGTGTACCCCTCTGGCTTCATCCAAGTGTACCCCTCTGGCTTCATCCAAGTGTACCCCTCTGGCTTCATCCAAGTGTACCCCTCTGGCTTCATCCAAGTGTACCCCTCTGGCTTCATCTCAGAGAACCCCTCTGGCTTCATCTCAGAGAACCCCTCTGGCTTCATCTCAGAGAACCCCTCTGGCTTCATCTCAGAGAACCCCTCTGGCTTCATCTCAGAGAACCCCTCTGGCTTCATCTCAGAGAACCCCTCTGGCTTCATCTCAGAGAACCCCTCTGGCTTCATCTCAGAGAACCCCTCTGGCTTCATCTCAGAGAACCCCTCTGGCTTCATCTCAGAGAACCCCTCTGGCTTCATCTCAGAGAACCCCTCTGGCTTCATCTCAGAGAACCCCTCTGGCTTCATCTCAGAGAACCCCTCTGGCTTCATCTCAGAGAACCCCTCTGGCTTCATCTCAGAGAACCCCTCTGGCTTCATCTCAGAGAACCCCTCTGGCTTCATCTCAGAGAACCCCTCTGGCTTCATCTCAGAGAATCCCTCTGGCTTCATCCAGGAGAACTCCTCTGGCTTCCTCCAGAAGAACCCCTGCATTTGTCTTAAGGACTTACCTGTGTATCATAGACTCCCTGCATACTGGACTTTTCCTTTTACTTCAGTTCATCCTGCTTTAAGAACCGTCCCTGTGTGGTCAGTCTGTCTGTCTGTCCGCATCCCTTTTCCTGTGTTATCCCTTCATGTTCTGAGATACTTTCTAAATAAACCCCTTTTATTATTGCAATCCATTGCCTCCTTGTGTCACTGCACCTCTGGGCTCGCAACCTCACCCACCTGCCTGGTTGCCCGTTACAGAATGCTGAAGCCTAACATCGAGCCCGCAGTGACTCAGCTAATAATGGAACTGGTTCAAAAATCCTTCCAGGAATTAATTACCCACCTGGTGGAGGTTCTTTCAAGTTTGCTACACAAAAAATGGGCCCCTTCTACTAAATTGTGCGTTTCAGAAGGAAGAAAAAAGCAAGGACCCTTATCCACAGAGGAGCGTGCCCGAAGAATAGTGGCAGGCCTCTGTATCTATTGTGGGAATTCCGGCCACTGGCTCCCCATTTGCCCAGTGCGGCCCCCCAAAAAATCCACTCCCGGTAAACCGGTGCCAAAACCAACTTCGGCACAAAAGATTGCTGCAAGGAAGCCTCCTGTGCCAAAATCCACTCCGGCATCACGGTTTACCCCACTACCGAGAACTATTCCTGCACCCCAAACTATAAACCCATCTATTGCTACACCACCAACTGCACCGGTACCCCAACCAATACCGGTAGCAGTACCCAATGTGACTGGGTCTGATTATGGATTTCCTGAAACCCCTGAACCTATGGATGTGGAACCTACCAACCCTGGAGAAACCATGCCAGCCTTTGCCACAGAACCAGAGGCCTCCAGACTTGTGGAAATCGCTTCTACCGAGCCCATGGATATCCTCCCCATTTATGCCACTACTGTGAACCCGGTGCCTGACCTCAATGCCGGCAGTGCCAACCGTAACACTCAGGGTTCTCTGGGTCTATGTGTCACTGCTGACCAGGACACTTCTGACCCAGCTCCCCCCACAGAAACCCAGGGGGTTGAGCAAGGAGACCTTGCTGTGCCCACTGCCAAAGCAGAAGTGCCACCCACTGTGGAGATCGCGGTACAAACCGATGGCATTGTGAATTCATGTTCAGAATCTTCATCAGTTGCCAACACCATTTCCACCCTCCAGGGACAGATTAAAATGCTTACGCATACTATGGAGATATTGCGGCGCAACCAACCATCTCATCAGCACAAACCTATGCCAACTTCAGATTCCACAGAAACCATTACCTGTGAACCCACCATTGCCAGGTATGAGATACCCAACAGACCCATTATCGCAGCAACTGTGGTCCCTGCATGCAGTGTACACTCAGATATTGATTGGGAGACCACTGACTCTGAGACTGACCATCAACCACAAACTGCACGGCGTAGCCTAGGACCACCTGGCCAACATCATACCTACCTGGGTGCCTTACTGCCTGAACCATCTATGAATCCGGCTACCTATCTGTGTGACTCCATCACCCCCCGGAGAGACTCTTTAATATCTAAAGTGGACTCTATTCCCAACAGTAAAAAACTGATGTCTAAATCCAGTGTTGTGACGCCTGTATCAGACCTTCTCGACTTTCCATTGTCTGACACTGAAAGCGTGCCAATCCGAGTGCCACCTGTTCAGGGAACCATGTACAGCAGCACTATGAATGCTGTGGCTGCTGACCCCATGCCACCAGGGTTAGTCTGCACCTCTAATGGAACTGTGGTAAGAACGGAAGATCTGGCGACCTTCGAGACCGCTTTAGACGCACGGGGTGCGTCCGTAAGGGAGGGGAACTGTCACGCTCCTCGCCGGCGGCGGCGCCGCAGATGATAAAACACGCTATTGTATTCAGCATACTGCAGGGCAGCACCCTTCAGTTGCTGCCACAGAATAAACTGTTGCCGTATCCAGCTCTGCACTAAGTAGCAGGTGCATCTCATTATTCAGCTGGCTACCTCTATATAACTCAACCACACCCTTATCTAGATGCTTCAGCATCAAACTTCACTCCCAAGTGGAACTCGTGCAGCCAGGAGCCTGTTTTCACTGACAAGCCTGTGTGCAGGATTTACCAGATGATCTGACGGCTTGCTAGCCTACCAGACAACCGCCTTCCATACCCCTGGACCTGTCTGGCTTCATCTAAGTGCACCCCTCTGGCTACATCTCAGAGAACCCCTCTGGCTTCATCTCAGAGAACCCCTCTGGCTTCATCTCAGAGAACCCCTCTGGCTTCATCTCAGAGAACCCCTCTGGCTTCATCTCAGAGAACCCCTGGCTTCATCTCAGAGAACCCCTCTGGCTTCATCTCAGAGAACCCCTCTGGCTTCATCTCAGAGAACCCCTCTGGCTTCATCTCAGAGAACCCCTCTGGCTTCATCTCAGAGAACCCCTCTGGCTTCATCTCAGAGAACCCCTCTGGCTTCATCTCAGAGAACCCCTCTGGCTTCATCTCAGAGAACCCCTCTGGCTTCATCTCAGAGAACCCCTCTGGCTTCATCTCAGAGAACCCCTCTGGCTTCATCTCAGAGAACCCCTCTGGCTTCATCTCAGAGAACCCCTCTGGCTTCATCTCAGAGAACCCCTCTGGCTTCATCTCAGAGAACCCCTCTGGCTTCATCTCAGAGAACCCCTCTGGCTTCATCTCAGAGAACCCCTCTGGCTTCATCTCAGAGAACCCCTCTGGCTTCATCTCAGAGAACCCCTCTGGCTTCATCTCAGAGAACCCCTCTGGCTTCATCCAGGAGTACCCCTCTGGCTTCCTCCAGAAGAACCCCTCTGGCTCCCTCCAGAAGAACCCCTCTGGCTCCCTCCAGAAGAACCCCTCTGGCTCCCTCCAGAAGAACCCCTCTGGCTCCCTCCAGAAGAACCCCTCTGGCTTCCTCCAGAAGAACCCTTCTGGCTTCCTCCAGAAGAACCCTTCTGGCTTCCTCCAGAAGAACCCCTCTGGCTTCCTCCAGAGGAACCCCTCTGGCTTCCTCCAGAAGAACCCCTCTGGCTTCCTCCAGAAGAACCCCTCTGGCTTCCTCCAGAAGAACCCCTCTGGCTTCCTCCAGAAGAACCCCTCTGGCTTCCTCCAGAAGAACCCCTCTGGCTTCCTCCAGAAGAACCCCTCTGGCTTCCTCCAGAAGAACCCCTGCATTTGTCTTAAGGACTTACCTGTGTATCATAGACTCCCTGCATACTGGACTTTTCCTTTTACTTCAGTTCATCCTGCTTTAAGAACCGTCCCTGTGTGGTCAGTCTGTCTGTCTGTCCGCATCCCTTTTCCTGTGTTATCCCTTCATGTTCTGAGATGCTTTCTAAATAAACCCCTTTTATTATTGCAATCCATTGCCTCCTTGTGTCACTGCACCTCTGGGCTCGCAACCTCACCCACCTGCCTGGTTGCCCGTTACAGGTGAGCTGCTGGGGGAAATATTTAATTGTGAGCTGGGGCAATATATCCATATGTGAGCTGGGGGCAATATATATCCATGGGTGAGCTGCTGGGGGCAATATATCCAGAGCTGCTGGGAGCAATATATATTCATGTGTGCTTTCACTGCCTTCGAACAGGCACTGTAGTTGCTGGCAGTTGGCAAACATTTGTGTGAGCATATGAGAGAGCTCCACAGCAATAAACCTCACAGTAATGTGCGCTGTGTGTATGAGCATTCAGTGTTATATGGAAGTACTGATTTAGGAGTAAGAGTAGTTAGAAAAAATCCGTAAAACTCGGGGGGGGGGGTGACACCATAAGTTACCGCACCGGGTGACACCAACCCTAGTGATGCCACTGATTAGGACCACACCTAAATTTTCCCTCATGGGAATGCACAATTCTAACTCACATGTATTGAATATCTGACATTGATAATTTTCACATATTCCAAAACATTATATTATATCCAAAGAATATTGCTGCTGTAACTGCAGAAACATTGAATCCAGATCTCTTGGACAGGTAATGTATGAAAGCAAAATTAAGGGATTAATGTAAGAAATATATGTATATGAGTGTGTACTTTGCAATGAAATAGATTGAGGTTCATCTCAAGTACTGTTAAATCAAGAGTCTTCAAAATATCTCTATCTGCAGATTTAGAAATATGAAGAAGAATCGTATATAAGGATTTTATCCTAAAGTATTTGTTGCAATAGTATGTACATAAATATACACTGTATAGTGAATTTGGATGTTACTGTGATTCAAATTAATAAGCAAGGAATTATATAACTACAATATAAAAAGCAGAAGATTAGAAGCTTAATCTCGCTATTAGGGGAGGATTCACTAAATACGTTTTTATTACTTATCATTCTAGAAATAGAATAAGTGATAGCTCATCTTTTGTTGATCCACGTAGCATAGAGAGATACATATATCTCTACAAGATCTAGCTTGTTAAACATTGGTTTGCTGGGAAATACATGAAATACATAATTTTTTTCGTTAAGCAGAAATGTTTATTAACCATCTGTGTATAGTTACTAACTGATAAAGTAAATGAGATAATCATATACGCAGTTATTAACAGGAGCTACATATATTGGGAAGCTAGTAGTCTATGTGCTGATGGATTGATGTTGTTGTTTATAAATCTTTGTTTATGATATGAGATTTGAATTTTTTTTGCATATGTAATAAATATATATATGCTTTTATCCGGTTATTGATTATTATATTTTTCAAAGCAAAACACATACAATTAAAAGAATTTAGTAGAATTTCTAGGAAGTATAAACGATTGATATTTATAAGTTTCTTAATTGAAAATAAATATATATATCTCGACATATTGGAGGCACTGAGCTGAGATTGTAGTTTTTATTTGGAATATAACTGTCAGTATTGACAGTTGTATTTTGATTGTGGTTTTAGGATTGTTTAGTAAACAATGTCTGAATCAGAATCTGAGATTTGTGACAACGCTAATGAAGATGATGTACGTGCAAATCAAATAATTTTGATAGATGTGATGTCTTATCTAAAAGACAAGTTACATGTCACAGATGATTTGTTTGATTGGACAAAAGTATTACAATTAGGGATGCACCGATACCACTTTTTTAAGACCGAGTACCGATACTTTTTAAAAGTACTCACCGATACCGAGTACCGATACTTTTATTTAATGTCATGTGACGCTTTCCAATAGGAACAGACCTCATAAAAATTTATATGAGATTGACCGCAGCTCACATGGATTTTCTCCCAGGTCTCATGGATTTGCCCCCAGCTCACATGGGTTTGCCCCCAGCTCACATGGGTTTGCCCCAGCTCACATGGATTTGCCCCCAGCTCACATGGATTTGCCCCCAGGTCTCATGGATTTGCCCCCAGGTGTCATGGATTGGCCCCCAGGTGTCATGGATTGGCCCCCAGGTGTCATGGATTGGCCCCCAGGTGTCATGGATTGGCCCCCAGGTGTCATGGATTGGCCCCCAGGTGTCATGGATTGGCCCCCAGGTGTCATGGATTGGCCCCCAGCTCTCATGGATTTACCCCCAGCTCGAACGCTGGCCGTGTGCATGTAAAGCACGCGGCCAGCGTTCCCCTCCGGCGCGCCAAATACTCGCCCTTCCTGAAGTTCCGGTCTCTGGGCAGTGATGCGGTCACGTGGCCGCCGGGCGCATCGGTGATGCTGCCTCCAGCCGAGAGGCAGCGTCACAGGAGCGCCCAGTGGCCGCAGGAACGCATCACTGCCCAGCGACCGGAACTTCAGGAAGGGTGAGTATTTGGCGCGCCGGAGGGGAACGCTGGCCGCGTGCTTTACATGCACGCGGCCAGCTTCCCCAGCCCCACGGATGCCGGCCCAGCGCCGGCTTCCGGTATCAGCGGGATGTATCGGGCCGTTTGCACGAGTAACAAGTACTCGTGCAAACGGCAATATCGGCCCCGATACCGATACTAGTATCGGTATCGGTGCATCCCTAATTACAATCAAATGTTTCTAATTATGCTGATGCAAATTGGTCTGATCATTCAACTATTCTTGATTATTTGTGAAAATCTGCACCGCAAAGACAAAAAAAGACAAGGAAACTCTGGCTTGTCAATTTTTGCCTGAATGTATATGTCATGGAACGGACATAGGGGCTCTGACCAGCGAGCCCCAGAACTAACAGCCTGGGACATTTCAAAGACCTTTTTCTTTATTTGAGACGCTTTCGGTTTTGCGTGTTGAAATGAACAGTTATACCTTTTCTAGATGTGGTTTTATTGGTGTGATGTATTACCATGTATCCTGTATTGTATGAGTGTGGATTCAGATGTGTATTATATTTCCCCTTGGTTGCTAGGAGTGAAAGGCTGTGTTGAAATTCAATTGTATGCTAATTTCTGTGTACATTAGCTCTGTGTGTGTGTGTAATCTGATGATGCAAGCATGCCATTGTATGCAAATTGAGTTCCCATTCAAGCCTGGGCATGTCTCCTTTGTGTGTGAGATGTTTAAATGCGTGTCCCAGTTGAGTAAAGAGTCAGTTCAACTGAGTTTGACTTGAAGCATACAGCCCCGTTTGGTGTCGTCATTTCATAGCTAAAATCACAGTGCAGGAGACACTCTGCGGTCTCCTAGCTCCCCACTACGCAGAACGGGTCAACTTAATTCGGCAGCACCATCTCGCCAAGTAACGCCAGGGTCATCTCAGGCCGCTCGAGATCCCGAGTGCCGTGACACTCGGTAGTCGGGCCTGACGCCATCAAGAGGGGGTCAGATTGGAGCACACCCGCAGACGGATAACACCCCATTCCGTCACAGTATATACTTGATTGTAGAATTAAACAAGAGATTGAATGATACAAATGAGACTATGCAAAGTGTAGAAAAAAGAAACAGCAAATTGCATGTTACTGTAAATCAAATAACATATGAATCGGAACGCATGATCAAAGAATTGACTGGGTATGAAAAAGCGAAATATCAACTGCAAAAAGAGATTATCAGTTTCAAACTCAAATAAGGAACTGAGGGTACAATTGGCAAGAATGAAACGCGAACATGAGAAATTTGCTGATGAGTTACGTCAGGTTGAAGCTGATGCTCAAAGGGTTAAAACTCCTTCCTCAGAGAAGTTCCCTTTGAAAGCTAGTAGGTCTGTTTTTCTACAAAGCCATAGCGAGAGTGAAACTAATTCTCATGATGAAAAAAGAGCAAAGCCTCTTACACAGGAGTATTTCAAATCACATCGCTCTAGCCAGCCACAGCCTATTAAGCATGATAGAAAATCTCATGAAGTGACAGATTTGACTAAAGTCGTCAAATTTTTAAAGTTGTGATATGCAATAAAATGAATTCTCCGGCGATCATTAGCCATTTGGAGGTTTTTGAAGAAGCATTATCTGTCCTAGGTATAAATTCAGATGCTCAGAAAATTTAATTTATCCCATGGGTCTTTGAAGGCAAACATAGGTATTTTTTTCAGTCTTTGAAAGAATCTGGTATACATAATTGGAGTAAAATAGTTTCTGAGGTCAAATCTGAATTTGGGCCTCACCGCACCAGCCAGTCTGCGAAAAGATCAATTTTAACTCTAAAATGCAGACCTAATCAAAGCCCCCGTGAATTTCTTGCAGTCCTTAAAAATGCGTACAGCTTGGCTGAAAGAAATCCAAATTTTGAAAATCCTGAGTTTATCCAATTATTTTATGACGCATTGCCAAATAAAATAAAGGTTATTTTGGCAAGAGATTATGACCCGAGCAATGGTTTGGATTGGGTACTATAGGAGAGTATGACCCTATTTACTGTATTTGAATATAGTGAAGAAACTCAGGGGAAAAGAGTGAAGAACTCACCTGAGGAAATAGCGGAAACTCACGTTAAAAAGGGTGACATTAAATTTGAGTCCCAGAAAAAGAGCAACACGGAAATCGTGCGAGACTCAAAACCTAAGGTAGAAAAATCCAAGCCAGATCAGGAAAGAGGGTTTGCCAGAGAAAATTCAGGAAGTAAATTTCAATCTAGGAAGCAATGGGTACCTAGAAGTCAGTGGGTTAAATCAAGGGAATATGTGCCTAGACACGAAGCGACCCGAGGTAAAACTGAATCTGAGTCTGAGAATGCGCAAGTTTCATCTCCAAGAACGAATAGAAAGCGGAGATATAATGTATGCCAGCGTATTGGGCAAATGCAGGAAAATTTCCATGTGCTGACAGAAAAACTGGATCCGATCACTCAGTTGATGACTGGAAATAACCCTCCTCAGGTTGTAAGTGATGCAACACCTGCAGCCCCGCCCAACCAGTGACTAGATGATGATTCTGATGAAGTAACCAGTGTTCATGACAATTTACCAGAAAGTGATGATGAAATGGTTAATACAAATGTTTGTATGGTTGATGATTTAACCCCTTCCCTGCCAAGAGAAGGAAAAATGTATTTTATCTCTCCAGTCTAAGTGCGAGCAATCTGAGAAGACTGTATCCGAGAAGGACAGCACAGCTTGCCTGAGAGGAAATTCTGTTGGTAAAATCTGTACAAAACCTAATTTCATATCTCACTCTAAATTTCTCTGTAAATTGTATAGCATTGAAGACTGATATTATGTGACTGTAGAATTACAGGATAATTTACTACATGTTGCTGCTAGACACAGGAAGCCAGGTTACATTAGTCTCAGCTAATTATTTTGATCAGGTTCAAGAACTGTCCACCAGGAAGTCTAGATTAGATAAATCTAATGCTAATCTAGTGAGTGTGAGTGGCACATAGAAACATAGAAAAATGTCCTCAGATAAGTACCTTTCGGCCCATCTAGTCTGCCCAATTACATGGATACTTAACCTGGATTTATCTTTTGTTTAGGATAGCCTTATGCCTATCCCATGCTTGCTTAAATTCAATTACTGTTTTGGCCTCAACCACTTCAACTGGAAGGCTGTTCCATGTATCCACCATCCTCTCAGTAAAATAATGCTTCCTGATTTTACTTTTAAACCTTTGCCCCTCTAATCTAAGACTACAGTTGAGTTCAAAATTATTCAACCCCCCCCAATGCTGTAAAGGGTTTTAGGGAATTTAGTGTACATTTGTAATTATATGAGATATGGTTCATTCTGAATACATCTCATATAAGTTTCTTAATTGAATATATATCTAGACAGGTGCGTTTGCTAAAAGTCACGTAATTCCTCCCCAAAAAATGTAACGAGTCCCCATTTCTAATTGTTTTAACAAGTGCACCCCATAGAAAATATAAACGCAAAGGCTTGTGTGATAAAATGTGGAAAAAAAACACTTTACACGCTGTAGATGATTAAAAATTCTAATTTTATTGCATTTTTTGTTATAACATACAGGCAGGACATGATTTATACATAGAATAATTGTCATGCCCACCTGGGTGTTGTCACGGTCCTGACCCTCTGACGCACCTTTTTGTTTTTCTTTTTGCCGTGTCCTGCCTGATTCTTGCAGATTCCGGGACTTTGTTTTGTTTTTGTGTTTTTTTTTTCTCGTTCCCCACGTTCAGTTCAGGACTTGATTACTGGCATTCTAATCTACCTTCACCTGCTAATCATCCTGCCCAGCCTCCTTGTGTTCATAAGGAGGCCTCTCTCCTGTAGCTTGACTTCCTGATTGAAGTCTGAACCTGTAGTCAGAACCTGAAGTCTACCTTGCATCACGCTGACCTGTTTGGATAAGCTCCTGGATCCGTTGTACCCCCATCTGTTTCCTTCTGGACTATCTCTACACTTCTGGTAAACCATTTGTTTTCTATCCAGTCCCCATATTGATTCCTCGTGTATGACCCCTGGCTATGGACTTTGGCATATTCTGATTTCTGTACCCCACGATATCTGCTTGGTACCTGACCACGAGACTGGCTCACCCTTTGCTTGGATACCTTGTTTTGGACTTTATCAACTCTCAGTTCTGTTTATATTTTTGTTTTTTTAGTAGAATAAAGACCGTGTTTAAAATCCTTAACCTGCATGTTCCATGGCTCACTGCACATTAGGCTCACACCTACAATCCTTGCATGGTTCCCATGACAATAATGATATATTATGAATCTGCCGAGTCTACCGGAAAGAACGATATATACAATAATATGTCTGGGTCGTGTAATAAAACGTGGCTTCAAATCGCATTTAAACATGATGAGCAAAAGCAGTAAAAATGAGCACACAGACATGAAATGGCTCAGCATCGAAGGGGTTAAAATATGTAAATTTCCATTCTTTCAATCATTCACAAATTGAAAAATTATTTACAAATTGTAAAAAAAAAAAAAAAATTCACATTATATCATCCAAGCCTTTGTGGTTATGTATTCTATGGGAACTCTCGTTAAGAGAAATAGAAATGGGATCCTGTTACTGCATTTTTCTGCGAAAATGCGCAATTTTAACTAAAACTGAAAAAAACTGAAAAAATGAAAAATTCTACTTATTTATTCGTACATGATAAGAATGATATACAGTATGTTGGATCTTACAACAACATGAAAACTAATTCATGAGCAGTATTAAAAAAAGAAGCAAAAACGCTCAAATTATTTTCCAAAAGTAGTGCAAATATATTAATGAATATTTTAGTTTTTATAATGCTACTGGGAAAGAGTCTAAGCTTAGGGCATGATTGAAGACTTTTGCATTTGCAAAGTTTGTGTTAATTATCTTCATTATTACTAATTCTAGGCGGATTTGCACTCTCTCTACTTACAGTAAAGTTCTGTGCGAATAAACTTTCCAGTATAAGTGGATCTGTTTTGTAATAAGTGGATAGGATATACTAAACTCATTTGTCAATCATGCAGTTACACACTCAATTCTTTGTAACTGATTGTATTAATCATTCAGATATATTAGCCTTTTTACTGTACAAAACGAGATATACCATAAATAATTCCATTTTTTTTTTTTGTTTCTAGGACATTTCTCACCATTTTTTCTTACCCAAAAATAGAATTTCAATTTATTGCACAAGAAAATAACTATATATACAATATTATACTGGTTTCTTTGTATTCCACTGAAAATTATTTACATGATTTATAAAATCAAAAATAAGCTAGAGGGAAGCAATCATGGTCTTGCTAAAAAGCAATAAACTTTATTGTGATTGCATTTAAAAATACTGACGTTTCGGCCCCGCAAGGGCCTTTATCCTTCTTTTTCATTATATATGTTACGGTTAAAGTCCGAAGTGCGGTTAATCTTAAAATTACCCGGGTAATTACCAAATGACATTACCCAAAAACTGCTGGGTAAAGCTGCAAAAACAGGAAAAATTCTGACTTTACTCAGGTAATCTTAGGACTAACCAACTGCCCTTGGGTCACAGTCTGGAAGAGCAAAAAAATTTGCACTTTACCTGGATGATCTGCAGACTATCCAACCCCATTTGGTTAATACCGAATTTTGTTATCGTTCAGATAAAAGTCCGAGGGCCACATTACATACCTGACGTTAAAGCGGGAGCAGTAGGGAGAAAAAGCTGCGCCCGCAGTTTTCCCCCTACCGCCCCCGTTTTAACGTGGGATTACAATGCAGGCGCTTAAAAAGCGCTCGCTACGCCCCTGGATGCTCGCAGCAGCGCTGAGTGTCGCCGCGAGCATCCACTCGATGGAGTCCATAGGACTCCATTGAGCCAGACGCGGCGGTCACATGACCGGCTGGATTTCGCCTCCCTGCTCTGGCTCATATTTTCAACCTCTCCCTCTCCTCTGGACCCTTCCCCTCTGCATTCAAATGTGCTCTGATCGCCTCCATTCTAAAGAAGCTATCTCTTGATCCCACCTCTTTCGAACTACCGTCCTGTCTCTCTGCTCCCCTTTGCCTCCAAAATCTCAGAACACCTGGCCTATAACCAGTTTACCAGTTTTCTTTCTGCCAGCTCTCTACTTGAGCCTCACCAGTCCGGCTTTCGCTCCCAACACACGGAAATTGCTCTGACCAAGGTGACTAATGATTTAGTTGATGCTAAAACAAAAGGTCACTTCTCCCTGCTTATTCTTCTCGACCTTTCTGCTGCATTCAACACTATCGACCACGCTCTCCTGCTCCTCATCCTGTGTCAACTTGGCCTCAGTGACACAGCTCTCTCCTGGTTCTCTTCTTATCTCTATCTTCGCTGTCTTCAGTGTCTCCTTCGCTTGTGTCTTTTCACCACTGCTTCCGCTCTCAGTTGGAGTGCCTCAAGGCTCTGTTCTGGGCCCCCTACTTTTCTCAATCTATACCGCCTCTCTGGTCAACCTAATTTTTTCCTATGGGCTCCAATATCATCTCTATGCTGGCAACACCCAAATCTACCTTTCCTCCCCCGATCTCTCTCCTCCTTTGTTGGACCATGTTACAGCCTACCTATTGGCTTTTTCTGACTGGATGACCTCCCGTTTCCTAAAGCTCAATCTCTCCAAAACTGAACTTCTCATCTTCCCTCCCTCTAACTCCTCCATTCATGCACCCAATTCCCTTCAGGTGAATGTTGCCACCATTACATCTGCCTCTCGGGCTCTTTGCCTAGGGGTCCTCTTGGACTCTTGGACTCCAATCTATCCTTTACTCCTCACATTCAGTCATTAACCAAATCGTGCTACTTTCACCTAAAAAACATTGCACGCATCCATCCCTTTCTTAATCAGGACTCTACTAAAATGCTCATCCAAGCTCTTATTATCTCCACCTTGACTACTGTAACCTCCTTCTCTCTAGTCTTAAAAGATCCAGATTCTCCCTCTGGAGTCTGTTATGAATGCCTGTGCCAGACTCATGCACCCCTCAGATCCCGCACCTCTCACACATCTCCACTTTCTCAATCTTTACACTTGCTCCCTGTTTCCTTTAGAGTCCACCTTAAACTACTGGTCCTCACATACATAGCCGCGCCCCTGACTACATTTCCTCCCTTTTTAGCAGGTACATCCAGTCCTGACCACTTTGTTCTGCCAATGATCTGATGCTATCGGTTCCTCGTACCTACACCCCGAACTCCCGCCTTCAAGACGTCTCCCGAACTGCCCCCTTTCTGTGCAACTCCCTCCCCACCACATCAGACTCTCATCTCTTCAATCCTTCAAGAAGTCTCTGAAAACACATTACTTTTGAGAAGCCTATTTCTTGCTCCATCTTCCCACACAGCCCACTAGTACCCCACTACTTATTGTTCTCCACTCACACTCACCTAGCTTGTCATCCCTCTCCTCTTAGATTGTAAGCTCTCGAGCAGGGTCCTCTCTCGTACTGTTCTGTGTGTGTAATGTATATGAATATTTGTTATTCTGTCTCTCCCATTGTACAGCGCTACAGAACTTGTTGGCGCTTTATAAATGCTTGTAATTGTAAGTGTCCTGATACATAAAACTACAGCATTCAGAGAGAGCGTACCTTCCATTTCCCATGACTGTATATATATATATACAGTACCACTTTCTCCTAATGGATGTGCGTAGAGAAAACATCATCCTTTGGTGCTCTTCTAAGTGATCTCATCCTAGAATGTAAAATAGAGTAACTGCCATTGCATAGGAACACAATGGAGTCCAGTGGAGTTAGTGGCAAAGGATCTCTAGCGATACTTCTGGAAGCCATGGCTCCTGTATTACTGGTGGATGTGAATCGATGACCACAGTTGTTTGTTTTCTTTCTGGTTGTAATAGTAAAAAACTTAACTGGAATGCATGAACAAAAAAAACATATTGACATAAGAATTTAAAAGACTGAGCAGCGCAGGCAATACAGATGGCGAGAACTTAAAGTCATTAAACTTTGACAAGGTACCAGGACCTGATGAATGATTACATTCATTCCAAATTTGTGAAATAAAAATGTTGCATGTAGTGACAAAGATAAAGGGCTTTGCTAATAATCACAGGCAGGGGTTGCTTTATAGAAAAAAGTTAAACTGCCAAAAAACTTACAACTTGTGAAGTTTATGTATATTGCATGTATAAGACGTCTACATGTTATACAATATGACAATTAAGGTACCAATAATATAAACCTTTGGTCACATTAATCCAGATAATATACAAAAAAATCTGAATTGTATCATTCCAGTGTTAACCGTCCTTTAGATTCTATGAAAGTATATTTAGGAGATAATGGATAAGACATTAATTAAAGTTCGTCATAGCCCACTTTGTCATTATTTTCCACAAGTACACAGATGGGTATTACGAACAGCACTAAACCAGGAAACACACACACATATATATATATGTTCCAAGAAACCTTGCACTCAAATTTCCAAAAGCAAATAACGTTACCTCCTTCGGTGCAAACCCAGCTGCATGATGTATATACAAAAAAATCCTCGGTGCACACTAAGAAATAATTCCCAGTCTCCCTCTGCGGTCACTCTGCAGCTCTGTTTGATCTTGTGGGAGCAGGATAGTACAGGGCTTGTGGGCTGGAAGCGCAACCATCCATGGAGCCCTTTAGACTCCAGGAGGTACTACTCGTGGTTTCGTGGAAGCACTACCACGCGTTTCCCAGCGGAATCTTGCACTAAAATGGGAACGCTACTGTAACGGGGGGGAGTAGCACCCACTAGATAGTCGCGGAGTTGAGATCCTTAAGGGTAACAATACTTTCTTGATTAACACAGAAATAGCAAAAAATACAGTTTGTAACTCAAGAGTCAGGGGACTCAAAGGACTAGCTGAATTGCCTCTAGGCTCCGAGGGTTTCGAGACCGACAGAAAGCCTAGGACACGCTCAGAAACACAATATGTGGGACGACAATCCGTGAAGGATTCAAAGTGCAGGGCAGTCTCAGAGATGCAGAAACCAATCGTTCTGGTAAATACTTGATATTAGTAGATACCTGGTGACTCTCAGAAGGTACTGGCTTGCATACAGGATTGTTATTGCTAATATGTACAGAGATGCGATTAGAAATAACATTAAAAAGAAATAAAAAATAGTTTGTTAACGTGGTCTTTGCAAAAACATTAACAGGAGTAGTAGCCTGGTTAAAGGGACCCCGGAGGGTTACAAGCGATACCCCTAAACGTGATGGGACAGAACCCAAACAGCGAGCGATCAACCCAGCAACCAGCATGGGGTTAAATCACTAAAACACGCAAACAGCGTAATACACACGATAGAGAGAGAGTGGTCAAAGCCAAGCCGGGTCAAATAACACTAGCAGGAATCTCATACAAAGCAGGGTCGCCAACAGTTAATTCAATCAGATGCAGGAAGTAGCGGTGCGTGAAACAAACTCCACAACAGGGCGACGACGAGGCAACTCCTCGAGCTCTGTTTTAAAGCCAGCGGCTCCTGGTGACCACACCTGACCCCGCCACCTCAGATGCCGATCTGCCAGCAGAAAGTGCTGGCACCCGGCCAGCCAGCGGTCCCCCTTCTTGCCGAGACCCCCCAGGGAGTACAGCAGGGGCTGAGGATGTAACAGCTACGGAGAAACTCGCAGGTGTACAGTTTCCGCGTTTGTGTCCCCATTTTAGCGCATAGTAAGGAGTAGGGGTCACAATGTATAGGTGATTATACCATGTATATTTGGATCAAAGAGAGAATTGTACTGTTAAAAATTATTTAACTCTTTATTTATACAGTATATGTATTATTTATTTATACTTTGAGGGACCCGTCCTCTCCATTTTGTTTTTGGGATATCTTTTTTCAATAATCCATGTAGGACATACGATGTAATATTTTCTATATGCTTATATTATTAATATTAGTCTGTAGTCTTATGGAAATATAGATCATAGTATAGATAATTAATCAGCAGATATATTTGAACACTCAAAATATTCTGAGTTTTGTGATTTAGACATAAAAATTGTATAGCAAAAGAAAGAGATACTTTGTCACTATACGAAATAATTGGTATTGTTCCTTTAATTTCCTTTTGCAAAGGGTTCTGTCTTTCCAGAAACTACTAAAAATATTCACTGATTTATATAGGCCAAGATCCTCCATAGGCCCATCTGCCTAAAGGGCTGTATCTTATCAGATCATTTCCATGGCAACAGCTGTGGGATTAAAAATGAATAACGGTTTAGGAATGGTTACTTGAATTGTGTAGTAGCTGAATTGAGGATTAATGAAAAGAACATAGCAGTGTTAGTCAGAAAATGTAATGTTTGCAAATTATAGATTTAAACCTCCATTATTAGATTTCATTCATCTCAAGCAGCAGATCAAAGGTGTCTTCCAAATTCAGAATATTTTCATCTAAATAATTTTTGTTGACCTGGCATCAGAAAAGATATGAAGTTACTAACTCATTACAGATATTGTTCATATATTAACATTAACTCAATATGTGCCAGAAAGAGAAACGGGACAAATCTCCCACCTGAGTGCCCCGAAAGGGGTACTTCTAGCATTGAGCAGTTTTACCACATAAGTGAACAAAAGATTTTTGTTATTTTCTGGAAGTTGGATAGTTCCGTGAGGCTAGTGTGCATTTTTTTCAACTATTTTCCATCCAACACCTTCATTAACCATAATTAAAAGCTTGGAGGCTGCACTACGTTCAGTGAGTGCACTTTACAATTCATAGCATGAGCACCATGAACAAACATTATGGGATAACTGCCATGTATTACGGATTTAAAAAAGGAGTTATCCATAAATGTTTGCATGTGTTGCTCATGCTATAGCACAATTCAGACACATTATAGCAGAGTTTCCCAACCTGTCCTCAGGACCCTCTGACATGCCACTTTTTCCAGATTTCTTAAGCCCAGCACAGGTGATATGATTTGCTGCTCAGTGATTGCAGGATTCAGTCTGCGTTTCCCCAAGGTGATCCTCAAAACCTGCCCTGGTTGAAGGTCCTGAGGACAGGTTTTGGAAACACTGCCTGATAGTGATGTGAGTGTCCCTTTTACGGTGTTGTTTCAGGATTCCTACATTCCTTTTTGTTTAATGCTTGCTGTAGAAGAACTTTGGAAGAGTCTTTTGGAATTTATTGGATCTTGAATAGGCAGGAGACTTTGAATTAAAAGTTATGAGATCATTTATGCCATAACAATTAAATAGGTATGGCAGAATCAATTGTGGCAATATTCACTTTTATACATTGTGGGGTAGTCAAGTACATATTGTTTAGTGCCTTGTCAAAGGACACTTGGTGAGGTGTTCTGACATGGATTAAGATGTGATGCTAAGGATGAACTTGCTTCTTCACAGTGGTAAGAGCAGTGACCTGCTTCTCCATGGTTGAAATGAAGAGACATGCTGATGAGGTGACCAGGATTCAAACCTGCTTTTCCACAGCAGTAGAACAGAAATGTTACAACCGCTCTATACGGCTGATATTGAGAGGCAGTTGAGTACATATCGTTAGATGTCTTGCCCATTGACACTTTCTATAGTGGTGCTCTGATTGAGCTCTGAACTTGCATCTCAGTGTTTATAGAGTAGGGACATTACCACTACTCTACCCCGCCAATACAATATATGCCATTTCACCTTTTCATTATTACTAGGCATACTATGGGCCCTATTCCAAGACTACTGAAAAAAGAAGACGATAAGTAAAAACATTTGTGCCTGCAGATTTTACTCTCTGTCTCCCCTTTTGCGTGTTTATACCGAGGCTGTCATTTTATTAGCGCCCTGCCTCAAAATGTGTGCCACCACAAGTAGCAACTCCTGGAGTCCATAGCACTCTATGAAGCGATGAGCATCCTGCCCGCAAGGTTGGGCAGCACCAATGAGGAATCACACAGGGAGACTGGGAAATATTTGTTCAGTTCCTGGTGAAAAGAAGTGGCGGATCTCGCCACCCTCTCCATCATGAGATGATAGGTAAGTAAGGGATTATTGGGGGGTTTGTAGAGTGTGAATAAGTGATTTTGCTTTTGCAAAATCACTTAACACCTGCTGTTATGACATGTCATTTCAGTGAGATATACCACCTCCCAAATGTAAGCAGAAGCGCCTTGGAGTTGGAGTAGCTTGCTTTTCAATTCTGAGGTGCAAATTAACCTTTCTTCTACAGAGTTCAGGAGACATTAATTTACAGTAAGGATGTGTAGGGAAGCGCTACACTCGAGGCACATGCCCAGCTTGCACCAAGAGTTTAATATGGATTCCAGGCGATAAAATATCTTCGAGCCATTATGTATAAAGTCTCGAGACGTTATGTTATTGCCATCCTTGGAATTGGGCCCTATTACTTGTATGTGAGGAATTTAATAGTTTGCTGTATTAAACTCTGAATCTTAGTTAATTAAACTTTACCTATAAATATTTATATTTACATTTATATTAAGATTAAGCAGCAAATCATACCCCAGTACCAATCTCCCAAAAACAAAGCTATGAATTTTAACAAAAACATTAAGTGAGAACAGACATTGCATTCTCCTAGGAAAGAATTGCATAAAAATATTTTTAAATATTTTCTTGGTACCCTACAGTACACCAACCATCCAGGAAATTATTAGCAAAGCTCGAGACACCTTCACCAAACCAGACGTGAAATGTGCATCACTGCTGTGCTTGGTCTTAGGAACTGTTCAACATCAAGGCTAGGTGATTAATGAAGCTCGCACAAGCCCTGACATTATTAGGTCATAGTGAATTAATAATAATGGTATTCTAATTACTGTAGTTTGTCACTCTAGGACAGAAAAGCATTGTGAAACCCCTTGTTGAGAATTATTCTGCAAAAATAAATGCTAAACAAAATTCTTATGATGTTGCTAGCATGAACCTGTAGTTTGAGTTTCCTGGGAATAAAAAAAGCTGAATTTGAATATCTTCTTATTTTTATGTTTTTTGCATTTAAAACAACACATTTTTTTATTACAACACAAAAAAAATGACAATTATTCATTATTTATGTCATAAAGTATGTGTTTATTCTGAAAAGAATTGCAAATCACTGCGACTTTGCTTTTTTAATTAGGAACATAGACCATAAAATGTTTGGCTACAAAAATAACACAACGTAATAGCTAATTTGTCTGGAAAAAGACTCACCTAAGGCCACCACAAGAAATGTTAGAGTT
This sequence comes from Leptobrachium leishanense, assembly GCA_009667805.1. Lineage (NCBI taxonomy): Eukaryota > Metazoa > Chordata > Amphibia > Anura > Megophryidae > Leptobrachium > Leptobrachium leishanense. The sequence continues at coordinate 115,163,989 of CM019065.1, read as the reverse complement.
TCTTAACCAGTGCTTTAGGAAGAAAAGCCAAGTCATCAAATGTATGTTCTGTATTACATTTGTTACATGCTTTATCCGGACCTTTAACACTGGATTAATAGAGACATGCTTCTGCACACTTGCTTTAAGGCGCCACCTGAAAGTTTAAGATGGAGTGTGGAGAATATGTCTGCCTTTTCTTGGCAAAAACAAAAGAGGAAGTGCACACCAGTTTGCACGTCAAGTTGGTAATCTATGCTGGGTGCGCATGGACCCTGGGGTGGCTAAAACCCATGTAAAGTATACAAATAAAAATATAGAATCCCGATGCTCCTAAAAGCCGTAAATTAAAAGGAACTTTTATTTCAGAACCTGCGGGTACTTTAATTTCAAAAAAAGGACTTCTGCAAGTGCACACTTTCATATATCAATGAGTGACATATAGATTTACAAGTATTGTAACATCAATATATTATACATTAAAATCTGATAGCATAGATGCATGTGACAGACGTCAGATGACAGATTATTCTCAATACATGTACCAACCATCCTGCCCTGTGATCCCGTGATTTTTTTCTGCTCTTATTTATATATGAATATCGTGTGGAAGGATATATATACACATTAATATATTACATTAATTACATTACATTAATACATTAAAACGTGACAGCATAGATGCATGTGCCAGATGTTATATTTAAATTATTTATAAACGCGGTAAAACGTCTCACTAGTGAAGTGCAAATGAATAATGAACTGTGCTTATACTTATAAGTTCATAGGTGAAACCTGGAAGCCTTGAGGTCTCTGAAGTACATGTGAAAATAAAAAAGAGCATATATAGTGCAACACTGCCGGAGTAAAGTAAAATGTGGAAATTGCTTAATTAATTGCTAACTCCCATTTTCTACAGCCCTTATATTGGCTTTATATAGTTCACAGTGTACCAACTTTTGGACTGGTACCAATCCAAAAGTTGGTACACTGTGAAATATATAAAGCCAATATAAAGGCTCTAGAAAACGGGAGTTGGCAATTAACTAAGCAATTTCCACATTTTATTTTACTCCAGCAGTGTTGCACTATATATGCTCTTTTTTATTTTCACATGTACTTCATGAGATATTTCCTTATACCTGCTCTTTGTCACTGGCAATGTTGCAATAGGGGCAAAGCCTCAGCTGTACACATGTACACAGATGACACCATAATCTTTACCAGTAAACCAAATCTCCCGCAGCTGGAGGCAGTGCTGCAAGAACAATTCACTGAGTTAGAAAAGTGGATTGCAGATGACAAAATTTTTGTAAATACTGACAAAACTGTCACAATGCTCTTTGGAACAGTACCTAAACTACATAAATTGCAACCTCCCCATCTATGTGTCAGGACAAAATCAAATGACATGTTGACCACAGTCACTTCTCTCAAATATCTAGGTATGTCTTTAGACCCAAATCTATCCTTTGGCCCCCACATTGAAAAACTCTAATCTAAACTTTACACCAAACTAGGTGCCCTGTACAGAAACAAATCCTGCCTGAGCCCCGTAGTAAAAAATCAGATTGTGCAACAAATGCTTATGCCAGTCATTGAATACGGAGATGTAGTGTATGCAGCTGCCCCGCAAACACACCTTCATAAACTTACTACATTGTATAACTCATTCCGCTGCTTTGTGCTACAATGTAACTACATGACCCACCATTGTGACATGTTTAAAGAACTAAAGTGGTCGTTGCTGGAATTTAGACACCCTTCACCTTTCTAACCAGGGGCCATATTACGTTCATCATGCTAAAACGGGGACGCTAAGGAGGAAAACCTACGCCTGCAGGTTTCTCCTTAGCATCCCTGTTTTGGCGTGATATTAAGGGGCAGGTTTTAATCCAGCAGTCTGCCCCGTAATGTGGCACTAAACCTCAGGATGCTCGAGGCAGCGCTAAGTGCTGCCGCGAGCATCCCCTCCATGGAGTCCATAGGACTCCATTGCCATAAGACTCCATTGAGGCTTCCATTGCCATTCACATGACCTGCAGGATCTCACCTGTCGCGAGATCCAGCAGGTCGGCGGAGTGATCGCAAAGGGAGACTGGAGGACATTTTTCCCAAGTCTCCCTCTGCTCCCGGCAGCAAGAAGAAGCGGATCGAGCCACCATTCTCATGGCGGGATAGGAGGTGAGTATGCAATTTTTGTTTTTTTCAGCTTGTGCTGATTGATTCCGCAGGAGTGGAATCAGTTGGCACCAGCTCCTAGCTGTGGTTAACTTTTGAGTTAACCACAGCGGGATGAAATTAGCGTTAGGACTTTGTAATCCTAATGCTAATTAACACTTTTGTGCTCCCCATGTTAAGCATAGGGAGCGGAAAGCACAGTAAGCTCACGCTGAAAAGCGCAGGCTCCGAAACGCTAACGGTTTTTTAACCCGTTAGCATTCAGAATGTAATATGGTCGGCCTGCCTTAGGGTCACCAAAGCTAATGCTCACACAGCTGAGCGCTAACGTTAGCGTCACTGGTGTATTTTGGCCTAGGCCAACAAGGCCCAGGCCTAGGGCGGCACTTTACAGGGGCCGGCGGCCCGCTGTGTGGCCCCACCCCAAAAAAAAAAAAATAATATTCTTTTTTTTTTTTTTTTTTTTTACTTTTGAAAACTATTTTACCAGGAAGGAAACATTGAGATGTCACTAATTTTCAAGTATGTCCTGGGTAGGCAAGGCCTAGGCTTTCACTTTCCAGGGGGCAACAAAAAACCTCACCACTAATTGGGTTACTCACAGAGCACCGAAATGACGCCAACATTTTGGTGTTCTGTAGTTCCCTGCACTTCGGGGAATAAAATTTCCCAACCCTGCAGTGAATTCACCATTCACCGCAGGGTCCCCAAAGTGCATGGAGTCGGCCGCTGTATGCTGCCACCGCAAACCTATGGCCTGCTGTTTTCAAAAGAACTACTGAACGAAAATGTCTGGAATTTACATATAAGATCCTATGATTGATAATAAAAAGTTCTGTTACAGAAAAAGGAGAACCGCTATTAAAAAAAAGGTGGGGAATTTAGCCCAAAAAATTCTGAAAAATCACTAAAAGGTACAAAAAAAATCAATAAATAAATAAAGACTTTTTACTGCAGATTAAAATAATAAATGGTTTATTAGATATTGCATAAAAAAAGGGAATATTTTTAACATTGAAACCTATGGGGTTCGCCTGAATAAACCTGCTGATTGAAACCACCGAACATCAGGGCATTTCACTGACATTTCTCTGCTGTTTGGTGTTCTCTGAATAGATTAACCATTACTTCTCTATGGGGATTGCACTGCCTTCAAACAGCACCGTACTTGCTGGCAGTTCGCCAACCTTGTGTGTGAGCATATCACCAGAGCAGTGGTGTACTTAGAGGAGTGGCGGAGGGCGGGCCGCCCCAGGTACCAGTGATTATTGGGGTGTCATTAGGGGGTACTAGGAGGTGTCACTGTCACTGTGTGTCAGCTTTGAGCTGTGTTCTCAAACAACGAGCAGCGGAGCATGGCGTTTGCATACGGAATAAAATCGAATAGAATAAAAATCCCCCTCTCCTCCCCTGCCCCGCAGCAGCTCTAGGAGAGGGGAGGGGGATGTGATTTGTGTCCAGAGAGAGAAGATTACAGTAAACGGCAGGTAAAGGGGGGGGGGTTTCAGAAGAATATGAAGCCCTGTCTGCTTACTGCTGTTTAAAGTGGACCTTTCCTTAACCAGCACTGCAGTGATAAAAATTTGTCATTGAGCTGCCTGGCTCCTGGTGAGGCTGCTTGCGTGCAGGTCACACTCGGTCCGGCCAGTCAGGTGGTACTGAGTCTCAGTACCACCTGACTGGCTGAACCATGTGACACGCATGCACGCAGCTGCCCGCCCTTTCGTTAACATGGACTGTCACTCTATTCTGGACTGAACACCCACCGGGAAGGGAATCAAAGCCACGGTGCACCCTCTGGCAGTGGCACCCCACTGCTGACAAGATGGCTCCACGCACAGGCACAGCCGTGATCCTAACGTGGCCTGGAGGGACCTCCTGCTGAATCTGTACACAGTCCCTGCTGACTCTGCACACAGCCCTACCGCGGACAGAGGCCGGTAAATGTAGAATAAATAATTGCTGTGTGCTCATACACACTCGGTTTGCTGGGAGCTTTATTGCAGTGGATTCTGATGCACTCATACACACCACACATTGCATTGCTGGGAGTTTTATTGCAGTGGATTCTGATGCACTCATACACACCGCACATTGCATTGCTGGGAGTTTTATTGCTGTGGATTCTGATATGCTGACACACACCACACATTGCATTGCTGTGAGTTTTATTGCTGTGAATTCTGATGCACTCATACACACCGCACATTGCATTGCTGGGAGTTTTATTGCTGTGGATTCTGTGATACACACTGCATATTACTGTGAGTTTTATTGCCCTGGAGCTCTGGGATACGCTCATACACACTGCACATTACTGTGAGTTTTATTGCTGTGCAGTTCTGTGATCTGCTCATACACACTGCACATTTCTGTGGGTTTTATTGCTTTGCAGCTCTGATATGCTCATACACAGTGCCCATTTCTGTGGGTTTTATTGCTATGCAGCTCTGTGATACGCTCATATGCAGTGCACGTTTCTGTGGATTTTATTGTTCCACCAATTAGAGCGGCTGTGATCCCGTTTACTTGACATGCGTGGCTGTTCTTTGTAAAAATACTTGAATTTAAACATTTCATAATTTTATTTATCTCAATAGATACATTTGAAATGATATACAAAATATACAAGTAGGCACTTGGTATCCACTTTTAATATAAAGAGAGGAAAAGGTGGAGCTTAAAGAGGAAGGGTGGGGATTAACCAGGAAGAGGTGTGTCCTTGACAGGAAGGGGTGCGTCAAATTTAAATTAGGGGGTGCACGAGTTTAGTCAGGCCTAGGGCAGCACAAAACCTAAATACACCACTGGTTAGCGTGAACTATATAATATGACTCCTGGTGTTTTTTTAACCCGTTAGCGTTCAGAATGTAATATGGTCGACCTGCCCTAGGGACACCAAAGCTAATGCTCACAAAGCTGAGCGCTAACATTAGCGTGAACTATATAATATGACTCCTGGTGTTTAAGAGGTTTTCTGGGAAGCTACCACCCTACCTGAATAGGCTGCTTCCCTCAGCAGTTCCCTCATCCTATAACCTCCGATCCAGGACCAGCACCTTACTTGCAGTACCACAATACAAAAAGAAAGTGGCTCGATCCTCATTTTCCTACAGAGCGCCACAAATATGGAATAACCTCCCAGACACCATCAAATCTTCCCCCAGGCTAAAGTCACTTAAGAGATCTCTATTAACATACCTTGATACAGAATGCACCTGTAAACATGTAGCATAATGAGTATATTTCCTGCATATTTATTTTCTGTGTAAATCTGTATATGTGTTATTTTTAATATATAGCATTTTGTTAGTTTGTATTTCTGTACCTAGTGTAAAAATGTAATGTTCTTGAACCCAGGACACACTTGAAAAAAAGATAATCTCAAAAATGTATCATTCCTTGTAAAATACTTTATAGATAAATAAATGTTCCTATTCTCATGAGTCATTAGTACAATTGTATATTCCACAATTCATATTCTAGTTAAAAGTTGAGCAGACTGATCCATAATTCTGTTTCCCCCTGAAGACTCTGAAAACCTAAATTTTTGGAGTCTTACATACATGATTTGTAGTCACCTCCCTGACACTCCAGGCGTTTCCTCCCTCACTCTGGTGCTCCTCTGTTGGCTTCAGCACCACTTGCGGCATGCTGGGAGACTCTGTGTAGTTACAGAATTTGACATGCTGCACAGAAACAGTGGGAGATGCACAAACCACTGCACAGAATCCCCTAGTGTGTTTTCCAATGGTGCTGTAGATGCATCTGAAGGCTCCCTGCCACATCCTCCTCCCCTCCGACTCTGGAGTCCATCTGGATTCCAAAAAACAGAAGAATCTAAAATCTGGAATTCTTGAAGTCCCAGATACAGGTACTTAACCTGTATGCTTTAATATTATGTGTTCTGGTAAGTGGAATAGAATCTGCAAAGCTTACACATCTAACCTTGAAATAGGTTATTCACTCTCCAAGTAGTTTTGTGATGTGAAAATTGAAATTTTGCATCCATAGTAGCTGAGATAGAGTAATGGAGCAAGATAACTTTTATAATTTGGGTTTTCTGCTCTTAAAGTGTGTCCTAATAGCTAGCTGTTACATCAGATACAGTACAGATGGCTTTAAACTGTCACAGAAAAAAATAATGAGAATCGCTGATGTCAGCAACAAATTCTTGCTGTTCTGTTTACAAGTGTCAACCATCCTTTTCTTAAATAAATTATCTAAGTCAAAGCAAATCAGTAGGCAGTCTGCTATCGCACTCTGATTAATGACAGGACCCAATGCTATTAATCTTTGATGCTCAAATTTCACCCTATCCAAATTAAGTATTTGAAACAAAATTGTAGCAGTAGTCTACTTCAAAATGCAGCAAAGGGGAATAATAACAAAAAAAACATTATCTTGGTTGTTTTTTTTGGGGGGTGCAAACATATTATCTTAATAAGTACAAACTTATTTTCTCCTTCTCCCCTGCTTAAATCTTGTAAACTTGCATTGTACAGTGGAAGAGTAAAATCACAAATCAATATTAATTTTATATCTCATTACCAAAATTAGCAAAGTTTTACCCAGTGTCTCTGATTAACGATAGCCGCGGTGCCTACGCATATTACAATATAAACGCAAATGGATTAAGTAACCCTTTTGCTGTTGGTACCTTGCGTTTTTCATCGCGAGGTTACTGTCTTTGTGTTCCCTATGCTTAACATGGGGAGTGCAAAGTGTTAATCAGCATTAGGATTACAAAGTCCTAACGCTGATTAACGTCCGGCTCTGGTTAGCGGAAGTTAACCAGAGCCAGGACTTGGTGTTAACGAATTCTGCTGAAGTGGAATCCCTTAACACCAGGCAAAAATTTGAAAAATAGAATCATATACGCACCTCCTGTTCCGCGGCGAGAACCGCAGCTCCAACCGCCTCCTCCATCCGGTGGGAGCAGGAGAGACTGGGGGAAAAAGTACCTCAGTCTCCCCCCACGTATCACTACGCCGACCGGCCGGATCTCTCAAGTCGAGATCTGGCAGGTCATGTGACAGCAGGTGAGATCCAGCAGATCATGTGACCACCGACGTCTGGTTCAATGGAGTCCTATGGACTCCATCGAGTGGATGCTCGCAGGTGCGCTCAACGCTGCTGCGAGCATCCAGGGGTGTAGTGCGCGGTATCAATGTAGGCAACTTTTTAAGCGCCTGCATTGTAATCCAATGTTAAAACGGCATTTTAACAGTTTTTTCTCCCTACCGCTCCCGTTTTAACATCAGGATCGTAATTTAGCCCAGTGTGTATTAGATAGCCATTACTTCTCATGGTAGAGAAAAAGGAAATAAGATCAAAAGCCTTACAAATATCTTGGTTGCTCTATGAAGTTAGAGATGCAGAAAAGAAGTAACTTTACTACTGTTACTGCTTGCATGCACACAAAAATAAATATAAAAGTGCATACAATTATTTTTCACTATCAGCTATGCCGTGGATATACACTATGGGCCACATTATGATCTCCACTCTAAAACAGGGGGGCGGTAGGGAGAAAAAACTGCACCTGCAGTTTTCCCCCTACCGCCCCCGTTTTATCGTGGAATTACAATGCAGGCACTTAAAAAGCTGCCTGCATTGTAACCGCGTACTCTGGCCCGGGTCGCGAGCATTAACTCGAGGGAGTTCATAGGACTCCATTGAGCCAGACGCCAACGGTCACATGACCAGCCGGATCTCACCTCGCGAGATCCAGCCGGTCAGCATAGTGATACGCAGGGAGAGACTGGTGGGACTTTTTCCTCAGTCTTTCCCTGCTCCCACCAAACGGAGGAGGCGGTTGGAGCCACAGTCTTCGCCGCGGGACAGGAGGTGAGTGTAGGATTCTGTTTTTTATTTTTTAGGCTGGTGTTAACGGATTCTGGACAGCAAGTCATTCTTTATTATTTATTTTATTTATTTATAAAGGATTTTACCAGGACGGATACATTGAGATTTCTCTCGTTTTCAAGTTTGTCCTGAGATTAACCCATTTACTGGGAAAATCCATACGCATGGTGCTCTCTGCATAATGCAAGGGTTAAGTAAGGGTAAGCAATTAAATAATAAGTGACAACCATCCAATTTTAGATCGTAAAAACTGTTAAAAAGTGGGCATTTGAGTACATGTCTATTTCAGCACTGTGTTATCGTCGATAAGGGATATGGAGACTTGAGCTGATTTGTCATTGTGAATGTATAGCAATGGTTACATACAGTAATAGAATAAAGACAGTTACAGCACCTGATGACTGATGGGGTAAAGTGCATATATGTGAAGAGAATTAAACAAGTACAATATACTTCAAAGGTGATATGGGCTTTGTAGATGTGGGGCATTTTATTCATATAATAAGAGAACATGTGACATTATGTCGTCAGAGAGAGAACAGGTGAGTAGAATGGCAAGGGGTCACTGACATGAGGAGAAAAAGGATGAGGATAGTGGCATGCATATGACTCTACATGCCCACCTAGAGTTACTTGCTTCAATCCTACTATCAGGATCAATAATAAACTTTACTATAATTTTCTGTTTTCTCTAAATCAGAGTAATGACAATGGACAGCAAGTCATTCTTTGGGGACTATATTTTAAATGTAAACTTGCAGATGTCAAATATATGTATCTAGTAATACTGAAAACCAAATGTATTACATATGTATAAAATACAAAAAAGGTAGTCCCCTTTAAGATAACTAGGAATGAGGCCGGCACTAGAAATGAATCGAAATTGTGAGAAATGGCGAGCAATGCATAGAAGATGGAGGGACATACAGACTAACAAGTGAATGGCAGCACAGATTCTGACTGCTTTCTCATTTTGTAGAGTATTTGATGCTTTATTTCTTATCACTTTCTCTCCAATGGTGTTAATAATACAAGGCAGATAATAAATAAGAAACACTCACTTGGAAAGGTCACTATGTGTTCTTCAACTGTTAGTCATTATCTTTTTGACATTGCAACAGCCCTGACACAATTATATTGAACAAAAAGCCTCTGAAGTCCCCACTAATAAAGCCTCATGCTATTGTTAGTGATTTTGTTATTTGTCTCTCTTTTGTTCACTCATTATAGAAGCCAAAGGCACATTCTTTTGCAACATTCTGAGCAACAGACACCTTTTCAATGAATTTGTAGCACTCTGTGCATACTCAGGGTGTACTTTTATTAAGAAAACTCTTCTGTTCTATGAAATAAAATAAAAACAAGTACATCATTGGCACACATGCATATCTAATGTGTACACTTTATTTATATATAAATACATATGTGAAATGAAGCTATAGAATATCCAAACACATCAATTCTGTAATATACTTTATTGTACTTTATTTGCAAAAAAAACACTAGCAATTTATAGCATAATATAATTATTCATAATGTTAGAATGGTATATTCCGGTCCCTTCCTTTAGATATAGCTTGAAAGAGTTTAAAATAAAACAAAAGACTGACTGTGTAGCACAGTTTAATATGTATAAATGCCCAAATAGTCCCTCTCCCTGTGTCTATGTTGACATTTGCTTATATGTCCACCACTAGCAGCAGCACAAAGACTACTGCCTAGGGATGTGCATTTCGTTTTGTACCGATTCGTTTTTTTTCCCGAAACGGGCCGATTCGGTGCTTCGGATTCGTCCGATTTTCCGAATCGGATCAGCAACGAAATACACACCTTCCGAAATAATTTCCGATTCGAAACAAAATAATTTCGTTATTTTGTATGAACGTGAAATTTGTGAAATCGCAAGTCATTTTCGTTCTATTCACAATTTCGGGTCCGTTTCGGTTAATTTTGGACATCGTATTTTCGTATCGTTTCGAGTCCGTTTCGGTTTGATTGCTGATTCCATAATTTCATATCGTTTCGAGTTCGTTTCGGTTCCATTGCTGATTTCGGAATGTTAGTGACTGTTTTCACTTGTTCCAGTGCTTTCTTTCTACATCAATAATATATTATTTTAAATATTTAATTAGCTTCTCCCTAAATCCCTAGTCTAACAGTACAAGATATTGATATTATTTACTACCAATAAAGTAAAAGTCTCTTTACTTATTTATTTTTTTTATTATTTTATGGGCATTTTTCGGGAATTTTTGGGTTAATCCTTAGGGTTTCTAACTAATTTTAAAAGAAATTAGGCTTTATTCCTCCATACTTTTCAATGTAAAAATCTAGTTGCGCTTTTAACTTTTTATTAAATATCTCTTAAACCATTTTTTAGTTTAATCTGCAGCAAACATATTTTTTTAATTTATTTTTTAGGATTTGTTTTTAATTTTTCAGGAATTTTTTGGGTTAATCTTTAGGTTTCCTAACTAACTTTAAATGTAATAACGAGGTCTGTTTTTTTCTTTGCTGAAATAGACTGATGAAATGTTTCACTATCGGTGGCGGTCCAAGGTTCAGCACCCTGGACAGTAGTCGATGGTGAAACACATCATCCGTCTATTTTTTTCACATCGGGACCTAGGTTAGTAAGTCTGCCGTTATCCACATAATCAGTCTATTTTTTCACATCGGGACCTTGGATAGTAAGTCTGCCGTTATCCACATAATCAGTCTAATTTCTTTACCTCAGGAACTTGGATAGTAACAATTTACTATCAAGCATGCCGTAATCCAAGGTCCTGAGGTAAAGAAAATAGACTGATTGTGTGGATAACGGCAGACTTACTATCCAAGGTCCCGATGTGAAAAAAATAGACTGATTATGTGTTTCACAATCAACTACTGTCCAGGGTGCTAATCCTAGGACCGCCACCGATAGTGAAACATTTCATCAGCCTATTTCAGAAAAGAAAATAAACAGACCTCGTTATCTATTACATTTAAAATTAGTTAGGAAACAAAAAGAATAACCCAAAAAAAATCCTGAAAAATTCAAAAAAATCCTAAAAAATAAATTTAAAAAATATGTTTGCTGCAGATGAAACTAAAAAATGGTTTAATAAATATTTAATAAAAAGATAAAAATGCAACTATATTTTTACATTGAAAAGTATGGAGGAATAAGGCTGGGGTCAGACGAGCGTAGTGTTCACGTCCGTGATTGCGCCTAAAAGTATGTCCGTGATAGCATGACAGAAAGCCCATCGGAGCCCGTTACACGAAGTACGTCCGCACTGAACTGCAGATGCACAACGGCCGCGGCCCACGGACGCAAGGCAGGCAAGAACGTACATCCCCTAGAATGGCCGCACAAAGTGCGCTGCGTCCGCAACGTCTGCATAGCTTTGTGTGTGAGTGATGGAACATGGTCAGACGGACTGCATTTATACGTCCAGCATTTTTCACAGACAAAATGGTTTTGCTTTTTAATTTATTTTCCCTCCTACATCCGTCAAAATATACGTCAGTGAATAAACGGACTGTGTGGCCACTACTGCGTCTTCGGCTAGGGTCAGAGTGGGGCAGTCGGAACGCGCGTGCAGACGCACTAAATCACGGCGGCAGTAGCAGCACATAACGGCCAATGACGGCCAATATACGCAGTACGTGCGTACAAAAGTGCGCCGACACCACGCAACCAGCAAATGAACGCATTTTTATCAGAACGTGAAACCGCTGCTACTGACGTACAAAGTGCGCGGCGGCCGCATGGCAGCGTGTGTGCGTGATTGGGAGACGTCAGACGCTGCTAGTGTGCGGCCTACATCACGTCCAAACTGCCAAAGTTTCCTGCAGTTCGTTGGAGTGTACCTGCGACCGTTGAACATGGCTGCTGGACCAGAGATGGACGTGGAGAGGCTGATAAGCGCTGTGGGGGAGCATCCAGGGATCTGGGATACGGCCTGCGAGCGTTATAAGGACAAGGGGAGGAAGGCGAGCGCATGGGTCGAGGTGTCCCGTCAGGTGTACCCGGAGTACGATACCTGGTCCGAGAAGGAGCAGCACATACAGAGTGAGTATAATATTATTTAATTCATAATCCCATAAATGTAAATCACAAAAATGATAATAAACAAACAAATGAAATCATTGATGTGAAACTCAAATGCTCCCCAGCTGCCAGGGCACCTCACCTGCATCACTGATGAAATAATTAGATAGAGCATCGCGATACCTGTTGCTGTATCTATTCACAGCTATGATGTCATAGTTCACATCATCCTCAAGACCGACAACTGTGAGGGTATCGTCAAAATTAAAACCATCCCTGGCCCGCACATAATTATGTAGAATGCAACAGCATTTCACTATGTCCACACAGAAGTCCACATTCACATCCAGCGGTCTATGTAGAATCCTCCACTTGTTGGTCAGTATGCCAAAGCTACACTCCACATACCGTCTCGCCCGCGACAGCCTATAATTAAACACCCGCTTCTTCACAGTCAGGTGTGTCCCTGAGTAGGGCCGTAGGAGGTGTGTGGATAGGCCGAATGCTTCGTCACCCACGAAGGCATAGGGGACTGTCACGTCACTGCCAGGCAATGGTGCGGGTCTGGGGATGTTCAGGGTCCCACTCTCAATTTCATTCCACAGTGTGGAGTTCCTGAACAGTGTGGAGTCAGAGTCCTTGCCGTATGAACCGACATCCACATACACGAAACTATAGTTGGCATCTGACACCGCCAGTAGGCCAATAGAAAAGTAATGTTTATAATTCTGATACAGTGAGCCACTGTGCGGTGGCTTCACTATGCGGACATGTTTGCCATCCACGGCTCCCAGGCAGTTTGGAAAGTTGGCTCTCTCCCAGAATCCTGCTGCAATTTCCAGACATGCCGTATGTGTCGGTCTTGGCAAACATTGGTCCTTCATGGTTTCCCATATGGTTTGGCACACCTTGCGGACGATCTCACCAGCTGTTGATCTGCCAACGCGGAAGCTATAATGCAGATCCTTCAAACTGCACCCACTACCGAGATACCTAGAAGACAAAACAAAACTGTTTGAATATGATCACATACCATGAACACAAGCTAATGTCACTCTCATCATGTTTTTCAGCACAAGAGGCGATGAACAAATGGCGCACAGTACGCGACAACTACATGCGCGTCCAGAAGAAGCAGGCCATGGCTGCGCGCTCTGGAGCTGGTGCGAAAAAGGTCCGGGGGTACATTTATGCAGAGCAGCTATCGTTCCTCCGCAGGACCCAGGAGCCGCGCAGGTCTGTCAGCAGCATGGACCAGCCATCGACCTCCGGCACCCAGGCACAACAAATGGTGCCAGGAGATTCAGCCAGCTGCCAGGAGGAGGAGAACCAGGGTGGTGCTGAGTCGCAGATGGAGGAGGATTTGGCGACACCACAGGTGGCAGGTACCGCGACAACGGTCAGCACCAGACCTGGCCAGAAGAGAAGGGCACAGGCTGCAGACCTGGAGCAGGCCATGGTCATGTTCATGGAGGCACAGACCACCCATGCACACCAACGCTGCATGCTTGCGGACTCCGTCGACATGTCGTTCTCCAATGCATGTACGCTCCTCCTGAACAGGATGAGCGAGGCGGAGAAAATGGAGTATCGCCACAGATCTCTCGCGATATTGGAGGACATCCTTTCACGTCCCCATCACGCAGCCGCCTACCATGCTGTGCCACAATCCGCCAGTGGATCTTCCGTCTCCAGTGAGGTGCTGTCCACCCACCCAGCCATGCCCCCTGGAGCCAGGCCACACACGGAGTCGGGGTCCAGCTGTAGCCACACCACCGGCCCTCATGACCCAGATGCTCCGCGGTATCAGCAACTTTGATACATGACCTAAATATGTTTTATTATTTGTTTGTTATGTGTTATTGTTTTGATTTTGTATATATACTGACCTTCAGTTTACGAGTTGTAATATATGTCCATAATATATTACAGTTTCTTTTCATATTATAGTATTATTTATCAACATTGTTGTCGGAGTCATTTATGATTATGTACGTGTGATGTGATGCCCGTGTGTGTGTGTGTGTGCATGTAACAGTGGGCATGTGACTACAGACATGATGCACTCATGTCAGGTGACTGGCAGCGATGTCATGTATACAGGTGTGTGACAGTACGTACCTCAAAGTGATGACCAGCATCTCCTCCGGTGGTATGGCGGGCCGCATGTTGGTGTCCCTCTTGGTCAGTGGCTCCCGTACCCGCGACAACAGTTCATCAAAGGAGGCGATGGACATCCGCAGGTAGTTGAAGAACTTCGCGGGGTCCCTCTCTCGCAGTGGCCTGTACAGCGTCACAAAGTGTCCATGCGTGGGTCTGGCAGCGTTGATTTCATGAACCCAGGTACGCCGCTTTCTCTTCCTCTTTAGGTACAGGTACCCCATCACACCAAACACAAAGACGTGTGCAGGATCCATCTTAGAAAAACGCCACCATCCCCGAAACGACTTTTTATAGCCCTTGCCCTTATTTTTTCATTTTTCAAGTGATTAGATTCATCTGATTTTTCTCTTTTTTCACCCCACCGTCATGGAATACGTCCAGAATTGAGCATCGTCCGACCACTCAAGCGCATTCCGTGAAAAAATGCGTGCGCACGCATCGACGTACATTTTGACGGTGGCTGCAGAAAATGCGCTCATCTGTCCCTAGCCTTCCGTACTGACGTACGTCCGTGTGCACGGACGTACAGTCCGTAGAAATCATGCTCGTCTGACCCTAGCCTAAAGCCTAGTTTTGTTTGAAATAACTTAGGAACCCTAACGATTAACCCAAAAATTCCAGAAAAAAGCCGAAAAAAATCCTAAAAATTAAATTTTAAAAACTGGCATTTGCTGCAGATGAAACTAAAAAATGGTTTAAGAGATATTTAATAAAAAGTTAAAAACGCAAATAATTTTTTACAATGAAATGTATGAAGGAATAAAGCCCAGTTTTGTTAAAAATTAGTTAGAAACCCTAGAGATTAACCCAAACAATTCCCGAAAAATTCCCAAAATAACCTAAAAAATTAATTTTAAAAAATGGCATATTGCTGCAGATGAAACTAAAAAATGGTTTAAGAGATATTTAACAAAAGTTAAAAAACGCAAATAATTTTTTTAATTATACTGCAGAGAAGAGAAGTGCTGCCCAGCAGTGTGCAGATTCATATTTATTTATTTATAAAGGATTTTATCAGGAAGGATACATTGAGATTTCTCTCATTTTCAAGTATGTCCTGGGTTCAAGAACATTGAATTGTTACAGTGTACAGAAATACAAAGTAGTAAAATGCAAGATATTAACAAAAGACAAATATACAGATTAACAGAAAATAAATATGTAGGAAATAGTCATTATGTTACATGTTTACAGTAGGGATGAGCTGTTCAGGTTCGGACGGTTCGGAGTTCGACCCGAACTTTGGTTGTTCGAAAGTTCACGAACTTCGAACTTTTTGGGGGTGTTCGGTTCGGGTTCGAAAAAAAAAGGAAATTTTGAAAAAAGTATAGAAAATGCTTAAAAAAATACTAAAAAATCTAGAAATAAAGAGACTCTTTACTGCAGAATATTACAAGCAACGGTTTATTAGATATTGAATTAAAAACTGATGTGTACGTGCAAAAATTCTCAACTCTAAATGACCTCTGGTTTTCAAATGTCATAACAACAGGTGTTTTAGGCTGGTCTAATCAATTTGATACATTGTAGACTATACTGAGGGGGTGGGGTGGTGTCTGCTTCTGATTGAGAATTGAGAAGTTTTAATTTCCCTCCTAAAACTTCTAATATGCTGTATTTCAGCGCTGTGTGCTCAACTCATTTTTACCGCTTTCGCTCATCATGTTTAAACACGATTTTGAAGCCACATTTTGTTAAGTGACCGACATGTTAGATATCGTTCTTTCCGGCAGATTCCGCAGATTTATAATATATCATTTTTATATCTATACGTCCTGTCCTGGTTTTATATTATGAAAAAAATGCAATAAAAGTTGAATTTTTAATCATCTGCAGTGTGTAAAGTGTTGTTTTTTTTCACATTTTAGCACATGAGCATTTGCAGTTATGTTTTCTATGGGTTGCGCTTGTACAAAAATTAGAAATGGGGACTTGTTACATTTTGTGGGGGGAATTACGTGATTTATAGCAAACGGACCCCATAGAAAAAAATCATTAGTGCATCATCGTTCACATTATAATTGCAATGTGAACAATATTGCTGCATTAATAAAAATAACACACAAAAAAATACATGTTTTTATTTTATTTTTTATTTTTTTTACTTTATACCTGGTCATGTTGCCAAACCAGAGAAAGGTGAAAACCAGGAGAATGGCAGGAAAAGAGAACAATCTGGACCAAATAGCCGATTTGGAAAGTGAGATAAGGCTATGGTCAGACTAACGCATTTTTCACAGCGACCGTCAAAAAGTGCGACTGAACGCATTGCCGTATTTTTTCACGGAATGCGCGAAAACGGTCATACGATGCGCATTTTTGTGCGTGATTTTTTACGGATCCAAACCAGGAAACTTTGGGTGTCTGGAAGTTATGTTGGCCGGACATGAGCAGGGTCTGACGTCTCCAAATCACGCACACACGCCGCTAGTGGACGCAGCGCACTCTGTACATCCGTACTAGCAGTTCTGCGTTCTCGAAAAAATGTGTTCATTTTCCACTTGCGTTGAGCAGCCGGACTTTCGTGCGATCGTACTTCGTATATTGACCGTCGTTGCCCGTCATTTGCTGCTAGTGCGGCCGTGATTAAGTGCGCCTAAATGCACGTTAAAAATTCGCTAGTCTGACCCTAGCCTAAATGGGAGAATTTTTCTGGTTTGGCTATTTTGACCTAGAATTTTCCATTCTCCAGTCATTCTCCTGCTCTTCACCCCTCTCTGAATAACCCTGACAGGGTTATTCAGAGAAAGGTGAAACTCAGGAGAATGACTGAAGAGTAAATTCTAGGTCAAAATAGCCAAACGAGAAAAATTCTCCCATTTATCTCACTTTCCAAATCGGCTATTTGGTCTAGAATTTTCCATTCTTGTGCTTTTCACCGCCAAAAAAATCAGTGAACTTTTTCTGCGTGTCCGAAAATGTCTCCTCTTTTCATACAGACTGCCGCCCCAAGCAGTTGTTTATGGATAAATTAAAGGAAAAGCATTTACTGTAATTTGAAACGTAATTTTTTTGTTTTTAAGTGTTTCCATACATCCTAGAAATCCGCCACTTCATGGGCAGGTTATGGGGACCTCCTAGGCACGCTATTTGAAGGAATTTTTCATTTTTATTTTTAACCCTTATTTCATGGAAAACTCACTGTCCCTTTAAAAACATTTTTTTTTAACTTTCTGTCCTTGTTTCCTGTCCCCCAGGGCACTACCCGGACCCCCATACACCTTTTATGGCAAATATCTAGCATATGTGCCCTCTTGGAGAGCACTCTAAAAACCGAATTTTCAGCCCCATTGACTTGCATGGAGTTCGAGTTCGGGTTCGGACCCGAACATATGGAAAGTTCGGGTTCTGGCCCGAACCGAACTCGGGGGGTGTTCGGCTCATCCCTAGTTTACAGGTGCATTCTGTGTTGAGGTATGTTAATAGGGAGCTCTTAAGTGATTTTAGACTGGGGGAAGATTTGATGGCGTCTGGGAGGTTATTCCATAATTGCGGTGCTCTGTAGGAAAATGAGTATCGAGCCACTTTCTTTTTGTATTGTGGTATTGCAAGTAAGGTGCAGGTCCTGGATCGGAGGTTATAGGACGAGGGAACTGCTGGGGGAAGCAGTCTATTCAGATAGGGTGACAGCTTTCCAGAAAAGCTCTTAAACACCAGGTTGAAAAGGTGAAGGGTGCGTCTAGATTCCAGCGAAGGCCAGTTTAGTTCTTTTAACATGTCACAATGGTGGGTCACGTAGTTACATTGTAGCACACAGCGACAGAATGAGTTATACAATGTAGTAAGTTTCTGGAGGTGTGTTTGCAGGGCAGCTGCATAAACTACATCTCCGTATTCAATAGCTGGCATAAGCACTTGTTGTACAATCTGCTTTCTTACCCCGGGGCTCATGCAGGATTTGTTTCTGTACAGGGCACCTAGTTTGGGGTAAAGTTTAGATGAAAGTTTTTCGATGTGGGGGCCAAAGGATAGATTTGGTTCTAACCACATACCTAGATATTTGAGAGAAGTGACTGTGGTCAGTGTGCCATTTGATATTATCCCAACACATCGATGGGGTGTTTGCAATTTGTGTAGTTTAGGTGCTCTTCCAAAGAGCATTGTAACAGTTTTGTCAGTATGTAGAAAAAGTTTGTTGTGTTTAATCTACTTTTCTACCTTCTATGCTGCATTAATAATTTTTTTTGTTAGTTTTAAATCATTTAATTTTGTTCTGTTTTTTTTTTTCATTTCAGATAATTTTGTTCAGTTTTTTCCATTTTAAATAATTTTGTTCTGGTTTTTATTTTTAATGTCAGACCATTTGGGTCAGTATTTCTGCGTTTTTTTAAATCGTTTTGTTCATTTTTTTTCCTTTCATACCATTTTAATATGATTAAATAAAGTTGTGCAATGCATAATCATAAGATAAAAAGGATCTTTCATAAAAAACGATACGTCCGAAGGAACGAATCGGCAGAATTACCATATCAACCGAAATATCGGAGCATCCGAAATAGAATTCGTTTAAGTGAAATTAAATAGACACTTTGAAACGAAGAGAACAGACGATCCGAAAGACCGAAAATTCCCGATATCACGAAATGAAAGTCGATACGAAACAACGAGCTGAAACGAAACGAGCCGAAACGAAAAATCGGTCGAAATGATCCGAAACAAAAATTTAAAAAAACTGAACGAGCAGAAACGAAACAAAAAAAAAATGTGTGCACATCTCTACTACTGCCTTCACTAGTGCTGGTAGGACAGCAAGTACTGTCTCTGCTTCATAAGTCCAAAAGCAGAGACAAATTGAAAAACCGGGTGCGTTGTTCCCCATATTTCCTGTTCCCCCAGCCAGAAAGGGAAAAGCAGGCAGCAGCAAGAGGGGAAAAGCTACTAGGCATAGTCGGGGGTCTACAACTAATATTGTTGTGTCCATTTCCCCTTTGAAGTTGTCGAAGATGGGGAAGGAGAAATCCGCCGATGTCAAATTCTGTCTGTTTGGCACCAGGCATCTGTCACGTCCCACGCCTTCTTGGGGCCCCGGCGGTCAGCAACGCCTTCCTCGCTGCTCACTGGCCGGCCGCAGAGTGAAGTAGTGGATGGTCACGGTCATGGGTCCAGGCCACGGGCAGGGCGTTGCATGATGACCCAGCGCCCGCCGAGTTAAAAGTCAGATGCCTGAGATTTGTCCCTTGCCTTGATGTGGTTTTTACTCCTCTCAGTGCGGTCATAGTAATTACCAGAGAACTTGTGTATGACTTCTGGCTTGGCTTACGATTTCTCCTGGCTGTTTACCCTTTGGCACTTGTCTGACTACCGTTCTGGCATAACGACCCCTGGCACTTAACTGACGATCCCTTCTGGCATAACGACCCTTTGCATTTGACTGATAATCCCTTCTGGCATAACAACCCGAGGCAGTACTCTGACAACCTGACTGGTATTAACCCCTGTTATCTGGCTCACGAGCATCTCTGGTATTATCCCTTGGTGTCTGTTCTGTTTTGTCCACGTATACCTCTGGTTTTTTTTATTTGTGGAAATAGGTAGAATTGCTGGCCACTTCAAGGACCGGCAGTGTAGATTAGTTGTTCTGCGTACAGGGATCAGACATTATATCTAGGAGGAATGTGACAGCATCAGAGTAGGGGTGATGATGACACTTCATCTGAGGGCAGGAAGCAGTCAACAATATCTTTTACTTGTCATTTCCAGGATGAACCCTCTAGAACTATATGTATTGTAGTTTTTGGCAGTAATATCATCTCAGCCACTCCTGCCACTTCCAGCATTGTGGTCATGACCCCATTTGTATTCTATAGGGGCAGCAGGCAAGTTCCAGCGCAGACTGTGGTGACTATGAGAAGTAGAGAAGCAGATGTGCCATTTAGGCAGCCAAAGAGGGAGATATATTATTAGAGTAGAAAATCAGAAGCTCTGCTAGCAGGCGCAACAGTATTGGTATTGAGCAGGAAGCGTGAGATATTGATGAGACTCAGAGTCAGTCTACCAGTAACTATGGGGAAGAAAGAAGTGCTACAGTTTTGCCAATCGCAGGCATCTCTGTTGGGGACATTTCTCTGACTCCCATCATAGCAGCTGTAGCATTTCACCTAGATAGTGAGGAGCTAGACTACGATTCTTAGCTGGAGCTTGAGGATGTTGCTGTTGAGGAGAGTCCCAGGCATCGTTCTCAACATATGCAGCGGTGTGTGTTAATTACCTTTCCCGACAGGTCACTATCACCAGTGCCACTGAAATTTCCTGCTCCATTTGTAAAAAAAGATCTCTTCTCGTTGCACCTGTGATCTCAGGAACACAGGCAGGCCAGTATTATAGTGACAATTAGTTTCGCTATAGTTATTGAGGGGGAATCAGAAGCAGTAGTGGGTGCAGCAGGTAGAAGCCGTACTTCCAAAGTTTGGGAGCATTTTATTTCTGTGAGGGATGGTCATCTCGCCACATGTAAGCACTGTGGCAAGGATGTCACCCGGGGGAGAACATTGGGGCATCTTTCCAACTCTGGGATGAACCAACATACGCACACACCATAAAAGCACTTTTGTTAAGGAAGAAATGTGGTGTGGCTGCTCCTAGCAGCAAGAGGCAGAAGAATAGCAGGCGTGAAAAAGGGGACCATGCTGCAAGTACTTCGGCAGCTAGTGCACATAGTGCCACTCATCCCCCAAATCCCAAACAAGTGAGACAGGCCAGCCTAGAACAATTTGGGGATTTCAGTCTAGGGTGATGTCCAAGCAGCAGTCCCACAAAATTACCCATCTAATAGGCAGCTCATAGTGGATGAAGGTTCTCCCTTCAATATCGTGGAAGGGGAGCCCTTCAAACAGGTGATGGAGGCTTTGACTCCTTAGTTCCAAGTACCATTCCACACAACTTTTAGGAGGGTAGTTACTTCATTCAGTTTACCACCCTGTGGTGTTTCCAAGTAGCTTCATCAGGTGAAAGTGTGACTCCAGTACTGCTACTGCTGCAGTGGAGCCACATTTTCACCCAACAAAGGTGAAATATCTTATATTTAGTGATTTTTTTTTTAGCGTACAAATCAATCTGATTTGATCCAAAAATCCGAAACTAAATCGATAGTTCGACAAATTTCATTCTGGACAATTATTTTTTTCATCCAAAACAGTTTTTTTAGCCATGCACACTTACAATTAGGGTGGTATCTCCCATCTTACCTTTGATAGTTTACCTTTCTAATTTCCAGAGCTTCCTATGGCTCTTTCCTGCACGTGTATGATACTTAGGAAGTACACTACTAACTCCGGATGTTGTTCAGGTAGCTTGCTCTCTTGATCTTTGCTTTTCTCTAGGGATTGGAGAAGGTGTTATCTCTCTGATGTGGGGAGATATAAATGTGAAATAAACAAAGGTAGAACAGCAAAGGAAAGAGGTGAGAGTCCGTACTGATCTTGTAAATGCTGCAGAATTTGTGGCGCTATATAAATAAAGGATGATAATATATTCTGGATGCCAATTGGGATGTTGGATAGGTGTTGGAATGATGGAAGAGAATTTTAGTACCGTGTATAATAATGTTTCAGCAAGATAACTACTAGGGTTGCAGGAACTGATGTGTATGATTCCAAAAGAGGTTTACTGAAGGATATTCTGAGATATCTTATGCATGAAGGATGGGGTAAGAAAGTTAATACATTTTGCCACGGCATTGTGCCGAGTCTACACAAGACAATGGTGATAACAAAAATCAATAATAGTCTCACTTCATGATCCTCCACTGCACATTTCTTGCTCCTCTTCCAATTCAGCCCTCATGCAACCTGCTACTTCACTTACCCAAATTCACGATCACCTAATGTGTCTCCCCTCTCCTCTCACATTGTAAGCTCTCGAGCAGGGTCCTCTCTCTTTCAGTTCCATGTGTGCAACGTGTATGTATATTTGTTATTCTGTTTCTCCCATTGTACAGCATTAAGGAATTTGTTGGCACTTTATAAATACTTGTAACTGTAACTGTAGATGAGCAAAATAATGGAAAATCATATTGTAAGAGAATATGAATCGAATTCTTCAGCAAAAAAGAGCATACGGCCCATCCTGCAAGATGTAAGCAATGAATTGTGACAAATATTACAGTATATTAATGGTGTGTACAGAAATTGTCATTTAGCTCAGCATAGATTATATGCTTTATACACTTTATTACTTTAAATGTTTAATTAGAAATCTAATGCATATTTGAACATGTTACATATAGGGAGTAATAGCTACCAATATTGATAAGATGGGTTGATCAAAGTTCCTGTATTTCTGTAGACCTTTGTTCATTTAGCAGTGCTGAAAGACAGAATTTTTGCTATGCTGGTTCGTCCTCGTTCAAAATTTGTAAAACAATTGGCATCGGGTCAGCTAGCACAAATGGACTTTGTGATATACAAGGTCTGCAGCGAAATTGTATAACGCTAAAGTCATAAACAAAAATTAATACTGTATTAAAATAAAAATAAAATTACTAATCCAATTGTGCTCAGCGTAGAGTCAAGAATTCTATTCTAGTATCATTGCGAAAATGATGCAGTGTAGGCATAGTTACATTTACTCTGATATTTAATGCAAACATGACAAATGTTGGATTTTTTTTGCATTGTCCAATGTAATGAGTTCAAGCAGCGTTTAGAAAAGTGAAAGAGGAATTTGGAATCCGTAAATCTTCCTGAAACAATATCATATTTTAAATGATTCCATTAATTTATCAAGGAACAGGAAGCGGTCAATTGTACTATATTCTAGATGATCAATTACATGATTCTGTCAGTAAATCAATTCACATGGAATGACCATGTTCTGTCTATTTCAGTTAAGCTGATAATGTATTTTAAAATTTTTATGAAAACATTTTTTATGCATTGGGATTAATTGTCTGGTCACAGCGTTGGTGATCTTTACAAATTCCACAATAAGTTCAAGGAGCATGCTTATCTCAGCATGCTTAATAGGCAAACTATTCCATCAGGATTGTGGGTAGCTTTGATAGATGATGATAGAAAGCACACCTCAGGGTTCTGGAAGTGCGTTTGGGATGTTACCATGTAATGTCTATGGATTGTGAATATGGAGAGGCAACATCATTATTAACAGGTTATGTTTTCCACCCCTTCCCACGTCCTTTATTTTTTTTTGCCACTAAATTTATAGTCCCGTAATTTCAACTTGATTTGTTATTGACTACAATATGTAGAATCCCTATATGATGAGGGCATAATAAGCCTGAAACAGCTGTCCAGGAGTGGCTCGTTGCCTAACCTGACCTTTGCAAAAAATAATCCATCTAGAATGGTATTGCACTGGCAAGAAGGGTTCTGTGTTAAACAGACCCTGGAAGCAAAAGAGTAATAAATTGAAGACCTCATTTGCATGTCCTACCCAGAATTTCTTGCTGCATATTGGGAATGTAGCATATGAGTTATGTAAAGTAAAGCAGTTCTCTGAATTGCTGGGATGTGTAAATGTCTTCTACAATTATAAACTTTACTATTTGCTATGTGGAGACTTTTAATATCACTTTTTGCCCTCCACCATAACTTAAATGGGTATTGATTTGCCCTCCAGAGAAGCATCAAATACCATGAGTGATGGCCTATCTCATTGCATATGAGCTCTGTGGGCACAGCTGTTCTCCGAATTGCTGAGATGTGTAAATGTCTTCTACAATTATAAACTTTACTATATACAGTATCTCACAGACGTGAGTACACTCCTCGCATTTTTGAAAATATTTTATTATATATTTTCATGTGACAACACTGAAGAAATTACACTTTGCTACAATGTAAAGTAGTGAGTGTACAGCTTGTCTAACAGTGTAAGGCCCATGTCAGATGAACGCAGTAATCACGTCTGTGGTGCCGCACATTTTATCGTCTGTCGTAGCATAAAATTATGATCAATAGAGACCCACACACGAAGTACATCCGTACAGAAGTGCAGATGCACAATGAACGTGGCACCAGACGCAATTTAGGCAAGAACGTCAAACCGCTAGGACGGACGCACAGAGTGCGCCACGTCCACGTAGCTTTGTGTGTGAGTGATGGAACGCAGTCAGACGGACTGCATTTTTGACATCCAGCATTTTTGACAGACAAAATGGTTTTTCATATCATGCGTCAATTTTTTTAATTTTACATATTAATTTTATTTCCCATCTACATCAGTCAAAAAAAAGTCAGTCCCAAAAAAACAGACCGTGTGGTCTGACTATAGACATAGTATCATCAGTCAGAACGTACGTCAGTTGTGCATGGACGCATAGTGTGCTCAGAATGCAATCGTTTGACATTAGCCTAAATTTACCGTAGGAGATTCAATGATTTCAAAATGTATTTTTTCTCCGTGAAGGATACCTGTATAGAAAGAAAGAGGAATGGTATCGTGGGTAACATTGGGTCTCATTAATTGCCTGCCATCAATACCCTCAATGAGGAGAGGAGTTTCCCTCTTAACCAAAGGCACTTGCTGTAGTATGTAGTAGAATCCAGGAAATTTCCTGCAGAACCAGAATCAATAAGTGCTTCAGTATCCAGCTTGATATCCTCCCAAGCCAATGACACTGGAACCACAACACAAGATCTCTTTTTCTTTTTATATACGAGAAACACTGCAGTCATGCCTAGAACCTGTCTCTCAGGGGATTCTAGACACGGTCGTTTCCTGACACAGATGACCTTTTGGGTCATTTAGGACACTGTAACCGAAAGTGGCCCTTATCAGCACAGTAAAAACATAACCCCTCTCTGAGGCGATGTTGTCTCTCTTCCCCTGAGATACTGGACCGACCTAGTTGCATAGGCTCGGGTACTGTCTGTTCCACCCTGGAAGGTGAAGGAGCACAAACCATACGAGGGGTAGAACAGGTCATTAGTGGAGGTTTGCGAGGTTTCTCGAATCTGGTCATCAAGTGAAATGCAGAAATCAATGAGATCATCCAACTACTCTGGTAACGACATGGGAGCTAATTCATACATTAAAGCATCTGTTAGACCTTCCAGAAATGCGGTGGTAAATGCATCACTAGGCCATTGCAATTCTGCTGCCACAGTTTTGAATTCAATAGCGTAATTTTCAGCCACCCTGCGATTACCTTGCTTGATGTGCAAAAGTACCCAGGCAGCGCCAGTTACCCACCTTGCAGGATCAAAAGTGCACCTAAGATCTTTCATGAACTCAGGATAGCAGTATAGTACTGGTTTCTTAAGTTCCCACAAAAGGAGTTGCCCAGAGCAGCGCCTTCTGTTACGTGATTAATAACATACCCCACCTTAGCTCTGTCTGTGGGACACATCCCAGGATTTAACTCAAACATTATGTCAATTTGCATAATAAATCCCCTGCAAGACCCAGATGTACCATCAAAACATATGGGGGACTTCAGACTTACATGGGAAGCGTCAGTAGCAGCAAGAGAAGAAACATTTACCACAGGAGAGGAAACATTTACCGCGGGATAGGAAGGTGGTGAAGCTTTGCTGAACTGATTCATCAGTAAACCCAAAGCCTGAGCAAACTGGTCCATGCTGTGGCCCTGATCCTCCTGTTTGGTCATGATATCACTCAATTTGGACATCAACATGGTTAAGTCTGTCGGATCCATATAGCTTGGCCCTGACGTAATGTCATGTTCACTGTCCCGCTCACCCTTGACAACCATGGTGAGGATCCTCTTGGACTGACTTCTATCCCTCCGATCCTTGAAATGGTCGGGGCCACTAACCCTATCACTCCCAGCCAGGGAGAACAGACACACCAGGAATAGAGAGTATAAGCAGGAGGCTGCAGGTTTCAAGAGCAGGTGTTTACTGGGATACAAAGGGTTACTTTTGCTGACAGATTGGGAGCATCTTGAGTCAGGCTGCCTAAGTAAACTTATACAGTAGGTATTAGAAGAATCGTGGTCCGATATACACTCCGGTTTGGCAACAGGCAGGGTTCTCATACACTCCAGTTTGGCAACAGGGCAACTTAGACTCAGCGCTAAACAAAACAGGCATGTATATAGGAATAAGCGTGGTACCACAGCATATACACACTGAGACTGTAACAAGCGCAATAAGCAATATAACAATATAGAAGGAGAATGGTTGAGAAGGCAGTCCGGGTCAAATAACAAGCAAGGTCCTCATATAAAAGCGGGTCAGCAACAGAGCAGGAAATCAGTGAAACACGATAAAGTGTATACACCAGGCGATGCAAGAATAACTCCACGTCAGGGCAATGAGCTGATTATCACGCCCTGCATTTAAGGCCAGCAGCTCCGCATCACCACGCCAGGCCCTGCCCCTCCAGACGCAGGATGATCAGCCGGAACTCCTGGCACCCGGCCAGCCAGCGATGCTGCCGGGTGTCCAGACCTCCCATGAAGGGCCGCAGGTGCCGAGGATGTGACACAATGCTTCTGTGGGATAATGTATATACATTCTTATATACACAGTATACAGTATATACTACAATAATCCTGCACCTCCCTTTCAAAAAATAACTCCAAAAGCCTTGTGGTTTGACCTTACAAAAATTATTTATATTCAGTGCACTGGCTGCACTCCTGAATGAGTAAAAATAACAATATATATCATCTAAAAAGTAACAAACTGATGTTTTGGCTTATCCATAGCCATTATCAAGGTATATTGATCACTAGAGGCAGTATTGAATATGACACGTGCACTGGCAAAACAATTTGGACTGTAATTTTTAGTTCAATCGTAAATTGTGATCTCTCCAGTTTATCTTAAGTTTTTTGTCTAAGGTCTACAATAGGCAAGAAACTATAACTCTTTTCCACTTCATAATATGTGTGTTTACGCATTTATGTATATATCTATATCTATATATATCTTATATATTCCCATTCTATGTCTCAAAGAATCCATTTATATTCTATTATACGATTTTCCATTATTTTGCTTATGTAATGTATGAACATATTTTGTAACTATACCCCAAAATAATTAAAGCCTAATTGGGGGTTTTTAAATTACTTTGATGTAGGTTTCGATTGAATGCTCTGCATTTTGTATGCTACGTCATGCAAATCAATTGGGACCAATTTGAAAAACTTAACATTTTCAGATATTTTATTTTTATAACTTTATGCACACTATTATTAGTAAGAAATGTGTTCTCCAGGTAAAATTGGTTGCTAGGTCGATTTCCAATTTCCACAACAGATTAAGGCAGATAGAAACAGTTTGACCCAGCAGCTGTCATACAACTTAAACTTTAATGAGAATATGAATAGTCCCAATTAATTTGCAGGCCACTGTATTAAAATATATTTATATATCTCGATTGAATATTGATGCAGAAGTCCCATGTCTTTCCCTGATGTTCAAGCGACTAAAATTTTATAACAATCATAATGATAGTTGCATCAATACCCAATTAAAATTATAGCTTGAAAACCCAATCTTCTTTTAATAGTTTGTTAGACATCGAAAAGCATAGAATTAGAAATGGCAAATGTTTAATGGTTTTTTACTTAAACTTAAGAAAATCTACCATATTGTCATTTATGGACGTACACCTATATGCAAAATACGTAACTGACAAAGAGAAATTTAACAGTATTTCAAAAAAATTAGTGTGACATATCTCTGTACCCCGACAGGGTCACATCTGCCAATGCAGCTTGCAGGACCCCCGTGCTCTACCCAGACAGACTCACATGCCTTCCTCCAGTCCTCAGACGAAGCTCAAGGACCGGGACACATAGAGAGCCCACTAGCATACCTCAGAAATAAGACGGCGCTGTAGATCTGAGGTCTTTCAGGGATAGAATGGAACTGGTTTAGTCAGGGACAAACACACATACATTTATACGGTCACACATCGGTCATTTACATACACAAACCCTAGAAACTGCTGGGGGACTCAACCACATAAAAATGTAAGCTTAGGCACCATCCCCCTTGGTGGGTCGACGGAGTAGAGGTCTCTTGCAGTGCAGCCCCAATACTCAAAACAATAAAATAAACTCTGGATACCGCAACATTATTTCAAGTGGATTTATTCCAAAAACAAGTAACGACGTTTTGACCACAACTGGTCTTTGTCAAGCCTAATTCAAAAATGTCATGAACAGGAAATAAATAGCATCACAGATCAATTAACAAACAATCAATCAATTATTGCAAATGGTCTGTGCATACTAACCCAGTGAGTACATACTTAAGTACGTCGTTACTTGGTTTTGGAATAAATCCACTTGAAATAGTGTTGTGTTGTGGTATCTGGAGTTTATTTTATTGTTTTGAAGGACTCAAAAAGACTGAAACAGATAATTGGAGAAACATTTGCCTTTTGGAAGGTGAAGCATAATTATATTAGGTAGATAGTTTAAATTAAACATTACTTAACATTTCTAACGAAGCAGGACAATGGGAATCAGGATAACAGCTTAAAGTCAACAGATTTACAACAAACTCAATTTGAAACAGATAAGCACATACTTAAGAAAGGTAAACTTGGACGTTAATCCTTTCAACAAATAACAGCTACACAAGGACCAGACAACAGACAGATAAAAACATTCTTGTATAAACACAGATTACACAACTCTTCTGCAGATGACAGGGCAATGAAAATAATAAAGAACCTCAGTACAGCACCCCAAACCCATCTCCATGCCGACGCACCATAAGTCCAAATGACGCACGTCACATTTAGCTCATATATTCACAACATATTGAAACAAGCGTCTTTTCGACATTTTGATTAGGAATTAGATTAGTCTGATGGTGTCAGTTTTCATTTATTTATTTTCTATAATAAAATCAACAGAGTATAACAGTCCCTAGTTGTTACGTCCTCAGCCCCTGCTGCGCTCCCTGAGGGGTCAGGGCATGTTTCTGTGCCACTGGCTGGTCGAGTGCCAGCATTCCATGATGGCCGATCGGCCTCTGAGGGGGCGGGGCCTGATGTGGTCACGAGGAGCCGCCGGGTTTAAAGCAGGGTGCGAGGTTTTGCCTTGTCGCCCTGACGTGGAGTAATAGTTCCCGCATCGCCTGTTGCTGATTACGCTCATTGCTACTTTGTTACCAACCCATTTCTGTCTGAGGACCCGGATTACGTATTTTGACCCGGCTTTACACTTTGACTATTCTCTGGTTTATCCCCTTTGGTGTTTGTTTGTATGGATTGATGTTGCTTTGTTTATATGCAGCTTTGAGACCTGCCCGTCTCCTTGAACAATCCATCTCATGCTCCTGGCGTCTGATAGCTACCCATTCCATCCTAAATCCTAATCACAAGGCACTTTATTATGGGTCTATCTATCACGCTGTGAGCTCTGCATATTATACTTACTATCCGGTATCTGCACGATCAGGTTTGATTACGAATGTCAGGTTTTTCTCTGATGTAACTGCTCTGCAGCCTGCACAATTCATATGCAGTGACAAACCATTGTGTACAAAAAAAATTTGAAAATCTGCATGCGTATATGAGTCTTAGTCCAGTCTATTATCCCAAGACTTGTTATATTGTATCTCATTGTCTTGTATCGACGCTAAGCTGTCTTTTGGTCACGAAACCAATTGAGCTTCTGTGCTACTCAAGATTGTCTACCTACTCCCGGGCTTTGGAAATCAGTCTCTTGAATACTATTTATGTTGTAAATGTTTGTCAGAAAAATCTGCTCTCTACGATCCTAACTACGCTATTCCCGTGCGAGAGCTATAACGTTCATTACAGTAGTGATACCTTTTTATTTGACTAACTTTACATTTAAAAGACAAGCTGTTGAGAGTGTACATCTCTTTCTCAGGTCTTGAAGGTATAGCTTCAAGACCTGAGAAAGAGAGGTACACTCTCGAAAGCTTATCTTTTAAATGTAACGTTAGTACAATAAAAAAGGTATCACTACTACTGCTATACTCTGGTGATTTTGGCATCTGGACCGTCACGGCTTACAAATCTACATTTTCTATAATGACAATTTTATCTTATTTGTGTTCTAACAAGACATTGCCTTGCGAGTAGGGATGAGCTGTTTGGTTCGATCAGTTCGGAGTTCGATTCGAACTTTGGCCATTCGCAAGTTTGCGAACTTCAAACTTTTTGGCGTGTTCGGTACGAGTTCTAAAATTTTTTTTTAAAAAAATGCTTAAGAAATACCAAAAAAAATCGAGAAATAAAGAGACTCTTTACTGCAGAATATTATAAGCAACGGTTTATTAGATATTGAATTAAAAACTAATGTCTAGGTGCAAAGATTCTCGTTTCTAAATGACATGTGCTCTCAAATGGCGTAAACAACAGGTGTTTAATTAGTGTCTGGAAATAACATTTGCTTCTAATTAGTCCGGTCTCATGAATTTGATACATTGTATGCAGACTGGGAGTGCCAGGTGTTGTGTGTGGGTCTGTGATGGCGATGTTTCCATACATCCTACAAATCCGCCACTTCACGGGTAGGTTATGGGGACTTCCTAGGCACGATATTTGAAGGAGTTTTTCGTTTTTATTTTTAACCCTTATTTTATGAAAACTCCCCGTTCACCCTTTCACTGCTGAGGCATTTCACTGCTGTGTGCTGAGCTAATTTTTACCGCTTTCGCTCATCATGTTTAAACGCGATTTGAAGCCACATTTTATTATACGACCCAGACATATTATATATCGTTCTTTCCAGCAGACTCGGCAGATTCATAATATATCATTTTTATATGTATACGTGATGTTCTGCCTGTATATTATAACAAAAAATGCAATATAACTTGAATTTTTAATCATCTGCAGCATGTAAAGTGTTTTTTTTCATCTTTTATCACATGAACATTTGCGGTTATATTTTCTTTGGGGTGCGCTTGTAAAAAAATTAGAAATGGGACTTATTACATTTTTTGGGGGAATTATGTGATTTTTAGCAAACGCACACCATAGAAAAAAATCATTAGTGCAGCATCATTGTTCACATTATATTTGAAATGTGAACAATATTGCTGCATTAATAAAAATAACACACAAAAAAATACATGTTTTATTTTTTTCTTTTATTACTTTATACCTGGTCATGTTGAGTATCATTTGAAAGGCCATGCTCAGGCCTTTCGATTGACACCCTCAATGACCCCCTAGCTGCCACGGTTCTGGAGATATCGGGGTTCAAATGAACCCCCTATCTCCACCAGGGGATTCCGGGCAGCTAGGGGTTCCCCGGCTATCTGACGTCATCACGCTATGCGTGAGGACATCAGGCAGTGAGGGGGGACCCGGGGTGGAGCCGCCATCCAAGATGGTGGCCCCCACCGGAGCTAGGCCACACTTCGGCGATGCAAGGTGCCGAAGTGCGACCCGGTGCCTAAGGGTTAAGGCTAGGGTCAGACTAACGCATTTTTCGCGTTGTCCGTGAAAAAGTGCGTTCGAACGAATGGACGCATTTTTTACGGAATACGCGAGAGCGGTCATACGATGCGCATTTTCGTCCATGATTTTGTACGGTTATCAATAAAACACTTTTTGCGTCTGGACGTGATGTTGGCCGGACATTAGCAGCGTCTGACGTCTCGTAATCACACACACATGCCGCTAGCGGACGCAGCGCACTCTGTACGTCAGTACTACCGGTTTGACGTTCTCGAAAAAATGCATTCGTTTGCCACTTGCGTTGCGCGGCCGCACTTTCGTATGCTGCCCGGCATTGGATGTTATTTGCTGCTAACGCGGCCGTGATACAGTGCGGCTAAACGCACGTTTATAGTGCATTAGTCTGACCTTAGCCTTAAAGCCAGGCACCGCTTAAAAGGGGAGACTCTCCCCTTTTAAGCGGTGCCTGGCTTATTTTTGTGAGACCTCCTGATCGGGAGGGAGAGGGATCCGAATGGATCCCCCCTCCCTTCCAGGCAATCTCCCGGCATTGCCGGGGGTCGCCTGGAAATAACGTAATTTACGTCGGGAGGAGCTTGACTTCAGCGTCTGAGGACACTGAAGTCAGAACGCTGCGGGACCCCGGACAGAGAGGTGAATATCTCTGCCGGGGGTCCCGCAAAGCTGATGACGTTTGGGACACGTCCTCCTCAGCATATAGCGGGAGTAACTGAGGACGTGTCCCACACGTTGTCAGCAGTGAAGGGGTTAAAAATGTATTTTTTTAAACTTTTTGTCCTTGTTTCCTGTCCCCAGGGCACTACCCGGACCCGGACATTGTTTTTAAATGTTTCTATACATCCTAGAAATCCGCCACTTCACGGGCAGGTTATGGGGACCTCCTACGCACGATATTTGAAGGAATTTTTCATTTTTATTGTTAACCCTTATTTCATGGAAAACTCACTGTCCCTTTAAATTTTTTTTTTACTTTTTGTCCTTGTTCCCTGTCCCCCAGGGCACTACCCGGACCCCCATACACCTTTTATGGCAAATATCTAGCATATATGCCCTCTTGGAGGGCACTCTGAAAATCGAACTTTGAGTCCCATTGACTTGTATTGAGTTCGTGTTCATGTTCGAGTTCGAATTCGAACTTTTGAAAAGTTCGAGTTCGAATGCAAACTGAACTCGGGGGTGTTCGGCTCATCCCTACTTGCGAGGTGATTGAAGTTTTAGGTCAATGGAGTGCCAGGCCCTATGAATCTGTTGTGTCCAATAAGACTCATAAGTCCAAACGGCAACTAAATTGATGGTGATGTCAGACAGAGCAAATGTATATTGCCCTTAGATAAGAATTATACCAAATACATCCATATGTATCTTGATATCTAGAATATAATATGCTTAAGATATACTGCGAGCCATACAATAGTTTATTTGGATGATGATGATGGTAAACTCTTTTTCTGCAAAAAGAACTGGTGGGTCATTGCTCCTTCATGTAACATTATCATTTGCTTACCTGTTTAGACAATGTAAAATTCATTGTTTGCACCATGACCAAATGTAAATTCCTCCTCTTCAAATGGTTAGAGAAATAGGATATATAGCACTGTATACCGAGAGCATGTTATAAAATTTCACAGAGACATTAAACACAGCGTTAGAGTTGATAAAGTGCCCACTGGGAGTTATGGAAACAAAACAACAGACAATGTAGCATTTATCACAGTCTGCTGATGTGGAGTTGCTGCATTATTTTAGATCTGCCTGACACATCGTATTACAATTTGAAGGGTTCATTGTAGAGGCATGTTCTAAACTGCAGATGTGGTTCCAGAAAAACAGTGCAGATACATAATTATATAAAAGTCACTGCCTAAGATAAAAAGTAACATTATAAAGCAATGTCATAAGCAACTTAGCTATAGATAGCTGAGTGTACCCGTCATGAGAATTTTCTGATAAACATATACCTCTTTGGGACTTGTCAGTATTAGATTCTACTTCATTCTTTCAGGCAATTTGACTTTCGCTTATCATAATAATTTTATTCCTGAAGCACAGTAGGGAATGAAATATATGTATATAATTTTTAAGTTATTTTATTTTCTGATTCTAGGGTTCGAAATAAAAAGGTATTTGTCTTTCACACAACTATTGTAAATGCAATGCTTGATATTTTGCTATTTACCTCTTAACCTGCCATGGATTTTTAGCATAACTTCATATCATGTCCTAGTTCTTGCAGTGAAGGTTATAAACCCCTACACTACCAAGTGATTTTCAAAAAAAAACATTGTCAGAAATCAGTGTTTTTTTTTAAAAAAAAATCATTTTTAATAAATTGTACAGTAATACATATCTATTACTGTAATAACCTATTTGGCCAGTAGATGACACCATCTACTGCCAAATTGAGTTACAGAGGTTTTAACAGCAGATCTATTTTCTTCTATTTCTCCTGCATCGGCTGCTGACAGCTTCTGAAAGCTCGATATTTCAGAGCTTTCAGCTGCCGATTTTGGCATTATGCCTATAGGGCTAAAACTTTAATTTGCTTTTGGGCTGCAGATTAGCATATCAAGATATCTCTATCGGGGCACCAGATGTGCCTTTGATGTCCGAGATATCTCGATATCGGTAGTGAAGGGGTTAAGTAGTTTGTATTTTAGACAATATGCTGCTTAGAGTGAAAAAGACGGAGAACAAAAGCAATTGTAAATAGGGGTGTGCATGGCTGAAAAATTCATTTAAAATAATTTAGTTTTCGGAATTTCGTTTCGGATCGATTCTAAATTTCATATTGATTCGAATTTCATATCTCAATTCGAAAGTTGATATCAATTAGAATTTTGGATCATTAAATAAAACCCCAATTATTCAAATTTTGCAATAGACAATCTAGGGTTAAATATTAAGCTGTGTCACAGATTTAGTATTTAAGTCAAATTAAACAGTGATACTAAACTACTTTGCTTCATAAAGTCATTTTCTGACTATTACTTGTACTGTAAGTTAAGATCAATTTGTTATTTGATATCAATTCAATAGTTGATATCAAATTCGATAATTAATATCAATTCGATATTTGATATCAATTCGAATTTTGGATCACTAAATAAAACCCCAATTTTCAAATTTTGCTGTTAACCCCTTAATGACCACTGACATACTATTTACGTCCAGTCCACGGGTCTCCCTTAGACCTGCGGACGTACATAGTACGTCAGCGGCTCCTAACCTCCCTCCCTGCCCGATACTTATGTCCCTCGCAGATCTGGCAGTGAGGAAGCCTGCCCCAGTGATTAAAATGGGCCGGTGAGCTCGATGACATCACCACGCTGCGTGGTGACGTCATCAGCAGGCGCCCCCATTGAAATCAATGGAGGGGGGCTCCTTCGGAGCCCTCTGTCTCCCCAACCATTGAAGCTAGAGTGCTGCAAGTTGCACCGCTGTAAAGGAGAGAGTCTCCCCTTTTCAGCGGTGTGCAGCATTAACAATTTCGCTGCTGGATCGTGATTCGGCACAAATTTTCACCAAATCGTGATTCAAACATGGAGGGGGCTGACATAATGGATGTCAGCCAAGCCTCCAGGTCACCCTCCACCCACTGACATCCCCACCATATGTATCGGGATGTCAGTGGGCCAGTTAACCCCCTAGCTGCCAAGGGGAGATAGGGGGATCCTTTGGATCCCGTTATCTCCCGATCCGTGGCAGCTAGAGGGTAATGCTGGACATCAGTTTTTTTTTTAACTTTTTGTCCTTGTTACACCTTTTATGGCAAATATCTTGCATATAAGCCCTCTTGGAGGGCACTCTAAAATTCAAACTTTAGAGTCCCATTGACTCGCATTGAGTTTGGTTCGTGTTTGCGTTTGAACTCGAACTTATGAAATTGTTGGAGATCGAATGTGAACCGAACACGGGGGGGTGTTCAGCTCATCACTAATCTTATAGACCAATTAGTTAAAATACTCCCACATATTATAATATGCTCTCTGTTAAACTGTAAAAATTTTCATGCTGATCTGCTAAAATGCAAGCATTTAAATAAAAGATCATGTTTAGTCAAGTAATAATAATAAAAATAATTAGGTTTAAGAAAAGAAGAGCAACTGCTGATGTGCAATTAAAAGGTTGATAATCATAGTTTTATGCAGTACACCCAGGTACAACATAATCCTGGGTGAATTATCCCTACATTTCTCTCATTTACAACCCAATATGTTTTTGCAGGGTTTTAAAATAAAAAAAATGAACTATGTCTGTATTTCTCTATATACAAAGTTGTTATTGTATATCGTATGAAATGTTTGCAAGATAATATACTCTAGCTAGTTGTTAAAAAAATTACAGTTTCAGTTAAAAATGTAAAAACAGTCACACCCTTATTATATATGTGTATATATATATATATATACATGCACACTCATTTATATGGTCAAAATACAAGACTAGTTCAGGTGAGGAGACTATAATATGCCTGGTTATTAAAATTAGCTACAGTCAAATGGACACATTAATAGCATGCCAGACAGCATCATAGAATAATTATATGACTAAAGCCATCAGATATAACTTGTTTGAAACAGTTTAATAAGAATTCCTATTATAGGGAGCACAAAACCAGAGTGCGTGAAGTAAGATCATTTAAATTGTATAATGAATGAAACAATCTCTTCCAGATTATGTTCAGCATATTGGACTTTAAAATAACTAAAACAGATGAAAGTATAATATGGACCAACTTTACTATTGTAATAATAATAATGAAATGTCATATTCTTGCCTGGTGTCATTAGACAATTTTTTTAGGCACCAAACATGGCTGGGAATATCATTTAGCAACTAACTTTCATTGCTTTATCCTTTTTCTTTAAGCCCTTCACTGCCGAGATCGTGATAACTTGGGTCTTCAAAGGCACCATCAGGTCCCGATATGGAGTTCTCTCGATCTGCAGCTCTGAAGGACAAAAGCGAATGAAATTAATTTGCTGCAAACTGATTTTGTTTTCTTTAGGGCTGTAGAAGGTGACCCCAAAGTTTTAGCCCTGTGGGCATAATGCCCAAAGTGCTAAAACTGTCTAAAATTGGCTAATTTAATGCCCTTATTAGACTTTCAGCTGCCAATGCAGTGAACCCTGACCTGTAGCTCTAAGTGCAGTAAATAGCAACATGTGCCTGCCAAATAGGTTATTACAGTAAGGAACACAATGGGAATATTCAGAGATGGTTCTTGCTGTATAATTAATTAAAATGATTTTTCAAAAAACACTGGTTCCTGACAATGATTTTTTTGGGAAAATCACTTGGTAGTGAAGAGGTTATACTCAATTTACCACCTATAGGGTACAATGTTGTAATATCACAGTCGTATATGTATCATATCCTGCAACATTGTTTTCAGGAGTCTTTTCTACAACAGACACTTTTAAAAATTGGAAAACATTTCTTTAAATGATTTCCTGACTATCCTGTCAATGGATCCGGTGTACCAGCTTTAATCTGTTTGTCTAATCTGGTTTTCGCAGAATTTCTGGACAGTACCAATGGGAATGGTGAGAAAGAAATCAATCACA
This sequence comes from Leptobrachium leishanense, assembly GCA_009667805.1. NCBI lineage: Eukaryota > Metazoa > Chordata > Amphibia > Anura > Megophryidae > Leptobrachium > Leptobrachium leishanense. The sequence goes on along the minus strand of CM019065.1, from coordinate 115,126,843 downwards.
CCCACTGTACTCACATGCTGCCGCAGCTCACTAACAACCTCTAAAGTTTATTTTTAAGAACATCAGCCTGCTTTAAACATTTGATGGCTAGAACAAGGGTATGTATGTGTGTGTGTTCCAAATATTTGCAAAACACTCCTTCACACAAAATTTCAGATGGTCTGTCGTTGCCTTTATTTACATTTGATCCCATTAATCTATCCATTCAATGGCATTGTTTAATGCCTCTTTACTACCAGGTAATATTCCATAAAACCACTGTCAGAAACCGGTATTTTTTTGTGAAATCACTTTTCATTTATTATACTATAAGATATTTTGGGGACTTTTCATAATCTATTACTTACTGTAGTAGCCCTATTTGACAAACAGATGTCACCATCTGCTGGCCAAAAAGAGGTACTGCAGCTGGGGCTCTGTGCTGAAAAACTAGGGATGTGTATTTTAGACTCAGAGTCCCGGCTGTTCAAACTGTTTTAGCACCTCAGGTGTCATGCCCAAGTTGCTAAACCTATAGAGGCATTTTTTAAGTCAGTATGGAAACAAATTATCTTAAATCAAGTATACATTATATTGCCACTTTGGAGATCGAGTATACTTGATCTTGATAATGAAGTGAAGTGGTTAAGGTTGAATTAAAATACCTTTCTGTGAGCTTAGATTTTAGGAGTACATAAAAAAGTAAAGAAACATTTTAATTTGGCCTAATTATACCTCATTGGTCCTGGGTTGTGAAAATGTAAACATTAGCAGCATCTGAAGGTAACTCCTTTCCACTTATTGGATGGGAAAACCTTATTTTGTCATAAGTTTGAAATATCTCACCTTTGTCTTTTATGTTTGTGACTCACATATACTACCGGCTGATACTATTTCAAACAACATAATGTACATGTATACACACAGCAGGTTTACTAACTTGGTTCTTACGCTCAGACCCACTCCAAAATTTGAAAAGAATGACTTGAGCTACATGGGAAGAACAGCTTCTGAAAAATGGTGAAATTAACATAAAGTCCTACCTATTAGTCTTTTGTGACTTCCTAAAAAAATGCAGTCTAGACAGTGATATGTTTTATATTAAATTCATCCCTATGCATACAAAAAGCTATATCAGCAGTTGGCAGCTGTGGAATCAATATTATTCTGTCCAAATCCTGGTACGGTGATGTTTCTTACACACAGTGCACTTTTTCATTAGATATGCATTAAAAATACAAAGGATTTGGATGTGATGAATATTTTGTGCCCGTGAAAGCTTGAAATAAAATCTAGCTCTGTTTAAATATCCAATTTTGGATCATTTATTTTTTTAATTTATTTATTTTTGCAATGTTTATCCAATTAAATATATTTATCAGATAAAGAGGTAGTTAAAATGCATAGTGATATAAAAAGTAAAACGGCAAGGCATCGTCCTTGTAACCTGTTAGACGTCATATGCTTCGAGGTGACGGCTAAATCCGTATTACAAAATTTTCACTCCGCAATACTAATTAGAGAATAACATTGAATTGTGTTATATCTGGCAGACAAGCTGAATGAATGGCACAGTGAGTGACAGTTACTTTTTAAAAGACAAAATCTTACACAAAGGCTGCCTTAATTTAAGAAGAGAGTCATTAAAGTTATTATATTTTCTGAACATGAAAAGCCCTCACTGACATTCTTTTTATTATTGCTAATTAGTGATCAACTAGTGATGGGCTCTGCTCCATTTGCCTCCTTTTTAAAGACTGTGATTGTCTCTAATAGCACACCTGCTATGTTGCCAGTTAAGTGACATTTAAAAGTGATTGCAGTAGATCGCATTAAGCTCTACAGAATTTGTAAAACATTTTTTTGATAAAATGCATGTAGCAAAGGATTCTGTTACAGGATGCAGAATACTATCCAGTTGGCTTTCCGTTTTTAAAAGAAAACTGTAAATTATTTAAAGCTATATTATTTATTGGCATGAATGCGACCACTTTGTCTTGGAATTGCTGCAGAATGGTTTTTTTCATGTTTTTGTAAAATATTTTGCTTCACACATAGAGCAAAGCGAGGTCAATCATACAAGTGTCAAAATGAGAGAAAATGCCTAGGAATGTCTTACTTACTTTAGTCAGACCTCCATGGGACACCGGAGAGAGAGGTGAGTATCCGAGAAGCGGGTGGGCCTGTCCTATGCTGGAATATATCCAACATTTATCCGACATTGGACCGCAACCTGCAAAAAGTTGTTACGTAGCAAAGCATAGAGCCATAGATTAGGTGCACCTGAGTCTGCTACAGCCTGCATGGGAATCCAGTGCTCAATAAGGCAGCACCTTTCAAGCACTGCCAAGGTGGCTTTAAGTGGGACAGCACCAGATCTGCCTTTCTTGCAGTGGGGAGGGACTTGACACCTTAAACCATACCCATGGATGACCCAAACATGCCCACAGCTGACCCCATGCATATTATTATATACAAGGAACCTTCCTTTGGGTCTTGTCCCCTCCTACCCATAGCCACACCTCTTCCCAGGCAAATTTCAGCCCTAATCAATCACTGCTACTCCATCACATTGACACAACTATATCCAGTTATAATGGATACTAACTCAAGCATTTCATCAGCTCTGCCTGTGATTTGGTGTCTTCAGATACCAGCCTCTTGCACTCGAATTGAGGACTTGGGTGACAAACTAATTTGTAACTTCACCATATTTTTCCCATATTACATCACCAAAGACTTCCTCTTATAGTCTATCAGGGTTATTCAGAGAGCGGTGAAAAGCAGGAGAATGACTGGAGAATGGAAAATTCTAGGTCAAAATAGCCAAACCAGAAAAATTCATCTCACCTTCCAAATCGGCTATTTTGACCTACAATTTTCCATTCTCCAGCCATTCTCCTGCTTTTCACCGCTCTCTGAATAACCTTGTAGATCTCCTAAATTTATCTGACAAACAGACTTCAACTCTGTTGAACCTGACAATTCACATTGAAGAAGCATACACTGTCCAGCCACTTTATAAGGTACACCCTAGTTGTGTTCACAAATGGTTAATTCCACTCCTCTGCACGTCACGTGGCCATATTGGGAATAAATACAGCAGAACAACCTTCCCGCTTTGGAAAAGGGCAAAGATGTAATAGACTTTGAACTTGGCATGATCGTAGATGTATAATGTGCTGGACGAAACGTCTCCGAGACAGCATCTCACAACACACCCGTAGAATTCACTATTCACCGCAGGGTCCCCGAAGTATGTTGAAGTACGCGGCACGCTGTGAAGACCGCCGAACGCTGCCAACTGTAGAGAGAAAAAAACAGAACTCTGCTATTCTTCTAAATGGCGTTTAAACCAATAAAAATATATGAAAACGTGTGTGAATAATAAAAAAGGCCCTAAAAAAATAATAAAACAGTCTGTTACAGAATAAAAAATAGGCCTTTAAAAAAATTGGGAATCAAAAATTTCTTATAAAAATATATAACAAATTGTTACAAAAAGGCTTGCTGAAAATGAAGAGTAAATGCTTGAATAAAATAAAAAAAGTTAGTATTTTGTTACAATGAATCCTATGGGCCTCGCTTGTTTAAACCTGTCAAACTGAATCAATGAATATCGGGGCATTTCACTGACATTTCGGTGCAGTTCTTTGAATAGATTAACCATTACTTCTCTATGGAACAATTTTGCTGCCGAATTGTGGCAAACTGCACCATACTTCACTGTAAATACAGCAGTACAGTTGCAAGACAAAGTATGTGAACCCTTTGGGATTACCTGGAGTTTTGCATGACTTGGTCATAAAATGTGCTCTGATCTTCATCTAAGTCACAACTATTTGAAAAACACAGTCTGCTTAAAATAATACAACACAAACATTATATGTTTTCATGTGTTTATTGAACAGAACATGTAAACATTCACAGTGCAGGGTGGAAAAAGTATGTGAACCTTTGGACTTAATAACTGGTTGACCCACCTTTGGCAGCAATAACCTCAACCAAATGTTTCCTGTAGTTGCAGATCAGACCTGCACAACGATCTGGAGTAATTTGGACCACTCCTCTTCACAAAACTGTTTCAGTGTAGCAATATTCTTGGGATGTCTGGTGTGAATCGCTCTCTTAAGGTCATGCCACAGCATTTCAATCGGGTTGAGGTCAGGACTCATGGGCCACTCCAGAAGGCGTATTTTGTTTTGTTGAAGCCATTCTTTTGTTGAATTACATATATGCTTTGGGTTATTGTCCTGTTGCATCACCCATCCTCTGCGGAGCTTCAGTTGGCAGACAGATGCTCTTACGTTTTCCTGCAAAATGTCTTGATAAACTCTGGAATTCATTTTTCCATCAATGACAACAATCCGTCCAGGCCCTGAGGCAGCAAAGCAGCCCCAAACCATGATGCTCACTCCGTCATGTTTTACAGTGGGGATGAGGTTTTGATGTTGGTGTGCTGTGCCTTTTTTTCTCCACACATAGGGCCATATTACATACTTGGTGCTAACTTAACCAGAGCTGTTGTAAACTTACCAGAGCCATTATAGCCTATGGAGCTGTTAAGTTTACAACAGCTCTGGTTAAGCTAGCACCAGCTTTGTAATATAGCCCATAGTGTTGTGTGTTTTTCCAAACAACTCAATTTTGGTTTCATCTGTCCACAGAATATTTTGCCAGTAGTGCTGTGGAACATCTAGGTGCTCTTTTGCAAACTTCAAACGTGCTGCAATATTCTTTTTGGACAGCAATGGCTTCCTCCGTGGTGTCCTCCAATGTACTGCATTCTTGTTTAATGTTTTCCTTATTGTAGCTGTGTCAACAAAAATGTTAGCATGTGCCAGAGATTTCTGTAAGTCTTTAGCTGACACTCTAGGATTCTTCTTTACCTCATTAAGCATTCTGCGCTGTGCTCTTGCAGTCATCTTTACAGGACGACCACGCCTAGGGAGAGTAGCAGCAGTGCTGAACTTTCTCCATTTGTAGACAGTCTGTCTTACTGTGGACACATAAACATCAAGGCTTTTGGAAATACTTTTGTAACCCTTTCCAGCTTCATGCAAGTCAACAATTCTTGATCGTAGGTCTTCTGAGAGCTCTTTTCTGCGAGGCATGGCTCACATCAGGCAGTGCTTCTTGGAACCAGTAAACCCAAAACTGGTGTGTGTTTTTAAAGGGCAGGACAGCTTTCAGCAACACATCCAATAATATCACACTGATTGGACTCAAGGTTGGCTCACTCCTGGCTATAATTAGCTCTTGGAGAAGTCATTAGGCTAGTGGTTCACATACTTTTTCCACCCTGCACTGTGAATGTTTACATGTTATGTTCAATAAACACATGGAAACGTATAATGTTTGTGTTGTATTATTTTAAGCAGACTGTGTTTTTCAAATTGTTTTGACTTAGATGAAGATCAGAGCACATTTTATGACCAAGTCATGCAAAACTCCACGTAATCCCAAAGGGTTCACATACTTTTTCTTGCAACTGTATTTGGCGAATACACAGTTTAGTGAATAGACAAATTTGCACGTATGGTGAAATTCACCAAAACTGTATTGGATAGCTAGTGGGACTTTTCTTACACTTACAGGGATATTCTGAGAGGTGAAAACCAGGAGAATGACTGGAGAAGTGGAAATTCTAGGTCAAAATAGCCAAGTCAGAAAAATTCTCCCATTTATCTCACTTTCCAAATCTGCTATTTGGTCTAGATTGTTCTCTTCTCCTGCCAAATCTCCTGATTTTCACCTTTCTCTGAATAACCCTGTTGGTGTATTGCACTATAAGGCTAGGGTCAGACGAAAGCATTTTTCCCCGTGAATGTGAAAAAGTGCGTCCGAACACATTGACGTATTTTTTCACGGAATGCGCAAAAACGGTCATACGACGCGCATTTTCGGGCGTGATTTTGTACGGATCGTCAATAAAACTCTTTTTGCATCTGGACGTTATGTAGGCTGGACATTAGCAGCGTCTGACATCTCCTAATCACGCAAACACGCCGCTATGCCACAGCTGCGCACTCTGTACGTCAGTACTAGCGGTTCAGCGTTCTCAGAAAAATGCGTTCATTTTCCACTTGCGTTGCACGGTCAGACTTTTGTGCGGCCGTACATCGTATATTGGCTGTCATTGCCCGTCATCTGCTGCTAGTGCGGCCGTAATTATGTGTGCCAGAACGCACGTTAAAAGTGCGCTGGTCTGACCCCAGCCTAATTGTGAGTCACTAGTTGTTTTTCCTAAATATTTTTGGGAAACTGTGCCAAACCTATATCTGTATCTATCATATAGAAGAAAACATTAATTTTCACCCAAGGTAGGACACCCTCTAGCGCTGCATAATTAGCCTTTATTTTAGGCTAAGGTCAGACGAAAGCATTTTTAACGTGCGTTTAACCGCAAGAAATCACGGCCGTGCTAGCAGCAAATGACGTCCAATGCCGGGTAACATACGAAGAACGGCCGCACGAAAGTTCGTCCGCGCAACGCAAGTGGCAAACGAACGCATTTTTTCTAGAACGTCAAACCGCTACTACTGAAGTACAGAGTGCGCTGCGTCTGCATAGCGGCGTGTTTGCGTGATTGGGAGACGTCAGACGCTGCTAATGTCCGGCCAACATAACGTACAGACGCAAAAAGTTTTTTATTGATGATCCGTACAAAATCACGGACGAAAATGCGCATCGTATGACCGCTATCGCGTATTCCGTGAAAAAATAAGTCCATTCGTTCGAACGCACTTTTTCACGGACAACGCGAAAAATGCGTTAGTCTGACCCTAGCCTTAAGTGTGTGATTATATAGTAATTTTTTCATAATTTTTGGGTTTTATGTTAAACTATGTGCTCTTTAATTATTCCTCACAGATGTGTTATCATATGATTTATTTCATATATTGTATAAGCTAAAGTACCAAGCTACTATTTGTATTCACAAGCACATTTTTTATTTTGAATTACATTTCTGGTGTTGTTTTGGGAGACCCTATTTCTTGCATTGCTTTCTGTACACTTATAATCGAAGCGCCAAATCACTTTTAATTTGTTTGTTTCATGAAATTAACCAGCTATGACTATAAATAATTATCGTTTGGTTGACTGGATTTTGCTGATATGCCATAACCTCAATGTGTCTCTGCTTTCAGAAAACACACTTTACCAGCTGTGCTTTCATTAGAAATTGAGAGGCGTATCATAAGACTCCATAATTTCCAGTTTTATACAGCCTCTATTTGGACACTATTTCATTTATTTGCCTTTGCATGAATTTGCTTAATTTAATTAAACACATAATTTCTTAGCTTCTTTACATTATATTGTATTTCCCCTCTGCAGTGGGTATCGGGATTTAAGTAAAAGGTGACACCTTCTCACATCTTCCATACTCTCAGCAGGGACCCTTTACACTTTAACTCCTGAAATTGAGATATCAATGTTCGATATCGAGTTAACTCGATCTGCAGCGGAGCAGGGAAAAAGTAGAGGAAATTAGTTTGTTGCAAACAAATTTCTTTGCTTTTGGGCTACAGAAGGTGCCCCCAAAGTCTTAGCTCTGAAGACGTAATGCCCAAGGGGCTAAAACTGTTTAAAACCGGCTCGGTAAGCTTGATATCTTTCCCCAGTTGATGCACGGAGCGACGGGCTGTAGCTCTGGCTGTAGTAACTCCATTTGATCAGTAGATGGTGACATCTAGCTGCCAAATTTGTTATTACTTTAAGAAACACACTGTAAATATAATTTTTTTAAATAATTAAAAAAAGAAAACACTTTTCCCAGTAGTGTTTTTAGAAAATCATTATTAATCTTTATTTATAAAGCGCCAACATATTCCGCAGAGTCGTAGCAGTGGGAAACAGTCCCTTCATGTTTTTTTACATTTCAGGTGTTTATGTATTCAATCTTACTTACAGTACAAGGTTACGTGTGCGCCGGTTTTAATACAGAGCAAGATTCCCCTTCTATTTTGCTTATTGTGGTTGTTGACCCATTGTAATTGTCAAGTTATTATTATATTGCCATGTAGGATATACACAAACTAACAGCAAAACATTCACTGTTTTCTTTATTTTCATCGGTGATTCAATGTCTCGGTTTTGTGAAAATTTCCTGGTCTAACTGTGTTTATAATTCATAATTGATTTATTGCTCCGTTGAAAGTCATTAACAATGCAGGTCAAGATATAAAAGCTCATATCGCGCTTTCATGCTGCAGGAACATCTTTGAGTATCACAATTTCATGGCTACCCAGCAATGCTCTGGCTGTCTGTTTGGCAGACAGCACTTTGTTCCGACGTGTTTGATGTCCCTAGGGATTCTTTCTGCAGAATAGCTGAAGTTGTTTGTTCACTGAAACAAACATACACAGGCAGATGGATTCCTGTCTGTGATAAAAGGCATAAATAACATTGATTTGCGCAATGGCATTGTATTAACTGCACCTAAAGGCCAGTGTAATGATTCAATAGCTTACTAAGTAATTAAATGCTTTGGGTGTGAGTTTAGATCACAATTTCAGCAATAAACGGCCAAACTAGTGGTTTTAATTAAAAGATAGATGCCTTGTTTTTTTTGTGTTTCACAGTAACTACAACATGGTATCTACAATTAGCTTTGTACAATGGGGTGTGTATGGGTGAATTGGATTGTCTGCCCCCAATTAAACATACACATCTAGACTTTGCAGATGCCAGTTAGCTTTAATGAGCTTATGGAAACTACCCTATAAGTAAAATGCTTATATTTGGTGTGTTTTAGAGGTGTGCATTTCGAATCGCAATTCGGCCGAAATTCCGCCAATTCGTATGCTGCAAGTAGTTCCGAAATAACGAATCTATTTCATCAGACTCGCATTGGAAACTAAATGATTTATAACAATTCGATTCGTTATGTTTCACAGAGAAATTTAAGTATTCTTCTGTCAATTAAACTGTGCAGTGCTGAATCTATTGGAGTCTCACTGCATCCTTTTCTATAAATACCAATATTATAACATCTTTAGAATATTGTATTTGGGGCTAATAGTGCCTTTGTCAGGGTGACACCTGGCATGTGCCATGGTGGGACCCAAGTTCAGGGGTCTGAGCCCAGTGTGCTGGGACATACAGGTGGTACCTTAGGGTAGACAGACACTCGGTGATCCAAGGCGCAGTACAAGAGGGTTATCCAGGGAGAATAGTCAGAAGGCGATATGTGGTCAAGGGGCTGGTTGTCACGGTTCCCGGATCCCACCACGCAGTACTTAACCCCCAACACTCCACAAAACCCAGAAGCTACCAACAGTGTAGCTGTGAATGATCCCTATCTGTCTGGTCCTTAGAATTGGCCAGGTAAACTAGCTAGACAGAAAAGGGTTAACAATACGGAGAGGAGTCAGCCGAGCCAGAATCAGGAATACAGAGTTCAGAATGGTCAAATGGAATAGCCGGGTCGGTATCAGAGCAGTAGCGTAGTACAAGAAAATAGTCTAGGGCAACAGAAGGCAGAATGGTCAGAACACAAGCAGAGGTCAATAACAGGTTAAATCAATATAGCAGTCAGGTACAAGGAGCTCAGGTATGGATAACCACGATCTGGCAACTTCTGAAACTATACTGAGGGTTTTTAAAGACCTTCACCAGACCACGCCCCCCACTCAAGCCACACCTCATGCAATCACCTCCCTGCCTGTCTCCATTTAAACCGGGCAGTGGTCAGCGAGCAGCATCAGACTTGCTGTCCTCAAGCACACAGGTAGGGCTGGAAGCCCCCAACGTTACAGTACCCCCTTCTCCACGGGAGGCCACCGGACGACCAACAGGACGAGCGGCAATACGACCACCAGGGCGATCGGGGTGCGAGGCATGGAATGCCCTGACCAACCTAGAGGCAGACATGTCGGAAGCTGGAATCCAGGACCGGTCTTCCGGACCATAGCCCACCCAATCGACCAAGTACTGCAGAACACCCCTGCACAGCCTAGAATCCAAAACCCTCCTAACCTCATACTCTGATTCACCATCAACCTGAACTGGTGGAGGAGGAGGAACGACCCGCGTGTACCTGTTACACAACAAAGGTTTCAGTAGGGAGGTGTGAAAGACGTTGTGCAAGCGAAGATGTTTAGGAAGGGCAAGAGCATAAGCCACAGGGTTAACGCGGCGAATGATCTTATATGGACCAATAAACCGAGGTGCCATTTTCATAGAAGGCACCCGTAACTTCACGTTCCTAGTAGACAACCAAACTCTATCCCCCACGTTATAGGAGGGAGCTTGTAACCTATGCCTGTCAGCCTTGCGTTTCTGGACAGCAACATTGCGCTCCATTTTTACGCAAATTTGTCTCCAAATCTCTTGTAGTTGAGTGAGATGGTCATCGAGAGCCGGGATGGCCTGTTCATTAAACTGAAGCGGTAGAGCCAGAGCGAAAAAACCATAGATAGCAGAAAAAGGAGAGTGGCCAGTGGTCTCATTAACAGCGTTATTACGTGCATACTCAGACCAGGGCAACAACTCCGACCAATTGTCTTGTTGTTGTGTGGTAAAGCAACGTATGTACTGCTCGAGACCCTGATTTGCCCTCTCTGCTGCCCCATTGGTTTGTGGATGGTATGCTGAAGAGAAGGCCAATCGCACCCCCATCTCCGCACAGAAAACCCTCCAGAAACGAGAGACGAACTGAGCTCCTCTGTCAGAGACTATTTCAGACGGAACCCCATGTATTCGTACAATCTCTCTAGCAAAGACAACCGCCAGTTCTTTGGCTGTAGGAAGCTTAGGTAAAGGGACAAAATGAGCCATTTTGGAGAAGCGGTCTACAACTGTCAGAACCACAGTATGACTTTTGGACTTCGGCAAGTCCACAATAAAATCCATAGCTAGATGAGACCAAGGCCTCTTAGGCGTGGGTAAAGGCTGCAATAGACCGACAGGCAAGGTTTTACTGGTTTTGCTTCTGGCACAGACTTGACAAGCCAAAACAAACAGGCGTACGTCCTGTCGCATGGTGGGCCACCAGAATTGTCTGGAAATACTGGTAAGAGTCTTAGTAATACCAGGATGACCTGCTGGTTTAGAATCATGAAACATTATGAGTAATTCTTGTCTTTCCTTTTCAGGTACAAACAACATATCTGGAGGCTTGTCAGGTGGAGCCCCCACTTGAGCTGCCTGGAGGCGTTCCAGGAAAGGCGAGGAGACAGACAAGACTGCTGTGGAAGCCACAATACGTTCAGGAGGAACTATAGGATTGTGGTCTTGTGTATTAGATTCATATGGGTCATATTGACGAGATAAGGCATCAGCCTTTACATTGCGGTCACCTGGTCTGTAAGTCAATACAAAATTAAACCGAGACAGTAGCAATGACCACCTGGCCTGTCTCGAGTTCAAACGTTTAGCATCCCCGATGTACGTAAGGTTCTTATGATCAGTGATTATCAACAAAGGATCAAGAGTACCTTCCAACAAATGTCTCCACTCTGACAGGGCAGACACAATAGCAAGCAATTCTCTGTTGCCAATATCATAATTGCGTTCTGCTGGTGATAATTTTCTTGAAAAGAACCCACAAGGATGTAGTGGTTTCCCTGGAGATTCTCTTTGAGACAGGACAGCCCCAATGCCTATCTCAGAAGCATCAACCTCAAGAATAAACGGAATCCTGGGATCAGGATGCCGTAACACGGGAGCGGAAGTGAAAGCCTGTTTGAGGGCTTCGAATGCTTGTTTAGATTGAGAAGACCAGATCTGGTACTTCAGACCTTTACGTGTCATATTAATGATAGGAGAGGCTATAGCGGAATAATTCTTGATAAATCTCCTATAATAGTTAGAAAACCCCAGAAACCTCTGTATGGCTTTGAGACCTTGAGGAAGAGGCCATTCTGAGATGGCCGTGAGTTTAGAAGGATCCATCTCAAAACCCTCTGGAGTGATAATGTACCCAAGGAATTTCACAGTAGTAATGTCGAATAAACACTTCTCTAGTTTGCAATAAAGACCATTGTCCAGTGATTTAGCTAATACCTGTCTGACATGTGCATGGTAGGTTTTCAGATCGGGAGAGTAAATCAATATATCGTCTAGGTATACTATAACAAAGGTTTGCAAGAAATCTCTGAGCACATCATTAATAAAATCCTGGAATACCGCTGGAGCATTACAAAGACCGAAAGGCATGACCAAGTATTCATAATGCCCACTCCTGGTGTTAAAAGCTGTTTTCCACTCATGCCCCTTTTTTATGCGTATCAAATTGTAAGCTCCTCTTAAATCAAGTTTAGTGTATACTGCTGAACCTCTTAACCTGTCGAACAGTTCCGATATGAGAGGGATAGGGTACACGTTCTTAATGGTGATCTTGTTAAGCCCCCTATAATCAATACACGGGCATAAATCTCCCTCTTTTTTCGACACAAAAAAGAATCCAGCCCCTGCTGGAGAAGAGGAACGTCGGATAAAACCTCTCTCCAAATTCTCCTTGATATACTCCTCCATAATTTGGTTCTCCTTTATGGAAAGAGGATATACTTTGCCTCGAGGAGGCATGGTACCCGGATGAATATCAATAGCACAATCATATGGTCTATGTGGAGGTAGTTTGTCTGCCTCTCTTTTATCAAATACAGCCCTGTGGTCTGCATATTGTTCAGGAACTTCAGTAGACAATGGAGGGGCTGTGGGTGTGTTCAGGGCACCGACATGCTGAATGGGTATTAAACAAGTCCCAAAACATGCAGAACTCCAAGACAGTATCTCTCCTTTAACCCAATCAATAACGGGATTGTGTTCCACCAACCAGGGGAAACCAAGTACAACAGGATTGGAAGGTGAGTGGATAACTTGGAATATGATCTTTTCTTTATGCAAGAGACCAGTAGTAAGAACTACTGTAATCGTATCGTGAGTAATCCTAGGGCAGGATAACGGCCTGCCATCTATGGCTTCAACGGCTAAGGGTGTCTCTCTTACAACCAGAGGTAGAGAAATGGAAGAAGCGTAGTTAACAGCAATAAAGTTACCAGCAGCCCCAGAATCCACAAAAGCGGTGTTATGTGTGGTCTTTGTCTCCCAAGCCAAGGATACTGGTAACATAAGTTTAGTGTCTTTGATAGGAGACATGCATGTCACACCCAAGGCCTGTCTCCTCAGCTGCCTTAGGTGCGGTAGTTTTCCGGCTTATCATGCAGCTTAGGGCGAGTAGGACATTGAAATTGTACATGTCCCTCCAAACCACAATACAGGCACAATCCCTCACAAAAACGCCTTGTTCTCTCCTCCTCTGTAAGCCTAGTACGGCCTAGTTGCATAGGCTCTGAGGGAGGAGATAACTCTCTGGGTGGTGCTTGAAAGACATGGGCCAACCTAGGTAACGGTCTCTTGGGTCTCTCTCTTGGAGTCCTTCTATCCCTTATCTGATTATCCAGATCTATACAGTAATCAATGAGTTCACACAATACCTCAGGTAGTTTACGTGGAGCTAATTCATGCATCAACGACTCTGATAACCCCTCCATAAAAGCCAGAACCAGTGTCTCATTTGTCCAGTTCACATCAGAAATTAAGGTTTTAAATTCTATGGCATAATCAGACACAGTCCTGTTCCCTTGACGTATGCGGAACAAGGATTTGCCGGCTATCGTGGCCTTTCTGGTAGGATTAAATGTACGTTGTAACTCGGCTATGAATTCTTTATAATCCCGTACAATAGGTCTTTCTGCCTCCCATAAAGGAGTCGCCCATGTCAACGCTCTGCCAGACAGATGGTTAATAATAAACCCCACTTTGGCAATGTCAGAGAAAAACATTTGTGGATTTAATTTAAAATGAATATCCACATGGACCAAAAATCCCCGGCACTCAGAGGAGTACCGTCAAACCTCATAGGAGCGGTCATGTGTACCTGGGATGTCTGAACGACAGGGGGCTCAGGTATAGCAGGCGGGGGTGCAACCCCAACCGGTTCCAGGTGTGCAGTACGATTCAGGATAGTTTGTAAGGCAATGGCAAACTGATCCATCCTATGATCCTGCTCATCCTGTCTGGATACAAAGGTAGCCAAGTGCTGTGTTAAATCTGCGGGATCCATATTGGCCAGATCGTAATGTCACGGTTCCCGGATCCCACCACGCAGTACTTAACCCCCAACACTCCACAAAACCCAGAAGCTACCAACAGTGTAGCTGTGAATGATCCCTATCTGTCTGGTCCTTAGAATTGGCCAGGTAAACTAGCTAGACAGAAAAGGGTTAACAATACGGAGAGGAGTCAGCCGAGCCAGAATCAGGAATACAGAGTTCAGAATGGTCAAATGGAATAGCCGGGTCTGTATCAGAGCAGTAGCGTAGTACAAGGAAATAGTCTAGGGCAACAGAAGGCAGAATGGTCAGAACACAAGCAGAGGTCAATAACAGGTTAAATCAATATAGCAGTCAGGTACAAGGAGCTCAGGTATGGATAACCACGATCTGGCAACTTCTGAAACTATACTGAGGGTTTTTAAAGACCTTCACCAGACCACGCCCCCCACTCAAGCCACACCTCATGCAATCACCTCCCTGCCTGTCTCCATTTAAACCGGGCAGTGGTCAGCGAGCAGCATCAGACTTGCTGTCCTCAAGCACACAGGTAGGGCTGGAAGCCCCCAACGTTACACTGGTATAGGGTGGCAATTGATAGACCAGGAGTGATATAGCAGTAGGTCTCAACAGTAACAGGGTTTGACTTGCAATGCAGAGTCAATTGGTTAGGGGGGAGTGGACCTTTATTCCAACAGGTAGGGGTGTGGTGTGTGTTTGCTGTGATTAACTGTTCAGTGCTGAGCATGGGCATCACTTTACAAGTACCTGCCCACATGCAGGTAATGTTCTTTAACACATGTAGGCAAGGATCCTGACAGCCTCAAGATATATGAACTCTATGCAGCCCAAATATGTAAATAAGGTTTAACTATTTTCTGCTGTTAATGACCACAGTTGGTCAGACTGGCTAAGGTTTGGCCTATCTTAGCAGATGTAGATATAACCGTCCCTATTTGGGATAAATATGGGATGTAATCGGATCTTGAACTAGTCATGCTAGTATGTTTAATGTATTTAATGATTGTTGCCGGTGATCAGTCCATGTGACTAGGGTAAACCGAATAATTCCTCCTTAAGTTTTTAAATTTGTATGTATAGGTCTGATAAGACGACACCGGACTTGAACCTGGATAAAAAACAAACATGGTGTGTACATTTGAAAACTAACGCTTTGGAACTTTGTTTCCAGCGGTTACCATGGTGATGGTTTCCTCTTCAAGAACCGCCGCATTGATGTCATCGCAATCCGACGGCGTTTAGCGTGCCAACGGCATAGGTTAAGGGGAGCACGGTAATGGGTGAGTAGAAAGGTTTTCTTATAAAAATTTTGTATGTATTGATATTTGTTGTCCTGAGGAAAGCTGATGGAGAGCAAGCTGTAACTTGACATTTATTTCACAATAAAAAAGTATTTTTTGAGAAGTCCCAGAGTGTCGCTGTTGTATATGTATATATATATAACCTTGATCTGTAGGAGCTCCATGAAGGGACCTGTTCCTCAGTAAGTTAGTTTATCCCATGATGGGCAGTCATTAGGTTTGCAGAGTAGGACCTGCCAGAGGGTGGATTACATTGACGCTGTTGGCAGGCTTAAGCAATTCACGGCCGTTCATTGCAAACCAAATTTCCACCATTTTATTCAGCAAAGCTCAGAGTTTAGAAATTTTCACCATGTGGTAAAAGCTGGTATTATGCACCCATGCATGGAGCTGTTGTTGCAGGTTTTTGAATGTGTTTGTCTGGAGTGCTCTCTCCATGTTTTTGTTTTATATATATATATATATATGAAAAACACATGAGGGGGTTGCACTCTGCCTTAACTAAGCATTCAGTGTGGGTGCATCTCAAAAATAAAATACAAAACCACGGAGAGAGTACTCCAGACAAACACATTCAAAAACCTGCAACGACAGCTCCATGCATGGGTGCATAATACCAGCTTTTACCACATGGTGAAAATTTCTAAACTCTGAGCTTTGCTGAATAAAATGGTGGAAATTTGGTTCGCAATGAACGGCCGTGAATTGCTTAAGCCTGCCAACAGCGTCAATGTAATCCACCCTCTGTCAGGTCCTACTCTGCAAACCTAATGATTGACCATCATGGGATAAACTCACTTACTGAGGAATAGGTCCCCTTCATGGAGCTCCCACAGATCAAGGTTACATAGGTCCTGGACGAGGAGTACCTGTGGCAGGGAGGGGTGCATACCCAGGAAATTCATATGAAAAACAGATGGGGGGGTTGCACTAAGCCTTAACTAAGCATTCAGTTTGCAGAGTAGGACCTGCCAGAGGGTGGATTACATAGACGCTGTTGGCAGGCTTAAGCAATTCACGGCCGTTCATTGTGAACCAAATTTCCACCATTTTATTCAGCAAAGCTCAGAGTTTAGAAATTTTCACCATGTGGTAAAAGCTGGTATTATGCACCCATGCATGGAGCTGTTGTTGCAGGTTTTTGAATGTGTTTGTCTGGAGTGCTCTCTCCGTGGTTTTGTGTTATATACTTTGTATATATATATATATATATAATTTTTTTCGTGTGTATGATACCATTGTTAACATGTTCTGCACAACTGGTAAGGTTAGACGATGACCCCTCCATTGATAACTTCCCTAATATTGGACATAAAAAATTTACGTTCAAAACACAGAACACTCCACTTCTAAAGTCTGTCCAAATATGTTGGAGGCAAGCGGCTTTTTCTGACATCATAGCATCATGGAGCATTATTCAGTACACAGTGAGTGTTTCTTGTTGGAACAAATTGCCCTTTAGTACAAAAGTTGGGAATCCGAGCTTCCAGTTTCATGTTTTTAAAAAGATGGAGTTACTTCTTCTACAATATCTATTTGATAAACACACAATATGTTTCTTTATTTTAATATTATTTTACTAAGTATCTGATGTATATGTTTAGAAAGCAAGTATTACTATAAAATAAATTGGACAGAGTATTCAGATACTTGCAGACTTCCTCAATTCTTCACTGAACCAAATTTCTCCCTGTATGCACAGTGTCTCTCTCCCTTCAAGCTTATTTTCCTACACCTCAATTCCTTTTAATCATGTTTTTTATAATTAGCATTTTTGCACATCAAAGTTAATGAATTAGCATTTTTTCCACATTAAAGCTATCAGATCTCCTGAGCTGCATCTGTTATGTGTTAATATAAAATGAGACATTGGGAGGAAACACAAATATCACTGATCATTAGTTTGTGTTACTAAATTAGGTTTGTAAGTATTTATACGTGTATGTATGTATATAAAGTTTATTATTGCAGAGGTCATTTACACATCCCAGCAGATCAAAGAACTGCATCACAGAGCTCATGTGCTATATTCCCCATATGCAGCACAGAACTCTGGGAAGATATGCAAATGACATCTGTAATGTCTCATTTTTTGCATCCTTGGTCTGTTTTCACACAGAACCCTCCATTCAATGTCACGTTATACTAGATGCCTTCTTTTTTTTTTTTTTTTTTTGCAGAGACCAGGTTTATGCAACTGCTCAAAGCCACTCCTGGACAGCTCTTTTGTATATACAGAGCTGGTGCATCCATAAGTACAACTAGACAGTTGCCTAGGGTGCTACTCGGCGGGAGGGCATTGTTATGAGCTAATATAAACAAAATGTGAATACTCTCACAGCACACCAAAGTGTAATATGTTTATCTAGTTATTCATACATAAATCCAATGTTGAAGATTATAGTCCAATGCATAAAACAGGGATCTCAATTCCTCTTTTTATGCCTGAATTTCTCGATGAATCTCTTAAAAAGAGTTTTATCTAGGTCTCTGAGAGAAATACAAAAAATATATAGTGCAGACAACTATCAATTTTTTTGAACTAAGAAATAGAGGGGGAGATATCGCACTCACGTGTCCTTGAGCCTGTGTTAATTGGCTCTGTAAAAGATGCAGATGGATCCGTAGAGGCATTTCCCCCTTCTTTTACATCTCCTCCTGAGGTGCTTAATCCTCTTCACCTCAGAACATGTATGGAGAACAGCAGTAGTGCGGATGGTCTTAACAATAAATATAAAAGGCGAAAAATAAGACCTACTCACTTTTTCAGGTGTCCTTTTTTATAAAAAGTGATGCCAAATCCTGCGCAGTCTGTGATTTTTTTACAGGAGCACCACACCTCTCATAACTCCTATCCAGCCTTTAATTCACTCCTGAAGAAATCTCCCTCTTCAGAGTGACTTAGAGAGAGATTACTTCTGTGGTAGAGATACCTGGATCAGGAAGCAGCAGCACCATCTTGGGCCGGGGTCATACGGCAGTGCCTGCATGTTCTCTGGCTAGATATGTGACGCACCTATAGGATGCTGGGACTCTGTGTCTGAAACACAGATCCCCAGCTGATTCAGAACAGAGTCCCTGCTGTAGTAGCATTTTTGGGCCAGCAGATGGCTATGTCTGCCTGTGAAATAGGGATGCTACATTAATAAATACATTGAGAATATTTCCCATGATTCTTTTTACTGAAATGTGATCTACTAAAGAAACACTGGTTCCTATCAATGGTTTTAAGAAAATCACTTTATAGAGAAGGGGTTAAAAATGCTATTTTGTGCTGATTTTCCTCATATCCTTGTAATTAAAAAATGCTTCATGGGCAGACACCCCATTAAAATTGGAGTTATTAATTAAATATCTTTATGTTTTATAAAGTGTATCTCAAGTGATTTTTGGAAATATTATATATGATACATTACCTTGATTCATATCTTTATTTTTTTAGGAAAGCGCCCCAGTGGTTTTCTTTCCAAAATAGTATAGGTAAAAATAAATATCTTGTAGCTTCAAAAACTAAATAGGAGTACTGTATCTCTTTGCGGCCCTCGATCTGTTTGCTGAAGCGTGTAATAAGATTTCAACTTGGCAATACTGAGTAGAATGTCACACTTACGTTTTTGAGAAGCTTTTCCCTTAAAACTTCTAAAATTAAAGTCAGTTACATAGGATGGACTATCATATGGTTTTAACTTAAATTAGCCATTAAAAAGCATACAGCTGGATGACGTGGTATGCTTTTACTTCTAATTTTCATGCTTGAACCTGCCTTCCAAGGCTACAAATATATCTCTATGCTCAAAAACCTTATCTTACGAGATGTTTTTCTTCCTATAGGCAATATTTTATTGCGCATTTCTAATATATTACTTCCTTTTGGTAGGTTTATACTCATTGACCATAAACAACATCACCCAACAAATCGAAAAGGAGCTTTTCCTCTCGGGCTGCCTAGAAACGGAATCTGCAAAAAGAAACAAGTTTGTTATAACCGGCTTGTAAATACAAACAATGGATCTTCCCTTACTAAATGCATACTTTTAAAGTAAAAGAATAATACTACCAATATCTTTCTCTTCTCTAAAATGTTAAGATATTCTTTGCCGTAATTCCAATCGCTTGATATAATAGGTCTCTGACCCAAACTTTGTGAAATCACTGCCCTCTATGGAATTTAGATAAAATATCTAATTGATGATGAGGTCACATGCTGCTCTTCATTCTTTTTTCCTCTCCTACTGATTTGTGCTATGCTTGTTATGCTTTCAGTATTGATAGTGATTTTACTGATTGGAATGTATTATTCTAGATCTGTTCTTTCCTTTCTTCCACCCTAACTTCTGCCTTCCTATAGTCTCTTCTTTTGAAAGAGCTAATAAATGTTATATCATAACATTATGTACAATATCGCATTTTCTATGCTCAGATGGTTTCCGAGCAGTTTTCAATATTGTGTGAATGCATTTACATAGTTACATAGGCTGAAAAAAGACATGTGTCCATCGGGTTCAGCCTTTCACACATTACCTACTGCTGTTGATCCAGAAGGAGGCAAAAACCCAGTCTGAAGCGCTCGCCAATATTCAGCATACTCATACTGGGAAAAAAATCCGTCTTGACCCCTGAATGGCGGTCAGATTTCTCCCAAGAATCTTATACCCACATATTAAATAGTATGACGCTTACTGTTCTGTGTCTGCAGGAAGTCATCCAGTCGTTTTTTAAAAGTCTGTACAGTCTCTGACCCAACCACCTCAACAGGCAGAGAATTCCACAGCTTTATTGTTCTCACTGTAAAATAACCCTTCCTATGCTTTAGGCTGAATTTCTTTTCATCCAGTCTAAATGGGTGACCTCGTGTCCTGTGTATAGTCTTATTAATGAATAGGTTTCCAGACAATGGTTTATAATGGCCTCGTATATATTTATATAAAGTTATCAGATCCCCTCTAAGGCGCCGTTTCTCTAAACTAAACAGGTTTAAGTTTGTTAGTCTTTCCTCATAACTTAAACCTTCCATCCCCTTACTAATTTAGACGCCTGTCTCTGCGCTTTTTCTAGCGCCATAATATCCTTTCTTAATTGTTTTCAATTCAGTAAAGCATTACATCACATACACAACACATACTTTAGGGCATATTATTATTATTATTATTTAGGGCATATTATCATTGCCACATTCAATATAGTGATTTTAAACCTGGCATGTCTGGAATCTCCCTAACCTTTGTTGATGGAGAGTAGGATGGTGGATACCAAAGTGCTAGATATGGGTGGTTGTCCGGTTTAAAGGAACACTCTAGGCTGAAAATCACACCCCCTTTTTTTTACATTATATTATACCTATTGTCCTACCTAGTTATGCAGTATTTTTTTTTATGTTATACTTACCCTGAAAACGACACTTTTCCAACAGAGTTTTTTTTTTTTTTTTACTCACCTCCCTCCTCTTCCGCTCCCGACGTGGTAAATCTTCAACTTGGCTGAAGGTTTACATGCAAAGCGCACATGCGCGCCTAGCACGTAAACCAGCCAATCTGCAGGCTTCCTCCCGGCTCCACCTTCTTTGATTAGTGCTACGCGCAAGGGGATGCGTGCAACACTAATCACAGCCACCAACTTTTGCCGGCGGCTCGCTCCCGCCAGCTACTGCGGCGAGTAGGAGACGTCATCACACTGAAAGCGCGATGACGTCTCCTACTCGGCAATAGTCGGCAGAAGCGTAAAATACAAATCCCGCTCTGCTGACTGACAGCTGGGAGGGCGGAGTAAAGTTCTCCGCGTCTCTCAGCTGTTTCAGCCGATCAGCTCAGCAGAGGGAGGGGGGAAAGACAAGGGCATACTTAGGTAATCATGACCACCTAAAAAAGCTTAGGTGGTCATGTTGCCTAGAGTATTCCCTAGAATGTTCTAAGGGGACCAGGGCAGCATGTGCTTGACTAAAATAGGAGATAATGGAGCTGCCACTACAGATCCATGTCCTAAAATAGGTTCTTAATATTATGACACCTAACAACTCCAGCTTAGAGAACAACAGCAAAATGGCATAATGAAGAGGATTTAGGACAATGAGATAGAGGACTGGACAGAGGAACAAAATAATGGCACATTGAACATGGGATGTAAATAAGACAATGGAAGATGAGAAGAATCATGCAAAATCTCAGCAAATAGTTATCTCCATGCCCTTCATTACCATGATCGACTATGCTCCATCTGCAAAGCACCTCCTCCTGCCCTGAGAGCGACTATAGTCGATATGGTGTTCTACTCAAGCAATGCGAAGGCATTTTGTTTGTTGCAAACGTAATTAATTGGCATTTGGGCTCTGGAACTTGCCCCTAAATTTTTAGTTTCATGAACATGATGCCTGAGGTGCTAAATCTTTTTTAAAACCAGCTGAAGAATGTGTCTTAATGACAGCTCCCCAGCTGATACTGCATGGAGACCAGATATGCAGTAACTCCTTTTGGCCAGCAGATGGTGACATCTTATGGCCAAATTGGTTATTACAGTAAGGAATACATTGGGAATATTTCCAAATATTTCTTACTGTATAATTAATTAAAAATGATTTTCCAGAAAAACACTGGTACCTGTCAATGGATGCCTGGAAAAATCCTTGCTTGTGAAAGGGTTAATTTGGCAATGCAGGGCAGTAGGGTGTAATTTCAAACACACTCACACAGACATAGCACACTAAGGTAATTTTATCACAGTAAATTTTTATCATTAACTAAAATAGTACCAGATCAGCTATTTTAGTTTCTCAAAAGTGACCACTGAACATATGTAGTCAAAATGATTGAAATGGTGAATGTTTCATAAGCAAAGCAAAATAAGAGCACTTCAGGTTAGGATTAGAGATTAAATCGGAATGAGGGAGATGAGAAGTAAATTCTACATCCCATAAGTGCAAGTGCCCACTAACCCTAAGGCCGGGGTCAGACGAGCGTCTGGCCACCTCGCTGAGTGCAGTTAGTGCGCACAGCGCTGCAAGGCTCAATCCTCCTATGGAGGATCGCGCTTTGCAGCTCCGCCCAACACGTGTCTAACGTTTCGACGGGGAGGCTTTCTGCACGTCCGTTTCTAGCTTGTGCAATACGGGCACGCACTACAGTGTGTGAATGGCCCCGTTGAAGTGTCACAACACTGCTTCGGACGCTAGGAGGCATGTCAGTATGGGCGCAACTAGTGCGCTCGTCTGACCCCAACCTAATTCACTCTTATACATACTCTCAGCTAGTTTGTACCAACTGAAGTATTTTACTCCCATATCCTTCCATTCCCTTTCCCCTTAACCCAAGTCTCAGTAAATGTTGCACACAGTTGCTCCTATTATTTCTTATTCTTTTGCCTTTTCTGTGATGAGCTTCTAAAAGCCAGCTGAAGAAAAAGACTCTGGTGGTGGCCAAGAGGTCATCGAATTTCACGTAGAAGAAATGGAAATAACTACTCATCTTTGTTTAGCAGGACAACATTCATTTTTCATTCTGCTGTATAATTAGTTTGCATATTTATATTACAGCAGATCACATCATCATGTACGCATATTTAAAGACTGGAACTACCAAGAGGCAGAACAAGTGGTCTTCGAATCACAAAATATTACACTGACCCTTTCACTACTAAAATGTGAACTTGGTTTTGCATTGTAATACAATTATCAAAAAATAGCATATGAAACCTCATGTGGCAATATTTTTAATGATTAGTTTGACCACTGAGAAAAAATGAAATTCTCCATGAGATCTCACTCCTGTCACTCTGTTTCACTACAAATAAGCTACAAAGAGCAGCCCACACCCTCGCTGTAACAAAATGAACAGCAGACTTTAGTGAGGATGCGTTCAGCAGTTTGAGGATCAATTCGGCAGTTTTTTGATTCGTTCAGCGGTTTTGCCCTCTGAATAACCCCTTAAATATCATTCGTAGAACACTGCAGTAGGGCAGTGAATAAAAATTAAAGTAGTGAAAACATGGTAAGTTTACATCACAATTTTCTGATTTGATTATATTAAAAAGAGGCATTATTTAAGCCTACAAGACTACATGCAAACTGTGAAAGTGACTCCGTTTGTTAGGTCAGAGTGTGCTGTGATTTTTCATTGCAATGCCATATTTTAATCCCTTGGAAAAAAATGAAAATTTTATTCAATTCCTTTTCAAGAATTGTTTGTATGCCAGTTTATCATAATGTTACTTTTCAGCCCAATAAAAAATGTGAAGCAATGCTCAAAATTAGTAGATTCTAAACTATTCTGTTTATATCTTTAAACAAAGTCTTTTGATTATGACACCTCCAAACCACAACAATGCTTTAATGTGTATCAAACCAATGTATTTTGTTTTACTAAAATGTTTCCATACAAACATTCCGATAAATGCATTTAATAGATTCATTGTATAAGGCAGACCATTCATCCAATGTATTATAAATAAATCAATACTTATAAATGTTATGAACATTATAAAAATGAGTCTTTGTGACTACGCATAGTTAAGTAGGCGGCAGCGTAACAGGCTTTCCAGCTTGGACCTCTTTTCAACAATTTAATGGTCAACAAAATAGAATTCTGCCAAGCACTAGCACCATCTGTGCTGTTCATCATTTGGAACAGTGCGAAAAGCTTAGTGAGCCATTTCATCTGGCTGAAAAGCAAAAACAGTGCATTTTTTCGCTACTAGCCAGTCTGTTAATTTCTAAAGATGTGTTTTAAAGCTCAGTAAAACTGATGTTTAGCTCTAAAAGATGCAGTCCACCAGCATGTGAGGTCCTGAAATTAATTCGAGCCGAATACCTATTACCTGCTGTCAGATGTATCTGGAAATGTGCTTTCTTTTTGTGTCTGCGTGTCTCCAGAGACCAATCCTCAGCATGGCGAGTGAAATTACCCATGTAGCGCCATTAAGAATATTTCAATATATTTCAGCAAGTGGTACAGTTGGGAATTATAGGAAATGTGCATTAGAAAGATAGATTATAGCATATCAATATAATATGTAAACTATATTGCAGTGATTATGTATATGTAGAAATTCTAAGCTGTTTGTAATCAGTAGCAGACAAGTGGTGGAGTAATCTACTCGAAAGCAGACATTATTTGATCATATTCTCACAATACTATAGAGGATAGTCAAGGGGACCCCAAGAGGATGAGCCTGAGAGGGTGCCACCATTACTTCTATCTCTCAGGCTCGTTGCCTTCTACCTCTCAGGCAACAATAGAGTCCTGTGCTGAGCTCACATTCACTAGATGGAAAGATGAATGGTTGAATATGCCAAACTGAGAGATGATTTACACGAATGCCATATTCTTTGGGTAGAGAATTATTTTTAATCACCATTTTTATATGTATTAATCTGTTAAGTGGTTTCCATGTAGCATTCATTTTAAAATGTAGCTGTCCTCACTACTGTCCGCACTGCATCTCACCTCAATATTAACCAGAATAATAGAACCTGTGCTACGAAACATATCCTCATAATTTTTCTTATAATGGAATGCAATACATGTAAACATGAACATAATATAAAAAAAACTGTTGGCAAATTGTTTTAGATATTATTATTATTAGTTTATATGCAGGGCTGGATTTATAACTAGGCAGAGTAGGCATGTGGCAGACTATGGTCTTTCCAGTGACACCAAATCTAACCAGGTAGATTTATTTAAAAATAAAATAACAACTTAAATAATATTTCCTTTTTTTTTCTAACTCAGCACTATAATTCAGTTACAATTATAAAGTGAACAATGATGCCGTGCTAACTCACCTTCTCATTTCCCACACTGCCAGCAAGTGTGGAACTGATGATACAACGCATTGCTTCATCAACAACCTAGACTGCGGCATTGCAGTGAGGACAAACTGGGGGATTTTGGAACCCTGCATCTCTGAATTGTACAGCGCACAAGGTTAAGTGAGATGTTATTGGAAAAGCCAGAGTCAGGTCTTTACAATGATACCAAACATGACTATGTAATGTGAAAAAAATAAAAAAGGTAAATGCAAAACTGATTTTTTTTCTCTGTTCTACGGCAGAGGCAATATACTGTATGCTTTTACATATAAAACAGACAATGCCACTGCACTAACTCAACTAAGGCAACAAATTCTGCGTCTTCTTTTGATGTGAGCGCAGAGAGAAACTGATTTTCAGTTTTTAAAAATATATATACATTTTTTTAGTTTGCCCCAAAACGAACATTTATAAAGTCATTTTGACATGTTTATTTTTTCTGGGGGAGTGTGGGTAGGGGTGCTACACATTTCTGCGCCTACAGGCTCCTGAGATGCAAATCCAGCCCAGTTTATATGTGATGCGCTAAAATTTTCTGCAGTGCAGAAATATTATTGCAATGCAATACTACCAATAAATGACTAGACAAGCAGGAACTATCAATACGGTATCTTACACATTTCTAGGTTTGCAAAATGTGCTTGAAAGTCTTGGTGTGATGTGTACATAAATATTTGTTGTAGCATTTCCAGATAGTAGTAGATATGTCTTAAACATGACAGCTCATATTACAGCAAAGCGTTCAAAATTTTACAGTCATACGTGACCCTTGTGTGTATTTGATATCAAACACGTCATTGCTTTATATTAAAAGAATTTGCCTGAGCAATGTTATCGAGCGATGTAAAACAATGATAGCATTGTTATTATTGTGAATTTAATTCTTATGCTAATCTATTAAGCATTCAGTGCTTGCTTCCATTTAAACTCCAGAGGTAGCCAGCTTGATAACGGCAATCTTAATCACAAGTCATTTACCGAAGTGGTTTTTTAAAGTCTCTCAATGGGATATTTTGACGGCTGCTGTGTGAAACGTTTTAAGCTTAATGTAAATTTGTGACATTCCTTAGAGGTAATAGATTATTGATTTACTCTGAGATGTATTTGGAAAATACGCTAAAGATGAATCGAGGTGGGTTATTAAACATTATAAACACAAATGTATATATTCTATAGTTGACCATATGCTACCATCTCGAGCAGTTAGCGCGTGCAGAAGTAACTATTCCATAGTTGACCATATGCTCCCGTCTCGAGCAGTTAGCGCGTGCAGAAGTAACTATTCCATAGTTGACCATATGCTACCGTCTCGAGCAGTTAGCGCGTGCAGAAGTAACTATTCCATAGTTGACCATATGCTACCGTCTCGAGCAGTTAGCGCGTGCAGAAGTAACTATTCCATAGTTGACCATATGCTCCCGTCTCGAGCAGTTAGCGCGTGCAGAAGTAACTATTCCATAGTTGACCATATGCTCCCGTCTCGAGCAGTTAGCGCGTGCAGAAGTAACTATTCCATAGTTGACCATATGCTCCCGTCTCGAGCAGTTAGCGCGTGCAGAAGTAACTATTCCATAGTTGACCATATGCTACCGTCTCGAGCAGTTAGCGCGTGCAGTAGTAACTATTCCATAGTTGATAATATGCTCCCGTCTCGAGCAGTTAGCGCGTGCAGTAGTAACTATTCCATAGTTGATAATATGCTACCGTCTCGAGCAGTAGACGTTAGCGCATGCAGTAGTAAGTTTAACGTCTGTCATCGTTATTCCAATGGTGCCATTAAACTGATGTGAAATCTTTTAGAGCCTCTCAGCTTGCACGCGCGTACTGTACTTAGTGTCTCCTTTCTTTAACATGTGAAGCGCAATCATTTTTTAACGTCTCAACGTGAGCTATTCCAAGGTGCTGACGCAAATTACATTTGTCAATTTGTGTTCAGATGTTAACGAATCATGAAAGCTGGTGTTAATTCCAAACTCAAATAAACCGGGCAAGGCGTTGAATCCTGAGCCCGATTCCAACACCTCTGCAAGTGGGGCATCTATACAATAGGGAGAGCCCACCACTGGCCAACGGGACCACCTGGTGCTACACCACAGAAGTCGCCCAACTTCCAGAACAGCTACAAAGAATGAACAGCGTGCCAGACAGGTAAAAGTCGGAGTAACTTTATCAGAGCTTACTTGTCTATTCACTAAAGGGTGAAGAAAGAAAAATGGACAGAATTGAAAAATCTAGGTCAAAATAGCCAAACCAGAAAAATTCTATTTAGCTAACTTTCAAAATCGGCTATTTGGTCTAGATTGTTCTCTTCTCCTGACTTCATCCTTTAGTGAATAGACCCTATACAGGGTTATTCAGAGAAAAGTGAAACTCTGGAGAACTTTTGGAGAAGTGAAAATTCTAGGTCCAAATAGCCAAACCAGAAAAATTCTCCCATTTATGTCACTTTCCAAATCAGCTCTTTTGACCAAGAATTTTCATTTCTCCAAAAGTTCTCCAGAGTTTCACCTTTCTCTGACTAACCCTGAGAGTCTGCAAATAAAATGCAACATTTTGGCCCTAACAGGCTCATTCATTCTTACAATGCATATGGACACATGTCTTTTTCCGGCCCATGTAACTATATGGCAGCAATCTCCTCCTCACCTCAGCAGTGGTAACCAGTCCACCACCTGAAAATGCAACTGTGTTACAGAATAATTTTTCTGGACTGGCAAAATTGATTTTGTTATGTTTTTTTTTCTTAATTTCTAGTTTTTCTTTTCTCTTTGCAGATTTGATGGGTGATGTTTAGTGAGCCTAGACAGGCTAAAGGGTTTATTCAGAGAGGTCCGAAATGTTGCCGAAATTCAGCGTACGGTGACATTTCGGGGCCATTCGGGTATTCAGAGAGCAGGCAGTTCGCCAAATTTTGGTGAATTGCCTGCACGTACGGTGCCTGTTGGAGGGCAGTGAAATTCCCCATAGAGAAGCAATTGTTCATATAGTCAGAGAACACCGAACAGCAGTGAAAAGTTGCTGAATTGTCCTGCTGTTCAGTGGTTTCATTCGGCAGGTTTATTCAGGCGAACCCCATAGGTTTCAATGTTAAAAATATTCAATAATTCAATATCTAATAAACCGTTTATTATTTTATTCCGCAGTAAAAAGTCTCTTTATTTATAGATTTTTTTAGGATCTTTTAGGCATTTTTCTGAATTTTCTCGGCAAAATTTTTTTCCTGTTACTTTTTTAAATCGTTTTTTATTTTTTCTACAACAGATCTTTTTATTATCATTCATTGGATCTTATATGTAAATTCCAGACATTTTCGTTCAGTAGTTTTTTTGCAAACAGCGTTTCAATCTTGAAACTTTCAAGCGTACTGTTTCTTTTCTTTTACCACGTTCGTTAGCTTGTCAGCTTTTTCTGGCGGCTGCTCTGTGATGTGATTGGCGGCTCGTCTGCTTTTTCCGGCGTGTTCAGTGTGGTTTTTGCTGTGGTTTCTGCGGGTTTTCGGTGAGTGTTCATTGGGTTTGCGGCGGGTTTTCCCTGCACTCTGGGGACCCTGCAGTTGTACTTGAATACACCGAAGAGTCGGCGAACTAGAATCACCCCGAAGTGCGGGGAACGAAAGGGCACGAAATGACGGTGACATTTCGGTGCTCTCTGAATAACCCTGTAAGACTTAGTAAGATGTTCAACTTGTTTATGGAAAGGTCAATACTATTTTGCTATACTCTGATGTTGAAAGGGTTAACTATTCTGTGATAATCTTATCTAAAAGTTTTGTTAGGATTGGTGGGAATAGTGTTTACATTTGTATTTTTATGTATACACTTTTTTATGTATTTTTATGTATAATAAAGGCATCTTAGGGCAGAAATGTTGCATTTTTATTTGTTAATCATGCACTAATAAAGTTACTCCCTAAGTATCGACATGGATGTCTCCAGGCATGTGAGAATTGTAACATGTGCTTTCCTACTGATCCAACATCGTATTCGGTGAAACCATCCGCAACACCAGCAGGAATTGCAAATCGCACAGGGAATTCCACTGGCACCTCGTTTCCGAAGAACGCGGCTAACTTTGGATGACGTGACTAATGCAGAGTGCCACCTGGATTATTACAGGCTCAGCTGTGTCCAGATCTACAGGCTCTATCAAGAGCTACAGAATGATCTTGGGTCCAGGTCTGGGTCACGTATATCTGTACCAAGGATGACAAAGATGCTCTGCTGCCTGCGGTTCCTGGTCACTTTAATGGTGCAGCATCCCCTGTCAGAGCCAGCTGGTGTTAGCTGCAGCACATTTTTGAAGATGCTCCAATGTTTCCTCACAGCTTTGCAGGGCAAGTGCCAACAATACATACTCCGCAGGGATGATGCAGTGTTAAACAGGGACTTAATGAGAATGGAGGGTTACCCAATGTCCTGGGGCAATTGATTGCACCCACATAGAAATCCGAGCACCGTGGTATGCTGCAGTTTATATCGATTGTATCCATTCAATAAACACGCAAATGATTTGTAATGCCAACATGAGCATCATGAATGTACTTACAACGTTTCTGGGATGTACGCATGATTCATATATCCTGGTTAATTCGGCAGTGAAGCGTGATCACAGTCAGGGATTTGCGAGCGAAACCGCTATTTATAGCACCTGGACCATAGAGGGCAGCTAGGAACAGGATGTTGAGGCAGAGTCTGCTGTTTGAAAGTGGATACTGGAAAAAGAACAAGGCAAAAGCTGTGCGAGCATCCCCTGATTGTTCTTGGAGATGTTAAACTTAGTGTCTCGTGCATTAAAGATAACGTTTCATGCCAAGACGTAAACTGCTCGAGTACCAACACCTGCGCCAGCTTTGTAATACAGGGGCAGATGCTAATAATTTTTAACATTAGCGTCTGCCTTTTACTGACAACTATGGAATAGGGCTCAAACACGGGGAAAAGTCTTAAGAGTAGAGAAAGATGAGAGACAGCAATGATGCTTCTCTTTTGAGAGATTATTTTACCCACTTTTTGTTTTAAATCTTCCCATAGGAAGTGACAGATAAGAGCCATGAATAGTTATCTGATTGATCCACTTTTAGAGCTTTGCAAGAAAAAGAAAATAGATAAATATTAATATTGCGGGGCTCCAAGAAAAAAACAGAAACAAAATGTAATTCTTGAATGGGAAGAAGAAAGCACAGTCATGAAAATGTATTACGGAGAAAAAAACACATTTTCTTGGAAGCCAGTAGAAGAAAAAACAAATGGAAACTACAAAACAAACAGTACATCACAGGTTTTACCTTGCTATCAAACCTGCCCTTGAAACTGTCTGCCGTTAACATTATAAGTAATGACTATTGCGGAATAATATTTGATGGTTCCGGCGTTCATATTTTTAACATACCATATACATTGATTATCTTCCACAAAACAGCTTTGGGTGGCCTGGAGTGTTGCTCTCTGAGAATTTTAACAACAGGGAAATGGAAGACTTAATCAAATAGCTCTTTGTGATTATATTTTCTAACTGCTGCCATCTAAAAGCACTTTAAACAGCCTTATCTCTTCTATGCAGCCCTCAGCTTTGCCTTTGTAGAGGAACTGCTCACATTGACTGTCTCTGAGAAAACTTATTTAAGAAATCTGCATCTTTTTCTTTCAGCCTCTGGTTGTAAAGTCACTGAATATTTCACAGAATCAAAAACCTGTTTACTTTTGTTGCAGAGCTATAGGAGAAAAAAAATGTGCATACTTAGGCAGAAGAACAAACACAACTCTGAAAATTGCTGTTGGATTTTTGCCTTCTGAAGTCTGGAGAATTTTTTTTTTTTTTTTTAAAGCATGATCTAAGACTTAATAAGGCAGTGCTGCCAGATGGTTTTATTTTTGGTAATACATTCATGTAATAGACGTGTTAACTTACTCAGTGTTTATGGTGATTATTTATGCGTGTATTGGAATATACAAAAATTAAGACCATCAATTTCATCCTTTCATGCATCTTTAATCCCGCTGCTAATCCAAAAGAATTAAATCTCCCTTCCGAATACTGAAGTGATTTATGGGAAAACAGGTCCTTCCTGACTCATAACAGGCAACTATGTTAATAATTATTATAGCCCTCAATATAATATTTTGATATTTAGCATAGCCATTCATTTTTAAAAGCAACTTTGAAAATACGTCTGGTCTACGAGTTTACACTTTGTTGTTCTTGGTATAAAGAACGCATGTCACTGATCAAGGTTAACTGTCAAGTTTAGTGTTACCATTCATTTATAAGGCAGTTTCGTTATATCATCCCCCTCAAAACACTAAGGGCCTGATTCCAACCAAGACATTAAGTTAAAGTCTGGGACCATTAGACAAAACAAGTTCTGGCCTTAGTATAACAACTTCTGCAGCTATTACAACCCAGCTGTAAACCTCGCTTGCGTCTCAGATGTTGTGGCTGCATACTGTAAATTCACTTCTCCTATTTCTACAGAAATCCTTAATTTGTGTTTATCTAGAGAAAAACAAGCTAATCCAATGTAGCGCGTTCTCCTCTAAAACGAGCTTCTATTCATAAATGAATACTGACTCTGAAATTCTGTGTGTTTAGTGATTTTGCTTTCGCAAAACAAATAGTTCCCACTGCTCTTCCACAGCTTCTTCCATGACCCCTGCATGATCAAGAGCATGTGAGGGCACACGCTGGGCTCCATGGAGTCCTATGGACTACAGGAGCCAATACCAGTGGTGCAGCAATGCAGCTCACAATTATTCGGAGCCAAACCAGAAACAAGGGGCCCTATTCCAAGGTTGGTGTAAACTTAACCAGAGCTGTTGTAAATTTAACAACCCCATAGATTATGGGCTCTATTCCAAAATTGACGGTTAAATGGAGACGGTAAAAAGGAAAATCAGATTTTCTTTACAGTCTCCATTTTACTGTCATATTACCGGGCAAGTGTTTTGTTAGCACCTAGTCCCAGAGGAATGCATAAAGCTGCCAAATACCAGCAGTGGTACTCCGCGCCGCCACGTGTATCAGCTCATGGAGTCCATTTTCCCGACCACGAGCTCTGCAACAGTTCACTCTCGTGAGATTATGCAGAGCCGCGGAGTAAACTAGGTTGAGAGGAACTATTAATTTCTGGTCTCACTCTGCTTCTGGAGAGATGAAGTGGCGGATCGTGCCGCCCTTGTCACCGCGGTGTGAGAGGTGAGAATGAGATTAAAGGGGAGGGGTTTTAGAGAGTGTTATGTGATTTTTGCTTTATGCAGAATCATTTAACACCAGCCTTTAGCAGTCGGTATTTCTCAGTGAAAGTGCAGACTACTTTGGAATAACCTGCACTTCCATGCGGAGGTTACATTAATGTCTTCCATAATAAATATAGAAAACTTTAATTTACAGTAATCTCATGCAAGGAAACGGCTACATCCAAGCCACAAGCTCAGCTTGTGGAAGGAATGGAATGGCGTTTCCTGGCGATTAACTACAGAAGACGTTATGTGTAACATTTCCTGTAGTTAGCTTATGGACAACTAAGGCGTATAGCATTATAATGGAAAAAATATTGGAAAAAAATTAGACATCTTATAATAGGGTACCAATGTACCAAAAATTATCCAAATCCACAACATTAAGATTAGTATGTCAAGTTTTTGACATTGGTTGATTTGACATGGAATGACCCTTTCAGGAAACAACGATTTTTATGGAAAATCACGTTGCAGTGACTATATAGTGAAAATATGCTTGACAATCTCAAAAGCAGAATTTCATTATTAACCCTCACCTGTTATCTTCATAATTATCTGAAAATACTATAATGAAAAAAACTCAAAAGCACATTTTCATACTGTATGCACTATGCGACAGGCGGGTGACACCACAGCTGTATCTCCATAAATGTCAGTTATTTGGACTCCATTTTTTTCCTTGAGGGATAAAACAGAGCTCAAAGCTCATGAAACTGTTTTAACACCTGAACTTTCTTACAGAAGATTCTTAAATTTTAGGGGCAAATTCTGGAGTCCATTTGCAAATGGATTTTGTTTGCAATAAATGTTATTCCTTTTCATTGCTCCAGGATTGGACTACTATGACTATATGTGATATCAGGACACCAGTAGGTGCTTTTGAACATCAAGTATACATGGTAGGGAAGGGGTTAAAATGAATGTGCCTGTTATGCTGTTCTGCTTGGTACTTCCTGTTTCCTGCTGACCAGGATGTCAGTCTCAGTCACCAAAATTGCTCCTGTCCTGACACTGCAGCTGGTGTAGCTCTGTTCCTCCTCACAAGGCTCGGTGGAGAGGCTACATGGACCCTTATAAAAATTCAAAAGGCCCCCCAACTTTAACACAGCAAGATACGAAGAGGCAGGGGAGCTGAAGGCTGGAAAGGCAGCCAGGAAACACATTTATTTCAAAACATGAAAAATGTTGTCAGAAGTGCCTCAAAACAGTATCAGGACTCCGTGCATGAATTTGTGAATAGCTGGAAAGGATAAGGATAAATTTTTCTGCACGTTTCAAAACTGCTGCTTCAGCTCAGCAGAGGCAATGGTATCAATTATGCAATATGGCTTCTTCTTCTGAAAAGATGAGTGACGATTAGAGCATTAGCCCAGAGGATTTCAGAGAAGACTTCGAAGATTATTCTACAGCTCCAAATCTCATTGAGAATATACCTACTGCAAAAACTGCAAATCCTTTTTTTTAGGTAGTGAATATTGACATATTTACAAGCACAATGTGAATATCAAGATGAGCATTAGCAGAATGTCACTACTGCTTTAGATTGCAGGTTTGAAGTAAACCTCCAAAAAGTTTGGTCCATGAAAGGTATTTGGTTGCTGCAAACAGGAAGAGTTTAAATTAAAGGCTAGAGAATTGCTGTGTCTTCGAATACAAAGGGATTTAACCTTGAATACTCCTATTGAGATGTGCTGCACAGTGGAGCTAACTGGCCTGTGCATAAATGCAATGAAGCAGGTCAAACTGATTGACAGTGTTAACAGTGCAGTGCAACAGCAACATGCCAAGACCAGCCATGTAAGCAAATGGCAAGAACAGAATTAACAGAATATGGCACGTAGCTTACAAAAATATATTTTGTTTAGGTTTCTTAAAACATGGTAGAATCTTTGAGAACACTGTAATATTCGTTATCATTATTAAGTCATGGCCCTCGAGAAAAAGAAAGTCTCTTTTTTAGTCATATTTATTGAGTTTACAGAAATATACATAACAATACAGTCCTTCACACAGCACAGATGAAAATGTAAAGGAAATGAAAAAATAATAAAACAAATAAGAAGCTAAAACGGCACTTCCAGAGGTGAGGCGAAATACAAGGTACAATGTGTCTGAGGAACAGAAATAATTGGAGGAACTCAGCAACATGGAGTAAGTAGGAGGGAGAAGTATACCTGTATACTTGGCTTTTTCAGGTCTGGAAACTACACTGAGCAAAATCATATAATTGAAAATTAAAGGGTCCCAACCCTCCACCCTTGTGCCCTTTAACCCCTTCCATGTGGCCACTGTGTTGCGGAGGATGCGCTCAGCACGTCCTCCCTTTGCAGCGGCGATTGGCCAAGATTTTGGCCGATCGAGGCGGCCCCCCTCTATGTCAGTCCAGCCTCTGGGACCCAGGCGGGCATGGTAGACGTCATCGCGCCTACAAGATGACGTCTATTACAGGCACCTCCCCCCGCCAGACCCAGAGCCCGGAGTATACTCTCTAAAGCTTGTCTTTTAAATGTAGTCCAATTTTAGTCCAATAAAAAAGATATCACTACGTACTGCTATACTCTGGTAATTTATATATTTGTAAATATATATATATATGCAGCATATAGGAAATGCCCTCATCATTGGCCCCACCTCCAGCTTTTATCCCTATAAACAAGAATGTCCTTCCAAGAACATATACATTGAAAAGGTGGAATGAGCACTAGGGGTGCCAAGACACAGAATTTTCTAGCTATATTACACTCCTTTAATAAATAAAATCACACCAGGGGAGGCATATATTCAATTTAAATATAATGCATTGATATATATGCATATATATATATTATATTTAAAGTTTGAGGACACACTCAAACTATAAATAAAATAAAAAATTTTAATAAAATTCCATATAACAGAAACACCAACGGTTCATCCAACAAGTGCTCTTTATCAAGGTATGTTTTGTATATACAATTCTTGGCCAAAAAAAGTCACACACTCCAATATTTGGTTGGAGTGCATTTTGCTACAATTCTGGCACGCATTCACCATGGCATCATTTCGATAAGCTCATGCAATGTCACAACATTAATTTTCATCCAGAGTCACATTAATTTGTGGCCGAGATTTTGGATTGATGATGGGTGAGTCGGAGCACTGCTTAAAGACTTCTCTAGCACATCCCAAAGATTCTCAATGAGGTTACAGGCTGGACTGTGTAGTGGCCTATCCATGTGTGAAAATGATGTCACATACTCTCTGAACCACTCTTGCGCAATTTGAGCCTAATGAATCCAGGCATTCTCCTCTTGGAATATAGAATGGAATCCTCCATGGGAAAAAAAAAAAAACCGAGCTTTGCAGCACTTAGCACACTAACTGCGCTCAGCGAGTTGGCCAGATGGGCGTCAGAGTGGAAGGAACGTCCACTCTCACGGACATTCCTTCTGCTCTTAAAAACGCTCATCTGACCCTGGCCTAAGCTTATGCTCATGCTAGTGTTAGCTTGAAGGAGGTGATAGGGCCCAGTGTGAATAAGGACAGGCCAGTGCTTCATGACTGTACTTTGTGAAGAACATCACTTTGCGTAAAAAATTCAAAGAGACACAATGAGTAACTAAAATGTTTTTATTTATTTATTTAATTGCTGCAAGTTACAAAATTACTATATATAGTATATATATACATTGCAGTTCAGAATTTCTATATAACAAAGTCAGTGAATATCTGATACCTCTAGACTCAAGGACAGTCATCCTTCAACATGCGGAAGAGAAAAACCCCTGTGGGGGAAACCTCTGGGGAACCATGGCATGAAGGACTGCCCTCCCTCTGGGCACTAAGAGGTTAATATTTATTCCAATGTATTAAGGGGAGTTAAAAAAAATTATAAGGTCTATTCACTAAAGGTGAAACTCAGGAGACGTGGCAGAAGTGAAAATTCTAGGTCAAAATAGCCAAACCACAAAAATTCTCCCATTTATCTCTTTCCAAATTGGCTATTTGGTCTAGATTGTTTTCTTCTCCAGCCACTTCTCCTGATTTTCACCATTTATTGAATAGACCTGTAAGAGGTTCCTGGGGCTGCATTAAGGTAATAATTTCTGGATGTACTCAATTTACGTGCAGAGTTAGTTTAAGTTTATTTATTAGGTTAATTATAC
The DNA here is from genome assembly GCA_009667805.1 of Leptobrachium leishanense. Taxonomy (NCBI): domain Eukaryota; kingdom Metazoa; phylum Chordata; class Amphibia; order Anura; family Megophryidae; genus Leptobrachium; species Leptobrachium leishanense. Next base: position 115,090,299 of record CM019065.1, on the reverse strand, counting down.
TTGAATCTGCTGGCTTATTTATAATGTTATTAGTGATAACATTATTATTAGTCATACCCTAGAATTTAAATGTATTTATAATTTTATTAGTAAATTTGTAAAATTATAATTCTATTACTATTTGAACTCTCTAGGCCATTGACTTATTAATATTACTATATTATTTATTGCAACCCAGTCTGCTAATTTAGTTAAATTATTGTTTTTTGTAATCTATGTTAGATTTTAATTTCCTGTATAAAATATAAATAGTTTATCTTGAAAAAAACTGTTTTATAAAATGGGCTGTGAAATCCCCCCTTCATTATGTTTCTTTTAATTCTGCATAGACAGTTGTTCCTTCTGTAGGATAAGAGGATGTGCAGACTTCCTGTTATGTTTAGTGCAGGAAAATGTGTGCAGAAGCGGGGAGATAGGAAAAAAAATTGTAAACCATATAAGGTAATAAGTGTTTGTTAAACCGTATGGTTAAACTTTGACGTGGAAGTGTATGCTGGTTGGCTCTAAGTTCTTTGAAATCTAATAAAATAGTCTAAATATATTTAGACATGACTGACGCTGCATTACTTTGTGGCTGATTTTGGTGTCTCTCGCCATGGCATAGCGCAGCGTAGCGCCGCATCTGATTTCAATTTTGATATATGAGATGAAACTTGGAAAAGGTTTATTGAAATTTCATAAATGTAATTATAATAGGGAATTTGTTTTTGTTTGCTTAAAATTTAAATTTATCAGTTGGTGTCAGATTTGGGATTTGCCAATCAAATGTACCCTTACATTTGCTTGTTCAGATTTTGCGAACTTGCCTCCAGGCTTGGTTTTTGTTTATTTTCCTTGAAGTTAAAGCTATGGTTCAGAGCTTGTTGATTTTTTTGGTGCAAGGTTGGACACTCTTTGTCTTGGTTTGTTTTTGTCATTTTATGTATTGTAGTAAAGGAAAAATCGTTTGAGGACCTCACGTGTGTTGTTTGAACTCGCCCGCTGTGCTGAGTATATTGTATTGTATAATGCTGGAAATTGAACTCATAAAAAAAAAGAGATGTTTCTAGTTGTATTGTAATTCCATTCTGTGTCTATCTTCCACTTCCATTCTACTTCCATTCTGGAGTTTTTTGACTCGTCCATATCTGCTTGTCATTTGAGCATTTTATTTTAATTGATTAGATTTGTCTGGTTTCTTCTTATATAGCAAAATGGTTTCTTGTTCTCCCATTAAAGAGCAATTTTTTTTTACGTGCTACTACAATTTTATCCGTTCTTGCCATTTTTTGCTTGCGTTACTGTATGTTTCACGCTGTCTTATTTTATAATCTAACTGATTCTAAAGGGATTTGCAAACAATTTTTTCTTTCAGATTGCATGTTTGTTTTTGTTTTATTTATTTTTTTCTTTTGTTTCTTGCCATTGATTACGTCTGTTTATTTAAATGTTTGTCTTTACTGATTATTAATGTATGTGTTTATCTTTGATGTTTTGTATTTCCTAGTTCTGATATTGTGTTTTTTCATATGCAATTTATGTATAGGGACTGCCTTTTTTTACCACAGGTTGCTTCGTATGTGTTTTTACTGCTTTGCCTTGAGTAAAAAAAAAAAAACAGACAGGAAATGGAGACAATAGCACCTTTCAATCGTGCTTGCTAATTATTTTTTTCTTCTCATAAATCTTTGTAGGAAAAGTTTTCTATCTTTGTTTTTAAGTAATAATTCTTTCTATTTGCAAAATGTAGTAGTTAAAATGATGTACAAAGGAAAGATTTATTTGGCTGTGAGTTCTGGAATGTGTATAATTTTCATGCTATAATGGGAGTTGTGATTGTAGCTGTTTGTGCTGGGTATTTTCGTGTGATTCAAATGTGTATTTTATTTGGTATATAGCGTATTGGATGGCTGGGATGTTCCAAGATTTTATGGAGACAGATGTGGAATAAAAACCTAATTATGGGAGCTGGATTTACTGTAAATGGATGATATAAGTTGATGTATGATATATATAAAAAATACTAGTGTATCATGGCGCAGCATCTGATTTCAATTTTGATATACGAGAAGAAACTTGGAAAAGGTTTATTGAAATTTCATAAATGGTAATTATAATAGGGAATTTGTTTTTGTTTGCTTAAAATTTAAATTTATCAATCTAGACAGCTGATTTATGTGTTTTATTATTAGTCATACCCTTCATTTATATTATCAGTTGTAATTTAATCTACTCACTTATTTATATTGTTCTTAATAGTTGTACCCTTACCGCTGACTTATTTATATAATTATTAATTATACCCTCGTCCACTGGCTTATATTATTATTAGTTGTACGCTCGCCTGTGCTAATTTAATTATATTATTATAATTATTCATATCCTCGACCGCTGTCTTAATTTTATTATTAAATTATTAATAGTCATACCCTTGTCCACTGACGTATTTATAATACTATTATTTTTAGTTGTATCCTCACCCACTGACTTGATTATATATTATTATTAGTACTCACCTATTGACTTATGTTTATTATTATTATTAGTTATACCCTCTATGGCTAATTTATAGGCTTGTGCACCGATTTTTTTTTCAGTTCGATTCGGTTCGTTCGGATTTTGTAAATTTTCGTTTCAACTCGTTTCGGCCAATTTTCATTTTGGTTCGGTTCGTTTCTCGTATCGACTTTTTTTTCGTGATTTCGGAAATTTTCGTGTTTTTCGGAACGTCTGTTCTCCTCGTTTCAAAGTGTCTATTCGTTTTGACGTAAACTAATGGTTTTTTGGACACGATAATTATACAAAACGATAATTCTGCCGATATGATAATTCTGCCATTGAAATTTCTCATGTTTTACAAGAAGGATACATTGAGATTTCTCTGGTTTTCCAGGAAGGAAACATTGAGATGGGAATGATACAAAATTTAATTACAGAATCAGCGATATAAATACGATGTCCGAAAATACTGAAATGGAACCGAAATCAGGAATGGAGCCGAAATCACGAATGGAACAAAAATGAATTTCGATTTTACACATTTCTAGTCCATTCGAAAATTCCGAAAAGTTTTCGGCACGAAAATTTGTTCGGATCTGGCGTTTTTGCATCTGAAAATTTTCGGAAAATCGCCCGAATCTGAATGCACGAATCAGGAAATTTCTTTAAAATTCCGAAATTCCGAAACCCGAAACGCACATCCCTACTAATTTATATTATTTTTATTCATACTCTCACTCGCTGGCTTGTTATATTATTATTATTTACAAATCGTCCACAGACTGATTTATATTGTTATTTTTATTATTTGCAACCTTACCCTCTGACCTATTTATATTATTATAATTAGTTGCCCCGTCACCCTCTAAATTATTTCTATTATTATTATTATTATCCATACACTCACACGCTGACTTACTGATGTTAATATTATTTACCAATGCCTGCTGCATGACTTTTATTATTATTATTCATACTTTCACTCCGCAACTTATATTTTCATTATCTTTATTAGTCGTAACCTAGCCCTGACTTATTTATATTATTATCATTGTTAGTTGTACCCTGACCAGGGCCGCCATCAGGGCATTACGCCCCATGCTGGCGAAAGGGGCCTGGGGGGACGGCAGCGGTGGCGCTCTTTTACAGCTCTAATATCGGACTCTCCGAATCCAGAGCTGTACTATGTCTCTCCTCCTCTTGACTGGCTGGGTGGGGCTAAGCAGCGTGCGTGGGCCTCCCAAGCATGCTGCTTTGGCCCCGCCCCCTCCAGTCATGTGAGCAGCTGCCTGCGACGGTGGAGGGCCCGGGAGAAGAGCAGAGAAGACGGAGGGCCCGGGAGAAGAAAAGAAGAATGAAGAGAGAAGAAAAGAAGAAGGAAGAGAGAAGAGAAGAAGGAAGAGAGAAGAAAAGAAGAAGGAAGAAGAGAGGACAGGGACAGAAGATGGCGGAGAGGTGAGCCAGGGTCCAGCCAGACCCCCAGGGCCCAGACCCAGGGACCAGACCCCCAAGGCCCAGACCCAGGGCCCAGCCTAGACCAGACCAAGGGCCCAGACCCCAGGTCAGACAGGGCCCAGACCAGACCCCAAGACCCAGACTCAGGGACCAGACCCCAAGGCCCAGACCCAGGGCCCAGAGCTCAGACCCAGGGCCCAGGCCAGACCCCAGGGACCAGGTTCAGCCCAGGGCCCAGACCCTGGGCCCAGACCAGACCCCAAGGACCAGGTACCAGACCCAGACCCTACAGCCAAGACCCCAAGGCTCAGACCCAGGGCCCAGCCCAGACCCCAAGACCCAGACCCAGGGACCAGACCCAGGACCCAGACCCCAGATCATACCCCAGGGCCCAGGGACCAGGCCCAGCCCAGACCCCAAGGCCCAGGGCCCAGACCCAGACCCCAAGGCCCAGCCCAGACCCCAGGGCCCAGAGCCCAGACCAGACCCCAAGACTGAGCCTAAGGCTTAGACCCAGGGACCAGGGCCCAGACCACAAGGCCCAGACCCAGGGACCAGACTCCAAGGCCAAGACCCAGGACCAAGAGCCCAGACCCAGGGCCCAGACCAGACCCCAAGGCCCAGGAACCAAGCCCAGCCCAGACCCCAAGGCCCAGTGCCCAGACCCCAAGGCCCAGACCCCGAGGCCCAGACCCCAGAGCCCAGGCCAACCTCAGGGTCCAGAGCCCAGACCAGACCCAGACCCAAAGGCCATCATATACAGCCTGTTACTGTGAGTTTTATTGCTGTGGAGCTCTGTGATACACTCATACACACTGCACTTAATGTGAGTTTTATACCTGTGGAGCTCTGTGATACGCTCATACATACCACACATTACTGTGAGTTGTATTGCTGTGGAGCTCTGTGATATGCTCATACATACCACACATTACTGTGAGTTGTATTGCTGTGGAGCTCTGTGATATGCTCATACACACCGCACATTACTGTGAGTTTTATTGCTGTAGAGGTCGGTGATACACTCATACACTTCACACATTACTGTATCACCAAGCTCCACAGCAATAAAACTCACAGTAATGTGCAGTGTGTATGAGTGTCAGTTTTATTGCTGTGGAGCTCTGTGATAGGATCATACATGTCACGTGTTTTTTTTTGGGGGGCAGCATTTCATCCAACGCTCCAGGCAGTACAGTGGCTTGGGCCGGCCCTGCCTGGAGTACATGGAGAGTTGTTCTTCCGGGCCATGTGACTTGCACGATCTCATACTTGCTAGATTGTGCAGGGCTACAGAGGGATTTATGGAGGGAGATTGGGGACTATTTCCCCCCAGCCTCACTCTGCCCCAGGTGGCCAGAAGCAGCGGATCAGGCCACCGTTCGCACCGTGGGATGAGAGGTAAGTATCTGATTTTGAGGGGAGGGGGTTCCAGCTGGTGTTGCCCGATTCTGCAGAAGCGGCTCAGTTAGCACCAGCTTGGAGCTGTATTTAACTTTTCGGTTAGCTGCAGTGGTGTGTAGTTAGCATTAGGAGTTTGTGATCCTACAGCTAACTTCTCTTCGTGCTCCCCCAGTTAAGAATAGGGATTGCAAAGTATAGAATGCTCGCCCTAGAAAGCGTTATTACAGATGCATTAACAGATTTTTTAACCCGTTAGCACTCAGGATGTGATCTGGGCGGCCTGTGGTAAACTCTTTTAACCTAGAGCTAATGCTTGCTCACGTATGTGAGCCCTAGCGCTAGTGTTAAAGAGATGACAGAGCCCTCTGAGTGGACCAAAATATTGGTTGTCATGATTTTAATGACTGTGGAATAACGTTTACTGTATTATACATAGCCAGTGAGTCCTCACAATCTGGGTGGATATATTTATTATATATCATGCAAATAATTTATTCCTAAATTAGCTTTTTTTCTTAAATCATTAAAGCTATATTAAAGTGTTGTGTTCTAAATTTGTTATATTTATTGGTCTCAGATGCACACTTTTGAAAATGCATGTTCAGGTTGAATGCGGCCTTTTTGGTTTTTCATACATATACATAATCTGGAAAATCATGTATCCTGCTATACCCCTTCTAAATATTTTAAACCTGTTGCTTTTCTTCTAAAATGGATGTAATAGAAAGAAACGTACATGCCTATAAAGATTTACAAAAAACGCTGATCAAAGAGTTCTAGAGTGGTTGTAGGCACTGTGACATAGAATATACCAAGATTAAGTGTAATGATTTTAATTACTCTTCTATGCTTCCTGGCTTTCTGCCATGCCCCAAGGCTCCTTTTTTAAAAAATATATATATATTTTCTGAATAGTGATTCTATTTTTCAAATGGATCTTAAGATTCAGATCATATAGTAGTTTTCCATCTCAACACTATCACGTTAGAACAAAATGTTTGCTGCAGTATGTAGGTCATAGTTCCTTTGTTACTTATTAAAGGGACATTCTAGCCACAATGACCATATTATCAATTTTAACCATTCATGGTTAGCCGAGTATCTCCTCGCTGCTCCCCCCACCCATCAGATGTCCCATTGGATTCATGCAGCCTTCTGAACAAGGGGACTTCTCCCACCCACAAACTTGACAAACACCAATAGTCTGCATAGTTTCCATCCACAAACTTTGAAAGCAGGCATTCCTGTGGGTCAATATATCCGATTGAGGCTCAATTGCACTACTCTGGATGAGTTTCTCAATCAAACACAGGACCTATGTTTCAGATTTAGACAGCAGGGCTATCCACACTTTGTCCTCAAAAGGACATTTCACCAAGGTCTAGGACAGGATAGAAAAAAACTTTTGATTGATAAAATGATCACTAACCAAGTAGATACCATTAGGCTCATTGGTAACTATGATGAGGTCAATGGAAGTTTCAAGAGAATTATTATTATTATTATTCTTTATTTATAAAGCGCCAGCATATTCCGCAGCGCTGTACCATAAGCACAGTATAGACAGGGTTACAATACATTGATCAACATTTGACAAACAGTACAGGAGGAGATGAGGGCCCTATTCCCGTAGGAACTCACAATCTAGGAGGGTTGGGGTTGGAAACAGGAGGAGAGGACTGTAAGGTGAGAGTGATTGATGGTTGTGTCAGTGAGTTGGGTGGTAGGCTTCCCTAAATAGGAATGTTTTAAGGGAGCGTTTGAAGGAAGAGAAGTTAGGGGAAAGTCTGACAGTACGAGGGAGAGCGTTCCAGACAGTGGGGGCTGCGCGTGAGAAATCCTGCAGTCTATCATGGGAAGAGGTGATGCGGGGAGAAGCTAGGCGCAGGTCACTGTTTGACCTTAGGGAGCGGGCTGGGGTGTATTTGGTGATTAGTGAGGACAGGTAGTGGGGCGCTGAGTTAGTGAGGGTTTTGTAGGTAAGGATAAGGAATTTGAACCTATCCAAGGTCATCTCTCCTGCTGCCACTTTTACCACTAGGAGAGGCAGAAACATCTAGGATAGTGTGTGTGTGTCATAGCCACCTAGCCCCCTGCCAAAGTGAACCTAGAAGCACATGGCTGTCATGACAAATACCAGGTACCCGCTGTCAATGCGCTGTCATTACCATATAGCAAAGCCAGCGTAATTTAAGATAGTTCCCCGGCTTCCTTTAACGTCCCAGCGCATGTACAAGTCCAATGGCCTGTTGCACATGCCCAAAACATCTCATATAAAGCACGTCCATGTATCGAGATATGCGAAAATCCGCCCCAGTTCTACTGCAATGGCATGGAACGATCCGCCGCACGTACCTGCACGATCTAAGGGGTGCAAGCCACTGAGGTCCAATGCAACATAACTCCTCCCTAGCTTTACTGCCCAGGCACAAACAATCAGTCGATTAAACTTGAGCAATTTAAGCGTTGCCAGCCTCTGACTGAGGTCTGTTTCATCGTACAACACCTCCTATTTTTCATTTGGCGCCAAGTGCATACGCTCTCACCCTATGTATTCCACTAAAGCAGTGAATACAATAGTATCACCTTCTTTACCAGCCCACCTGTAAAGTGAACTCCACTACCTATAATAAACTATGGGCTATATTACAATCTTCACGCAAAAACCCTCTCGCAAAGCGTGAATTTTTGCACCAAGCGTTAAACTTTTGTGCGCGCAAACCGCGCTGCAATTACAATCCTCGCCCCTCTTTTCATTCGCCAATCAATAACGCGCAGAAACAGGACGCGCCCAAATGCTCACGCAGTACCGTTGCGTGCAAAAATCTGTGTGCACACTGTTTTTTTTGTCGCGATTCAGCCAATCAGAATTAAGAACCACAATTATCTCACATTAAGAAATTGCGCCTGCCACAGTCAATCTGAGCATATATGCTGCAGCAATATTAAATGCACACACATCTTCTCCATTTTATTGGTTTGGTATGAGTTGAATAGGCAACTATACTTTGCTGCATTTCTTTTTTGGGCTGGTGTATTTGGGTTCAGCCAGGTTTTTCAGACTTGCCATTAACACCAGCTTTTAGGAGTTGCTAAAATTATGCGCATAAAAGGCTATGCGGTAATTACCGCGAAATAGATTCTAATACCATCCTCGTACCAGCACACATTCGCATTTGCGCTCACAATGTTAAGTATAGGACGCGCAAAGTACAGTAAGCTCGCGCAGGGTTCGCGCAGGTTCCTGGTAGACGAATGCGCACGGTTGTTGCGCTGACTATGTAATACAGGATTCGGCACAAAGGGTTTTACCCCTCCCATTAATGTTTTTTTGCGCCGGCGCAAACGTTTGCGCAAAGATTGTAATATAGCCCTATAATGTTCCTGATGTGAGGGAGAGTCTGGTGCTGTAGCATATACATAGGCAATGCTAGGAATCTCACACTTGCAAATTAAACCTGTAGATAAGCGATGGAAACAGGCAAGACATAGCAACCGCAAAGATAATATTTATATGTCCCATGCCTGACACTATGTAACGACTTGAGTTAGTATTCAAAAAAAGAAAAATTGCAGCATCAAATTAAAAGAAAGAACGCTCACCTGTGTCAGCGTTAACGTTCGCCCTGGTGGCCACCGCACATTACAATCCAAACGCTAACGGGTTAAGTAACCTGTTACCGTTTGGTACCTTGCGCTTTTCAGCATGAGGTTACTGTACTTTGCGCTCCCTATACTTAATATGGGGAGTGCAAAGTCCTAACGCTGATTAACGTCCGACTGTGGTTAACAAAAAGTTACCCACAGCCTAGACCTGGTGCTAACGGATTCCGCTGGTGCAGAATCAGCACTAGCCAAAAAAATAAAAAAATAGTCAGATGCTCACCTCCTATCCCTCGGCGAGGACTGCGCCTCCGAGGGAGAGACTGGGGGAAAAGTCCCCCAGTCTCTCCCTGCAGATCAACTCACCGACCTGCCGGATCTCGCTAGGCGATATCCGGCAGGTCATGTGACCGGCAGGGGGAAACTCAATGGAGTCCTATGGACTCCATCAAGTGGATGCTCGTGCCGGCGCTTAGCGCTGCCGGGAGCATCCCGGGGTGTAGCGCCCGCTAACAATGCAGGCAGCTATTAAGCACCTGCATTGTAATTTCCTGTTAAAAATACAGGCGCAGTTTTGTCTCCCTAGAGCCCCTATTTTAACAGAAGGATTGTAATTTAGCCCTGTATCTTCTACATGTTTCCCCGATGCACGGAAGTTTAACCATACAATTCATCTTTTTCATCCGATTTCATCTGAGCAAGTCCCATGAAAATTGTCAAGATTGCTAATCTGTTGTAAACACAAAAAATCATCTGAAATCTTCCATTGGTGGTCGGATGCAGTGGAAGAGGGCTGATTCACCTGCATATTGTAAGATCAGTTGGACGACTTCAAACGATAACGGATGATCGCACATTCGCACAAATACAGTTCCAGTGGACGGCCAACCTGAGGCACAATTTGATCTTTGCTGTTGCTTAATAGCCATCAGAATACACATGTTCTATTTTCAGAATATGCTAGGTAAAGAACTTCATATTGAGGAGGAGGCTTACCAAACCTCTACACATGTAAATGAGATTTCTGCATTAGAGAACTGATTTCGTAAGTTGCTTACAATGCTGACTTTTCTTCAACCCAAATTATGAAAAAGAGCTCATTTCTTTATTTGATGGATGTGATAAAGGTTTGCACATAGCGCTGACAAACTAATTTCTGACACGTGAAAAATGGAGTGAGAATCTATCTTATCGCAAACACTTACAATGATAACTCTAAAGATCCTGATACCATAACGCTTGATCAGAATCTCCTCTCACATGTCATTTTTATAGCAATATGAATAATCTTTCAACATTATCTTGGGATGGTTATTAGCACCAACGGGAGCACAATGGGACATAACATTTTAACAGCTAAGGTCTCCTTCATAATATTCTGCTTACACATCGATTTGTGTTGAAGTATGTAGCCTTTTGAAGTATGTTCAGCCCATCAGTCACATTTAAGCTTACACTATCTGACAACTGGCAAAGTTTTTGCTTTAGGAAGTCAGTGTCCTTAAAACTAAAATGTGATTTTTTTTTTCTTTCCAGCTTGCGAGAGTCAAAAAATACCTTCAAGTACTATAAAACCTCAAGGGTACTTCATAGATTGTGTTAGAAAAACTGAATAACTGAAACTTTACTCTTACATCAACTGATCAGCAAAGAGATTCTTAACAGGATTTTTTCAAGGTGGTCAATTGCACTTTAATACAGTTTATCTACAGTACTATTAAACTGCATCATGATTCTATTAACATCTTTTAGGATAAAAACATGTTTTAATCTTTTAAACTGAAAAATAGTGCAGCTAGTTCTATAGCAAAACTGTATGGGCTAAATTACAATCTCCACTCTAAAACGGGGGCGGAGAAAAAACTGTGCCCGCAGTTTTCCCCCTACCGCCCCCGTTTTAGCGTGGAATTACAATGCAGGCACTTAAAAGGCTGCCTGCATTGTTAACGCGTGCTACGGCCCCGCGTTGGTCGCTGCTGCCCTCAGTGCTGCCACGGGCATCAAGGGGCCGTAGCGTGCTGCCGCCAGCATCCACTTGTTGGAATCCATAGGACTGCATTGAGCCAGATGCCGACGGTCACATGACCTGCCGGATCTTGCCTCGCGAGATCCGGCCAGTCAGCGTAGTTATACGCAGGGAGAGACTGGGGGACTTTTTCACCGAGTCTTTCCCTGCTCCCGCCGGATGGAGGTGGTGGTCGGAGCCGCGGTCGGAGCCGCGGGACAGGAGGTGAGTATATATATATATATATACAGTATATATATAATTTTTTTTGGCTGGTGTTAACGGATTCTGCTGAAGCGAAATCCGTTAACACCAAGTCCTGGCTCTGGTTAACTTTCCACTAACCAGAGCCGGACGTTAATCAGCGTTAGGACTTTGTAATCCAACGCTGATTAACACTTTGCGCTCCCCATGTTAAGTATAAGGAGTGCAAAGTACAGTAACCTCACGCTGAAAAGCGCAAGGTACCAAACGGAAACGGGTTACTTAACCTGTTTGTATTGTAATATGCGGTAGACACCGCGGCTAATGTTAATGCTCGCGCAGGTGAGCGTTAATGTTAGCGTTAAGATTGTAATGTGGCCCTATGTCTTTCACTAACTATCTGATAGTAGATGTCAATCCTCCTTCCCCTTACTCCCTCCTAACTCAGCAGTGCACGCTACAGGCTAAGCTTCAGCGACATCCCACCTTCCCTTGGTTTATGTTGTGCATACTACAAAGTTATAGAAATAAAATTCAGTTAATCTGCGAGAAAATATGGAAACACTTTAAATTGCTTAGACCTTTTAAACCAGTAAAATTATTCTTTTAACAGGCTGATGGCTCTACTCTGGCCGGCCAGTTAGCATTAACGAGAGAGTCATTAAGGATAATGACCCCACTCGCGAAAGCTCATACCTCCCATCTTTATACAGCCAAGCTGCAAACATTACTTTCTTGTAGCTCAGCTACTCTACATTAGGGCTTCCTGTCTTTTGTATAAGAAGTGCTAAAGTTGATGCAGCTGGAGAATAAGTCATTCCAAGGTTGTTAGTTTTTCTCACTTGTAGGCAGTGAAAAAACATTTTCTGGGTTTGTGGTATGGTAGTTTGAATTGTACAGGGTTATTCAGATAGAGGTGAAACCAGGAGAACTGGCAGGAGAAGAAAACAATCTAGACCAAATAGCTGATTTGGAAAGTGAGATAAATGGGAGAATTTTTCAGGTTTGGCTATTTTGATCTAGAATTTTCACTTCTCCAGTCATTCTCCTGAGTTTCACCTTTCTTTGAATAGATCTGATAATTGTGTAGCGCTCACTCCCGGAGGAGCCGCTGAAAATGAACCACGGGTCAGTCTCCCCGCACTAGGGAATAAATATACTCCAACACGCTGTAAGTTTTACAAGTTAAAAGGTTTACTAAAAGGTTTGCAGTTCTTGAGACACGGTATATGCAGGAAGATTTACAGTACTTTCGTAACACGATAAATGCGTAGCGGTAAAAGAAACGAAAACACGAGGGCTTCGTATTTTCGGAAAAACCCCGACCGAGCAGAAAATTAAAAGATACGAAATTCGAGGAAAAAACGCGTAGCGGGACACAATAAAATACACAGTTCTCGTATCACGGTAAACGCGCAGCGGGAACAAAAAAAAGGAAATTGTTCAGAATGTAACTTTAACTTTGCCCCCTTGTATGGATAGGAAAAAAGGAAACTGAGTCCTGTACAGGTTAAGTCCCAGAACGTGAAGTGGTATGTGTTTGTGTGTGTAGGGTACCCGGGTACTTTCAACTGGCCAGTGAGTTTACTTTATCGATGTCTTCGACTAGTCAGTTGGGGCCCTGTGGGTTTTAGAAGAAAACAGCAGCGTACGCTCTTATTCACATACGGCCTTGGGGGCCTCTCACCCATCCAGCGCAAGCTTGAGATTCCGCTGACCCAGGACGTCTCTCCGCTCGATTTTGACTGGGGACGCCGACCACCGGATCTGTTGTCTGGCCTTCTGTCTGTCAGCCGCGACTCAGCCAGCTTACCGCCTGCTCCCCGCTTCCAATCGACCGCGGTACTCCTTATTCGAGGGGTCTTCTCTCCTCAGCACTGCACTCGGATAATGTAGATGGTGATGTCTGTCTCCCGCAAGGCTGGGTGACCCAATCCTAAGGCCCAATCCACTCTGTCTGCGCTCCGGCCTATCTTTTGGTCTCTCCTTCTCTGTGTGTGCATCCACCCTCTCCTGCTCCCTGGCGCGCTCTGCCTGTTCTCCACGAGGTGCAGGATGTACAGCGTCTCCACAAACCCACCCACTTCCTGTTTCTTCGCAAAGCATGCCGGACATGTAGTTCGAGTGTCCAGGGTCTTTAATCGTGATTGTCTCCATCTTGTGGCCAAAAATGGGTACTGCCACAGTAAACTTTAACACATCGCTACACTCTCCCCCTCCTAGAACTCTTGGGTCTCTCCAAGGAGGTACAACAGTTACATTATCCTTTTACATATGCACACAGTTTATACAGCATATACAGGTTCAGCAGCATACATGCAGTGGGTTAGAAACACTTTCTCAAGCTGACTCATGTTCTGGGCTACCTCAGCTAACATAGCAGACACTTCGGGCAATCTCTGCACAGTGGTGATGGCCTCTTCAGTGCTATGTCCTGGTGAGTCATAGGTAAGTCGCTGGGGCGGTCGAATAGAGCGTTTTTGTTCAGGCTCCTTCCGTTCCTCTTCAGGTGGAAGTACTATAGGTATAGGCTCAGTCCTTATGTCGGCCACTGGAGCAGACACTTCCTCCGAGTACGATCCCTCCAGGGAAGGCATAGAACTATAGTCGTAAGGCTCGTCTTCAGGAGCTACAGGGTCCTCCAACAGTATCCGGGACCCTTAACGGAAGTTCAAGGGTTTCAGGGAGTTCCATATTCTCGGGGAATTCCCACTGAATTCAGGAGCTTCAGCCCTCAAGTTACTTTCCCATTGACCAGGAACTGGGACAACCTCTTCAGGTTCTGGCGAGCGCATCCAATCTAAACAGAAACTCTCTTCGTCGCTGTCTCTTTCGCTCTCTCCAACAACCCGAGTCTGTTGAGACCGAGTAACAGGAGGAACACGTGGAGCATGCGGATTCGCCGGAGGAAGTTCGTTTTCCACTGGTATCCTCACAGCCTCTCTCAAAGGTAACAAGTGATTTCGGTGCCAATTCTTGAGGGGACCAGCCTTTCCATCAGGGCGAATCTGATACACCGGCAGACCTGGCAGTTGTTTGCAAACAATGTAAACCTGAGAACTCCATCTATCCGCCAGCTTGTGTCTCGCAGCAGCACCCAAATTCTTCAACAGAACCCTATCACCGGGTTGTAGATCCTGTATTCGAACCTTCAAATCATAGTTCTTCTTGTTCCTTTGCTCCCTGTTACCTGAAGTCAAACGGGCCTGTTCAAACGCAGAAGCCAGATTCTTCCGAAGTCTATCCACGTAGTTTCTATGAGAAGCTACCGACGTCTGGTCTAGAGATAACCCAAATGCCAAATCAACCGGCAGTCGAGCTTCTCTTCCGAACATAAGACGGTACGGTGAATATCCCGTTGCATCACTCTCCGTACTGTTATATGCATGCACCAGAGTAGCTATATGACGACTCCAACTCTGCTTCTCTACATTAGACAAGGTCCCCAGCATGTTTAGCAGCGTGCGATTAAACCTTTCAGGCTGAGCATCACCCTGAGGGTGGTATGGCGTAGTTCGAGTCTTTTGAATTCCCAACAACTCCAGCAATTGCCCGACCAATCTACTTTCAAAGTCTCTTCCCTGATCAGAGTGTATTCTTCTTGGCAGGCCGTAATGAACAAAGAACTTTTCCATCAGCACCTTCGCCACTGTCGGAGCGCGTTGGTCTTTTGTAGAAAAAGCTTGGGCATAACGGGTGAAATGATCAGTCACTATCAGAATGTTCCCTTGCCCACTAGCATCCGGCTCTAAGCACAGGAAGTCAATGCACACCAAATCCATGGGTCCCTGACTCTGTAGATGGCTCATTGGAGCAGCTCGGGTTGGTAGAGTTTTCCTCTGAATGCACCTCAGACAGGAATGGCAATAACTCTCAACTTCAGCCCTCATGCAAGGCCAATAAAACCTATCTCGCACCAACTTAAAAGTTCTCTCAGCACCCAAATGTCCATGCTCATCATGTAATGATCGCAACACACTCTCCCTGTGTTTAGTGGGGAGAAATAACTGTTGAATCTCTTCGGAATTGGTCGAGGGGCCCCTTCGGTAGACCACCCCATCCAACATCTTCAACCGCTCCCACTCTTTGTAAACCAATCTGGCCCCATCCGGGGAATTGGTTAACAGAATCTCTCGCTGGTTTGCAGTCAGGGCCTTTATGGTCAATGCAATCAAAGGGTCTCTAGCTTGATCCGCTTTCAGGTCCTGCTTGGAAAAGGTAGGTAGATTTTCATCCCTCAATTGCGAAGGGTTACAGTAGAACTCAGGAACAGCCGCGGCCATGACTCCTATGGCCTCCGCTTCAACTCCTCCCTTGACCCGGCGTTCTGTTCCTTGACACAAAGCTTGCACTCCGTCTGGAGTCACCTGAGTCCATTCTGTAGTGTAGGGTCTTCTTGATAAAGCATCAGCATCTCGATTGTTCACCCCAGGGCGATACTTCAGGCTGAACCGAAACCCTGACAGAGCGGCCAACCACCGATGTCCCGTTGCGTCCAGTTTTGCAGTAGTAAGGATATAGGTGAGAGGATTATTATCCGTCTTGATCACGAACTCAGCTCCATACAGATAGTCTTTCAACTTGTCCACCACTGCCCACTTCAAGGCTAGGAACTCCAGTTTGTGAGTAGGATAGTTCTTCTCAGAAGGCGCAAGGCTCCGGCTCACGTACGCCACAGGCCTCAGCAATCCATCATACTCCTGATATAGGACTCCTCCCAGACCTTCTCGGCTGGCATCCACATGTAGTTCATACGGCTTGTGAGGGTCCGCGTAGGCCAGAACAGGAGCTCGGGTTAGATTCTCTTTCAGCTTCACAAACGCACCTTCACATTGACTAGTCCATTCACCTTGTATGGACTCTTTAGCTTTCCTTGGTCCTGGAGCGGAGGGGTTTCGGTCAGAGACCTTACAGCCTTCTTCGGTGGTTTCTTTCTGTAGGAGTTTGTTCAGCGGCTGAGCTATCTTTGCGAATCCTCCCACAAATCTTCGATAGTATGAGCAGAATCCCAAGAAAGATCTAAGTTCAGTGACGTTTCGAGGTCTAGGCCAAGAAGCTACGGCCTCCAACTTTCGAGGATCTGTCGAAACACCTTCTGCCGAGACCACGTGTCCCAGATATGTGACTGACGGTAAACAGAACTGGCATTTCTCCAGAGACAATTTCAACCCCTCTTCATGGAGCCTCTTCAAGACCTTCTCCAAACGTTGCTCATGCTCTTCCAGAGTCTTCCCGAACACAATTATGTCATCCAGGTACACTAACACTTCGATTAGATTCATATCCCCGACTGTCTTCTCCATCAACCGTTGGAACGTGGCTGGAGCTCCCGTCAGACCTTGAGGCATTCTATTGAACTCAAAGAACCCCAGTGGACAAATGAACGCAGTTTTCTCTTTGTCTTCAGGGTGCATCGGTATCTGATGATATCCGCTTCGCAGGTCTAATACACTGAACCACTTTGCTCCAGACAAACACTGTAAGGCATCTTCAATCCGAGGAGTGGCGTATTGGTCGGGGATGGTTCTTCGGTTCAGGGTGCGATAGTCTATGCACAAGCGGACAGAACCATTCTTCTTCCTGACCAGCACTATTGGAGATGCATATGGGCTCCTGGACTCTTGAATCACATTGGTTCTCTGCAACTCATTTAGCTGTTCTCGCAGATCATCCAAGTCTCCCAGCGGAACTCGCCTTGACCTTTCACGAAACGGCTTGTCTTCTTGCAACCGAATGCGGTGTTCCGTACTCTTAGCCAGGCCCACATCGAACTCATCTTTCGAGAATAATTCTTTCCACTTTAGAACTTGAGACTGAAGACGTTTCTTCCACTCAGGTGAAATGGGGGCGTCTTTAGGGTAGAATCTTTCATCTGGAATCTCTTTATCCACTCCCCCTCCTAAATCGGTGGAGAGGGGTGTAGCAGACTCTACTTGCCCGATAGGCATTCGTGCTTTAAGGACTACTGGAGAATCTGTCACATTGCACACACTGACCGAGACTCTTCCTCGGTTCTCTTCAGGGCTTTGGTGGAGATTATTTCAGGAATTACTTCGACTCCGGTTTCACTCCCATGATTACATCGGTTCCCAGCACCACATAGGGACCTGGTTGCGATCCGTTCAACTTGACTGAAACCCGGAAGCTCGCTACTTCTCCTGCTTGCAGAACCTTCTCTGTCCCACCCAGTCTCCACAGTCTTCCCACCTCAGCAGGTGCTTTCCGTTCTTCAACCATCCTCTGATAGACCGGTCGTAACATGGGGTGCACTCCTTGAGTTGACCCTTCTTCCACTACGATGGGGGTCAGGAGACGCCGCACTAGGTCCGTATTTTCCCCACTATCAGAGAGCTTCTGTTCGCACCCGAGGGTCGGGGGCACACAATGGCCAAGGCGTCACAGCCTCCGGACTGTCCGATGACTTCAGATCCGATCTCCAACCTTACTTGCAGATACCCGTCATAAGGGAGTTTCTCAGTGCCGATACCCCATATTTCCAAATCCTTCAATTCTTGCAGAGGAATGTGCTTTAAGTGTTTCTCATAGAAGTCTTTATAAATCAAAGTCACTTGAGCCCCTGAATCTAACAGAGCTTTGGTGTAGACTCCCTCCACTTGGATTGGCACAATCGGAGAAGGACCTATCAGCTGGTCAGGAAACTTGGTGGAGGTATCCGGACGCTTAGACCCAGTTTGCTGGACCCTGGCCTTTTTCTTGGCCCGTGCAGGTTTTGGGTGTGCATTGCCTCCCCATGACGTAGACCCGGACGCTAAGGGAGTGACTCTTTCCATTCTGGCAGGCTCAGCAGTTGGCTTGACTTTGGGCCCTCTTGCCCTCTTAGTTTTAAATTGGTTCTTGGAGCGAGGTTCAACTTCTGGGCACCTAGGTTGCTCCTTTACTGGTGCCCTCTGGCGTTTCCCGCTGGTGGAGTAGATAACAGTCCCTCTAGGGCTTTCAGCAGCCACTCAACTTTATCCCTCTCAGGCTTCCGGCCTTTACATTGCGCACGGAAATGGCCCATTTCTCCACAACCGAAACATCTCTTCCTCGAAAGTGGAGACACAGTTGCTTGTTGAGGTTCTAATAAGAGATTTGAACCAGACGCCACGGCAACTTCAGTCGTCTGCATACCTGTTAGGAACTTTTGCATTTCCCCCTGCATCTCGGTCACCTTCATCAACACCCTGCACAGTTCAGCGTGCGCTTGCTGCAGTTCAGTTTGAGCTTCCTGTACCTTCTTTACAGTCTTGAACAACTCGCTTCGTTCGGAAGAGTTCGATTCTTTAGCAGCCTTTTCGATGAATTTAAAACCGACTAACTGCTCCTGTTCATCCAGGTCAGATCCATAGGTGTCTAACGAGTCGTTTTCAGGCTGCAGACCGTCGTTATATCTTGCAGGTTGTGCATAAGCCCTTTCTCCCCGCCTGAAGGATTTCTCTTCCAGCAGAGCCTCCTCCTCTCGTACAACTCGGATCAGTTCCAGGTACTTCAACTCTTGATTAACTGCTCTGCTTCTCAGCTGCATCATCACCGGATCTAACGGTTGAGAGCCCCTCAGGATCTGCTTTATTCGTATCTTATCTACGTCAGCCGGTTTGGCCCCTTTCTTGAGGAGTATTTGGTGCAGAATCTTATCCAAGCGCCTCATGTAATCAATCATTCTCTCACCTCTCTTCTGATAGGTGTGTTCGTACTGATATACCAGTTCCGCTGCCTTTTCTGTTCGCCCAAAAACTTCTTCAAGAACGTTCAGATAATCCAAAGCAGTACAATCTTTTCTACTCAATTTTAGGTTTCTCACCGCTTCTGACGCAGGTCCCTTTAAACTCTCGGTGATCCTTTGCTTTTTCTGGGCCTCAGGGACGTCCCACTCATCCAGTGCCTGCATCGCCTGTTCCACCCATTCCTCAAAGGTTTCTTCTCCCGCCGGAGTTGGTACATTTCCTGTAAAGTTCCTTAACCGTCGATAACCGAAATTAGTGTGAGGAGGGCTTGTTTTCTGACATTTGGCCAGCAAATCTCCAATAGCCACGATAAATTCAGGCCCGATCATGGCCAACGGACTGGGCGCAGGAACACTTTCGGCTTCGCCACGTGGCGCACTTGGCTGAATCAGTTGGACTTCCACCTCATCTTCTAGCTCCACGCTCGCGCCCCGAAAACATGCTGGAATACCTTTTCTCCATTCGAGAAGAACATGCGTGTGAGAGGTATCTGGGTTTTTCTTAATGTCCAGAATTAACCCCCGATGATCTGGTGCTAGCGTGGCCACGGCCTGGCGAATCTGATCTTCGGCCCAAGTGTCTGCGGGAATATCCATGACTATGCAACATGCTAACTGACTACTGTGCTCCCCACACCATTCGGCAGCAGTGTCTGGATCCATATTTAACCCTTTAGATGCGGTTTTTCCAGAGACTGAATCCCGGAAACGAGCCCCCACGTGTAGCGCTCACTCCCGGAGGAGCCGCTGAAAATGAACCACGGGTCAGTCTCCCCGCACTAGGGAATAAATATACTCCAACACGCTGTAAGTTTTACAAGTTAAAAGGTTTACTAAAAGGTTTGCAGCTCTTGAGACACGGTATATGCAGGAAGATTTACAGTACTTTCGTAACACGATAAACGCGTAGCGGTAAAAGAAACGAAAACACGAGGGCTTCGTATTTTCGGAAAAACCCCGACCGAGCAGAAAATTAAAAGATACGAAATTCGAGGAAAAACCGCGTAGCGGGACACAATAAAATACACAGTTCTCGTATCACGGTAAACGCGCAGCGGGAACAAAAAAAAGGAAATTGTTCAGAATGTAACTTTAACTTTGCCCCCTTGTATGGATAGGAAAAAAGGAAACTGAGTCCTGTACAGGTTAAGTCCCAGAACGTGAAGTGGTATGTGTTTGTGTGTGTAGGGTACCCGGGTACTCTTCAACTGGCCAGTGAGTTTACTTTATCGATGTCTTCGACTAGTCAGTTGGGGCCCTGTGGGTTTTAGAAAGAAAACAGCAGCGTACGCTCTTATTCACATACGGCCTTGGGGGCCTCTCACCCATCCAGCGCAAGCTGAGATTCCGCTGACCCAGGACGTCTCTCCGCTCGATTTTGACTGGGGACGCCGACCACCGGATCTGTTGTCTGGCCTTCTGTCTGTCAGCCGCGACTCAGCCAGTTTACCGCCTGCTCCCCGCTTCCATCGACCGCGGTACTCCTTACTCGAGGGGTCTTCTCTCCTCAGCACTGCACTCGGATAATGTAAATGGTGATGTCTGTCTCCCGCAAGGCTGGGTGACCCAATCCTAAGGCCCAATCCACTTTGTCTGCGCTCCGGCCTATCTTTTGGTCTCTCCTTCTCTGTGTGTGCATCCACCCTCTCCTGCTCCCTGGCGCGCTCTGCCTGTTCTCCACGAGGTGCAGGATGTACAGCGTCTCCACAAACCCACCCACTTCCTGTTTCTTCGCAAAGCATGCCGGGACATGTAGTTCGAGTGTCCAGGGTCTTTAATCGTGATTGTCTCCATCTTGTGGCCAAAAATGGGTACTGCCACAGTAAACTTTAACACATCGCTACACTCTCCCCCTCCTAGAACTCTTGGGTCTCTCCAAGGAGGTACAACAGTTACATTATCCTTTTACAATTTGCACACAGTTTATACAGCATATACAGGTTCAGCAGCATACATGCAGTGGGTTAGAAACACTTTCTCAAGCTGACTCATGTTCTGGGCTACCTCAGCTAACATAGCAGACACTTCGGGCAATCTCTGCACAGTGGTGATGGCCTCTTCAGTGCTATGTCCTGGTGAGTCATAGGTAAGTCGCTGGGGCGGTCGAATAGAGCGTTTTTGTTCAGGCTCCTTCCGTTCCTCTTCAGGTGGAAGTACTATAGGTATAGGCTCAGTCCTTATGTCGGCCACTGGAGCAGACACTTCCTCCGAGTACGATCCCTCCAGGGAAGGCATAGAACTATAGTCGTAAGGCCCGTCTTCAGGAGCTACAGGGTCTCCAACAGTATCCGGGACCCTTAACGGAAGTTCAAGGGTTTCAGGGAGTTCCATATTCTCGGGGAATTCCCACTGAAATTCAGGAGCTTCAGCCCTCAAGTTACTTTCCCATTGACCAGGAACTGGGACAACCTCTTCAGGTTCTGGCGAGCGCATCCAATCTAAACAGAAACTCTCTTCGTCGCTGTCTCTTTCGCTCTCTCCAACAACCCGAGTCTGTTGAGACCGAGTAACAGGAGGAACACGTGGAGCATGCGGATTCGCCGGAGGAAGTTCGTTTTCCACTGGTATCCTCACAGCCTCTCTCAAAGGTAACAAGTGATTTCGGTGCCAATTCTTGAGGGGACCAGCCTTTCCATCAGGGCGAATCTGATACACCGGCAGACCTGGCAGTTGTTTGCAAACAATGTAAACCTGAGAACTCCATCTATCCGCCAGCTTGTGTCTCGCAGCAGCACCCAAATTCTTCAACAGAACCCTATCACCGGGTTGTAGATCCTGTATTCGAACCTTCAAATCATAGTTCTTCTTGTTCCTTTGCTCCCTGTTACCTGAAGTCAAACGGGCCTGTTCAAACGCAGAAGCCAGATTCTTCCGAAGTCTATCCACGTAGTTTCTATGAGAAGCTACTGACGTCTGGTCTAGAGATAACCCAAATGCCAAATCAACCGGCAGTCGAGCTTCTCTTCCGAACATAAGACGGTACGGTGAATATCCCGTTGCATCACTCTCCGTACTGTTATATGCATGCACCAGAGTAGCTATATGACGACTCCAACTCTGCTTCTCTACATTAGACAAGGTCCCCAGCATGTTTAGCAGCGTGCGATTAAACCTTTCAGGCTGAGCATCACCCTGAGGGTGGTATGGCGTAGTTCGAGTCTTTTGAATTCCCAACAACTCCAGCAATTGCCCGACCAATCTACTTTCAAAGTCTCTTCCCTGATCAGAGTGTATTCTTCTTGGCAGGCCGTAATGAACAAAGAACTTTTCCATCAGCACCTTCGCCACTGTCGGAGCGCGTTGGTCTTTTGTAGAAAAAGCTTGGGCATAACGGGTGAAATGATCAGTCACTATCAGAATGTTCCCTTGCCCACTAGCATCCGGCTCTAAGCACAGGAAGTCAATGCACACCAAATCCATGGGTCCCTGACTCTGTAGATGGCTCATTGGAGCAGCTCGGGTTGGTAGAGTTTTCCTCTGAATGCACCTCAGACAGGAATGGCAATAACTCTCAACTTCAGCCCTCATGCAAGGCCAATAAAACCTATCTCGCACCAACTTAAAAGTTCTCTCAGCACCCAAATGTCCATGCTCATCATGTAATGATCGCAACACACTCTCCCTGTGTTTAGTGGGGAGAAATAACTGTTGAATCTCTTCGGAATTGGTCGAGGGGCCCCTTCGGTAGACCACCCCATCCAACATCTTCAACCGCTCCCACTCTTTGTAAACCAATCTGGCCCCATCCGGGGAATTGGTTAACAGAATCTCTCGCTGGTTTGCAATCAGGGCCTTTATGGTCAATGCAATCAAAGGGTCTCTAGCTTGATCCGCTTTCAGGTCCTGCTTGGAAAAGGTAGGTAGATTTTCATCCCTCAATTGCGAAGGGTTACAGTAGAACTCAGGAACAGCCGCGGCCATGACTCCTATGGCCTCCGCTTCAACTCCTCCCTTGACCCGGCGTTCTGTTCCTTGACACAAAGCTTGCACTCCGTCTGGAGTCACCTGAGTCCATTCTGTAGTGTAGGGTCTTCTTGATAAAGCATCAGCATCTCGATTGTTTACCCCAGGGCGATACTTCAGGCTGAACCGAAACCCTGACAGAGCGGCCAACCACCGATGTCCCGTTGCGTCCAGTTTTGCAGTAGTAAGGATATAGGTGAGAGGATTATTATCCGTCTTGATCACGAACTCAGCTCCATACAGATAGTCTTTCAACTTGTCCACCACTGCCCACTTCAAGGCTAAGAACTCCAGTTTGTGAGTAGGATAGTTCTTCTCAGAAGGCGCAAGGCTCCGGCTCACGTACGCCACAGGCCTCAGCAATCCATCATACTCCTGATATAGGACTCCTCCCAGACCTTCTCGGCTGGCATCCACATGTAGTTCATACGGCTTGTGAGGGTCCGCGTAGGCCAGAACAGGAGCTCGGGTTAGATTCTCTTTCAGCTTCATAAACGCACCTTCACATTGACTAGTCCATTCACCTTGTATGGACTCTTTAGCTTTCCTTGGTCCTGGAGCGGAGGGGTTTCGGTCAGAGACCTTACAGCCTTCTTCGGTGGTTTCTTTCTGTAGGAGTTTGTTCAGCGGCTGAGCTATCTTTGCGAATCCTCCCACAAATCTTCGATAGTATGAGCAGAATCCCAAGAAAGATCTAAGTTCAGTGACGTTTCGAGGTCTAGGCCAAGAAGCTACGGCCTCCAACTTTCGAGGATCTGTCGAAACACCTTCTGCCGAGACCACGTGTCCCAGATATGTGACTGACGGTAAACAGAACTGGCATTTCTCCAGAGACAATTTCAACCCCTCTTCATGGAGCCTCTTCAAGACCTTCTCCAAACGTTGCTCATGCTCTTCCAGAGTCTTCCCGAACACAATTATGTCATCCAGGTACACTAACACTTCGATTAGATTCATATCCCCGACTGTCTTCTCCATCAACCGTTGGAACGTGGCTGGAGCTCCCGTCAGACCTTGAGGCATTCTATTGAACTCAAAGAACCCCAGTGGACAAATGAACGCAGTTTTCTCTTTGTCTTCAGGGTGCATCGGTATCTGATGATATCCGCTTCGCAGGTCTAATACACTGAACCACTTTGCTCCAGACAAACACTGTAAGGCATCTTCAATCCGAGGAGTGGCGTATTCTATTTCCATGTTCGGTTCAGGGTGCTATCTATGCAACGGACAGAACCATTCTTCTCCTGACCAGCACTATTGGAGATGCATATTCTTCTTCTTGACATCTGGTTCTCTCAAACTCATTTAGCTGTTCTCGCAGATCATCCAAGTCTCCCAGCGGAACTCGCCTTGACCTTTCACGAAACGGCTTGTCTTCTTGCAACCGAATGCGGTGTTCCGTACTCTTAGCCAGGCCCACATCGAACTCATCTTTCGAGAATAATTCTTTCCACTTTAGAACTTGAGACTGAAGACGTTTCTTCCACTCAGGTGAAATGGGGGCGTCTTTAGGGTAGAATCTTTCATCTGGAATCTCTTTATCCACTCCCCCTCCTAAATCGGTGGAGAGGGGTGTAGCAGACTCTACTTGCCCGATAGGCATTCGTGCTTTAAGGACTACTGGAGAATCTGTCACATTGCACACACTGACCGAGACTCTTCCTCGGGTTCTCTTCAGGGCTTTGGTGGAGATTATTTCAGGAATTACTTCGACTCCGGTTTCACCCCCATGATTGACATCGGTTCCCAGCACCACATAGGGACCTGGTTGCGACCCGTTCAACTTGACTGAAACCCGGAAACTCGCTACTTCTCCTGCTTGCAGAACTTCTCTGTCCCACCCAGTCTCCACACTCCACAGTCTTCCCACCTCAGCAGGTGCTTTCCGTTCTTCAACCATCCTCTGATAGACCAGTCGTAACATGGGGTGCACTCCTTGAGTTGACCCTTCTTCCACTACGATGGGGGTCAGGAGACGCCGCACTAGGTCCGTATTTGTCCCCACTATCAGAGAGCTTCTGTTCGCACCCGAGGGTCGGGGGCACACAATGGCCAAGGCGTCACAGCCTCCGGGCTGTCCGATGACTTCAGATCCGATCTCCAACCTTACTTGCAGATACCCGTCATAAGGGAGTTTCTCAGTGCCGATACCCCATATTTCCAAATCCTTCAATTCTTGCAGAGGAATGTGCTTTAAGTGTTTCTCATAGAAGTCTTTATAAATCAAAGTCACTTGAGCCCCTGAATCTAACAGAGCTTTGGTGTAGACTCCCTCCACTTGGATTGGCACAATCGGAGAAGGACCTATCAGCTGGTCAGGAAACTTGGTGGAGGTATCCGGACGCTTAGACCCAGTTTGCTGGACCCTGGCCTTTTTCTTGGCCCGTGCAGGTTTTGGGTGTGCATTGCCTCCCCATGACATAGACCCGGACGCTAAGGGAGTGACTCTTTCCATTCTGGCAGGCTCAGCAGTTGGCTTGACTTTGGGCCCTCTTGCCCTCTTAGTTTTAAATTGGTTCTTGGAGCGAGGTTCAACTTCTGGGCACCTAGGTTGCTCCTTTACTGGTGCCCTCTGGCGTTTCCCGCTGGTGGAGTAGATAACAGTCCCTCTAGGGCTTTCAGCAGCCACTCAGCTTTATCCCTCTCAGGCTTCCGGCCTTTACATTGCGCACGGAAATGGCCCATTTCTCCACAACCGAAACATCTCTTCCTCGAAAGTGGAGACACAGTTGCTTGTTGAGGTTCTAATAAGAGATTTGAACCAGACGCCACGGCAACTTCAGTCGTCTGCATACCTGTTAGGAACTTTTGCATTTCCCCCTGCATCTCGGTCACCTTCATCAACACCCTGCACAGTTCAGCGTGCGCTTGCTGCAGTTCAGTTTGAGCTTCCTGTACCTTCTTTACAGTCTTGAACAACTCGCTTCGTTCGGAAGAGTTCGATTCTTTAGCAGCCTTTTCGATGAATTTAAAACCGACTAACTGCTCCTGTTCATCCAGGTCAGATCCATAGGTGTCTAACGAGTCGTTTTCAGGCTGCAGACCGTCGTTATATCTTGCAGGTTGTGCATAAGCACTTTCTCCCCGCCTGAAGGATTTCTCTTCCAGCAGAGCCTCCTCCTCTCGTACAACTCGGATCAGTTCCAGGTACTTCAACTCTTGATTAACTGCTCTGCTTCTCAGCTGCATCATCACCGGATCTAACGGTTGAGAGCCCCTCAGGATCTGCTTTATTCGTATCTTATCTACGTCAGCCGGTTTGGCCCCTTTCTTGAGGAGTATTTGGTGCAGAATCTTATCCAAGCGCCTCATGTAATCAATCATTCTCTCACCTCTCTTCTGATAGGTGTGTTCGTACTGATATACCAGTTCCGCTGCCTTTTCTGTTCGCCCAAAAACTTCTTCAAGAACGTTCAGATAATCCAAAGCAGTACAATCTTTTCTACTCAATTTTAGGTTTCTCACCGCTTCTGACGCAGGTCCCTTTAAACTCTCGGTGATCCTTTGCTTTTTCTGGGCCTCAGGGACGTCCCACTCATCCAGTGCCTGCATCGCCTGTTCCACCCATTCCTCAAAGGTTTCTTCTCCCGCCGGAGTTGGTACATTTCCTGTAAAGTTCCTTAACCGTCGATAACCGAAATTAGTGTGAGGAGGGCTTGTTTTCTGACATTTAGCCAGCAAATCTCCAATAGCCACGATAAATTCAGGCCCGATCATGGCCAACGGACTGGGCGCGGGAACACTTTCGGCTTCGCCACGTGGCGCACTTGGCTGAATCAGTTGGACTTCCACCTCATCTTCCAGCTCCACGCTCGCGCCCCGAAAACATGCTGGAATACCTTTTCTCCATTCGAGAAGAACATGCGTGTGAGAGGTATCTGGGTTTTTCTTAATGTCCAGAATTAACCCCCGATGATCTGGTGCTAGCGTGGCCACGGCCTGGCGAATCTGATCTTCGGCCCAAGTGTCTGCGGGAATATCCATGACTATGCAACATGCTAACTGACTACTGTGCTCCCCACACCATTCGGCAGCAGTGTCTGGATCCATATTTAACCCTTTAGATGCGGTTTTTCCAGAGACTGAATCCCGGAAACGAGCCCCCACGTGTAGCGCTCACTCCCGGAGGAGCCGCTGAAAATGAACCACGGGTCAGTCTCCCCGCACTAGGGAATAAATATACTCCAACACGCTGTAAGTTTTACAAGTTAAAAGGTTTACTAAAAGGTTTGCAGCTCTTGAGACACGGTATATGCAGGAAGATTTACAGTACTTTCGTAACACGATAAACGCGTAGCGGTAAAAGAAACGAAAACACGAGGGCTTCGTATTTTCGGGAAAAAACCCCGACCGAGCAGAAAATTAAAAGATACGAAATTCGAGGAAAAACCGCGTAGCGGGACACAATAAAATACACAGTTCTCGTATCACGGTAAACGCGCAGCGGGAACAAAAAAAAGGAAATTGTTCAGAATGTAACTTTAACTTTGCCCCCTTGTATGGATAGGAAAAAAGGAAACTGAGTCCTGTACAGGTTAAGTCCCAGAACGTGAAGTGGTATGTGTTTGTGTGTGTAGGGTACCCGGGTACTCTTCAACTGGCCAGTGAGTTTACTTTATCGATGTCTTCGACTAGTCAGTTGGGGCCCTGTGGGTTTTAGAAAGAAAACAGCAGCGTACGCTCTTATTCACATACGGCCTTGGGGGTCTCTCACCCATCCAGCGCAAGCTCGAGATTCCGCTGACCCAGGACGTCTCTCCGCTCGATTTTAACTGGGGACGCCGACCACCGGATCTGTTGTCTGGCCTTCTGTCTGTCAGCCGCGACTCAGCCAGTTTACCGCCTGCTCCCCGCTTCCATCGACCGCGGTACTCCTTACTCGAGGGGTCTTCTCTCCTCAGCACTGCACTCGGATAATGTAAATGGTGATGTCTGTCTCCCGCAAGGCTGGGTGACCCAATCCTAAGGCCCAATCCACTTTGTCTGCGCTCCGGCCTATCTTTTGGTCTCTCCTTCTCTGTGTGTGCATCCACCCTCTCCTGCTCCCTGGCGCGCTCTGCCTGTTCTCCACGAGGTGCAGGATGTACAGCGTCTCCACAAACCCACCCACTTCCTGTTTCTTCGCAAAGCATGCCGGGACATGTAGTTCGAGTGTCCAGGGTCTTTAATCGTGATTGTCTCCATCTTGTGGCCAAAAATGGGTACTGCCACAGTAAACTTTAACACATCGCTACAATTGCATGTTTTTTTTTTTTTTAGAATGACTTGTGTGTTCTTACTTGTATATTCATTTCCGTTATCCATACACAGCATTCTTGGCTTTTTGACAATTTTTTTGTTTAGTTGAGCCAAAAATAGTTCACGTTTCTCTGATGCTTCATTCATACTTGTTGTGTAACAAATACTAAGATACCTAGAGTAATCATTAATTAATGTTAGAAAATATCTCTTCTTTCCTGGAAATAGGTTTTTCATTGGACCAAATTAATTAAATTAATTATAAAATTAAATCCAACATTTAAGACTTGCTGTTGCTTTGCTTTGGTAAAGCGTTTCTTGTCATTTTTCCTTTAATGCAGCTGATACACTTTAACACCTGTCCAAATTGATAATTTTTTTACCATTTGCATAGTTATTCTCAACTATCCTCTGTATTTTGTCTTCACATCTGTGCCAAAGTCATCTGTGCCTTAGTTTCAGTTGGCATGTTTTTCCTCTTTGGCAGTAGTAATCAATTCACTGAATTTTTAATCCCGAATTTTAGCCCCGTTTCTGATTACTCAACTAATACCCTTAATTGTCTCTATATGGTCTTGTTTTCTTGGGATTCCATTAGTTGCCCACTGTTCAATTAAAGTTTTCTGCTGTGATTTGGTCAAGTTGAGAGAAGAAATTTCTATCATTGGTCATGTAACAAATTTTTCCTGAATCAACACGCCATGCTTGTAACATCGAGCTACCACAGTTGGATTGAAAAAACATAATCAGTACCAGAAGTGACATCTGTTTCTTTATACACACCTTTAGCCTTTTGCAGTTTAACATGTTTTTGCATTCTACCTATTCAGATTATGCTTGCAGATTTTATTATTATTATTCGTTATTTATAAAGCACCAGCATATTCCGCAGCGGTGTACAATGGGCACAATATAGACAGGGTTACAATACATTGAACAACATTTTGACAATCCAGTACCGGAGGAAACAAACGCTCTATTCCTGTGGGAATTTACAATCTAGAAGGGTTGGGGGTGGAAACAGGAGGAGAGGGCTGCAAGATGAGAGTGATGGACTGCAAGGTGAGAGTGATGGACTGGTGAGAGTGATGGACTGGTTGCATCAGTGAGTTGGGTGATAGGCTTCTCTAAATAGGAAAGTCTTAAAGGAGCGTTTGAAGGAAGGGAAACTAGGGGAAAGTCTGATCATACAAGGTAGAGCATTCCAGAGGATGGGGGCTGCGTATGAGAAGTCCTGCAGTCTATCATGGGAAGAGGTGATGCGGGGAGAAGCTAGGCGCAGGTTACTGTTTGATCTTAAGGAGCAGGCTGGGGTGTATTTCGTGATTAGTGAGGACAGGTTGTGGGAAGTCGAGTTAGTGAGAGCTTTGTAGGTCACATAAAGGATTTTGAATTTAATTCTGCAGTGGTTGGGGAGCCAGTGAAGGGACTCGTAGACAGGAGCGGCAGAGACAGAGCGGCGGGTGAGGTGGATGAGGCTGGAAGAGGTATTTAAAATGGATTGTAGGGGGGAGAGGCAAGAGAGACAGAAGCCAGCTAGAAGATTATTACATTAGTCAAGTCGGGAGATTACAAGGCCATGGATGAGTTGCTTTGTGGTGACAGCGGTAAGAAATGGCCGAATTCTGGAAATATTACATAGTTGGTGGTGGTAGGAGGAGGAAAGAGAATGAATGTGGGGGATGAAGGAAAGAGCAGAATCAAGTGTAACTCCGGGACAGCGAACCTGGCTTGATGGGGAGATAGTGATACCATCATAGAGAAGTCAGGAGGTGGGGAGTCATTAGAGGGAGGAATTAGTAAGAGCTCAGTCCTCAAAATATTAATCTTTAGGTGGTGAGCGGCCATCCAGGAAGAAATGCCAGATAAACATTGGCTGACTTTGGAAAGGACAGGAGGAGAGAGATCTGGGGTAGAGAGGTAGATCTGAGTATCATCAGCATAGAGTTGGTAATTAAAGCCAAAGCTGTTAATGATTTTACCCAGGGAGGAGGTGTAGATAGAGAAGAGCAGAGGACCTAGGGCAGAGCCTTGAGGTACTGTACACCAACTGGTAAAGGCATTGAAGAGGTGGAGTTACCAGGAAGATTTCAAATGATCTGTTCTTTTACACATGAACCTTTTACGCATGTCTAGCTGCAAATTACTATTTTTATTCTTCACCTTTAATGTTGACTTTGCTCTACAAGAACTTTCACAGAGTCACGGAGGCACCTGCATGAACTGAGGTGGGGCCCAAATCCAGGATTGTCAGCCCAGAAGGCTGGAGTGCTGCTGGCTGCATAACAGGCAGACTGAAGATGAAGCACCACACAACTACACAAGGAAAGTAGCAGAAAAGAAACACCATTGAACAGCAGGAAAGGCAAGGGTTCAGGGGAGAACCAAATACACAGGCACCCTGCAGCATACAAAAAAATTCTAATCAAACCTACACCGGCCCTTAAATGGTAGTATCTAAGCAAAAGGTGGGTACAGTACTGCTGGGTGAAGCACATAGAATAAAACACAGCAAAACAAGAGGGGCAAATCCAGATACGTAGTTAAAGAGCAAGCGTCGAAGTTAGGAACCAGAACGGATAGTCATACAAAGCCAGGAGTCAGAACCAGGACAGATAGTCAGACAGAGCCAGGAGACTGTACACAATAATATCATACATCAAGGGTAAGATATAAAATAGACCACAGAGGATAAAGGAAGGGAAAAAGCAAAAGGGAGAAACCAAAATAAACAAATGGCAAGGACAAGGTAAACGGAGGGACAAAGTGACAATGGAGACAGGGAACCAAAAATAGACTGAAGCAAGTAAACAAAAGGCAAACAGAGAGCACTACTAGCAGCAGGAACAAAAAGCAGGAAGCAGACAGACCATTATGAGAGAGGACTGCTGAATGGGAGTCTCTGGCTTATAAAGGGAGAAGGCCAGTGTTATGGGTCATGTGGTCAAGGAATAAGCAGGCTGCAGGGAAATCCTGTAGCGGAAGGTGGAGAGGGAAGGACCAGACAGTGGTAAGAGCTGACCCAGTTTGGCTAATCTATAGGGCTCAGGGCTGGAAATGTGACATGCAGTTAATGATGTCTGCAGGGCCAGACTTACCCACACTGCTGCACAAGACCAGTTTCCTCAGTGCAACCCATTCCCATAGGGTTAGGGTTATAAAATATGGACAGTGTTAGGTTTCTATTTGTACTTATTTAAGGGTTAGGGATAACCCTAACATTCTGCTTGTCATACCCTGCAGCACTGTGCCCGCAAGAAGGGCAAAAAGACTGCTAAAACATCACATTAACCCTTGCAATACCTGCCTAGTATATTCTGCCTAAACCTGATTCCTTCTATGGTTCCGCTGTTGCTTCAGATGTTTCCACTGATCACCTAGCTCTCCCCTACTAAAGGGCTAAAGACCCATCATGCAGTGCTTCTGCATTGTTAAGCCATAGCTGTTTCAGTGTGATCTTGCAACTGCTGAAGCCTGCTATCTTGGATATCTGTGCACAAAACCCGTTGCCTGGAAATTTTATGGATTTTGCCTGTTTGCTTATGTCCCTTTGACCTTTTGGAATACAACCTGGATATGCCTATGGATTTGCCCCTTTGATACCGTGCCTGAATACCCTGCTTCTATTTCTAAGGACTTCAATTTACTGCAAGTATTCTGTTATTATTTCTTTGCACTCTTCATAATTCCCTGGAATTTACAGCCTTATTATTTCTCTGGACTCCAACTCCCAGTATTCCTGGACCTTCATTATATTCAGTTCATACCAGTGTTTATGATTTAATTCCCATTCCTGCCTCTTTTGTCTTCTATATCCTGTAAGTGTCCTCTAAATTAACTCCTTGTTTGTATCTCTCTAGTGGAGTCTTGTCAGTTTGTGTAATCTGTTTATTCCTATAGTGTCCCTCTGTTTCTATTCTAATCTTGTATTTACTTTAGTCAGCCTTTCTGCTCCGTTTAATTCTATGCTCTGTTATCCCTATTGTTGTTTATCCTCCTGTTGTTATTTTCTATTCAGTGTCTGCCCTATTTCCTGCTCATTACTTAATATATTTGTTCCTTGTTGCCTTTTGCTTAGTTCTATTGTACAGTTACTTAATAAACCCTTCAGTTTATATGTGCCTGCTCCACGTTTGTGTTACTGCACACTGAGCTCGAACCCTGCACACTGAATCAGATCTAATACTCATTTTTGCTTCATTTTAGGCAACAGAGTGTGCCTTTCATTTAACATGTTAATTTCTAACCCTAACCCTTATTTCTAACCATAACCGCAACCCTACCCCTAATTTCTAGCCCTAACCATAATTTCTAACACTGATTTCTAGCAATGGAAACAGACTCCGACCAGTGCCTTCTACACAGTCTTCCAGGGATCCAAGCAGCTTTCAGATATTGAAACGCTGATTGTCCACTGCCTCTCATTGTAGAAGCACGTGCTGCCCATGCACTGGACATGCATACACCAAAAACATTTAGCTCAGAACTGCACTCTAAGCTAAGTAATGAAGCAGGGGGTAATAATTAAGTCATTGCTTCCCTTCAAATTTCACCTGACTAGTCTTTTAATGTCATCAGTAAGTCATAATAATCAAAACTAATTAAACACAAAATATGTCCTTTCATTCTCCTATCACTAAGAAATGGTAATCCAGAGGTCTTCTGGTCTTTCCAAACTACAGCTATGTCCAGTCTTCATCCAACAGCCTGTTGATAGCTGTTATAGCTCAACAATATTGTGGAATAGAAAATATATAATGTCATTTTGTAGGGAGAGGTGTGACTACAAGCATTTAGCTTCCTGAATTACTGGTTATTGCCATGTATCAGTTTACTGAAAGTGAAAAAGGAACTAGTTGCCAGGTCCTCAGGTTGGAGTCTAGAAATGATCTTGCTTTGTAATTCCACCATATCTATAGGTACCTGGAACAGGTACAAAATGTGAACTACTAAAAATACATGTTATTATTTAATTAAAAAATATGAAGCATAGTCTATTGAGGAGCATAGCCTACAGTCTAAAAGTATAAGTATTTGTTTTAAACTTATGTCAATAGTGTTTTTAGTTCAAGTTACTAAAGACATGATGTGCCCAGCTCATTGATTTTGAATTAGCGTTCACTTTAAGACATGTTGAGCCCTATTCCCTTCTTCACGCTAACTTGGGCGCTAATGGGGAAAATCTGCGCCTACAGATTTCCCCGTAGTGTTCCCATGTTACCAGCATATTCTAAGGCAGGCTACTTCAGCACCTCACCCAGCAACGCAGCTCTAACCGCTGGGATACTTACAGTAGCACTTCCATACCGCCGCAAGTATCACCTGCTGGAGTCGATGGGGCTTCATGGAGGGTTTCACCTCTGGGCCACGAGCCCTGCTCGATCGCGCTCTCATGAGATAGCGCAGTGCTGTGGAGGGAGACTGGGAACTACTGGGATCGGGCCGCCATTCCTGCCGCGGAATGAGAGGTGATTGTCGGATTTATTGGGGGGGTTTAGGGGGTGCTAATTGATTTTGCATTTGCAGAATCATTTAGCAACATCTTTTAGAAGGTACTAAAATCTTGCCTTGCACATTCCTATGGTAATTAGTGCTAGTAGTTTGTAATACCTTATTTATTGAAACGCTACTTAATGTTTGCGCTCCCCATGTTATGCATAAACTGCACAAAGTACATTAAGCTCACGGAAGCTAGCGCAAAAATGTATGCGCTAACAGGTGTAGCGTCAGGAATGTAATGTGGGTGGCATGCTTTAAACACACTTATTCTAGCGGTAACGCTTATACGTTAGCGTTAACTAGGGAATAATGACAATTGTATTTAAAGCATTGGGTTCATAGGAGTTGTACCACATTCCTAAAATGTTTAGGATGCAGGAAAAAGCATTTACAATGTTTTTTTATTCACTAGTTCTCTTATATTCTTAACCCTTTGTTTATTTGTTCAATATCAGTTTAAAATATTTCTTGGGGAAAAGTATATCTTTTTTGGATTTAAAATGCAGTCTGTTCTGAAAGGAATACGACACAGAGAGAAATCTTCAAGGTATAGTTAAAGCAATAATAAGACACAATAATAATGGCAGTTACAAAATAATGTCATGTGTGACTAGAGCAAATTGACTCCGCATGAATTATGTAAATCCAGCCTCCCTGCCAATGAAGATAAAGGTAACAAGGCAAGAGGGCTTGAATGTAGGCATGAAAAGCCATTCTTTGGTGTGTCACAGGAGTTTAGCCACAAGCTAAACTTCAAAATGTCTCAAAAGCTGGAGAAATTGTTGTGGACTGTTACAAATTAAATGATTAGCAATAGAAGGGGAATGTTACTGTGCCCCTATCAGATGGAGAATGAGCTATTCCAACCAGCTCACTCTCTATCTGTGCATGATGTTAATCTGAAAATAATAATGATCAGACTGGTTTTACGTTATTGCACTTCGAATAACACTGTGGCACTTAGTGCCGCTGGTGTTATTAAGTTACTGAGGTATCGGTCAGGTTTCCCCACCGGGGTGGGTAGAAAGAGCTCAAGGAACACAGCTGGTGAAATGGTAGAACTGTACTTGGCTATAACATAGGTCAGGGTTACGAATTCAGGTCATACACAAGTAGGCAATAGCAGCAAGGAGGATAATCAGGAGCTACTGTAGGACACGGGGAACTGCTTCAATACTGGAGCGATGAATGAATGGGCCCTCTGTTCTTTTATACTCAGCAGTTCCCACCTGATCCAATAGGAGGCTTGTGACATAATCGGTGCGCGACGAGGCCTGGCTGCCCAATTGGTGAAGACCAGCGCTGCGCACGTCTGTGGTCAGAGGCCTAGACAAGGCCTGAAGCATAGAGCTCCGCTGGGGACCGCCGGCTGGAGGCAGAGGAGCCAGCACCAATCCTCCTCGGGGACCACCGCCATGCCGAGGATGTGAGCCGGCCTGCACTGGGTGCAAGGCAACGTCGAGTGGCCGAGTCAGCGTCGAGTGGCCGAGTCAGCCTGTCTCACTGTACCCTGTACAGAAACGCTGGGTGGGCGAGGAAGCAGGTGGGCAAGGAGGCGGCTGTGCTCAACGCCAGCGGGCCAGCAGCCCTGACAGTATCACAACTTGAGCCGTTGAGAAAGCGACTTGGTCATAATACAGACATTAAAGGCGAGACGCAAATGGAAAACGGCTGACGCAAACATTTTCAATATGCGTATTAGCTTTAACACCTTATTTTACTGTATGCTTTCTAACTATAAAGCCCATCATATGGATTTTCTAACCGTGAAGGTGAATGTGTTGGTTTCTAATTTATTTCTAACTTGCAAAGCAAAACCATTCCTGGCCTATATTACAAATTCTGCGACTTTTTAAGGATTTAAAACATTACACTATGCTACCTAAAAGTACATTTGAAACAAATAGTGGAAGAAAACACAATTTGGCAATGCTTTCCCTTGTCGTGCATGCTTGTGTAGTCCACGCCTCATCTGTCTTGCATCACCTCCACCAACTTCCTTCACACCACAGACTCCACCTCGAGAAATTCTGGAGATGCCTCTTCCATCTCAAAACACTCCAGCAACAGTTATACACCCCCATGTGACGACTCCTTTGCCTTGCGACACACTGTTGAAACCTCTCTGCTCATTAATGGTTCTCCTTCATGCACACATATTCTACCACTCTTCTCCTTCAGGACCAATCCGTATTGACCTTCCTCAATTTAATCTCCTTCTCTACCAATACAAAGTGGCCTGTCATGGTTTTTCCAGTCGTCTCAGTGCATTTTGCGCTGCTTATTATTCCTCTCTGGCATTTGACTTCAACTTTTGTTTTTGACTCTGTGTACCTCACCATCTCTTTGACCACAGCATGTTTTAAACTTACCTATTTTGTTAACCCAGCCAAATATAAGGACTGGTTCTCTTTAGGATTCCTGTATCTTTTATATAGTGTGCGTGCTGAGTATTGTATCAGTGACATTCTTCACCCACACACTAAGAAGAGTGTATGGTAAAGAATTCTAAGCTGTGTCTTTAAACTATATGATTTTTTTTCCTTATAACCACATGGAAAGTATAAGAGGAAACACATTAAAGGATGTATTTCTGCAGTGAGGCACTATGAAAAGATAATGTGGTATCTCCATCAGTTCTAAATTATAACCGTAACTTATAGATATCTCTTTGGTCTCAGAACACTCCACAGAAATTACACTTTCTCTGTTGAAATGGCATATTCTCCAAAGTTCTTTAAAGTTATTCCTAAAGCTGATTTGGAAATCTGCCATTTTCATGTGAAGAAACCTTTGGAATCAGATGCTCAACAAAAAGAATGCAAAGACTTTTAGCAACTTTCAGGCTACAATGATTAGATTTCAAAAAGCGAAGCATGAAAGAATGAGATCAGAGTGACTGTTGCTAGCAAAGCATGAATATTTATCATAGTTACTGGGAAATGTCACTTACTGGGAAAAAATGATAGCACTTGTAAAAGTTAAATTTTGCTTTTTTGGAAATAACCAATTTGAATCACACATTCTGAAATATTTGGGGGGAATTGCTTAAAGTAATCTTTAAAACTAATTTGTTGAAATGACAGCTTATTCTTTGAATATATGGGCCTAACTCTAATGCAACCAGCTCTGTGGAGTAGCTATCCTGCGCCCCTAATGTTGTGCAATATATGTGTATAACTAGCTTGTAACAGATCTCTCTGCCCGGACAGGGTCACATCTGCCAAATGCTGCTTCTTCGCTGGACACCCAGTTTCTCCTCGTGGCTCTCACACCTTTCTCTAGTACCTTAGCCACCGCTTAAGCCCCAGTGTATGTAGAGAAAAAAACTGTAGCTGTAGACCTGGAGCCTTTCATTGGCACAGCAAGCAGGCAATGGCTGCTACCCCAAATCATGAGTCGTGACTTCAAGCTTGGTCAGAATAGTTTATTCATAGAGAGGACTGATAGAGAGGACTGATAGAGTCAAGGACCATTACATTTGCATACAATCAAACAGACAACATCACAGATCAGATAGCTACACAGGACCTTTAAACAATGGAGAATGGGGGAAGGAGAAAGCAGGATAAACGAAAGAGATTTCTTACAGAAAGAATTTACACAATAGCAGGTACCAATACAGAGATCTACACTATACAGGGAATAACACACAGACATCAGAAATCTAATTTAACTGGCAGATATATAAAATAGTGAAAACCAAATATATTTAAAAGGTCCACCAGTTCCCCCAATAGTCTCTTTCACAGGCCATAGTCTCTGGGCAGGAGGCTAGTGCACAGCCCCCTCCAAATCGCACAGTGACATTGTGTTCTGTCACATAGCTGATTAAACGTCTGCATGTGGGTTATTCCGGGAAAAATGGTCCCTTCTAATTGCATATTTTGGCAAGGCTCACATCGTCTCAAATGCTAATTTAGACAGAGCTGAAATTATACACTTAACCACAATCCTGCATGAATGCCCATGTGTTGTTCACCAGAGATGTAGCAATGTCATAAGGAGCCCGGGGGAAAGTCCTCCCCTAGTGCCCCCCCATGTTTTAGATGAAATGATGCGTAATAACGCATTATGCCATCACTTTCAAATTTGCTCACAGTGTGGGAAATGAGAAGGTGAATTAGCGCATTGCTTGCATTTCTTTTGCCGCCCAAACACGCCCAGTCAATAGCCAGAGCTACTTGAAGGATGGGAACAAGACTGGGTATGACTTTATTCAGGGATTACAGTTACAAACACAGACAGAGAGGTGCAGAATACAAAGGCAAAACACGTCCCAGCATTTCCATGCTGAATAGCCTCTTAGTAGCCTCCCCCTACCACACACACTCACCCTGGTGTAATAGACAATGGCTAGGAAAGGTACCAGGGAGATCTGGTTCCTAGGAGGCGGTGGTGGTTATGAAAGCAGGAAAAGACATGGGAACCCATTACTTACAGATACACATAGGAAAAAAAGCACAGTATATGCCACATGACCCTATGCATTAAATATGTAAGGAAATAATAATATAACACAGACATCAGGGAATAGGGCACAGAAAACACAAACACCCTGCATCTAGGATTCCAGGTACAGGATGACTTTAACATAGGCAAGGGGAGGGACACAATATAAAACATCAGGCCCGCGCCTCCCCAGCGCATCTCTAGGTCCATGTACCCTAAGTCCAAAGTGACTACCGCCACATTGAGGAACATAGGATAATAAGTATTATCTCTTTACTATTTCTTACAGAAATGTTGTTGGAATGAAAGTTTCTACACATAGTGATGTCCCTTATCATGCGGTATTTCAAACAGTGTCTGTATTATCTTACATACAGTCAGAAATGCCGTGGCATTCAAATACAATAAATATTATGAAAAAGATTGCTAAAAATTGGCAAACTGCTTATGTGAATTTCTAGTGATCATGTCAAGATTATTACCAATGCA
The DNA here is from genome assembly GCA_009667805.1 of Leptobrachium leishanense. Lineage (NCBI taxonomy): Eukaryota > Metazoa > Chordata > Amphibia > Anura > Megophryidae > Leptobrachium > Leptobrachium leishanense. Next base: position 115,051,786 of record CM019065.1, on the reverse strand, counting down.
GCTGCCAAAATATACAAATAGAATTTCAAAATAATATTTGCATATGGGCATAATGTCTGTGTACAGAAGGTAACACTAAAAGTAACCAAGGATAAAGTAAGAGTAACACCACGAATCTCCTGTATATAGTGATTTCAAACAATTATAATAAGTCTTATCCCTGTACAGTTCTAATGAAGCAATAATGCTTGTAAAGTTTTCAAAGATCTTTTTTTTTTTTTTACTGTAAGAAGGTAGACGATTTTCCAAGATACTTTGAATCAATACAGAATGTGTGGAATTAAATATCTCTGAGCATGTTGTTTCTATTCTGGCTAAACATGAATGCACAGGGATGTCAATACTGCATTTAAAGAGAAAAAAAGTTTGTTTTATTGTCTAGATCTCAATTTGGGACCTATTCCAATCTAGCCATTCTGTAACAACATAGAGTTGTTAAAGGGAAGTTTCAGTGTGAGCCAATAATTCTTTGTGGCTCCTTGTTACAGGCTCCAAACCGGAGGAAGCAGCTAAGGCTAAGGTCAGACGAAAGCATTTTTAACGTGCGTTTAACCGCACAAAATCACGGCCGTGCTAGCAGCAAATGACGTCCAATGCCGGGTAACATACGAAGAACGGCCGCACGAAAGTCCGTCCGCGCAACGCAAGTGGCAAACGAACACATTTTTTCTAGAACGTCAAACCGCTACTACTGACGTACAGAGTGCGCTGCGTCCACATAGCGGCGTGTGTGCGTGATTGGGAGACGTCAGACGCTGCACACGTCCGGCCAACATAACGTCCAGACGCAAAAAGTGTTTAATTGATGATCCGTACAAAATCACGGACGAAAATGTGCATCGTATGACCGCTATCGCGTATTCCGTGAAAAAATACGTCCATTCGTTCGAAGGCACTTTTTCACGGACAACGCGAAAAATGCGTTAGTCTGACCCTAGCCTTAATGATACCGTCAGCGGTGCTGAGTGTGAAGTCGCTTTAAACGTAGTCATATAGGGGTAGCAGAAGGACACTGCCATGCAGCCTGAGAAGGCAGCGAATCGAGCAGCCCTCTGGACCGTGAGACCAGAACTGAGTAAGGTTTTTTTGGGGGGTATTTATGTTTATGTGTTTGCAATTGCAGAATCATTAAACAGCAGGGTCTGGATCAAGACGAGTGTTGCATTTTTAGAATCAAGAGACCGAGCTCATACTGGTGCAATACATTTATTTTTTGATTATCCTCTGAAAACAGATACAGTAAATGACTCTGCTTTTACTCTGGGCGCACTGGTGCTAGTTCTCTTAACTGCATTCAATGCTTGCTCAGGATTGCTGAACCACTCACCAGGACCGTCTATAACGCAGGGCAAAAGGGGCAGTTGCCCCGGGCCCAGTTATTGTTGAGGGGCCCAAAGCAGCTGCCCCTTGGGCCCGCGTAAATAATGGATGACCGCCGCCGCGGTCATGTAAACTTACTTTACATGTTATTGCCAGGGGCAGACTGACCAGTCAGGCACTCGGGCAATGTCCGAGGGCCCATGGGTTGGTAAGGCCCAGTTTTGGCACGCATTGGCTGGTTCAGTGGACCACGGCGGTTTCCCTCACCTCTGGCATCCAGAGCTGGTCTCCTCACCATCATCATCCCCCGGGGGGGCCCAGCATGCTTAATTCTGCATACTGTATTCTTTTGGGGTGCAATGGGTTTAATACCCATTTAATACAGAATGCCACACAAGCGTAATGAGCTGCCAGGGAGTAACTTGTTAGTCTCTGGCTGGTCCATTGTTATTGGTTCCTATACAAAGTATAAGAACCATTAAAATACTATAAGTAGTTGCTGAAGCTAAGCCACAAGCAAAGATTATGGCATGGTTGGAATAGTGGCTGCTGCCATTAATTTAAAGGATAGACTGGAACAGGGCTCTATCTATTGTGTTTTGTTTTTCTTAAGCATATTACGGTAATGTTTCTTGGTGTAATGCCTACTTTGACATGGAATAGCTTTTGGGCCAGATTACATACTTGGTGCAAACGTTAGCGCTCATCTGAGTGAGCATTAACGTTAGCCCAAGTAGTTACCGCAAATTACAATCCAAACGGGTTTAGTAACCCGTCTGCGTTTGGTACCTTGCGCTTTTCAGCGCGAGGTTACTGTACTTTGCGCTCCCCAACGCTGATTAACGTCCCGCTGCGGTTTGCAAAAAAAGTTAACCAGAGCTAGGACTTGGTGCTAACAGATTCCGCTTCTGCAGAATCCGTTAACACCAGCCAAAAAAACAAAAAAAACGAATCATATACTCACCTGTCCCGCGGCGAGGACCATGGCCCTATCTGCCTCCTCAGTCCGGCGGGAGCAGGGAAAGACTGGGGGAAACAGTCCCCCCCCCAGTCTCTCCCTGGGTATCACTATGCTGACTGGCCAGATCTCACGAGGTGACATCCGGTAGGTCATGTGACCGCCGGCGTCTGCTTCAATGGAGTCCTATGGACTCCATTGAGAGGATGCTCGCGGTGGCACTCAGCGCTGCTGCGCATCCCGTGGGGCTCGCATGCGGTAACAATGCAGGCAGTTTTTTTAGCGCCTGCATTGTAATCTAGCGATAAAACGGGCACACTAGGGGGAAAACTGCAAGCACAGTTTTTCTTCTCTAGCGCCCCCGTTTTACCGCTAGGAATGTAATTTGGCCCTTTATGTTTACATTTGAATACTTTAATTTTTCATACACTTGCAGGTCTATTTAAAGAAAGGTGAAAATCAGGAGAATTGACAGAGAACAATCTAGACCAAATAGCCTTTGAAAGTGAGATAAATGGGAGAATTTTTCTGGTTTGGCTATGTTTACCTAGAATTTTCACTTCTCCAGTCATTCTCCTGAGTTTCACCTTTAGTGAATAGACCTGTTTGTAAAAGGACTTTAATTTTGCATCCCCATGACAACAATGTATAGTGCACTACATTATCAGGGTTGTTCAGAGTACCGAAAAGTCACTGACATTTTGGTGCTCTCTCGTTCCCTGCACTTTGGCTAGTCCGATTCGCCAACTCTGTGGTAAGTCAGCATTCACCGCAGGGTCCTCGCAGTACAGCAAATAAGCCCCCAAGCGTATAAAAAAACTGCCAAAAAAATGCTGAAACACTGAATCGTTTCAGAAAACGGCTGATTGCATACAACAATTCACCGCAAAACGCCAAATTGATCCAGAAAATGCCAACCATCTGCCGAACAGAGCACCGACCAGTCACAGAAAAAGCTGGCAATCCGACGAATGGGTTAAAAAAAAAACCTGCAACTTTTAAAAAGTGCTTGCAAAAAAAATACTGCAGGAAAATGCTTGGAAATAACATAAGGTTCTATGATTAACCCTTTCGCTGCTGAGGCTTTTCCCGCCCCTGTGCTGAGGTCATTTTTTACCTGTTTTGCGCATCATGTTTAAACCTGTTTTGAAGGCTTATTTTAGTATATGACATCGACATATTATATATCGTTCTTTCCGTCAGACTCGGTAGATTCATAATATGTCATTATTATATGTATACGTTATGTCATGTTTGTATATTATAACAAAAAATGCAATAAAATATGTATTTTCAATAATTTACAGCGTGTAAAGTGTTTTTTTCCACATTTTAACATGCGAGCAATTGCGGTTATATTTTGTATGGGGTGCGCTTGTTAAAAAAATTAGAGATGGGGTCTCGTTACATTTTTTTTTGGGGAAAATGACACCATTTTTAACAAACGCACCGCATACAAAAATCGTTAATGCAGCATCATTGTTCACATTATAATTGAAATGGGAACAATATTGCTGCATTAACAAAACAAAAAAAAAAAAAAAAAAGTGTTTATTTTTTTTTTTTAATTTTTTTTTTTAATTTTTTTTTATTTTTATTTTTATTTTTTTATTTTTTTTTACATTTTTTTTTACTTTCATGTTTTGTATCGTTGGAACGGCCATGCTCTGGCCGATCCAACGATATCAAAATTTAACCCCTAACTGCCACGGATCGGGAGATAGGGAGTTCATTGGAACTCCCTATCTCCACAGTTCGTGGCAGTTAGGGGTTAATGCTAGGACTGGCGTCATCGTGCTACGCACGATGACGCCAGTCCTCTGGGGGAGTTCCCGGAAGCTTGGCCGACATCCAAGATGTCGGCCAGCTCCCGGGAAGGATCGCAAATCGGCGCTTTTCAGCGCCGATTTGCGATCCAGCTCCCCAGGGGTTAATGCCAGGCATCATTTGGAAGGGCAGGCTGTGCCCTTCCAAATGATGCCTGGGTTAAGCCCCTGTGAGCCGCCGATCGGGAGGGAGAGAGGTCCGAAGGACCTCCCCCCCCTCCCTTTCAGGCGCCTCCTCCGCACATGCGGGGGGGGCGCCTGAATTATGTGTCATCGCGGGGGCGCGATGACACATAATAATGGCGGCCACTGCTCCGGATGCCGGGCTGACATCCAGGATGTCAGCCCGCACCGGAGGGGCCAGCGATCGGCCGGAACCCGGCCGAACGCTGACCCCAATGCGAGGACGCGCTCAGCGCGTCCTCCGCATACCAGGGGCAATGCTGAGGACGCGCTGAGCGCGTCCTTAGCATTGAAGTGGTTAATTATAAAAAATATCTGTTACAGAAAAAAAATGCCGTTTTTAAAAAAATCTGAAAAAATTATTTAGATGAAAAATTACTAAAATACATAAGTAAAGAGACTTTTTGCTGCAAGTGAAAATAATAAACGGTTGAATAAAATGGGGAATACTTTTTACATTGACACCTATGGCATTCGAATGAAACCACCGAAAATCAGGGCATTTCACTGACATTTCGGTGCTGTTCAATGGTCCCTGAATAGATTAACCGATACTTCTCTATGGGGGATTTCACTGCTGTCGAAGATCACCGTAATTCGCTGGCAATTCGCCAATATTTGGCTAACTGCCAGTTTGGCTCTCTTTTGAATAACCCTGTATGTTGGTCCTCTTGGGCACTGTATTAAACAGCTTCACAATCATTGTAGAATTTGCAGAAATTCTTTTCAACAGTATCTCAAAAGTAACTTTAGCTCTCTAGAGTGTCTTCCCACATTCATCCAACGGTCACCTCTTTTAGTGTATAATCTTTGCTCTAAAACGTTGAAATATATTCACATCTAAATTCCTTCCACTGCAGTGCACATTTCTTCCATTACTCCTCCAAATGTAAAGTCGCTGAAATAGGTTCGTACTAAAGAGAAGGCACATCAGGCAGAAAAATAAGGTAATAGCAGATTAAAAAGGAAACACACAAGGATGGAAATGCTGTACTAAGTGTCTCAGCAGGTCTGTTGGACTTCCTTTTAGTGTAGAAATAATTACCCTGCTGGAATTTCTAAATCGACATGTCTGACATACAAGGTCATTTTAACATCAAGTCAGTTTTGTCAGTTGATTTTAACAAAACTCATTTTACACATGGGTGCACCTCTACCTTAGCCATCAATCTGACCCATGCTTTCCTTATGAAAACTTGAATAGCAATCAATTAAGATCAAACACACTAAAAGGGACCTTCCTAAAGACTCAACACGGCCGCAAAAGGTGGAGGACAATTCATATATAGCTGTTAAAATAGTTATCAACATTAACCATTCATAGTAATCTCATAACTATATAAGACAAAAATAGTAAAACATAAATACTATTTTTAAATCTGCACTAATTTTGCAATGGAAAAATATACATTTTATTATGAAAAAAACATTAGTTTGCTGTTTTGTAAATAAAGCCTGAGCCAACGATCAATGGAAACCCATGCTCTGACTATTATGTAATGGAAAACAAAAATGGTGATCATGACAAACTAGTAGGGTAAAATGTACATTTTCTGGTCGGAATGAAACACATAGATCTTGTTTTATTGTAGACTGGATAAAGGCAGGTAGTCAATTTTTCAAAGCTGAAGATATACTCGATCAAAAAATTAAATGATTAGACTTGTAAGGAAATATCTACTAGTATTTATCTATGAAACTTTCCATTTTTGGTGCAATCGCGGTATTTTTTAAAACCTTTTTAGGGAAAGTATACATGATAACACATATTGAAAGATGCTGTTAAGAGAACAATGAAGTACCTATCTTGTGTTTTCTGGGGCTACAAAAGTCAACATAAAGTCAACGTTGAGGACAGGACCTTCACTTTTTATTTGCGCTGAGTCCGTTAAAACTTACTTTGAATGCCACACCATGACATGGCTTTTCCTTTGCTCTTCCATCTGCCAGTGGCTTTCTATAGGAAGTAGCTTTGCACCAGAGCAAATATGATCAACACATGCTCGACTAGTTTCTCCTTTGAAAGGAACTAAGTAACAATTAATGACTCAGCTGGTTTAACCAGCGGACTACCTCTTAAATCATTGTGCCTGGATAATATGTTGGCCCAGGGAAACCATCCACAAGAAGGCTGTCCAGTGACATATGAATGTAGACAAGACATCCACTTTGGTGGTATGCCAAAGCAGCCAGCAGGGCTGTCATCAGAGGATGATAGTCCATGATGGGTTATGAGGACTGGCAGCTGCTGGGTACCCGGACCTCTTCATGCCACCTGTAACAGATCTTAGTACCTCAACTGTGTACCTTGTCGGACCCCCATTCTCTCCCCAGCAGGCTTTGGTGCCTTCCTCTAGTCCTTAGACGAAGCTTAAAGACGGATACAGTAAAGAGCCTTCCCTTAGAAATATGACGACTCTGCAGATCTGGGACTTTAGAACAGCTATCAACAACTGAACATCTTTATTGGGTTACATATACAGTCTCAGGGTAGCTTGGCAGCCAATAGAAAAATAACACCCTGGCATCTTACAGCACTATATCATAATCCCTCCTCTAGAAAATGTTGTGAGTCTCCCTTGTTCTTAAGTTCTTACATTATTGCTCATTCTGCTTCATGGCATTTGGAACCTACCCAAGGTATAAACACATTTCTGAGAGGGGATGCTGGAAAAAAGCTAAGATAACTCACCCAGCAATCCTATTAGCAGGTAGCAACAGATACACATAGACCATAACCATCAGCAGACAATAACATTATTCATACATAACAAAGATTACACTAACACCCTGTCCCCTACATGTACAGGGTGATTTCAACATAAGAGTGGGCAGGGAAATAATGGAGAATGCTGGGTCTGCACATCCCAAATAGATTTCTAGGCCCATGTACCCCAAGTTCAAAGTGACACACGTCACACCACCACTGGGAAATTTGATGGTGGATTGTGAAAATTTGGGTTTCTCAAAGGTGGCTACCTTTAGTTGTACCAGCACCTTCTCAAAATATGGCTAAACTTGGATAGCAGTGCAGCATGTAATCCATCTGGCCCAGGCCATATAACTGCTCCCTGGGGTGCCAGCAATCAGTGTGAATAAGAACACAACACATTCTGACAAGTCATTACTGAGCCCGCACATCATGAGGGAGCAGTTAAGTAGCCTGCACCAGTCATAACTGCCCTCCCAATAATCCACCAAGAATTGCTTTAAACCCAATGTATTGTAGCTGAAGTTGCCATTTTAGGCCGGCGTCAGACGAACGCAGTGATCACGTCCATGTTGCACACAGTTTAACGTCCATCGTAGCATAGAATCATGAGCAATAGAGACCCACACACGAAGTACGTGCGCACCGAACTGCACGCACACAACGCACGTGGTAAATGGACGCAAGTTAGTCAAGAACGTAAAACCGCTAGACTGACGTGCAGAGTGCGCCAAGTCCGCATAGCGTTCTGTGTGAGTGATCAGGAGATGTCAGATACAGCGTATTTGCGTCGTCCAGCACCTTAACGTCCAAAATGGCTTTTCATATCCTTTTCAAATTTTTATCATTTTTCATATTAATTTTGTTTCCCATAATTCCCTCTTTTTTCTATGTCCTTCAACAAAAACGGACCGTGTGGTGTCTACAGTATCTTCCTTCAGTACATCTGTCCATTGTGCATGCATGCAGAGTGCGCTCTGACTGCATTCGTCCGACATTAGCCTTACACCGGACGTCTGCCGTCGGCCATCGGCTGCAATGGACATTCACTTGCATGTTGTGGTTAGTGATGAGCGGAACACCCCCGTATTCGGTTCGCATTCGAACTCGAACAATTTCAAAACTCAATGCAAGTCAATGGGACTCGAAAGTTCGATTTTTGGAGTGCCCTCCAAGAGGGCATATATGCAAGATATTTGCCATAAAAGGTGTATGGGGGTCCGGGTAGTGCCCTGGGGGACAGGAAACAAGGACAAAAAGTTTTTAAAAAAAAGATTTTAAAGGAACAGTGAGTTTTCCATGAAATAAAGGTTAAGAATAAAAACGAAAAATTCCTTCAAATAGCGTGCCTAGGAGGTCCCCATAACCTGCCCGTGAAGTGGCGGATTTGTAGGATGCATAGAAACATTTAAAAAACAAAAAAAACATTTCAAATGACGGTAAATGGTTTTCCTTTAATCTATTCATAAACAACTGCTTGGGGCGGCAGCCTGTATGAAAAGAGGAGACATTTTAGGACACACAGAACAAGTTTAGTGATTTTTTGGCTAAATTATGGTGAAACTTATGCAGGCTTTGGATGAAAGTAACAATAGGTGCTTTAAAATTGGGCCTTTAGTGTTGGCAACAGTGCCGTCACACCGTAACCCCTCTGTGGTATTGTGGAAGAGTGCAGGGTTGGACCCCACGGTCAAATATTAAAATTATATGAATCTGGTATAGGCGTCAGTGGCAGTCCACCCAAATATTTTGCCTTTGGTGGCAGCAAGTGCCTTCACACCGTAACCCCTCTGAGGTATTGTGGAAGAGTGCAGTGGTGGAGGTTTTGGTAATGCAGAAGAGATCCCCCATCTAGCTATAACAAAACCGGGTCAGCAATGTTTAGGCACTTGTACTGCGCTACTGTATATGGTGAGAATCGGCGCACACCAGTAGCAACAGGAAGCAAACAGAACAGGCAGGGAATACACAGAGAATAGTCAAATGGCAGGCAAAGTCGGCAACAGATCGGGTCCTCAGAACAAGCAGGGTCAGTAACAAGTATACAAACTGATTCGGTAAGCTAGCGATGCGGGAATAAAGGCTGAGACACACTGAGCGTGTAGCGACGCACAGCGTAGTGAAGCAAAGAGAAGCAAACATTTTGCAGGCTTGACTTCACTCCGCTCCGCCTCGCAGCGTGTCGACACTATATTACGTTTGCTTCTCACCGCACTGGACAGGAATCCACTAACTAAATTAAAATGTACACACAAAACCATTTTATTTTCACAAAGCACATGTTATATAGGCAAAAAAAGTTTCTACTGAATAAAAAACATCAAAAGTTATTGTTAATTTAATAGGAATAGTATAAAAATATAAAAGGTAACCCCTGATCATATATATTATAGGGACACGGAGCGCTGTGTATAGAGTAGGGATGCATTGATACCACACACAGACATATACCTATATATCAACACGCAGACCTATATATATGTATATATAAAAACACTCAGATATATATATACACCCACCCACAGACCTCAGACCATATATACACATACGCACATGGAGGATTTACATGTGGACAATCTCAACTAAATGTGCCCCCCACCCCATTTGGCTGATCTCTCCAGAAGAAATGTTGAACCTGACAGAGCAGAGAATATATATATTATTCTCTGCTCTATCGGGTTCAACATTTCTTCTGGAGGGATCAGCCAAATGGGGGGGAGCAATTAGTTGCCAAAATGTGTGTGTAATATAAATCTGGATATATATATATTTATAGGAATATAGATATATATCTTATCTATATATCTATATATATATATATATCATACCTGCCCTTACCTTCCCTATAAATTTGCTAAAAATATACTCACAAAGAAAACAAACTACTACCTGAGACCCCGCACAGCCCACATGCCACCGCCCTCTACATGGCTGAATGTATCTAATATATATAATTAAATACATTCAGCCAGGTAGAGAAAGAAAAGAAAAGTTTTATTTTATGTTCCTGGGGACATTTAAAAATGTCCTTGGATTTTATTTTTTTTAGAAATGTGTTGCCTTACCTTAGCCTGGTGGTCAGTGGGGGCTCCCTGGATCCTGGTTGTGGGGGGGTCTGCCGTGGCCGCAGATGCAGTGGCTCCCTCCCTGCGCTGCTTGTCTCTGCCACATGCACCCGGGCGGCTAGCCCGCACAGTCGCAGCTCTGTCATCCGGCGGCCGCATGCTCCTCAAGGGGATCCTTGGGAGGCCCCGGCAGGCTGCCCTCTACAGTGCCTGATTAGAGGGCCGTGTCTGCCTGATGTTTTAGTAACAAGAATGTTTTATCCCATAGGCTTCAATGTTAAAAATATTCCCGTTTTAATTCAATATCTAATAAACCGTTGCTTATAATAAATCTGCAGTAAAGAGTCTCTTTATTTTTAGATTTTTTAGTATTTTTTGTAAACATTTTTTTAAACTTTTTTTCAATTTATATTTTTTTGAACTTTTGGCGAACGTCCCAAAAGGTCAGAAGTTCGCAAACTGTCGAACAGCCGATGTTCGATTCGAACTCCGAACAGATCGAACCGAACAGTTCATCCCTAGTTGTGGTATCGGTAAGACGACGAGACGCAATATCGGATGATCGCACCATCGCACGAAAACGGTTCCAGTGGACGGCCAGCCTTAGTCTGCTTGCCAGAAACTTGACAGCAGCCTCAATGATATACCTGGATTGACAAACAGAGGGAGACACTACCTGCCATATACAGTAAAATAAAGCATATTCAGTCAAAATGACCTGTAATGTCAAATGGGGGGGATGGTTAATGTGTGTTTGTGTATTATAGGATTAAGGGGTCATTTAAAGGATTGATGCCAGTGGTTTCATATAAAACCACTTTGTAGTAAAAAAACAATATTGTATACACTAAGTTTACTAAGATTAGAATTACTAATCTACATATATTTATATTTGCTTAATCACCAGGAAATATTGAATAAATTACATAGAACATATTTCTACCTCCATTCTAAGTGCTGACTTAACCACTTGGCTGCTATGGACGCGCTCAGCGCGTCCAGCCAAGTGGTTCCCATGTGCTATGGACGCCCTGAGCGCGTCCATGCACAGAAGGCAGCAATCCTTGGATGTCAGCCCAGCAGTCGGGACCCCGGCGGGGACATTAGATGTCATTGCGGCGACGTGGTGACATCTAATTCAGGCGGCCCCCCTCATGTGCGGAGGAGGTGCCTGAAAGGGAGGGGGAGGTCCTTCGGACCTCTCTCCCTCCCGATCGCCAGGGAGCAGGGAGTTAATACAGGCACCGCTTGGAAGGGCACAGCCTGCCCTTCCAAACGGTGGCTGTCATTAACCCCTGGGGAGCCGGATCACGAATCGGCGCTGAAAAGTGCCGGTTCGTGATCCTTTCCCGGAGCTGGCCGACATCTTGGATGTCGGCCAAGCCTCCGGGAACTCCCCCTGAGGACTGGAGTCATCGTGCATAGCTTGATGACGCCAGTCATGGAGTTAACCCCTTGCTGCCACCAATGGTGGAGATAGGGGATTCCAATGAACCCCCTATCTCCCAATCCGTGGCAGCTAGGGGTTAAAGTTTGGTACTGTTGGATCGGCCAGAGCATGGCCGTTCCAACGATATCAAACATGACTATGAAAAAAGTTTTTTTTTAAAAAAAACAATTAAAAATAAAAATAAAAAAATATTTAAAAAGAAATTATAAAAAAAAAAAAAAGTTTTTTTTCTTTTTTTGGTTTGTTAATGCAGCAGTATTGCTCCCATTTCAATTATAATGTGAACAATGATGCTGCACTAACGATTTTTGTATGCGGTGCGTTTGTTAAAAATCGTGTAATTTTCCCAAAAAAAAAATGTAACGAGACCCTATTTCTAAATTTTTTAACAAGCGCACCCATACAAAATATAACCGCAATTGCTCGCATGTTAAAATGTGAAAAAAAAACACTTTACACGTTGTAAATTATTGAAAATTCATATTTTATTGCATTTTTTGTTATAATATACAGACAGGACATGACGTATACATATAATAATGACATATTATGAATCTGCCGAGTCTGACGGAAAGAACAATATATAATATGTCTGGGTCATATACTAAAATAAGGCTTCAAAACACATTTAAACAAGATGAGCGAAACAGGTAAAAATGAACTCAGCACAGAGGCGGGAAATGCCTCAGCAGCGAAAGGGTTAAAAGAAGCATTATGGTGTTCATATGCAAACAGTGTGCGTATTATTTGTATAAAATGATTGCACTTTTTGTAAATGAACAAAAAAAATTTAATATAGATTTTTTTCATGAGTGTAATGTCACCGCTTGGCTTTTCCGTATAATATGTGTTCTACATGCCCTCTACTGGCCTCCATATATTACCACATAGCTTAATGCACATGGCTGCATCTTGACAGGTTTACAATGATCTTAATAAAATACATTATTATCACTACTGCTTACAATTGGCGAGTGCATAGTAGGACAATGGGAGTTATGCAAAAATTAAATTGGATATTTACTTACTATGTCTCAGGACTCCAGCGGAGGGCTCAGCAAAACCACAAATAGATCCCTGCCCGCACCCGATATAGCAGTATCCTTCCTTTCATGGCAGCACCTTTTCTGCTATGACCTGTGGTTTACAGGCCAGGTTTAGCAAAACTGCCAAAATTATTGGATCCAATTATTTTGGCGGGTACCCGGCTTATCGAATCTTATTGATTCGATAAGTCACCGGGAACCCACAGAAATTTTCAGATCCAATCCAATAAGTCACCGCAAACCCGTCAAATGCGTCCGACAAAATATTTTGCTCAAAAAATGCCTGAAAAATCCTAAAAAAATAAATAGACTTTTTGGTGCAGATTAAAAGAATACACAGTTTATTAGATATTGGATAGAAACAGGAATATTTTTAACATTGAAACCTATGAGATTTGCCTGATTTAAATATGCCGAATGAAACCAGCGAACATCAGGGCATTTCTCTGACATTTGTCTGCTATTCGGTGTTCTCTTAATAGATTAACCATTGCTTCTCTATGCGGACTTTCACTGCTGTGGAACAGGCACCGTATTTTGCTGGCAATTCGCCAAAATTTGGTGAACTGCCTGCTTTCTGAATAGCTGAATGGCCACAAAATTGCATCGTATGGGGAAATTCACTGGTGCAATCTCGGGACCAGATCGGCTCTCTCTGAATAACCATGTTGGTTTAAGTCTCTTCAAGAAACATGCTCAGCTTCCAAGCTTCCAGTTTCTTATTCCCCAAGTTCTAAGCTTTAAACCAAGTTCTCCAAGCCTCCTATGCTCTCTCAAGCCTCCTACTGTGTTCCTTCAAGCTTCCTGCTATGTTCTCTAAAGCCTCCTGCCATGTTTCTTCAAGCCTCATGTTCTTCAGTCTGCCTTCCACAACCTCCATCCGTGTTCCTATGAGCCATTCATCAGTGTTCGTGCTCAGTCTCCGCTACCAGGCTTTCTTTTCCTAGCAGTATCCAGCCAGCCCTCTTCCTGCCCTGTCTGCTCTTCCTAGCCTCTTGTAAATTCCCAGTATGTTGCCCTCACCAGGGGTGGACTGACCCATCAGGCACTCGGGCACCGCCCAAGGGCTTGCAGGTACAGAGGGTCTGGATTACAGGAAACTTGCTGTGGTCTCGCGCTGCAATCCGATCCCATTCGGTTTGCAGATGGTCCAGCGGCTGCCAGGCGGCTTCTCGGAGCTTCCGACACGACTTTCAGACTCCAACCGCCGCGGCGGCGCTACAGCATGTGTGCTGCGTGTCTCTGACTCTCAGCACGAGCACAGCACGCTGCAGTAGCACCGCCCCTTCACGTAATGCGCCGCAGGCACGCCGGCGCGCACAGTCACAAAAGAACACCAACACCGTTAAAGTGGACTGAGAGCCCAGGGCCGAGGAGATTTCTTTCTACAACTTCAAGTGTATGGTGAGCAACTTGGCCGTAGGAGAAGAGAGGGGGGTTGTCTAAATTGATATGGGGGCATTTGAGTAATTTAATGGGGGGTTGAATAAAGTGATAATGGGGGCTTACAGGGGGATACGGTCATACACATGTCACGTCTCGGCCTTGCCCCCTGCTGGTGGTAGCAGGGATTCCTGTTTTTGTTTTCAGGCTGCAGGCCATCTGTTGGGCTTATTGGTCTGCGGTCACATGACCTGTTCTGCCCTATATGTAGGACCAGGATTCCCCTTGATCCTTGGACCAGGATAGTCTTTCTTGCCTAGTCCCTGTGTGCTGGTTAACTTTGATATTCTGTGTATGACCTCTGGCTCATGTGTTTAGGATCTCTCTCTTGTCTGACCCCTCTAGTTATGATATTCTGTGTATGACCTTTGGCTCTTGTATTTGGATCTCTCTTCTGTCTGTCCCCTGTACCGTGCTTATTTATCCGTGTAATACCTGCATTCATTGTACGTCTGGTTTATGTTTTATACACCTTGCAGACCTAGCTTAGTTACTATTTCGAGACCACCTTTCAAGGATCTCAGTCAGGGCTTAGGGATCTTTTTTGTTTCTGTTAATATCTTGGTTTGTTCCCTGGAATCTGTATACCTGCCCTTAAGGCTTCAATCTCTGCAGATTGGGGGCTCCCCATCACCCTATAGGGGGCTCACCGTTACAACACACTGCACATTACTGTGAGTTTTATTGCTGTGGGTGCTCTGTGATATACTCATACACACCGCACATTACTGTGAGTTTTATAGCTGTGGAGATCGGTGATATGCTCATACACACCGCACATTACTGTGAGTTTTTTTGCTACATATCCCGGAGGAGGAGATATATGGCATTGGTTATGTATGTGAAACATAGAAACATAGAAAAATGTCATCAGATAAGAACCTTTCGGCCCATCTAGTCTGCCCAATTACATGGATAATTTACCTGGATTTATCTTTTGTTTAGGATAGCCTTATGCCTATCCCATGCTTGCTTAAATTCAATTACTGTTTTGGCCTCTACCACTTCAACTGGAAGGCTGTTCCATGTATCCACCACCCTCTCAGTAAAATAATGCTTCCTGATGTTACTTTTAAACCTTTGCCCCTCTAATCTAAGACTATGTCCTCTTGTTTTGCTACTTTGTTTCCTTTTAAATATACTCCCTTCCTCTACCTTTTGGATTCCCTTTACGTATTTAAATATTTAAATGTTTCTATCATATCTCCTCTGTCTCGTCTTTTCTCCATGTGAACGTATGGCTGTGTGTGTAAATGCATGTATTTGTCTTTAAAAAAGGCTGCTGTGCTTAAAATTATGTGCCTGTTTCCTTGTCGCAGTCCGGCTTGCTGCCTGACACTTTATGATGCTTCATGGTGAGTACCCCCACCTATTTTCCTAGAACAAAAGCACTGATGGTAAATATTAAAAAATTATGTGGATCCTGTGCCTGCTCATACACACCAGCTATTACTGTGAGAGCTATATTACTGTGGATTCTCTGTATGCTCATACACAGCCATTAACCTCTTCACTCCACAGAATGAGATAACTCGGTATTCAAAGGTACCTGGTATCGCGGTATCTCGATCTGCAGCTGAGCAGGGCAAAAATAAAAGAAATTCATTTGATGCAAACAAATTTATTTTACTTTTGGGCTCCACATAGTACCCCCAAAGTTTTAGTCAGTTGGGCATAATGACGAAGGTGCTAAACCTGTTTAAAATATGCAAGCGAAAGTCCTGACATAATGGTCTTTCCCAGCTGACAAGGAACCAGAGCTGCAGTTCTATCTAAAGTAAACGCATTTGGACAGTAGATGGCGATATCTGCCTGCCAAATAGGTTAGTCTAGGGATGCACCGATACCACTTTTTTAAGACCGAGTACGAGTACCGATACTTTTATTTTATGTCATGTGAATGCTTTTCAATAAGAACAGACCTCATATAAAAATGCCCCAGCTCACATGTATATACCCCCTGAGATATATATATATATATATATATACACAGAATGCCCCCAGCTCACATGTAGCTTGCCCCCAACTCACATGTAGCTTGCCCCCAGCTCACATGTACCTTGCCCCCAACTCACATGTAGCTTGCCCCCAGCTCACATGGCGATTGCCCACAGCTCACATGTAGCTTGTGTAACGTTGGGGGCTTCCAGCCCTACCTGTGTGCTTGAGGACAGCAAGTCTGATGCTGCTCGCTGACCACTGCCCGGTTTAAATGGAGACAGGCAGGGAGGTGATTGCACGAGGTGTGGCTTGAGTGGGGGCGTGGTCTGGTGAAGGTCTTTAAAAACCCTCAGTATAGTTTCAGAAGTTGCCAGATCGTGGTTATCCATACCTGAGCTCCTTGTACCTGACTGCTATATTGATTTAACCTGTTACTGACCTCTGCTTGTGTTCTGACCATTCTGCCTTCTGTTGCCCTAGACTATTTGCATGTACTACGCTACTGCTCTGATACCGACCCGGCTATTCCATTTGACCATTCGGAACTCTGTATTCCTGATTCTGGCTCGGCTGACTCCTCTCCGTATTGTTAACCCTTTTCTGTCTAGCTAGTTTACCTGGCCAATTCTAAGGACCAGACAGATAGGGATCATTCACAGCTACGCTGTTGGTAGCTTCTGGGTTTTGTGGAGTGTTGGGGGTTAAGTACTGCGTGGTGGGATCCGGGAACCGTGACAGCTTGCCCACAGCTCTCATGGATATTGCCCCCAGCTCTCATGGATATGCCCCAGCTCTCATGGATATGCCCCCAGCACACATGGATTTGCCCCAGCACTCATGGATTTGCCCCCAGCACTCATGGATTTGCCCCCAGCTCACATGGATTTGCCCCCAGCACTCATGGATATTGCCCCCAGCTCACATGGATTTGCCCCCAGCACTCATGGATTTACCCCCAGCTCTTATGGATTTGCCCCCAGCATTCATGGATATGCCCCAGCACTCATGGATATTGCCCCCAGCTCACATGGATTTGCCCCCAGCTCACATGGGTTTGCCCCCAGCTCACATGGGTTTGCCCCCAGCTCTCATGGATTTGCCCCCAGCTCACATGGATATTGCCCCAGCTCGAACACTGGGGAAGGTGGCCGCGTGCATGAAAAGCACGCGGCCAGCGTTCCCCTCTGGCGCGCCGCATATTCACCATCCTGAAGGTCCAGTCGCTTGGCAGTGATGCGATCAAGTGGCCGCTGGGTGCATCTGTGACTCTGCCTCCAGCCGACAGGCAGCGTCACAGGAGCGCCCAGTGGCTGCGTGAACGCATCACTGCCAAGCGACCGGACCTTCAGGATGGGTGAGTATACGGAGCGCCGGAGGGGAATGCTGGCTGCGTGCTTTTCATGCACGCGGCCAGCTTCCCCAGCCCCGCGGATACCAGCAAGCCGACCCAGCGCCAGTATTGGCGGGATGTATTGGGCCGTTTGCACGAGTAACAAGTACTCGTTCAAACGGCAATATCGGCACTGATACCGATACTAGTATCGGTATCGGTGCATCCCTAGTTATTACTTTATTAAATACAGAGAATATTTGAGACTGTTCCCAAACATTTCTTGTATGATTGATTAGAAATGATTTTGCAAAAAAAACATTGGTTTCTGACTGGTTTTATTTGTTGGCAAATCAAGTGGTATCGAAGAGTATAATTTGTCTCAAAGAGGGATAAGGCATGGGCATCTTTACTCTGTGTGTGTGTATATACTGCATCTGTTTTGTTTGATTTCAATGCATATAAATAAGCAAGGAGGAATGAATAAAATAAAAGATACTCAAAATAAACTTATTGACTTTGCAGTCTTTTTCAACTCCCATTGTAACTGCTGTAATTTCAGCATGGCCCTGGACCCAGTGGATTTATGGGAAACAATGTTCAATTACAGACCTTCTAAAGATGAATGTACACTTCATAAAATACATTTTAGAGACAATAAGCTTATTTGACAGGCAGAGGACTCCCACTGCTGGCCAAAAAGCAGTTCAACATGTAAAATAATACAACAGGGGCACCTTATTTCCTTGAAGGTAAAACGAAACCTCAAGCTGCTAAAACGGCTTCAGCACCTTGGCTGACATGTCCAAGGTACTGAAAATTTGAAGGCACATTCTGGGGACCATTTGCAAATGAATTCTGTTTTTAGTAAATTACGTTCCCTTGCACTGCTCCGAATATGACCAGATCGAGATACATGATGTTGGGCTCCTGCAACAAACATGAATATACTTGATAATGGTAGGGAAGGGGT
The DNA here is from genome assembly GCA_009667805.1 of Leptobrachium leishanense. Lineage (NCBI taxonomy): Eukaryota > Metazoa > Chordata > Amphibia > Anura > Megophryidae > Leptobrachium > Leptobrachium leishanense. The sequence goes on along the minus strand of CM019065.1, from coordinate 115,033,541 downwards.
TAATTAAAAAAATTATAAAACGGAATCAAAACAATTAAGGTCATCTCATAGTGGAGAAAAAAAAACAATTAAAGCTTACTGGTAACACGTGTAGCTAAAGAAAGAAATATACACATACGCTCTAGGAGTGAACTAAAGGTTTTTGTATCCTCACCAGCTAACCTATATATGATATAAGCATTAACCCTTACTGAAGGCACCGCTTTATTTCTGCTTACTTTATAGCTTATTTTCATATTCCTTTAATAGTCTACATAGAAACATAATGCTATAGATTTCTACTCTCTTTTTTCCATATATAGCGATTTCTAAAAGCAAAAGAAATCCTCAGGGACTCTCAGCCAGCTTTCTAGGTTTTTATTATTTATGTTTCACATTCTGCATGCATCATCTATATTTTATCAGTGTTTATACTTTAATTTCCTCCACACATTTTATATGTATCTGTCAGTTCCTAGAAATAGGAAAGAAGATGTTGACATATACACCTTAGTGCGGTGTCTTTGTTTTATAGCTTCCATAACACCAGCTTAATATTCTGCTGTGTGTTTACAAGTGCAAGGGGATCTTCAAAGTGAAGATGGAATGCTATGGCACATATTTATGCAATGTATTAAACAGGATTTTTTTTTTCAGATGCAAAGTGGGAGGGGACATTGAGTGGACAGTATCTCTGGGCCTTATTCCACCTGAGCCGTTAATGTTAATGAAGGAGCTGTTAAGTATAACAGCCCCACTTGTTAATGATAATGTGAACCCCTGCTGTTCCACACTCTTCTTGTTACTCTGTTGTTATGGCTGCCCTGAGCAAATTTGCTCTTCCTATACTTTGTATAGGCAGTCCTAATGTGGAGGCAGCTGGAGAATAATGACAGATTCAAAGGTCATTTGTTATTCTCACTTGGTTGTGGCAAAAAATTACTAGCAGCAAGAAACTGGTATTAAGTAATTTAGCTTTTGGGGCGTGGCTAGGCAGCCAAGCAAGATGGACGCGTGCTGAAGAAGCTCTGAGCTGACTAGAGCTACCCGAGCACTATATGCATTAAGCTAACGCTATGGTGAGTGGAAGAAAACGCAACTCTACTGCTCTCACCCCAGGGACCCTTTCTAAGCCACATCCGACTCGTCTGGAGGCTTTCTTCACCCCACGCGAGGCACCTGCATCACCCTCGCGCCCCTCCAATATGGCGACTTCTACCTTCTCACTGCCGAACTCGGAGCGGCCTCCCAGCGCATAGAACGTATACTTGCCGAGATGCCAACACGCGCAGACATTAGGGAGAAGGTCGCGGAGGTACGGGAATCGCTGCCGCAGGACATTACTTCATTACGGATGGAGGTAGGATCGGTGGAAGCCCAGGTCGCTGGCCTGGAACAGGCAGCTGCACGTGTCACTGACCAGGCCACGGAGGAATGCCCCCTGTCTTCAGCTACAGTTGTGTTCAAAATTATTCAACCCCCACTGAAATTGAGTGTTTTGGCCAGTTTGACATTGATTTTGATCATTCAGTCATCTTGCTTACAATTAAATCAAAGAGGCACGTGTAGGTCAGACAAATATAACATAACATTTATAATGAAATAACCACAAATGTCTTTTCTGTGCTCACATCATTATCAGTTTTATTCAACCCCCAAGTGACATTCAATCTTAGTACTTAGTACAACATCCTTTTACAGTTATAACAGCTTTTAAACGTGAAGCATAGCTTGACACAAGTGTCTTGCAGCGATCTACGGGTATCTTCGACCATTCGTCATGGGCAAAAGCCTCCAGTTCAGTCACATTCTTAGGCTTGCGCACTGCAACTGCTTTCTTTAAGTCCCACCAGAGGTTCTCAATCGGATTTAAGTCAGGTGACTGCGATGGCCACTCCAAAATGTTCCAGCCTTTAATCTGCAACCATGCTCTAGTGGACTTGGAGGTATGCTTGGGATCATTGTCCTGTTGAAAGGTCCAACGTCTCCCAAGCCTCAGGTTTGTGACAGACTGCATCACATTGTCATCCAATATCTCCGGGTACTGAAGAGAATTCATGGTACCTTGCACACGCTGAAGCTTCCCTGTACCTGCAGAAGCAAAACAGCCCCAAAGCATGATTGACCCCCCGCCATGCTTCACAGTAGGCAAGGTGTTCTTTTCTTCATAGGCCTTGTTCTTCCTCCTCCAAACATAGCGTTGATCCATGGGCCCAAACAGTTCTAATTTTGTTTCATCAGTCCACAGAACACTATCCCAAAACTTCTGTGGTTTGTCCACATGACTTTTGGCATACTGCAGTCGACTCTTCTTATTCTTTGGAGACAGCAAGGGGGTGCGCCTGGGAGTTCTGGCATGGAGGCCTTCATTACGCAGTGTGCGCCATATTGTCTGAGCTGAAACTTCAGTACCCACATCTGACAAATCTTTTCTCAGTTCCTCAGCAGTCACATGGGGACTTTTCTCCACTCTACGCTTCAGGTAGCGCACAGCAGTCGAAGTCAGCATCTTCTTTCTGCCACGACCAGGTAGCGTTTCAACAGTGCCCTTTGCCTTGAATTTGCGAATGAGGCTTCCTATGGTCTCTCTTGGTATGTTTAACATCTTTGCAATCTTCTTATAGCCATTGCCCTTCCTGTGAAGAGTAATCACCTCTTCTCTTGTCTTCCTGGACCATTCTCTTGACTTCACCATGTTTGTAACCACACCAGTAAATGTCTAGAAGGAGCTGAGTATCACAGTCATTTTAAAGCTGCCTAATTGGTGCTTATTATGCTTTATTGCTGCTCCGTGACATCCACAGGTGTTTTCAATACCTGATTGAAAACACTTGAATGAACCTCTGTTCTTCAGAGTGGTAGTCTTGAAGGGGTTGAATAATTGTGTTAATGAAGAATTCACATAATAAACATTTACTACTGTATTTCAAAACCAATTGATGTCATTTTAGTTGCATATGGTTCTTTAAAAAGTCCTTGTAGGATTTCATTCTGAATACAATTACAAATGTACACTAAATTCCCTAAAACCCTTTACAGCATTGGGGGTTGAATAATTTTGAACACAACTGTACATCCGGCATTTGGATGAGATTGGACTATCTCAATAACCGATCCCACCATCATAATTTGAGGATTCGTGGGGTGCCAGAGACTGTTGGGTATATTACAGAGGAAAAAGTAAAATGGATGTCTGTAGCCATTTTGTTTTAAATAGAAAGTCTTTTCATTTCAATTTTTCCTAGTTTTAGAAATGAACAGATTTTTTTAAATAGTTCACGGCTAGGTGAAACTAGGAGTTTTTTTTCTAGAAATACCAGACATGAGGGAACCTTAAAATGTGTTTATGTGATATAATGCTGAAGCTAAGTGCTAGATCTGTCATAATTAAATTTATTGGTTTGTCTTAAGTCTTCAAAACAAAAAGATATTTTCTCTTTGGGTATAGGAATAAAAGTTAAAATTTTTGTAATGTATGTTTATATTCACAAAATATATTTTTATAATCAAGGTATATTTTATTATATTTACAACAGAAAATAGATGCTGCAATAAATATTGTAGAGTATAGGATTGGTAAATAGTATAATTACTGAAGAATAGATTCTGTGATATTAACAGAGAAAGGAATTCAACTGATAAAGAGATCTAGTAAAAATTTTGAGAGGAGTAGAGACATAAATTTTATTTTGGCAGGATAGACTCAGAGTCTACATTGAAAATAGAGGGTCTTTGTAAGTCAGATTGACCTCTTGACCAGAGATAAGATATATAAAAATTAAACGGTGGAATTAATCTGAAGTGCAACACTGCCCTCTTGAGGATAGTAAATATTATATTTAATATAGAGAATAGATTGTCCGTGACGTCAAATTGACTGTAATTGGAGCCGCACTGTTTGTTGCAAGGCATTCACGCATATTCACGCAGGCAGACCATCGCTAGGAGATCATCCCAGGACACAATGCACTAAAGATACCAAATCTCTAACTCACATCCATTGATTATCTGATATTGATAATTTTCACATATTCCAAAAACAATATTACATAAAGAATATTCAAAGGCTATAATTCATTGAATCCTGATTGGAGAGGTAATGTATGAAAGCTATTTTTATTAAGATTAATGTATTATATATTTGGAGTATTTCTTGCAACAGACAGACTGAGATTTCTCAGATTATTGTTAGATCCAGAATCTAAAGTATTTCTATTCTGCAGATAGAGATATGAAGAATTGGATATAAGGATTTATCCTAAAGATACTGTTGCAAAGATTGATATACCGATATATATATATATATATATATATATTGAATTTGGAAATTACTGTGATTGAAATTAATAAGCAAGGAATTATATAACTACAATATAAAAAGCAGAAGATTAGAAGTTTAATTCTCGATATTAGGGGAGGATTCACTAAATAAGTTTTTATTACTTATCATTCTAAAAATAGAATAAGTGATAGCTCATCTTATGTTGATCCACGTAGTATAGAGAGATACATATATCTCTACAAGATCTAGCTTGTTAAACATTGGTTTGCTGGGAAATATAAATAATTGTTTTCATTAAGCAGAAATATTTATTAACCATTTGTGTATAGTTACTAACTGATAAGGTAAATGATATTAATCATATATGTAGTTACTAACACAAGATACATATATTGCGAAGCTAGTTTCTATGTGCTGATGGATTTTGTGGTTTATAAATTTTTGTTTATGATAGGAGATTTGAAACTTTTTTGTATACGTAATAAATATATATTTTTATCCGATTATTGATTAGTGACCTCACATTATCCCTTACCCCTGATAATGTCCATGGACTTGCCCATTCCCCCATATATGTCCCACTACCCCCCCTCCACCCCATATGCTTTGGCAATGCTAAAATGTATTTGGTCCTGCCAATAAAGCTTATTTTGATTTGATTTGATTTGCATTCTTCAAAGCAAAACACAGACAATTAAAAGAATTTAGGAGAATTTCTAGGAATTATAAACGATTGATATTTGTGTCTCGTATAAGTTTCTTATTGAATATAAATCTCGACATGTTGTAGTCACGTGCAGAGATAAGTCCCTACAAGACAGAAACTGCTACACGGCCCTATCTGGTAAGTAATTTAGCTTCAGTAAAATCATTTAACTTACATAAAAACCTTAAGAATTTCCTTACTCACTTCTGGTCCCACAGTACCGAGGATTGAACAATATTCTGCCTCCTCGTGCCTCAAAAAAAAAGGACATGTCCATCTGCTGGTCTTGCCACGCGGAACTTTCACAAGTCTCCAGATATTAGCGGTGGAACACAGCAGTGTTACCAGTATGTTTTAGTGGATCCCAAATATTATGAATCAAGCCAATATTTTGCTGGCTGGGTGGAGTAGAGGTAACATCACTGCTCTATAACCGTGGAGAGAGACTGTGGAGACACAGGTTCAATCCCAGCAAGAGCACCTCTCCAGTAAGTGTACTTGGGCAAGACACCCAACGGTACATACTTGACACCCAGGACATACTTAAACGAGAGAAATCTAAATGTATCCTTCCTGGTAAAATCCTTTCTCAAAAAAAAAAACATGAAACCGTTTAAATTTGAGTTGAAAACTAGTTTCTAAATTACTGAAATGGTACCTCCCCCCTTGCAATGGCACAGAAATTACCTATATTTTAGCCATATACAAACATATCACAGTACACTTTTAACCTGCGTGTCTCATCGCCTGATGCACACCTTACTTTCCATGCTGAGTTCTACAATAAATTCATATAGAAGCACATTTTTCATGGCAGTATATTCTTTTCTGGGTCGATATGCAGTGTTTGAGCTTTTGTGGGAGAGAACATAAAATCTGAATCGTAATACTGTGCTTTATGTTTTACTTAACATGTTCAGAACATAAATGTGAATTCCCATTAAAAGTCATGGTGACCCCACATCGAGACAAACAATCCTCAAAATTGCTTTCATGGCAATCACAATAGTTAATCAGGCCAGTTTCTTTATTCATTCATCATTTTGGTTTCACTGGTTGTACTTGAGAGTTAAAGCTTGTGGTAGCTTCACATTCACTTTTTGCAAGCATAAGAATTTTACATTTGCTGGAGCTCATTAAGGAAACAAATGGTTTTGTGAAGTATTCGTTGTCCGTTCAAACAAAATTAATTACATAACATTCTTCATTCAGAAACAGAATGTATATATGGTCAAAGGAAACATTACATAATCAACTAATGGATTTATTTCAGCTCCAATAGTCCTGCTATGTGAAAGGTTAATATTTGTGAAGTAGAGGGGCGTGGCCTGACTGGAAACTAAGATGGACGCTTAGCCCGGGAGCTCTATCAGTCACCGCCGATTTCAACGCTCCACCGCGTTAGCTTTGGGACATGATCCGCACAGCCCGCCGCAAATCATCTAAGCAGCCCACCCGCCAACCAGCTGGAACTTCTCTGGGCTCCATAGAAGCTTTTTTCAGCTCCACACAGACGGGGCCTACAACGGCCGGGAAGCCTAATATGGCGTCCTCCCCCACCACATCGGAGGCCTCATGGTCTGGCGGGCAATCGACGATACGCCGCCTCGAGTCTTTAATAGCAGAACTGCCGACTCGGGCTGAGGTTCCGACCAGAGCTGACTTTCAAACCATGCTGGATCAACTTCAGCTGTCAGTGGGTCGAGAAATAACAGAGGTACGCGCGGAAGTCGCCGCCATTGACGCACGTGTTGCCGCATTGGAGAGAGACACCACGACTCACCCTACCCCAGATACATTGAGGAACCCTCACGCCGATTTACGGTTCTCGGAGATCCATCGCCGCATAGACGACCTGGAAAACAGGTCAAGAAGACATAATGTCCGGATCCGAGGCGTCAGTGACGAGGTAAAGGAAATAAAATTATTCCTGTTACGGGCCTTTACACACCTCTTAGGATGCCCCCCTTTACCAACTGGAGCAATAGATCGCGCACACAGAGTCTTCCGTCCGCCCACTACCAACAACCGTTCTTTCCCAAGAGACATATTGTGTCATTTACCTGATTTCGCGCTTAAAGAGGAGATTATGCGCCGGGCACGTGCCCGTCGGCAGTGGACCTTTGACGGGGAAACCTTCGAACTGTTTCAAGACTTGTCACCTCAAACCCTGGCAGCCCGCAGAGCCCTTCGGCCAGTTACTAGAGCATTACAGGATGCAGGACTCCCTTATCGTTGGGGGTTCCCGTTTGCTCTTCACACCCGCAAGAATGACACCCACCATGTTATTCGCACACCGAGGGACGTGGCCCCGTTCTTGTCCCTCCTGGACCTCCCTCCCACCGAGGTTACGGATTGGGAACGTCTGCCGTTCATGATGCTAGGGACACCGCCGGCCAATGATCCACCTGGTCCTCAACGCCCATCCCAGGAGGATAATCCTCGGAGCGGCTCAAGAACGCCGCCACCGCGAAAAGCACAGGCCTCGACTGACTGAACACTCTTCACGCTTGACAATCTCCGTCTACGGGAGCACGTCATGCAGACGACGGATGACACCCCGGTAACTTACTATTGTAAGACATTACCTACATGGCACCCCTCAACTGTCTTCGCTATCCCGTGCCGCGACACACGGGAGCAGCCTCTATTTTGGTAACACACTTGATAGCTCCGCAAGACCTCATCTCACTGACTCAGAGGGTCGGTCGTCTTACCTTACTGAATGTACTTCTTAAGTCTCATCGACCTGGACCCGCACGCTTGAAGCCCACGTCCTGCTTTCACATATGACTTTGTTCCCACTAACCCCTTTTTCCCCAAATTACAGCCGCTCTGAGACCCTAGGGCCAACCACCGCTATGCAGCGAAAATGATGATCATATTTCCACGGACTGGCAGCCAATGACATTAGTCACCACGCGTACCCCATAGATGTGGTAAGCTTCTGAGATCCCCCGAGATATTACTCCCCCAGCTGCGGTCATGGGAACGAACGGGATCGTGGGAAAACTAGGGGGATTATATGGGTCACCCGTATTATATCTGCCGTTATAAGTTTGCAGAAGCACCGCTATATTGTACATAGTTAACAATTACTTATTACCACATGTTACAACAGGATCTTCACCACCGATGTGTGTGGTGGGATGGTCGTGAAGGAGGGAACAGTCTTAGGCCTTGCCCCCCCCCCCCCGCCGCCACCACATCTGTTTACGTATCTATCGCTCCTCACGTATAGTTGTTGTTCTTGTTAACTTTTATTTTTTCTCATGTAATTGCTGACTTACGGCTCTTACTTCACAGCCGTACCATGATCCTGTTTATGAAAACCCACCTATTAATGTCCCTCATCCATAGCGTGATGTTGTGTTACTGAAATATATGAGATCACTATCTCACTGCCTAAAATGAAGTCATTGTGATTACCAGCCTGATGTGTACTCGAGAGCTTAGAACTCATCATCGCTCTGTCTCAAGTCTTTAAGCTGTTATTTTGTTAATCGGTACGACTGGCTCATTGCTCCTGGTCTTTACCACTACATCTTTCCCATCTTATTTAATTAACCAAGTTCCGGTTGCCTTACAGCCCCCTCCGAGGGATAGTGCAACTGTTCCCGACAGTGGGTCCGACCTCTCGGTTATTTAACCTGAGACTGTGTGGGACGCCGCTGCCGGTGCACTTAAATACCTCATAGTATTTCGTCTCTGTGTTCCCTGTTCCCCCCCCCCTCTTCTGTCCAGCACCGTACCCTCCCTCCATATATCCCCCCCCCTTTTTTTTTTTTTTTTCTCTTTCTTCTTTTCTCTCTTCTCTCTTTACTTTCTTCTCTTTCTCTCTCCTCCCTAACTCCACTTCTTACACTCTCTCTCTTCTTCTCTGTGACCCCCATTTTTCCCCCCGCCCTTCCCCTCCTTGCTGCCCACCGCTCACTACTCCATATCACACCAAACCATGCCTCTACCCCCTCATGCTGCTCCGTTTGCCCCCAAAGACCTACAGTTGCTAAGCTATAATGTCCGTGGTCTCAACCTTCCGGAGAAACGCTCGCGCTTGCTACGCGAACTACGATCCATGCGCACGTCCGTTGCCTTCCTCCAAGAAACTCATTTCCGCGCAGACGCAGCCCCCCACTTCAGTGATGCCACCTTTCCTACGATGTTTTTCAGTAACTTCACTCACGGTAAATCCCGGGGGGTTGCTATTCTGATCTCAAAGGATGTACCCTTTGTGGTTGACGCCACTGAAATAGACAAAGAAGGTCGCTATCTCTTTGTTCGCGGGACGATTGTGGACTCGGTGTACACCTTCGTCTCCTTATATTTGCCCAACAAACAACAACACACCTGTTTAGCTCGCATACTTAAATCCCTGGAGAAGTTCCAACAGGGTATCACGATCATAGCTGGAGACTTGAACGTTCCCATGGAACCTCACATTGACTCCTCCTCTCGCTCGTCGACCACTCCTTCGAATGTTCTCCGCCAAATCCGTAAATCCCTGAACGACCATCGACTGGTCGATGTCTGGCGTGCCCTCCATACCGACGAGAGAGATTATACATTCTTCTCACCAGTCCACAATGTACATACACGTATCGATTACTTTCTTATGCATTACGATGACCTAACCCTCCTTCGCTCAGTAGATATTACCACTACCACCTGGTCGGATCACGCACCGATTTCCCTATCCATGTATTCGCCTCTGTTTGTTCCGAGAGAACGACAATGGCGCCTCAACCTCTCACTTTTGGATGACCCCCTGATTCAAGCAGATCTTACCTCCACCCTTGATTCCTTTTTTTCCGAAAACACTTCTGAGGACACACCACTCCCAACAATATGGGAAGCCCATAAGGCCGTCATCCGAGGCTTTCTTATCAGCCGAGGAACCGCTCGTAAAAAGAAACGGGAAGAGGAACACAGTTCCCTCCTGAAGGAAATACGGACGTTAGAATTGGAGCATATGTCCACAACCACGACGGAGGTTTATCAACGCCTGTTAACGAAACGACGACACCTCAATAAACTCTTAAACGACTCTATACGCTTCCAAGCACTGAAATCCCGCTCATTCTTTGCGCTAAACGAAAACAAGCCAGGACGCCTACTGGCAGGGCTGCTACGAGCTAGACGCACAAAAGCGTACATACCTCGCATTCGCACGTCTACAGGCTCTTTCTCCACCAACCCCCAAGAAATCACTGGAGAATTTCTTAAATTCTTCAAGGATCTATACAATTTGAAGGAAGGGAACGCACAACCCGAACCGAACTCACGAATAGAATCCTACCTGTCCTCCACAATCACACGTACTCTCTCTTCAACGGATTGCGCGACCCTGAATGCGGCTATTTCGACTGCAGAAATACTGGCGGCAATGAAATCTACTAAAAATGGCAAGAGCCCGGGACCGGACGGCTTGCCAATTGAGTATTATAAAAGGAATATTGACTCTCTGCTGCCGACACTTACCTCTCTGTTTGAGGTGATTCGACAGGGCGCCCCCCTTCACCCCCATTCCTTAGCTGCGACCATTACCTTAATCCCCAAACCAAATAAAGATCACACCTGTTGTGGGAATTACCGACCCATCTCACTCTTGAACAGTGATGTAAAACTTCTAGCACGGATCTTGGCCAACCGCCTTAAATGTCATCTACCACAGCTGGTAGCTCCAGACCAAGTAGGCTTCATCCCGGGACGGGAAGCGAGAGACGCGACCACCAGAGTCTTAAACGCGATAATCTCCTCGAAACGTACTGCTCACCCCCTCCTTTTACTCTCGACGGACGCCGAAAAGGCCTTCGATCGAGTACTGTGGCCTTTTCTTTTTCAGACACTGCAACACATCGGGATCAGACAGGAATTTCTGGTCTGGATACAAGCCCTATACGCATCACCGACCGCAAGAATTAAAGTCAATGGCGCACTATCCCCCCAGTTCCCGATTTGTAACGGAACTCGACAGGGATGCCCCCTCTCCCCCCTTCTCTTCGCCTTATGTCTAGAACCCCTACTGTCTGCCGTTAGAAATAACCCACATATACAAGGGGTACAGGGCGCTCACCTAGACCACAAGGTCTCGGCGTATGCCGACGACTTACTCTTTCTTCTAACTGACCCGGTGGCAGCGCTGCCGGAAGTGACACGGGAGCTCCAAGAATACGGAGCCCTAGCAGGCTTTAAAATCAACGATTCAAAATCAGAACTCCTTAAGGTCGCCCTTCCCCACGCCATCTCCCAAACTATCCGACAACAATACCCCTTCCGCTGGTGCACCACATCTCTCACCTATTTAGGGATCCGTCTCTCTGCTAATTTCGCCCGGATCTATGACCTTAATTTTAAACCCCTCTTGGAAACCTTTCGCTCAGACATGGCCTTGTGGACAAACAAATATTTGTCCTGGATAGGACGGATAAACGTAATAAAAATGAACCTCTTACCCAGATTGCTGTACCTTTTTCAGACCCTCCCCATTCTTCTCCCGTTAACCTTCCACACGCAAGTACAGCGCCTATTCTCACAGTTTATCTGGCCCAAAGGACGTCCCCGACTTAAGTACACAACCATGTGCAAATCTAAACTGTCTGGAGGTCTTGCACTCCCAGACACAAGGTTATATTATTATGCAACCCATCTGATGCGGATCCTCGACTGGATGTCGAGTTCATCGGATCAGAGATGGATCGATATGGAAGAGAGACAATCCGGTCTTCCACTCGAGAACCTACCATGGCTTCGTCTAGATGGGGTTCGGAGCCTTGCTACCTCCTCTACTACAGTTGGTAGTACATTGCTATTGTGGCACAAACTTAGAGTCAAATACGCCCTATCATCATATCCCTCACCCCTTCTACCGCTGACACACAATCCGGACTTCCCCACGCAAATACGATCATCTCTCCACAACCGCTTCACCGTCTCTTCTTGCTTAAGGGTACTTCATGTACTACATGAAGGCAACTTTGTACCACTTGATAATCCTCAAAAACCCAATCCGACCTTTGCGGACATTTTCGGTTACCATCAAATTAAATCCTTTCTTAAAGATCTCCCGGGCAACTCCTCCCTCAATCGAGCTCTCTCCCCATTTGAATCCTACTGCAAACAAGCACTCCCGCTGACCCATGGCATATCTACACTATATAAGATCCTGCAAGCAGTAGACTCAGAACCCCCGGCCTTTATGGCCAGATGGGAACGCACCCTGGAGACACCCATCCCTGACGAGACCTGGACTACCACGCTGACTCTAGTACACTACGGCAACAACACTACCCGACTGCAAGAATCCTCATACAAATTCATATCTTTCTGGTATCGTACTCCAGCAATTTTATCCCTTTACCACACGGCCCACTCCCCGACTTGCTGGCGTTGCGAACTGACACTAGGATCTTACATACATATTTGGTGGGAGTGTCCGCTTATTCAGAAGTACTGGAGACGGATACAGGTCTTAATTGAACGAGTCACTGATCTAGTATTGGAGTTTACCCCTCAGACATTCTTGCTTTTACACTTACCATATCCGGTGAAATCTTTAAAGAAATCAATTCTACTCCGCATTCTACTGTTAGCTAGATCACTCATCCCCATTTACTGGAGATCCACCTCGATCCCCTCCACCAAGAGTCTGATTGAACGGATGGAAACATTGAGATCAATAGAAGAACTAGCACTCCCACAAACACAGGCTGCTCAACACTTAGAGGTTTGGTACCATTGGAGTGACTATTGCTCCTCAGCGGCCCTGCGGAGGACACTACAGGCGGAGGAGGAGGAGGGCAACGGACCGAGACTAGACCCAGGATAATTAACTGACACTTCCATTTCCCTTTATATCCCATTTTATCTAACTTTATTTCACCTATCTATGATCACACCTTGTAATTCTTTCTTTCACTGACCCGCCAATACCTATAAATCCCCCTTTCCTCTCTCTGACCTATCCCCCCCTCCCCAGCCCACAACCTCACCCCGATTCCTATCCCCCTGCCCCTTGACTGTCTCTTGTCCGGTTTGTCTATATGTCCTGTTTGTCTGTTTAATGGGAGCGGATAACACTGACCCATACGACAACCCGTCGTACGCTCCGTCAACACTAATGGAATGCCCATCTAACACACGCCAACCCAACACATTTACACTGGAAACCAGAAGCAACGAAACAGATATCTCATTCTCTGATATTTAATTTCTGATTATATTCTTAGTAAACGAAAGACACGAATTTAGATTCGAGAAATGAACCATTCTGCCGAATAGGACAGATATATTTATATGATTAAACCATCTTAACCATATGTCAGTAATTTGTTAATTGCCCCCTTAACCTGCACTGTTTCGGTTCGAAATGACTCAACGTACTGCATTATTAATATATACTTACTACCGCTTCAAATACCTGTATCTTCTGTTTGATGAAAATAAAAAACTTTTAATTGAAAAAAAAAAAAAAATATTTGTGAAGTAATGCAAATTCCACTCATGTGATTACTTTGTTTCTGTCAGTGTCAAAGAAGAGAGAGGTCTATCACTTGACCCCTCTGAAACACGTTTGCATATTAGATGTGAAAAGTGCTTCAATATATCAGTGTTTCATAGCTGAAAAAGCGTTGGATATCCTGGGTGATATTTATATAATTCACTTTGTTGAAATGGAATGGTATCCAACTCTATTTGTAACCCTATGGGCCCTGTTCTGACCCATGGGTTAACAGACAGCCAGTAAGGGCAAAAAAAATCATCTTGAGCAGATCTCCCTTTCCAGATCTTTGTCACTGGGCCTATTCCAACCCAGGTGCTGTATTAGCAGCTTGGGCAGGAATAAGTGGAAGTCACAATCATTATTGGCTCCTGGAGTCCATAGGACTCCAAGGAGCCCGGTCCAACCACTGAGATTGAGGTTGCACAGGAAGAGCACTGGGAATTATTTGTTCCCAGTCTTTCATGCACCATCCTCTTCACTTTCTGGATTAGAGGTAACACCAGGTTTTGAGAGCAAGTATTTCTTTAAGAAATACCAGATTCGGAAAAGTAGAGCAAGATAAATTGGAATAGCTAGTTCTTCTCATTCTGCCTGCAAATTAAGGGCTCCTATACAAAGTATCTGAACTGTTGATGTATCGTAGACAGCTGCTAATTCTGTGCCACAAGCTAAGCTTGCAGCAAGGTTTGAGTAGCAACTCTAGCCTTTAGGTTACCAGCTGGAGCCTTTTTGTAGAATGGCTCCAGCTGTTTGCGGCAAGATTGAAATATGGCCCCAAGTTTTTTAAGTCTCAGTACTGTAGTGTTCTCTAACCATAATTATTTATAAAAGTCTTACTTGCTTTGTGTGACCTTGTCAAGAAGAAATTGACTAAATCTTGGCATGGACTTTTCTAAGAGGTCAGGTGACAAACCTCTATGGGGGGGAGGGGGGCTGCAAGATTTGACATACACCAGTATTGTAAAATGATAGTTTTGTTTCTTCGACATATTTTTCTAAAAACCCAATTTGAAACACTTTGTATCAATTATTCAATTATTGGTTTACAGACTTCATTATCAGTTTGAATATAAAGTGCCATTTAGAAAGCACAAGTCAGAGTATTTGAACTTTTCTTCAAAACCATCTATTTTTCTATTAAGTTGTATTAATTGAGAGGCTGTCCATGTAAAAACTGGCATCCTAAGATTCCATACATGCAGTCAAGTACATGCAGACAGGGAATTATGTCCTGTGCACTCTTAATAATAATAATAATAATAATAATATAATAACATTTATATATCGCCAACAGTTTCCACCGCGCTTTACAATAACCAAAGGGAGCAAGATACAGATAAATGGACATAGGATGGAAACAAGAGGTGTATAGGGCCCTGCTCATAGGAGCTTACAGTCTAGAGGGATTGGGGCTGAGGAAGACAAGAGAGTTTTACTGGACATCAGGATCATTGGTGCCTGTGGTTCGGGAATGTTTGGGCCTTAGAAGCAGCTTCAAAATGTCTGAGTAGGTGAGCAAAGGGATGAGTTGCATCAGTGATGTGTGTAAACTAATCTGAAGAGATGGGTTTTGAGGGATTTCTTGAAGACCTGAAGATTAGGGGAGCGTTTGATAGGGCGTTGTAAGTCATTCCACAGGACTGGAGCTGCCCTTGCAAAGTCTTGGAGTCAAGAGTTGGCAGTTTGGATGCAGAGGACAGGCAGAGATTGCTCGCTGACTGGAGTTGTCTAGACGGGACGTGCTTGTGGAGTAACAAAGACATGGAAGGAGGGGTCGAGTTATTGAGCGATTTGAATGTGAGCTTCAGTATTTTAAGCTGTATCCTGAAACCTACAGGAAGCCAATGGAGGGACCGGCAGAGGAGGAGGTACTTGAGGTGCGCCTGGTGAGAAGAGTAAGCCTTGCACCTGTATTCATTACAGATTGCAAATGGGGCAATACGGGCATTGGGGAGGCCAATAAGGAGCGAGTTGCAGTAATCAAGTCATGAAATGACAAACGCATGAACCAGCACCTTTGCGATATCTTGTGCCAGAAAGGGGCGGACGCAGGAGATGTTCTTGAGTTGATAGTAACAGAATTTGGTCACTGTCTGCATGTGGGGAGAGAACGTTAGGTCAGAATCGAAAGTGACACCAAGGCAGTGAGATGCACGCAAGATATGCCAGAATGATGAAAATTTTAAATTTCCTGGATTCTAGTTCTGCTATGCTCTTATATGCCATGATTTTATACCATTTACTGTGATGAAGAAAAGGGGACCGATTGTTCTTTGTCATTTTGCATTCAAAGCGTCCTTTTTAGTCCTTTTCATAATTAATCTATCACATTTTGTCTTTATTCTAAATCCTTCTGCCTTGTACGGGTTATTAAAAGCCCATTGTTTGTAACATAATGTATGTAACTGTTAAGTAGCAGGTTTTCATTTTAATCTTTCCATATTTTATCTCCTGTATGACATTTTATATATTGATTTTCAATTAAACTGTTGCATGATATAGATTATGATATAGCCTTGATAAACTCTCAGCATGACCCAAAACATCAGACAATATGCTCTTAAAATATTTTGAAATAAAACATTGAATTTTATTTATCACAAGACCCAGAGTGCATTCACTATTGCTGAAGTATATACCTTTTCAGACTGTTTGCAGTGGGCATCACGTATCACCATGCAGAGAGAGTGCTGAACTCTTTGTGGATTTGATTATATATTATACTGCATAGATAGATTATAAATACAATAGAAGTTTTAAAATTAAAATTAATTAATACAATCTTATTACCTCTTCTCTATTAAATGTAAAAAGGATATGTTATTGTACCAATTTAATTAGCTTGGTGTCAACTTCTATTGTATAAAGAAACAAAGCAGCATAAACAAATAAAGGCAACCCGTTCAGCACATCCCTCCAATATAACTCTGGAGAAGGCTCGACTTTATG
Source organism: Leptobrachium leishanense (assembly GCA_009667805.1). NCBI lineage: Eukaryota > Metazoa > Chordata > Amphibia > Anura > Megophryidae > Leptobrachium > Leptobrachium leishanense. The sequence continues at coordinate 115,017,125 of CM019065.1, read as the reverse complement.
AGAAGCAAGTTCAACCTAACTAGGGATGGCAGTTCGAAAGTTCGCGAATTTCGAACTTTTTGGGTGTGTTCGGTTCGAGTTCGGATAAAAAAGAACTTTTGAAAAAAGTATAGAAAATGCTTAAAAAAATACAAAAAAATCTAGAAATAGAAATAAAGAGACTCTTTACTGCAGAATATTATAAGGAACGGTGTATTAGATATTGAATTAAAAACTAATGTGTACGTGGAAAGATTATCAACTCTAAATTACCTCTTTTCACAAACGGGCATAACACCAGGTGTTTTTAGTCTGGTAATCAATTTGATACATTGTACACCATACTGAGGGTGGGGTGGTGTCTGCTTCTGATTGAGATTTGAGAATTAATTTCCCTAAAACATCCTAATATGCTGCATTTAACCCTTTTGCTGCTAAGGCTTTTCACACCTCTGTCCTGAGGTCATTTTTACCGATTTCGCTCATCATGTTTAACCGCGTTTTGTAGCCATATTTTGATAAATGACCCAGACATATTATATATTGTTCTTTCTGGCAGACTTGGCAGATTCATAATATGTCATTATTATATGTATACGTTATGTCATGTCTGTATATTATAACAAAAATGCAATAAAATTAGAATTTTCAATAATTTATTATGTGTAAAGTGTTTTTTTTCACATTTTAACATGCGATCGTTTGCAGTTATATTTTGTATGGGGTGCGCTTGTTAAAAAAATTAGAAATGGGGTCTCGTTACATTTTTTTTGGGGAAAATTTTGCTTTTTTAACAAACGCACCGCATACAAAAATCGTTAGTGCAGCATTATTGTTCACATTATAATTGAAATGGGAACAATATTGCTGCATTAACAAACAAAAACAAAAAAACTTGTTTATTTTTTTTTAGAATTTTGTTTGTAAATATTTTTTTTTATAAAAAAAATTTAAAATAATTTCATGCTCATGTTTGGTATCCTTGGAAAGGCCATGCTCTGGCCGATCCAACGATATCAAACATTAACCCCTAGCTGCCACGGATTGGGAGATAGGGGGTTCATTGGAACCCCCTATCTCCACCATTGGTGGCAGCTAGGGGTTAACTCCAGGACTGGCGTCATCGTGCTATGCACGATGACGCCAGTCCTCAGGGGGAGTTCCTGGAGGCTTGGTCGACATCCAAGATGTCGGCCAGCTCCAGGAGAGGATCACGATCCGGCGCTTTTCAGCGCCGATTCGTGATCCGGCTCCCCAGGGGTTAATCACAGCCACCGTTTGGAAGGGCAGGCTGTGCCCTTCCAAACAGTGCCAGGATTAACCCTCTGCCCCCCGGCGATCGGGAGGGAGAGAGGTCCGAAGGACCTCCTCCCTCCCTTTCAGGCGCTTCCTCCGCACATGCGGGGGGGCGCCTGAATTAGATGTCATCGCGCCGCCGCGATGACATCTAATTGCTCAGCCGGGGTCCCGGAGTGCTGGGCTGACATCCAAGATGTCAGCCCGCACCGGGGGCGCAGCAATCCGCCGGAATCCGGCAGATTGCTGCCTCCTGTGCATGGACGCGCTGAGCGTATCCATAGCATAGGAGAACCACTTGGCTGAACGCGCTGAGCGCATCCATAGCAGCCAAGTGGTTAACTGGTGTTTGAAAAAAATTCAAAATAACATCTAAGGCTAGGGTCAGATGAGTGCATTTTGTACGGACTGTGCGTCCATGCAGTACGGAGGTACTTACTGACTGACAACAAGGTAGTGGCCAAACAGTCCGTTTTTTTCACTGACGTACTTTTTGACTGATGTAGCAGGGAAAATAAATTAAAATGAAAAAACATTCTGTCCATCAAAAATGCTGGACGTATAAATGTAGTCCATCTGACCTCGTTTCATCACTCACATACAAAGCTACACGGACGTTGCAGACGTGGCGCACTCCGCACGTCCGTTCTAGCAGTATTACGTTCTTGCCTAACCTGCGTCCGTTTGCTGCTTCCGCCATGCATCCGCACTTCCGTGCGGACGTACTTCGTGTGTGGGGCTCCATTGGTCAGAATGCTATGCTGCCACGGACGTACAAATGTGCGGCAACACGGACGTGATAACTGCGCTCGTCTGACCCCAGCCTTAAGCAATGTTATTTTTCACCTCGGGATTAAACATTCACAGGGTTATTCAGAGAGTGGTGAAAAGCAGGAGAATAACTGGAGAAGTGAAAATTCTAGGTCAAAATAGCCAAACCAGAAAAATTCTCCCATTTAGCTCACTTTCCAAATCGGCTATTTGGTCTTGATTGTTCTCTTCTCCTGCCAATTCTCCTGGCTTTCACCTCTCTCTCGGTTGTTCAGAGAAAGGTGAAAACCAGGAGAATGGCAGGAAAAGAGAACAATCTGGACTAAATAGCCGATTTGGAAAGTGAGATAAGGCTAGGGTCAGACTAACGCATTTTTCACAGCGACCGTCAAAAAGTGTGTCTGAACGCATTGCCTTATTTTTTTCACGGAATGTGCGAAAACGGTCATACGATGCGCATTTTTGTGCGTGATTTTTTACGGATCCAAACCAGGAAACTTTGAGTGTCTGGACGTTATGTTGGCCGGACATGAGCAGGGTCTGACGTCTCCAAATCACGCACACACGCCGCTAGTGGACGCAGCGCACTCTGTAGGTCCGTACTAGCGGTTCTGCGTTCTTGAAAAAATGCGTTAATTTTCCACTTGTGTTGCGCAGCCGGACTTTCGTGCGACCGTACTTCGTATATTGGCTGTCATTGCCCGTCATTTGCTGCTAGTGCGGCCGTGATTAAGTGCGCCTAAACGCATGTTAAAAATTCGCTAGTCTGACCCTAGCCTAAATGGGAGAATTTTTCTGGTTTGGCTATTTTGACCTAGAATTTTCCATTCTCCAGTCATTCTCCTGCTCTTCACCGCTCTCTGAATAACCCTGACAGGGTTATTCAGAGAAAGGTAAAACTCAGGAGAATGACTGAAGAGAAAATTCTAGGTCAAAATAGCCAAACCAGAAAAATTCTCCCATTTTTCTCACTTTCCAAATCGGCTATTTGGTCTAGAATTTTCCATTCACCAGTCATTCTCCTGCTTTTCACCGCCAAAAAATCAGTAAACTTTTTCTGCGTGTCCGAAAATGTCTCCTCTTTTCATACAGACTGCCGCCCCAAGCAGTTGTTTATGGATAGATTAAAGGAAAAGCATTTACCGTCATTTGAAATGTCATTTTTTGGTTTTTACATATTTCTATACATCCTAGAAATCCGCCACTTCACGGGCAGGTTATGGGGACCTCCTAGGCACGACGTTTGAAGGAATTTTTCGTTTTTATTTTTAACCCTTATTTCATGGAAAACTCACTGTCCCTTTAAAAAACTGTCCCTTTTTTTAACTTTTTGTCCTTGTTTCCTGTCCCCCAGGGCACTACCCAGACCCCCATACACTTTTTATGGCAAATATCTAGCATATATGCCCTCTTGGAGGGCACTCTAAAAACCGAATTTTCAGCCAATGGACTTGTATGGGGTTCGAGTTCGGGTTCGGGTTCGGATCCAAACATTTGGAAAGTTCGTTTTCGGCTTCGAACCGAACTCGGGGAGTGTTCGGCTCATTCCTAAACCTAACCACCAGGTCGCTGCTCTACGATCATAGGAAGATGATCCGATTCCACTCAGAAGACCCCACAAGCGTCCTTGGGCAAGCAACTAACGATATGCATGCACCTACATCACAAAATACTTGTACATCTCATAGATTGTAAATTCCCTTGGGAACAGGGTCCCCTGAATCAGGCCGTATCATCCATGTGTGATATTCTAATGTATCAACAACTTCTACACTGATCTTGTAAAGCGCTGCCGAATTTGTGGCACTATATAAATAAAGGATAATAATAATAACATGTTACTCCATCCTGATAACCAGGTTTTCTGATTAAGTACTGCTGTTATACAACAACAGTCATGCAAGCAGATTCGTGTAACGGCCCTGCAAGTAATGTTCTCTTACAGTCTCTTCAGATTCTAGTCAATATAAGGGTTCTAGTTCATTAGCTTTATGAAATTGTTTAATATTCCTCTCTTACTTTAATGTGTAACATGTCTGATCAATCTTTAGGAATTTCATACTCTCAATATGTGCCGCTTTGTTAATCACAATTGTTTCAATGCTGTTTTTGATTTAAAAAAAATATACCAATATTGACATTACCATAATAAAATCAAATGGACACTATTGGTCATTCAAGAACAAAGAGGTTTTATTTATCGATAGGACAGCAAGGATAATGACATTATAGTTTCAGAACTAGAAGATGAGCTACTGTTGATTGTACCATTTTGATAAGGAAAATGATAACAAACATGGGCTGCGGTTTAACAACTATCACAGCGACTAGGAATAAATATTCAAATTTGCCTTTAAAATGTGTAATAGAAGTAAAAATTTGATATACGAGTCATGCTCTTCACAGCCGTATATTAAAGGTATTTGAGGTTCTAACTCTTACGCACTCCCTGATATGCCATTATAGTTTCACTTAATCCACGGTTGAATATAAAGTATATCAAAGTAAATCATCAGGTATCATCAAGGTTAAATATTTTTATATAGAGTGAATAGAGGCAGGTTGGTCCTTGTTCCCTTAAAGTCTAAAGATAATATTAATTTGTAAAAGTAATACACTTGATTAGAAAGTACAATGTAATAATATACCACTTCAAACAATTCATATGTTTTGTTATGTATTTCTTTAAAACAGCAATCAAGTTTTAAAAAATAAGATCCCACAAAATAAGCAATTTCATCCTGCAAACTACCACACGGGACTCAAAACTGATATTATAGGTGCGTTACGTATATATTATTTTTTACTGACTGGAGTGGCACAGGAGCATAAAAGAATCCTCAAAGCAGATGAGAGCGGGACCCTGAGCAAAATATATATATATATATATATAAAATCACGAGTATAGCAGTCTGTAGTGATACCTTTTTTATTGGACTAACGTTACATTTAAAGTACAAGCTTTCGAGAGGATTCCTCCCTTCCTCAGGTATAGAAGCTAACTGATCAGAATAATAGAATAAAACATAGGGACAGTCATAGGGCTCACAGTTGGGGGCGTTAGATGTAGTACATTGCCAAATGGCATGGTCAGAGGGGGAATCAAATAAAAAATAAAAAAAAAAGGGAAACCTTAATTGTCTCAGGCAAGATGCAATCATGTCCACTTCAAAGGGAATGTGAAAGGACAGAACGAAAGAAATAAGAAAAAAAAAAAAAAAACAACAAAAAAAACCAAAACACACACACAAAAAAAAACACAACACAGTGAGTATGGGGAAGACACAAAAATAGGAATGATGAATATTACGTGACGTTATTATAGTGGGTTAAAAAACCCGAATCTATATTAAGTCCTTGTTTTATATTGTTGAAATGTGTGATCATTTTCATTTCATATGTTTTGCGTTCCCGGTGATCTTTAAAATGTCCTTTGAGGATTTTGATTCTCAGGTTTTGGATGGAGTGGCCTGCTAGATTGAAGTGATGTCCCACTGGGCCCACTGGCATTCAAGCAACCCCCAAACCTGAGGCGAAAACTGGTCCGCAGCAAACTCGCTCAGGAACAGGATGACATACAGAATGGGACCAAACGCTGTAACAAACCCCGCTGCAAACTGTGCCAACATATATGTGACAGCAGCACTGTGCGGCACAACAACGCCACTCACAACATCAAGGGATCATTCCTATGCATGTCAGAAAATGTTGTGTATATGATCCAGTGCACGGCGTGTGATAAGGGCTGCTATATTGGTGAAACCAGCCTTAAACTAAATCTCAGGATGAACCAGCACAGACACTCCATTAGGAACCACCAGGAAAACACTTATTGTACCCCAGTGGGACATCACTTCAATCTAGCAGGCCACTCCATCCAAAACCTGAGAATCAAAATCCTCAAAGGACATTTTAAAGATCACCGGGAACGCAAAACATATGAAATGAAAATGATCACACATTTCAACAATATAAGGCTAGGGACAGATGAGCGCATTTTCTGCGGCCACCGTCAAAATGTACGTCGATGCGTGCGCACGCATTTTTTCACGGAATACGCTTAAGTGGTCAGACGATGCGCAATTCTGGACGTATTTCATGACGATGGGGTAAAAAGAAGTCTAGGGAAATCCGGCTGTTTGAACGTTATGTTGGCCGCACACTAGCAGCGTCTGACGTCTCCTAATCACGCACACACGCTGCTATGCGGCCGCAGCGCACTCTGTACGTCAGTACCAGCGGTTTAACGTTCTCTAAAAAATGCGTTCATTTTCCACTTGCGTTGCGCGGCCGGACTTTTGTGCGACCGTACGTCGTATATTGGCCGTCATTGCCTGTCATCTGCTGCTAGTGCGGCCGTGATTATGTGCGCCAGAACGCGCGTTCGCACTGCCTCAGTCTGACCCTAGCCTAAAACAAGGACTTAATATAGATTCGGGTTTTTTAACCCACTATAATAACGTCACGTAATATTCATCATTCCTATTTTTGTGTCTTCCCCATACTCACTGTGTTGTGTTTTTTTTTTGTGTGTGTTTTAGTTTTTTTTGTTGTTTTTTTTTTTTTTTTTCTTATTTCTTTCGTTCTGCCCTTTCACATTCCCTTTGAAGTGGACATGATTGCATCTTGCCTGAGACAATTAAGGTTTCCCTTTTTTTTTTTTTTTTTTTTTTTATTTGATTCCCCCTCTGACCATGCCATTTGGCAATGTACTACATCTAACGCCCCCAACTGTGAGCCCTATGACTGTCCCAATGTTTAATTCTACTATTCTGATCAGTTAGCTTCTATACCTGAGGAAGGGAGGAATCCTCTCGAAAGCTTGTACTTTAAATGTAACGTTAGTCCAATAAAAAAGGTATCACTACATACTGCTATACTCGTGATTTTGGCATCTGGACTAACACGGCCGACCTAATCTATATATATATATATATATATATAATATTATAATTATGGTGGGAGATTAAAAGCCTCCACACTGCAAATAATGTAATATGCAAATGGCTTCTGAAATAATAAACATATAAATTATATATATATATTAGACGTATTGGCTGCACTCGGAAAAATAGAACAAAACAATGTATTTAGTACATTTAAAAGTGGACCCGGTCCACTTTTAAATGTACTAAATAAGTTTTTTTTGTTTTATTTTTACCGAGTGCAGCCAATACGTCTAATATATGTAATCCAAGTACTGCTTAGCACCAACACGTTATTACGAGGATTTTTTTGCATTGAAGTTATTTTTTTTTAGAAAGTATTTTACCAGGAAGGATACATTGAGATTTCTCTCATTTCCATGTATGTCCTGGGTGGCGAGTATGTACCGTTAGGTGTAGGTTATGTATATATATACTGTATAGTGACTTTAAATGGAAACATATGATTAATCGCCTTAATTACATATACTTCACAGTCTATAGGCCAAATGGAGCGTAGCCTAAGTCCGCCTATTAAAATAGTGGCAGAATTACAGTACTTTGCCACGCATTCTTGATCCATTTTATTTGAAATGCGTGCATGCCTGCATAACACACAGATGCATTACCTGATCTATCTGTACCAAATACTGCACTGATGCTCTGGATGATTCATGGACAGATTATTGTAAAACAAGTAAAATCTGCAATACTGCCGAAACAAAGTATTTTGTCAGAAATATAAAGAACGTTCTCCTGTTATTTATTCATAGATATTAAACATGGGCCTGTAGGTACTGTCATGGAAAAATGAATTCACTTGGAAATAGTGTGCTTTGTAAATTGCTACTCCCTCTTTTGTGGAATGTCTGCTTAGGTAGTACTATAGATCAGTGGTTCACAACCCTGGTCCTCAAGTATCCCTAACAGGCCAGGTTTGCAGGAAATCTGCAGCACAGCACAGGTGAAATCATTTGCTGCTCATTGATTGCAGGATTCTGTCTGCATTTCCCCAAGGTAATCCTTAACCCTTTCCCACCACAGAGCGTTCTATGCCGTCTCTGTGACGGGTTGGCCTTAAAGCCACAGGGCAGCCCCGCCGACTTCAATGGGCCCTCTACACTCCGCCCTCCAGTCATATGCAATCTGGACTGTTAGGGGTACTTGAGGACCAGGGTTGGGAACCAGTGCTATAGATCAGTGGTTCCCAACCGCGGTCCTCAAGTACCCCCAACAGGTCAGGTTTTCCAGATAGCTGAAGCACAGCACAGGTGATATGATTTGCAGCTCAGTGATTGCAGGCTTCGTTTCCCCAAGGCAAGCGTCAAAACCTGGCCTGTTAGGGGTACTTGAGGACCGTGGTTGGGAACCACTGCTATGGATCATAAAACTTGATATTGGTCCTTAAACTTCCACCAGAGCTATTGTTGTGAATAATCAGCCCTGTTTTTACAACAACAACAAAAAATGTATTGCAATTGTTTAAAGGGACTTTATATTCCCCACTGGCAGTGAAAATACAGACTTATTTCCAGTCTTAATGTATTGTTTTCATGTCAATCAGCACTACTCCTGGTTCAGAAGAATCTTAAAACGGAATATATGGGACATCCTTTTCCCCTAGCAGAATAAATTAGCAAAAAATAGAGAAAAAGACACAAGGCCCGAGTTTTATCGGGAAATATTATATGATGGCAAGTTTGGGAAAAAATGATCTGAATCCCTGGTTAATAATGGCGGCGGTCATCACGGGATCTCATAAGCTGCGGTGAATAAGAAAAGAGACAATGCCATGTGTAGGCAAGATAGAAATAGCTTTATGTAATAATATGTATCAGTTTACTAGTTACTTTTATCAAACTCCAAACTGATGTGTATAAAAATGTTGGTTCTAAGCTATATATATCTATGTTGATAGTACCACTTCTTGAAAATCTCCAGTGTTCATGAAATGGAAACACATCTTTAGGTGTGGAATACTGTAGAACATCTTGAATAGACTTTCCCTCGAAGACAGCCTGACCACAGAGGCTTTGTGATGAAAAATTAAATGCTAAGAAAATGATGCCACAAACTTTCCATAATGAAAGGGAAGTCTGAATAAAAAAAGATGACATTTAAGGTTGTAGAAACACTCACGGTAAGTCTACAAAAAAAATGACAAAAGAACACTTTGTCACTGTTATTACGGAATATGAGGCATGTTGATTAAGAGCTGTCTGATACTGAATAGAACATTTCTTTAATAATAATAATAATATTGAGGTTTAAGCGTGTTCAAGTTATCCTGTGTAGCTCTAAAGTAAATTCTTAGAAATATTGGAGAATCAAAACAAAGATGAGAGGTTCTATGGATGTCCAAGGAACGCAGCACTCAAGTAGCTAAGAATTTGTGATTCCAGAAATAAATTCATAATTTGAATTAAATATCTCAAGCCGTTGTATATTTATTAAATGCAACAATATATCATTCAACTCTGTATCTGACTCAATGTAAAGGGGTCTATCCTTATGAAAGGCTTTCAGTAAGAAGATCCACAAAACAAATGATTAAATTAGTCATTCACCTATTTGTAATGATTGGATAGCAATGTTGCATAATCATTCATGACTGGAAGTAGGATGTCCTATTTATGAAATTGAAGACAGTATCAGGTGTGCATAAGAGGAACTAATCCAGGTGTTATACTGATACTAATTGTATTGATGTCATTCTATGATCTAGTACAGTGATGGTGAACCTTGGCACCCCAGATGTTTCAGAACTACATATCCCATAATGCTTCAACAGCTTTAAAACTGGCTGAGCATCATGGGACATGTAGTTCAGAAACAACTGGGCGCCAAGGTTCCCCATCATTGATCTAGTACCACGTTAATTTTCATTTTCAGAGATTACAGTCAGACCCAAGCTATTAGTTTTCAGAAGCCAGGAAACAGAGCTATTTTTTTTGTGCGTGTCCTATAAAAATCTCGTCATTTAAGAAACGAAACAGACATGTCAAACTCAAGTCTCCTGATGATCACGAGTTGAATTAAGGTCTTGTTAGCAGCCTCTTTCATATTTTAAAAACAGATCATACATAATAATCAAAACCTTTTAACACAGTCCATATTTCAAATTTAAAACGAATATTTCTTACATATTTGTTTAAAACAAATAGATATATAAATAAATAAACATATAAAGAAACAGATAAGTAGAATAGCTGTGTTTTGTATATACAGTAATGTCACTGTTGTGCTTGATTCACTCTCTAACGCTAAAGATTTCTGGAATGTTGGAGAAGCTAAAACATTTTGGGCTATATTACATTCTTCATGCAAAAAGCCTCGCGCAAAGCGAAAATCTTCGCGGCAAGCGTTAAACTTTTGCGCGTGCAAATCCCCGCTGGAATTATAATCCTCGCGGCTTTTTTCTGCCACCAATCATTTGTGCGCGCAAACAGTACGTGCACAAATGCAGGCGCAGTGCCGTCTCGCGCAAAAAATCTTTGCGTGTGCAGTTTTTTCCACCCATTCAGCCAATCAAAATTATTTAGTTATTTATAAATAAAGGATTTTACCAGGAAGGATACATTGAGATTTCTCTTGTTTTCAAGTATGTCCTGGGGAAATGAAGAAACACACCTATCAAACGCAACTGAATTGCGTCTGCCAGAGGCATCGGAGACGGGTTCTGCATCTATGATGCAACATGAGCACATATGCTACAGTAATAACACACACACACCGGCCATCATTCATTATATTGTTGCTGCATTCCTTTCTACACACTGGTTTTTTTTTTGGGTTAGCCAGGTTGTTCAGATATGCCGTTAGCACCAGCTTTTAGGAGTTGCTAAAAGTATGCGCGCAAAGGCTATGCGGTAATTACCGCGAATAGATTGTAATACCATACTCGTACCAGCGCGCATTTGCGCTCACTATGTTAAGTATAGGACGCGCAAAGTACAGTAAGCTCGCACAGGGTTCGCGCAGGTTCACCCGCGGTAGACGATTGTGCGCGGTTGTTGCGCTGACTATGTAATATGGGATTCGGCGCAAATGGTTTTACCCCTCGCGTTAATGTTTTTTAGCGCCGGCGCAAATGTTTGCATGAAGATTGTAATTTAGCCCTTACTTTTCTTGATAATTTCACAATAAAATATGTTGTATCTGTAACCATGGCACTGGTTTCATGGCCAAGCCAAAAACTGTGAAAAAGTGCATCACATACCAATCATTACCTAAAGCAGTATTTCTCAACCCTGGTCCTTAAGTACCCCTAACAGGCCAGGTTTGCCAGATATCTGAAGCACAGCACAGGTGATATAATTTGCTGCTCAGTGATTGCAGGATTCAGTCTGTATTTCCCCAAGGTGATCCTTGATATCTTGGTACTTGAGGACTGGAGTGGAGAAACACTGACCTAAAGTATATGGGTGATATTTAACCATGATTATGTGTATCCTGTGGTGCCCTTAAAATGTTAACTAGGAATGCTGGAATGTTTACAGTAGGTAATTCCATTTTAGTAGTTACACACACTAACTGTTATATGACCAGTGATTAGGATATTCTATGTAACGTGATCATTTGGTAAATTAGGATTATGAGGTTTAATTTCAAAATCATAAATTTGAAAAATGGGTGGCTACAATATTGTTGCGTCATCCTACACCGTCAATGGCCTGGCATTAATTGAAGTTTCACCAGCAATTATAACGCTGATTTCATTTGCAAAGTTATGTTTTACATTGCAAAAATATTTAAACAATGAAGGAACGTTGAACGGAATAGCAGAAAACAATTTAGATAAATGTACCTGTCAAATGCCCAATGTATTTCTGCATGTTATTATTCATTCTGTTTATATAACAGGAACACATGTTTTGAAGGTTAACACATACATTTACATAAAAAAAAGAAATCCTCTGACAATGTGTATTTATAATTTATGTCAGCGCATTGAAGTTTTTTTCTAGTAGTAAATTTCTGTGGCATCATATTGTTTTCTCACTATTATTATATATGTGAGGAAAGAGATTTTATTACCACCATCCATTGTTTTGGAAACCCTGTAAAGAGTTAATAATTAGTAAGTTGGAATTTCCCATTGGCTTGTTATGGTTGACCATTCATAGATCTCTGTACCAACAGATCCTCTTCAAATTCTAGTTCTTTTGTTGAAAGTTATCAGCACACAGTATATACTTAGGGCCAAGGTACCATTTCACATAAGAACCAGTTCTCGTGTTTCTGGAAGTCGTAGAGATAAGAGGCCCCCTCCTACAAGGGCAGTGGATGCTAGAAGAATGGGAACGACTTTTGTTATGCCAACAAAAGAAGCAAAAATTGAGTTTCCAAATATGGCCGCGAGCTTACAAAGGCCATTCAAGATTCCAAATGCTGTTGCTCTGTAAAAGGATAATTAAAACATTGTTAGTGTTTCCGATTCCAGACGTTGACGTCTGTTTAAATGTATGCTTTACAATTCAGCAAGAATTTTATATCAAAATGAATGTAATGAGACTTTTGACTAATTATTTGGGCTGATTCCTTAAACTAGGTTCGGAAAACATCATTCATGTTGTCTTTAACATTTGAAACAAAGAAGAGATGTATTATACTGATAAGTGTATTGTTGCTACGTCCATTGTAATGTATTGCTTTAGTTTTAGACCATTTGAAATGAAAAGCTATTCAATACATTTGTGAAAGCGAGAGAGACTTGGCTGATAGTACCTTTTATTTGTAGGGTACAGTTCAACGGTAATAACATCCAAAGCATTCCAAGCAGCAATGCTGGTGCCCGAAAAGAGGCACTGCCAACCAATCATAGCAGACTCGCTGTTACCGAAAAACAGGAAGAAGCAGCAAACAGCTGAAATCAGCATGGAGCCAGCTATATGCAGGACAAAAAGAAATATCAAATATGGCCCACATACGAAATACATATATATAGAGTATATATTATATATATAAAAATTTTGTAATATTGGTCTAATTTTTTTTTTTCTTCTGCCTTCACATGAGAAATAGATGTACATGACATAGCGTCTCTATAAATTGTAGTAAACGTTTCTGGGAAAACTGCCCACACAAATAAGTCTTCATATGTTTATCCATTCAATGTGTATACCTTTAAGTAAGTTTCTTAAAGGGATATGCATGTCTAGAAAATAAAATTGACATTTAAACATTTTATACCTAGAGACAAACTAGAATAAATTAATAAATGTTTTAAAAATGTGTAAAATAATGTTTATTTTCTTGCTTTAAACTCTGTCATTTCATCTTCACTGGTCACACCCCTCAGCTAGGGGTGTTTCTTCAGATCCTACATCCTGAATATTCCCTGCCTCCTCCCCGTCCACTACTCCACCTACAATTCCACCCATCAGCACTTCACATGAACTAGCACAAGCTGTGCACGTGAAACTCTGTGCACACTCAGGACCTCAGACTGGAGAAACTGAGAAACTGAATATGAGCTATCTCTGCAACTGTGAAAGCAAAACACATGCACGCTCGCTCACACGCTGATTTACTCACACACTCACATTCTCTCGCACACAGATTCCTTCGCCCACTGACACACTTACTCGCGCTCTTTCATGGTTTACATACACAATGTCTCAATCAAAGTCCCTCATACACTCACTCTCACGTGCTGTCTGTCTCTTGTGTGCTCTCTCTCACTGCACCTTTTCTTGCACTCTATCTGCTTTATCTTGCGGTCTTTCTCTCGTTACCCTTTCTTGCTGTGTCTCCCTGTGCTTATTGTTTGCTGTCTCTCTGCTGTCTATTTGTCTCCCTGTGTGTACTGATTGCTTTCCATTCCTGTCTCTGCGGTAGCTGGGAGTGAAAGAGTTACAGATTGGAATGGCACTCAGCCCCGCCCTCACCTCACAGTGCAGGAGGGAGGTGGAGCAACTTAGTCGCACATGCGCAGTGCATTTTTTTTATCTATACCTAGGTATACACATTGATTGGTTAGCTCAAAGCGCCTCTTGAGGTGGGCGTTAAAAACGCCAAGAAAGAAAAGCAGGTAAATATGAAAAAAATATCATATTTACTTGCTTTTTAGTCCTGCTGAATGACACTACTGACTCATTCAAAAAGCACTGCACATTTTTAAAAGCATACTAGCAAAGTATGCATGTCCCTTTTAGTAAAACTCTTCCATTCTTGACCTTGGTTTCTATAATAATTGAACAATTATTTGTGTTATGGTGGCCTAGTTCAGACTAGGAGTTATTCCAAATTCGATGTCTAAGTCTGCTCCTGACTTACCTTGTCCAGTAATCAGTACTGCTTAGTCTTGTTCCTGCATTAACATTGTTATCCTAAACTGAACCAGCCAGCAGATAGACTGTGCTCATCTTCGGGTTTCCTAGGATATCTGAACTTTAACTCTGAATTTTCAACTTTAGTCCCTCAAAGATTACCAGGAACCAATATCAGCCTTGTCCAGCACTGCAGTATGCCGATACTCAACGTGTCAATAATATTAGTATTTGGTAGGTGATGTAGACAGGCAGCCCATACCAATTAGAATAGCTTTGCTTATACAAATATACCAACAGGTTAGCCATATTCATTATATAAAATTCACTCAGTACATTTTTGTTTTTTAAACTGTCTTCTGTCACACCTGTGTGATCTACCTACAGTGGGGAAAAAAAAAGTATTTAGTCAGCCACCAATTGTGCAGGTTCTCACACTTAAGAAGATGAGAGAGGCCTGTAATTGTTATCATGGGTACACTTCAACTATGAGAGTCAAAATGAGAAAAAAATCCAGAAAATCACATTGTCTGATTTTTAAAGAATTTATTTGCAAATTATGGTGGAAAATAAGTATTTGGTCACCTACAGTACAGTACAAACAAGCAAGATTTCTGGCTCTCACAGACCTGTAACGTCTTCTTTAAGAGGCTCCTCTGTCCTCCACTCGTTACCTGTATGAATGGCACCTGTTTGAACTTGTTATCAGTATAAAAGACACCTGTCCACAACCTCAAACAGACACACTCCAAACTCCACTATGGTCAAGACCAAAGAGCTGTTGAAGGACACCAGAAACAAAATTGTAGACCTGCACCAGGCTGGGAAGACTGAATCTGCCATAGGCAAGCAGCTTGGTGTGAAGAAATCAACTGTGGGAGCAATCATTAGAAAATGGAAGACATACAAGACCACTGATAATCTCCATCGATCTGGGGCTCCACGCAAGATCTCACCCCGTGGGGTCAAAATGATCACAAGAACGGTGAGCAAAAATCCCAGAACCACATGGGGGGACCTAGTGAATGACCTGCAGAGAGCTGGGACCAAAGTAACAAAGGCTACCATCAGTAACAGTACGCTGCCAGGGACTCAAATCCTGAAGTGCCAGATATGTCCGGGCCCGTCTGAAGTTTGCTAGAGAGCATCCAGAAGAGGATTGGGAGAATGTCATATGGTCAGATGAAACCAAAGTAGAACTTTTTGGTAAAAACTCAACTCGTCGTGTTTGGAGGAGAGAGAATGCTGAGTTGCATCCAAATAACACCATACCTACTGTGAAGCATGGTGGTGGAAACATCATGCTTTGAGGCTGTTTTTCTGCAAAGGGACCAGGACGAGTGATCTATGTAAAGGGAAGAATGAATGGGGCCATGTATCGTGAGATTTTGAGTGAAAACCTCCTTCCATCAGCAAGGGCATTGAAGATGAAACGTGGCTGGGTCTTTCAGCAAGACAATGACCCCAAACACACCGCCCGGGCAATGAAGGAGTGGCTTCTAAGAAGCATATCAAGGTCCTGGAGTGGCCTAGCCACTCTCCAGGTCTCAACCCCATAGAAAACCTTTGGAGGGATTTGAAGGTCCGTGTTGCCCAGCGACAGCCCCAAAACATCACTGCTCTAGAGGAGATCTGCATGGAGGAATGGGAAAAAATACCAGCAACAGTGTGTGAAAAACTTGTGAAGACTTACACAAAACGTTTGACCCATGTCATTGCCAACAAAGGATATATAACAAAGTATTGAGATGGACTTTTGATATTGACCAAATACTTATTTTCCACCATAATTTGCAAATAAATTCTTTAAAAATGAGACAATGTGATTTTCCGGATTTTTTTTCTCATTTTGTCTCTCATAGTTGAAGTGTACCTATGATGACAATTACAGGCCTCTCTCATCTTTTTAAGTGGGAGAACCTGCACAATTGGTGGCTGACTAAATACCTTTTTGCTCCACTGTACATTAGTATGGCTCAGTACTCACCAATCATCCTTATCCTTCCAATTTTGTCCATAAGAAGTGCCGAGATGATGTTACCAGGTAATACAGATAAACTTCCGAGAAAACTGACCAGATAAATGACAAAGTCATTATCTTCTTCAAAGTCAACATGACATCCCTCTTTCGTATTATAAAAAGTACTGTTGATGAAGGTGCAGTCAATAAACTTGTGTTTGTAGAGATCTGCATAAGAAGAGCATAACAAATAAGAAGCAGCAAGGACTTCAGTCTTAAGGTTCAAGAAGTCATTAGCAGGGACTGTCTACCTTCAAGGTGCTATGGCTATTAATTGCTATGGTTTTCAGACATAAAGGAAAATTGTAACCCTAAAATACTCTGAAGTCCTTGTAATAGCTAGTCCTCTGCCGTGTTAGTGTAACACAAAGTAACTCTAATATCTTCATAGCAAGTCATTACTGCACGATTACTAATGACATTCAAATGAATCCACTTGAGATCTGTGTATATTAAATATTACACAATATTGTGATTCAAGAAAACAGAATAATAGTTTAAGTGATGACAGAATAATGTGGCATGGCAACTACACAAGAATACAATATGATATATACGAGATTACGAGTGGCAAATATATATAGGGCTTAAAGTTTCCACTCGCCTGCTAGCCTAGCCCAAGTAGAAAATTGAGCTGGGTGAGTAAAAAGTTCACCCTTCAAAATGCGCTGTTGTCCTCTATAAAAAAGATGGCATGTCACAAAGCTTCTCAATATAAAGTGCAGGGCTATAGAAGAATATAGGGAGCAATATAAACTGTGGGGATATGAAGTAAAAGGGGCAGCAAAATAAACTGTAGGTACATGGAAATTGGGCGAGTACAATAAACTGGAGGGATATGTAGAGAATGGGAGCAAGATGAACTGAGGAGACAGTACACACTCTGTGGATTTGGTGGAAAAGAAACGATATAAAATAGAACAGCAGACAATATGAAGAGTGTGTGGAGTGTGTATGTAGTGGATGTGGCAGATGATAAGTGGGATCAGAAGTGGCAAGTATCATTTTAGCGTGCCAGGTGACTCAGGAGTTGGAATTTTGAACCCTGTACATACCACAATATTCTAAACATATTTTACAAATCTTGTTTGATCTAGGATGGTCCAATGTTTCTGCAATGTAATACCCCAACAACACATGAAAAAGTGAATATATACATATAAGGAGATCTTGCCTGGAACATAAAAAATGTGGTCCCTCCAGGCCCTATTCCAATCAAAATGTTAGTTAGGCATTAAGCATAACAATCCCACTCATTGATACTTCTGGGTCCTGTTTTATTCCAGCCAGACCAAAGATTTCCTTTTCAGCTCGGCTTTTGGGGCAGGTTACTCTACATTTTGTATTTCATTACTGGCCACCCTTTCTGGGTGTAGCAGTCTGATTTGCATATGGAGCAGTTGTCCCTGTAATGGCACAATTGAGCTAAAACCTTGTGAGACCTGAGCGGGCCCCACCGTAGAGCAGGCCACTAGTGCCGTTGCTTGTTTTCAGAACCCTCACAAACCTCTCTGTTTTTCAGATTACTGTACAGGTTACTCTACATTTTGTATTTCATTACTGGCCACCCTTTCTGGGTGTAGCAGTCTGATTTGCATATGGAGCAGTTGTCCCTGTAATGGCACAATTGAGCTAAAACCTTGTGAGACCTGAGCGGGCTCCACCGTAGAGCAGGTCACTAGTGCCGTTGCTTGTTTTCAGAACCCTCACAAACCTCTCTGTTTTTCAGATTACTGTACAGGTTACTCTACATTTTGTATTTCATTACTGGCCACCCTTTCTGGGTGTAGCAGTCTGATTTGCATATGGAGCAGTTGTCCCTGTAATGGCACAATTGAGCTAAAACCTTGTGAGACCTGAGCGGGCTCCACCGTAGAGCAGGTCACTAGTGCCGTTGCTTGTTTTCAGAACCCTCACAAACCTCTCTGTTTTTCAGATTACTGTACAGGTTACTGTACATTAGCCTTGTATAAGAAGCACTAATGTGGAGGCAGCCATAAAATAATGACTGATTTCAAGGCTGTTTGTAATTCTCATTAGCAGCCAGTAATTAAAAAAATATTATTGGCTGCTCAAACCTTATGTTAATTGATTTTAACATTTATCCTCCTCCCTTGACTAAGTGGAAAACCCAGTCCACTGCTTCCTCTTGCTGCAAACAGAAGGACACTGAGAATAAATAGTTCCAAGTGTCCTTCCACTGGCCCTGTGCAATCCCACAATATTTTGCGGAACTCTCCTTGGAGTCCTATTGACTGTAGGAAAGAATACCAGCAGCAGTATGTGCTGCAACTGCATTTTCTTAGCAGCTGCTACCAAATATTGGTCAAGCCACTAACATAGCAGCTCATTCATACAGAGTCCATAATGGAAAGCTGCAAATGGTTAACAATTTGTGATGTCTTTTGCCATTTGTGGCTCCCTATTACCAAATAAGCCAGAATAGGGCCTTCCAGCTATTCTTTACATTTATAATGAGTTTGGTTTTGTTGCAGAAGGACAGTATTATTATCAATGTTTTAATAACCTGGGGAGTCACCTTTTCAACTCTAACAGGGTAATTCAAAGAGATCCGAATTGCTTGAGAAAGGTAACCGAACGCTGAAAATCAGCGTTCGGTTACCTTTCTTGGCCATTCGGCTATCCAGAGAGCAGGCAATTCGCCAAATCCTGGCGAATTGCCTGCACATACGGTGCCTGTTCGGTGCCCGTTTGAGGGCAGTGAAAACCCCATGAGAAAGCACTGCTTCGGCTATTCAGAGAACACAAACCAGCAGTGAAAGGTTCCCGAAATGCTCTGCCATTCGGTGGTTTAATTCGGCAAGTTTATTCAGGAGAATCCCATAGGCTTCAATGTTAAAAATATTCCCATTTTAATTAAATATCTAATAAACCGTTCATTATAAAATTCTGCAGTAAAGAGTCTCTTTATTTATAGATTTTTTTAGGATATTTTAAGCATTTTTCTTGATTTTTTTTTTTAAAAGTTCGATTTGTTTTTTTGGTTTTTTTTAAGTTTACTTATTTTTTCTGTAACAGCCCTTTTTATTATCATTCCCAGGACCTCATATGTAAATTTCAGTCATTTCCGCTCAGTAGTTTCTTTGCAAACAGCGTTTCACTTTTCAATCATTCGTGCAAACTGTTTTGCTAATTTATTCACTGCCTCTTCTGCGGTGTCGGCTTTTTCCGGAGGCTGCGATCGTCTCCTGCTCGGGTTTTTCTGTGGTTTTCGGCAGGTTAATCCAGATGTTTTGCGGGTTTTCGGCATGCATTCACCGGGTTTTGCGGTTGGTTTTCGTCGGGTTTGCGGCAGCCTTTCCCTGCAATTTGGAGGCCCTGTGATGCTTGCTGAATACACCGTAGGGTCGCCGAAATGGGATCGGCAAAAGGAACCGAATTGAAGAGAACGAAAAGTCACCGAACGTGCGGTGACTTTTCGAATCTCTTTGAATTACCCTGTAAGACACAAAATGAATGTGTCACATCAATTTGTCATCATTACCTGTGTTATAAAACAGTGTAGACGTTATGATGCAGTTTTTAAAATAAGTTCCTTTAGAAGTCACATCTTCAAAGTAACAGTCCTCAAATTCAGAATCTTCAAATGTGACATATTTCAATTTCATCTTGACAAACCTAGAAAACATATATTTTTTGTTTGTTAAAAGTCGAAAATGAACTATATAATACAGTCAACAAATTTGTATCTTAACACTTTTAATCAAGAGAAATCGGAATTCATTGATATTGTAAAATATTGGATAAATTGTTTGGTTTTAAGAGTTTAAGAAATATAAGAAAAATAACTGCCTCTAAAATCGATATAACTAGATATGGCTGCTGGACATTGAGAGCAGAACGTGTATATGTCAAGTTATTCAGTTTCACAGCAAAGTATGGCCCACTTCTGTGGCATATAGCTTCCTTTTGACACCAAAGTGACATTGTTTAAGTCCCCACAATTTCACACACCTGCCCAGCCTATGCTTTTTGGGTTTCATTATGGGTTGCGACTCCCGGTCTTCCTACCAAAGTCTTCTGGTTAGTTGGATGAACGGTAATAACTGCTTCTTAACAAGCTCCTGGGAAAACACTCCCAATCTGCATTTACTTTCCAATTACAACTAGCAATATGTCATGATTTCTTCCTACCTTTTAGCAGTGCCTGAGGGAATCTTAGAGGATCAGAATTTTTTTTCCACCAGGACAAATGTTTCCCATCTGAACTGAGGAGAGACATTCAGGGTTATTAAGAGAGAGGTGAAATTCAGGAGAATGACTGGAGAAGTGAAAATTCTAGGTCAAAATAGGCAAACCAGAAAAATTCTCCCGTTTATCTCACTTTCCAAATCGGCTATTTGGTCTTGATTGTTCTTTTCTCCTGACAATTCTTCTGGTTTTCACCTTTCTCTGAATAACCCTGTAAGTCTTAAATCACAGGCCAAACTGACACTGTAGACAACGACTAGATGAAATTAAATTAAGGGGTATCAAATCATAACCCCTGTAAAATCATATTATATTGTCTACACCAGGGCTCAATATATCAAGTCGCAAGCTACTAGCCAGGCCTTAAAAGTTATTCGCCTGTAGTTGCCACATATAACCCCTATCCTGCCTTGCCTGCGTCTGCATTCCCACTCGCCCTCATGTAATTTCCACTCGCCAAATGCGAGCAGGCGAGTGGAAATTTTGAGGCCTGGTCTACACTACCCCTGAAGGACATATCATCTGCCACTAATACCACCAGGTAATGTTGCCAACTTCTCTCACTGGTCTAACATTATAACATACTCTTTAATAATCATTTTTTGTTCATCTTTTTAATATAATACTTTTTTGCACTTGTCACAAAGTTTAGCCTTACTAATAAGTGTTGCTCAATAGCTCTTTTTAGATTATTTAAGCCTTCAAATATAGCTTTTAATTTTGGATAGATGCCATTTCCCATTTAAACTGTAGCCAATCAATCTCTGCACTTTAAACCTGAACCTCACCATTATTATTATTATTATTAATAATAATTTATATAGCGCCAGCATATTCCACATCGCTGAACAAAGGGCACAATATAGAAAGGGTTACAATATATTGAACAACATTGTGACAGGAGGAAACAAATGCCCTATTCCTGTGGGAATTTACAATCTAGAAGGGTTGGGGTGGAAACAGGAGGCGAGGACTGCAAGGTGAGAGTGATGGACTGGTGGGCGGGATGGACTGGTTGTGTCAGTGAGGCAGGTGGTAGGCTTGCCTGAATAGGAATGTCTTAGTTTCCCTTCCTTCAAAACCTCCCCTAAGGGAAAGTCTGACAGTACGAGGTAGAGCGTTCCAGAGGATGGGGGCTGCGCGTAAGAAATCCTACACCATGGATAAATGTTTATCTAAATCAGAACGTTCTACCCATAAACACAATCAGCTCTAATCCACAGCTACTGTAAACTCGTGGTTCAGGTTATTGCTGCCGAATGAGGACCAACAAGCTATTAATCCAAGAGTACACTTTTGCCACAAAACTGTGAATATTTAATTTATTTATTTATTTGCAAACTATTTTTCCAGGAATGATACATTGAGATTTCTCTCGTTTTCAAGTATGTCCTGGGTATTTAATGAGATGTGTTTAATAAAAACATTAATGATTATAATTGTTTTCATGTTGTTAACTTTAGAACATTGTGTTTGTCTATTCTTGTGGCTTTGATGAGGAAGTGATGATGACACTTTCAGGGTTATCCAAAGAGATTCGAAAAGTCACTGCACGTTCGGTGACTTTTCGTTCTCTTCAATTCGGTTCCTTTTGCCGATTGCATTTCGGTGACCCTGCGGTGTATTCAGCAAACAGCACAGGGTCCCCGAATTGCAGGGAAAAGCTGCCGTAAACTCACCGAAAACTAACCGAATGCACGCTGAAAACAAGCAAAATCATCTGGATTAACCTTCGAAAAAACCGAACATGAGCCGAACAGGAGCCGAAAAGGAGCCGAATCACACAGAGCCGAAGCAGCTGTGACGTAGAGGAGGCAGTGAATAAATTAGAAAAACCATTTGTATGAATCTGGGAAAAAGAAACACTGTTTGCAAAGAAACTACTGAGCGAAAATGTCTGAAATTTTCACAGGAGGTCCAGGGAATGATAATAAAGAGGGCTGTTACAAAAAAAATAAGCAAACTGAAAAAAAAAAAAAAAAAAATCGGACTTTTAATTTTTTTTTAAAAAATTCAGAAAAATGCTTAAAGTATCCTAAAAAATCTATAAATAAAGAGACTTTTTGCTGCAGAATTTTATAATGAACGGTTTATTAGATATTGAATTAAAACGGGAATATTTTTAACATTGAAGCCTATGGGATTCTCCTGAATAAATTTGCCGAATTAAACCCCCGAATGGCAGGGCATTAGGGGAACCTTTCACTGCTGGTTTGTGTTCTCTGAATAGCCGAAGCAATGCTTTTTGATGGGGATTTCACTGCCCTCGAACAGGGACCGAACAGGCACCGTATGTGCAGGCAATTCGCCAGGATTTGGAGAATTGCCTGCTCTCTGGATAGCCGAATGGCCAGGAAAGGTAACCGAACGCTGATTTTCAGCGTTCGGTTACCTTTCTCAAGCAATTCGAATCTCTTTGGATAACCCTGTTTATGACCAATTTGTGCAGAGAACCAGCTGCTTTCTAAGGCTAGGGTCAGAGTGGGGCAGTCGGAACGCGCGTGCAGGCGCACTAAATCACGGCGGCAGTAGCAGCACATAACGGCCAATGACGGCCAATATACGCAGTACGTGCGTACGAAAGTGCGCCGACACCACGCAACCAGCAAATGAACGCATTTTTATCAGAACGTGAAACCGCTGCTACTGACGTACAAAGTGCGCTGCGGCCGCATAGCAGCGTGTGTGCGTGATTAGGAGACGTCAGACGCTGCTAGTGTGCGGCCTACATAACGTTCAAACAGCCGGATTTCCCTAGACTTCTTTTCACCCCATCGTCATGAAATACGTCCAGAATTGCGCATCGTCTGACCACTTAAGCGTATTCCGTGAAAAAATGCGTGCGCACGCATCGACGTACATTTTGACGGTGGCTGCAGAAAATGCGCTCATCTGTCCCTAGCCTAAGGGTTCACATACTTCTTCTTGCCACTGTAAATGCCATGATAATATTTTTTTCAACAAAAAGCACTTGACAGGGAAGAGAAAAATAAGAGTATTCCAAAATGACTTTGTCGAAACAATGTATAATTAGGACATACATGTAACCATTTTTTTTTACAGGAGGGGTTTCCCTTGTACCTCACATTCCAGGAACTACTCCTATTGCCCTTCATAGCACATTTCAATTTGCACTATTATGAGTATTTGTGAAGTTAAACCAGATTTGTTGAACCATATCAGTATTGTCCCTTTTCCTGGATGATCCAGAGCTTGACACTTCTATTGAGGTGTTGTATTCTGTATTTTATTGTTTATTGAAAGCTTGGATGAATGTTCCCTGTAAAGTACTTGATGTTTGGGAATGTACAGTATATGCAAATATTTTTTTTGCTGTGTCAGTTTTCAATAAAAAAAAAGTAAAAACAAATTCTATATAACTTCTCAATTTTTGCTGTACTCTAGTAGTCTTTCATAATTTGACAAATCATGAGCAGAGTAGAAAATCTAATTAGGAAATTAGTATCTGATTTATTTAAAAAAAAATATATATATATATATATTCCACCTCCAGAGGCTGAAATCTTTAATTCAATGAAGCCTTTGTGGTTTGTTCCATTACTGCAAAATTAATGGAACTGGCACTCTGTGATACTGGTAATATCATTTGGATTGTAATTGAATGTTCCGCTACAGAAGGTGGTTGTCAAGGAAATAGTAGATTTTTAAATCCTAATTAGCCTATTTCAATGTATTGTTAATAGGGTATAATTTATTATCTTAAACAGCTGTCTTACGTTTATGATTCTAAAGGCAAATTTCAAATTGTAAGAACAAAGATAAAAGAAGTTCATCGTTCAGATCTAAGAGCAAAAAATAACACTAAGCAGCTATCCTTAATGTTGGTATAACCGTCATAAGCAAACATGGAGGGTTATTCAGAGAAAGGTGAAAACCAGGAGAACTGGCAGGCGAAGAGAACAATCTAGAACAAATATTATTTGGAAAGTGAGATAAATGGCAGAATTTTTCAGGTTTGGCTATTTTGGCCTAGAATTTTCACTTCTCCAGTCATTCTCCTGTGTTTCACCTTTATTTGAATAAACTTGATGGATTGAATTTAACAATAGCAGTGGTAAGAGGATTGCTCATACGTATCAGTACACTACCATACCAACCATAGTGAGTGTTATACCCAATATCAGTGGTTTCCAACTTTGGTCCTCAAGTACCCCTAACAGGTCAGGTTTTCCAGATATCTGAGCACAGAACAGGTGAAATGATTTGCTGCTCAGTGGTTGCAGGATTCAGTCTACATTTCCCCAAGGGAATCCTTAAAACCTGGCCTGTTAGGGGTACTTAAGAACCGCAGTTGGGAACCACTGCCCTATACTTTTTTTTTTTAATATCTTGCATTGTATTACTTTGTATTTCTGTAACAACTGTAACACTTCAATGTTCTTGAACCCAGGACATACTTGAAAACGAGAGAAATCTCAATGTATCCTTCCTGGTAAAATCCTTTATAAATAAATAAATACTTATTCTGACCATAGCATTGATGGTTGCACTAAGAAATGCATGAGTAACCTCCCTTCTCATTGTTTTAACCCTGTGATGGCAAAGCTTGGCACCACAGATGTTTTGGAACTACATGTCCTATGAAGCTCATCCAGCATAAAGGGAAAATTAGCACCATGGGACATGTAGTTCTGAAACATCTGTGGTGCCATGGTTCACCATCACTGTAATCTAACCCTTCCGGATTAAAAAGTCATCAATGGTCAACAAGGTGGTCCAGAATGTTTTTGCTCAGCTCACCTCAGTATACACCTAATAGATATAGGTCCTGCAGTACATTTCACATTCTTGTTTTAAAAAATATATAAAATTATAAACTACCTACCATATAGTAACCAAATTTCGAGAGTGAAAAGCCGAAAATATTGCTAGAAATTTAAATTTATTTATTACATTTTCTGTTTTATATATTGCGAATATCTAAATTCAGAGCTTGGTGAATTAACCTCTTAAAACATTGTTACAGCAAAAATATATATGATGTTTCATTTACGAATCGTTCAGGTGTTGTCAGCAGTACACACACAGTGGGATTGCATCGTAAACCAGTGAATCTCAATCCAATATAATACTCGATCTACATACAGTTAGGTATATATTTGGACACAGGCACAATTTTCATACTTTTGGCTCTGTATACCAACAGAATAAAATTAAAATGAAACAATCCCCAGCAGGGTCATTTTAGCTGCTGCCTCTTTCCATGTTTTCTTTTTTTAATCCCAAAGTGGGATTGTTCCTGGTGAGGGTAATTATATAAACCCATCAGTCTGTCTCTTGGCTGAGAAACAGCATGAGGACTAGGGATGGGCTGGCGGTTCGATCCGAACAGGAGTTTGAATCGAACATTGCCCATTCGGCGAACATCGAACATTTCCGCGTGTTCGCCGCGTGTTCGCCCACAATGCACCACAATGGTCCACAATGCACTTTTCCACTGGCCTGAAGCTCGTAATTGGCTACAGCCTTGCACCTGACCACAGGTCAGGTGCAAGACAGGTGCAAGACTATGCCAATCAGGGCTCAGAGTACTGATTGGGCAAATTTTGCCCAATCATGGGCTCACAGAGCTAAGTCCCGCAGCACACTATATAAGGCTTCCATGCAGCCCCAGCACGTGTTTTTTTTGCAGGAGTGAGAGGAGATTTTTCTTTCAGTGTGTCTCACAGACGTCTAGCAGATTTCTGTGAATTGTAATCTGTGTCTTCTCACTGTCAGCTATTGGGGTCTCACAGACTTCTAGAAGATATCTGGGAATTGTAATCTGTGTCTTCTCACTGTCAGCTATTGGGGTCTCACAGACGTCTATCAGATATCTGGGAATTGTAATCCGTGTCTTCTCACTGCCAGCTATCAGGGGGTCCCACATACTTCTATCAGATATCTTGGAATTGTAATCTGTGTGTTGGCACTGCCAGCTGCTGCCAGGCTATCAGGCTGTATCACTGATGTATAGCATTGTTCTGCAAAATCTGTATATCTTTAATCTAATTCTAGATACCATACAATAAACAGATGAACTCTGATTAAACTGTTATCTATTCAGAGTAGAATCTGGATGTTGCCAGCTATCAGCCAGGCTGTATCACTGACGTATAGCATTATTCTGCAAAATCGGTATATCTTTAATCTATATATCACTCACCATGTCAGAAAGACCAAAAAGGACAGGCAGACGCTCCCAGACACAGATAAGAGGGCAAGCAGCCTCTGTGTCGGAAGGCTGTGCCCCTGGTCATCGTGGATGTGGTGCATCCTCTGCAGGGGCACGCTTGTCCTTGTTTCTAACTAGTGCTGGCCATCTTAAGCAGCAGCAACATACAGAGGATTTGCAGGATTGGCTAACCAGGCCATCCTCATCCTCCTCATCCTCTGCCATCCAGGCTTGTAGTGGTTTACAGTCCGCCTCAGCTGCCAAAACAAAACAAGGGACACCTTACATAGTGTGCTGCGGGACTTAGCTCTGTGAGTCCATGATTGGGCAAAATTTGCACAATCAGGACTCTGAGCCATGACTGGCATAGTCATGCACCTGTCGTGCACCTAAACTGTGGTCAGGTGCAGGCTGTAGCCAATTACAAGCTTCAGGCCAGTGGGAAAAGTGCATTGTGGTCCATTGTGGAGCATTGTGGGTGAACATGCGGTGAACAAGCGGGAATGTTCGTAGTTCGTGAACATACGAACTGGCAATGTTCAAATCGAACACCGAACACATCAAACCGAACAGCTCATCCCTAGTCAGGAGGGTATAGCTGACACCCCTCTAGGCACATTAAGTAAGGGGTCCACGTCTGGATGACCCTGTATACTTATAGTGAGAAAAAGGGGGGGGGGGTGAGCAACAGCACTAATGGCCTGCTCTACGGTGGGTGCCCGCTCAGGTCTCACAAGGTTTTAGCTTGCTTGTGCCATTACTGGGATGAATGATCCATATGCAAATCAGTCTGCTCTTACCCAATGAGGGTGGCCAGTACTGACTGCCAAGGACGTCATCCCTGCACAAGAGGTGCAGCAACCCCCCACGATCGTTTCAGCCTTGTTAGGCCTCGTAAGGAGGGTATAGCTGACACCCCTCTAGGCACATCAAGCAAGGGGTCCACGTCTGGATGACCCTGTATACATAGTGAGAAAAACACAAACACGCCCCCTTTTCTCACTTAAAGTTAATTTATATCTGTTAAAATAGAACCCTCTATTTTCTATTCTATTCTATTTTAACAGATATCAATAAACTTATTTTGTTTTATTTTACCTGAGTGCAGCCAACATTCTTTTTTCTATATAATATATATACACACACACACGCACAAAACAAAATAAATTCTGCGGAAGATAAAGCAGAGATATTAAAATCCTCTACAATGCACCTATTCAATGAAATACTAGAAGGCTTCAAACTTTTGGTTTGACTTTATTCTACTGCCCGATTTTCTGAAAAACATATTGGCTGATTGCGGAAGTATTGTTCTTGAAATATTGGTTGATTCCGTTGAAAAAAGCTCAGCCTGAGCCAGTATTTCAAAAATGACAGCAGTCCAAATAAAAAAAAGCAGGCCGGTGTAACAGCTGAAAAAGCTTATTTCCGTCAAGCATCATAGATTTGTGCTTTTAAACATGATTAATTAATGACTATTTTAAAAATCGAATGTTTACAAAAAGATTTCTGGCTAATTCCCTCTATTTCCCTGCATGAAAATCCATTTATATTCATTATATTCTAATTGAATCACTAAAGTCAATATTTCCATTATAAAGTATAGCCGTGAGAGCCAATAAGAATTTTATTTTTATCAGGAAACAAAATGCTGGTAAACCCACATTTGAATCTTCCAACCCAAAAAAGGCTCAATATCGACTGAAAAACATCCCAATTTCAGCCATCGGCCAAAATAAATTAGGCACATAGGTTGTAGGATGTAGCAACAGATATGCAAGCCATGTCAATATTTTTCTCATTGGGTTGTATTCTTTCTGCAATTTTTTCCATATCAAATAAAAAATGTTTCCTCTATGTTTTCACCACTAGATGTCAGTGTAACTTTAAAAACTGACCTATTTAGCTTTCCATGTCAGTAAATCCATAATATATATACTCTAAAGAGCACCCCAATAGTAGATGGCTATACGCATTTGAAATAAAACAGTGATAGAAACCTAGGTTTGTTATTTGCTATTTTGACTTTATGAAATGCATGCTAATATTCAGCTGTGGAATGGATAGAATATAACAAATAAATAAT
This sequence comes from Leptobrachium leishanense, assembly GCA_009667805.1. NCBI lineage: Eukaryota > Metazoa > Chordata > Amphibia > Anura > Megophryidae > Leptobrachium > Leptobrachium leishanense. Next base: position 114,988,390 of record CM019065.1, on the reverse strand, counting down.
GTTGGTACATGTATGCAATGATTCTTTAGTATGTAAAAGACCCATTATGGAAGGTATTTTAGCAAAATTGTCTGTATTGCTGCACAGTGGTGACTCCAGGAACAATATATAGTGGGGGGACACAGAAAATACCACAGTCAAAACTGGAGAGGTGGGTGGCAATAATAATTTTCGCCACTAAATCAAACCACTAAAAAAACTAAATAAGTATAAATAAATAAGATTCCTAAATCCCAGAGTAATGTGGCGCAATGATACCTTTTTGTACTAACTGGATACTTAAATTCAACATTTTATTTGCCACATTTCATCAGTTTTCGCTGCCGTCCGATAACTGCTTCAGCGACTCCAATTTTTGCAACATAAAAGTGACCATTCACTAAAGAGTGAATTCACCATGTTTTTGGGGAAAGGGATTCCCCAAAATGCGGCAAATAGCAAAGGGTCTAAAGGTGCATTGAACATTTAGTTTAGAACTTCCAAATTAACCCTCTAACATGACATAAACCCAGGGAAATACAATAAGAATAAACGGTGTGGCGGGTAGCCTAGTAATACACAATGTGATATATAGTCTGACTGTTAACTCTTGACTGCCGAGCCATTTCAACCATGTGAAAAGTTAGAAAAGGTTATTATGATATTTTATTATTTATGATTATTTATTTTCACTGGATATGATAATTTTAGGCATTATTTGGAAAGGTGAGACTCTGCCCTTTCCAATGACACCTCGATTGACCAGGTACGATGCACAGGGATGTAGATGCAGAGGTCTGAATGAAGTGGGCGTAGCTGGATGCCGATCCCTTGTGGGGCCAAAGAATAACCTAGGGGGCACAATCCCCCCTTGCCCCCTATAGCCTACGTTGCTTCATATCTGTTTAAATGAGATACTATATGATATATAAAGAGGGCTGACCTCCCTCATTGGTAAGCACCCCTCCCTGCTACAGGTGCTCTAACGCAGAATTCTACTTAAATTTTGAATTACAGGGAGCCCCAGGAGGAGATATACATGTATATCTAGACTTTCACAAGGCATTCAATATGTTCCACCCATCGATCAAACTCAAGATTGATTTTTCCAAGCACAGTGTGAGCTTCCTGGACTGCACCATATCAGCTGCCAATGGCACGCTGCACTCATCTGTGTACAAGAAACCCACAGACAGGCCGAGCTACCTCCACAAGACCAGCTTTCATCCCAATCACACCAAACAAGGCATCCTCTACAGCCAGGCCATCAGGTACCACCGAATCTGCTCAGACTCTGGGGACAGGGATGAACACCTGAACAAACTATCTGCATCATTCCAGCGGAAGGGCTATAAGAAAAGGACAATCTCTAAAAAAATCAAATCTGACCTGAAAACACTGCGCGAACAGCTGTTGCGTTACAAAGAAAAGAAAATCACCACACGGATCCCTCTAGTTCTTTCCTATAACCCAACAGAGGGAATTCTCAAAATTATCAAATATCTGCAGCCACTGGTCCCAGAGGACCCTGCGCTCAAAGAAATATTCCCACAGCCCCCCTTACTGGCATTCAAGCAACCCCCAAACCTGAGGCAAATACTGGTCCGCAGCAAACTCACTCAGGAACAGGACGACATACAGGATGGGACCAAACGCTGCAACAAATCCCGCTGCAAACTGTGCCAACACATACAGTCAGGTCCAGAAATATTGGGACATCGACACAATTCTAACATCTTTGGTTCTATTCACCACCACAATGGAGTTGGAATGAAACAAACACAATGTGCTTTAACTGCAGACTGTCAGCTTTAATTTGAGGGGGATGTACGTCCAACTCAGGTGAACGGTGTAGGACTTACAGCAGTTTGCAGATGTGCCTCCCACTTGTTAAGGGACCAAAGGTAATGGGACAATTGGCTTCTCAGCTGTTCCATGGCCAGGTGTGTGATATTCCCTCATTACCCCAATTACAATGTGCAGATAAAAGGCCCAGAGTTCATTTCAAGGTGTGCTATTTGCATTTGGAATCTGTTGCTGTCAACTCTCAAGATGAGATGCAAAGAGCTGTCACTATCAGTGAAGCAAGCCATCATTAGGCTGAAGAAACAAAACAAACCCATCAGAGAGATAGCAAGAACATTAGGCCAAAACAACTGTTTGGAACATTCTCAAAAAGAAAGAACGCACCGGTGAGCTCAGCAACACCAAAAGACCCAGGAGACCACGGAAAACAACTGTGGTGGATGACCGAAGAATTCTTTCCCTGGTGAAGAAAACACCCTTCCCAACAGTTGGCCAGATCAAGAACACTCTCCAGGAGGTAGGTGTATGTGTGTCAAAGTCAACAATCAAGAGAAGACTTCACCAGAGTGAATACAGAGGGTTCATCACCACAAGATGTAAACCATTGGTGAGCCTCAAAAACAGGAAGGCCAGATTAGAGTTTGCCAAACAACACCTAACAAAGCCTTCACAGTTCTGGAACAAGATCCTATGGACAGATGAGACCAAGATCAACTTGTACCAGAGTGATGGGAAGAGAAGAGTATGGAGAAGAAAAGTAACTGCTCATGATCCTAAGCATACCCCCTCATCAGTGAAGCACGGTGGTGGTAGTGTCATGGCGTGGGCATGTATGGTTGCCAATGGAACTGGTTCTCTTGTATTTATTGATGATGTGACTGCTGACAAAAGCAGCAGGATGAATTCTGAAGTGTTTCGGGCAATATTATCTGCTCACAGTCAGCCAAATGCTGCAGAACTCTTTGGACGGCGTTTCACAGTGCAGATGGACAATGACCCAAAGCATACTGCAAAAGCAACCAAAGAGTTTTTGAAGGGACAGAAGGGGAATGTTATTGTAACGGTAGCTGTATCGCTTACCCAGGAGTAGCGAAGTTGGGATCCTTGAGGGCAGAAGTATCTGCTTAAATAATACAAAAGGTTTATAACTTACAGACTGTAACAAGGAGACACAAGGGCTAACTGAATTGCCTCTAGGCTCTGAAGGTTTCAAGACCAACAGGTTACCTAGGACACACTCAGAAACAGTAAACGTGGAATGACAGTCCGTGAAGTATACAAGGTGCAGGGCAGTCAGATACAGAAATAACAAAATCAGAAATAAACAATGGTATGTAAACGTGGTCTTAGCAAAACCATGAACCTAAGTAGGAACCTGGATAAAGGGACCCTGAAGGGTTGCAACAATATCCCTAAACGTGAGGGGTTAGAACCCAAAACTGTGAGTGATTAACCCAGCAAACAGCAGGGGGTTGAATCACTAAAACAAATCATACAACATAAAAAACACAATAGAAAGAGAGTAGTCTAAAGCCAAGCCGAGTCAATAACAGGAGAAAGGATCGCATACAAAACAGGGTCGTTAACGGTAAAGTCAAATATATTATTAGTAATAAGCGGTGCGTGAATAACTCCACAACAGGGCAATGAGGCCATTCCTAGAGCCCTGTTTTAAAGCCTGTGGCTCCTGGTAACCACGCCTGACCCCGCCCCCTCAGATGCCGATCTGCCAGCAGTAAGTGCTGGCACCCGACCAGCCAGCGACCCCCCTTCTTGCCCAGACCCCCCCAGGGGGCGCAGCGGGGACTGAGGACGTAACAGTTATGCAATGGCCAAGTCAATCACCTGACCTGAATCCCATTGAGCATGCATTTCACTTGTTGAAGACAAAACTGAAGGGAAAATGCCCCAAGAACAAGCAGGAACTGAAGACAGTTGCAGTAGAGGCCTGGCAGAGCATCACCAGGGATGAAACCCAGCGTCTGGTGATGTCTATGCATTCCAGACTTCAGGCTGTGATTGACTGCAAAGGATTTGCAACCAAGTATTAAGAAAGGAAAGTTTGATTTATGATTATTATTCTATCCCATTACCTTTGGTCCCTTAACAAGTGGGAGACACATCTGAAAACTGCTGTAAGTCCTACACCATTCACCTGAGTAGGATGTACATACCCTCAAATTAAAGCTGACAGTCTGCAGTTAAAGCACATTGTGTTTGTTTCATTCCAACTCCATTGTGGTGGTGTATAGAGCCAAAGATGTTAGAATTGTGTCGATGTCCCAATATTTCTGGACCTGACTGTATGTGACAGCAGCACTGCACGGCACAACAATGCCACACACAACATCAAGGGCTCGTACCTTTGCACATCTGCCAATGTGGTATGCATGATCCAGTGCACAGCATGTGATAAGGGCTGCTATATTGGCAAAACTAGCCTTAAACTAAATCTCAGGATGAACCAGCACAGACACTGCATCAAGAACCACCAGGAAAATACATATTGTACCGCAGTGGGACATCACTTCAGGCCACTCCATCCAAAACCTCAAAATTAAAATCCTCAAAGGATGTTTTAAAGACCAACGTGAACGCAAAACATATGGAATCAAAATGATCACATATTTCAACACTATAAATGCTGGGCTCAACGTGGACTCATAACATCACATAACATTCAAAATTCTGACTGATGCTTATTTTTTTTTTCTCTTCTTCGTGTCTCTTTCAGCCTTCACTGTTCTATGTTTCTTGTTTTTTTCTTTTGCCCTTTTTTTTTCTCTCTCTTTTTCCATTCAAGTTGTATGATCTTATCTCTGTTGTTTTATTATGGGCCCAAGATCCCTCATGCGTTCATTTTCACATTTTGAACATACCATTTGACTCTCACTCTTTACGACATCTAACCCCCCACCCATGTGATCCTTTATGTCCTAATGTTTAATTCTAGGAACTGATCAGTAAGTTCCCAGACCTGAGGAAGAGAGTAATACTCTTGAAAGTTTGTCTTTTAAATGTTACGTTAGTCCAATAAAAAAGGTATCACTACGTACTGCTATATTCGTGATTTTGGCAAACTTGACTAACACGGCTTATCGAATTTATATATATATATATATATATATATATAATTAAGGTACCTGGGACAATGGCTGGGAAGGTCATTACAAAAAGGTTGTGAAGGTGAAGCCTTCATTCAGACCCAACAGATGCAGAGTTTTCAATTTGTAAATCCAATATTCCACTCTTTGGAGAAGCTTCTTGTTTAAATCACCTCCATGCTGGGGTAATGAGACAGACTCGATCCCCATAAATCTGAGGTCATCAAACCATGTTAGGTTTTCAAGTGTCTAAAAATTGGGGGTCTCTTGTGTCCTCTTAGTAGAGTGGACATAGTCCATAACTCTCAGTTTGAAATATCTGATTGTTTTGCCTACATACAGACGTTGGCATGAGCAGAGAGCCAGGTAAACAAGCCCCGTTGTTTGCAATTGACAAAATCACGTATCTGAAATTGTTGGGAGCCTGACTAGGCTACGCCAGGCGAGCCAAAGGGCATATACTACCACTTTTTCATTTTATTTCTTGTACCTTAATAAGATCATTGGATCTTTTATACTTTAAACAAAACAAAGATGTGGGGACAATTGTTATGAAAGGGGGTAACCCTGGTTAGTTAAATCTCATAATTGCTGAAGGAATTTCCGGATTTCAGACGTCGCGTCACGTACGACGTCCTTTCCGGTCCTATGAGCGTGCTTTCTAAGTCTAGCACGGTCAATAGCGAGTTGCCTGGCAACACTGGACGCAACTCGCAATTGACCGTGCTAGACTTAGACTTAGAATTAAGACTTAGAATTCTATGCCGGCAACACCTGAAGATCCCTAGGTATGGTACTATATAAATGATGCCTACACATACAGTAGTATCACTCCTGATGAAGCCGTGTTGACAGTTGAGTGTTTACTCTTTAAACAGACACTATGCATTATTATTTTTTTGGCAGAGTATTCTGGTGGTAGCCGCTCTTTTTGTATTTATGTTGGTGCTGTGAGATGTACTGTGCTGTTGCTATTACGTGTCAATATATTTGCGATGATGTGTATGGGCACCTATTATGGTCATCTTCTCTTCAGAAATCTAGTTGTTATCAAGCGGTGCCCTTTAAATCCGCATTAACTGTTGATGGGAGGCAGTACCTTCGATCCTCTGATAGCCTTGATATATGAGAAGACTTATATTGGTCAACCTGTACTCTTTAATGAATATGTCGGGATTGGGCTATGAAGATGCGGCCACTTTTTCTCAGAATCATGATGAATTCAAAACAATGAATTATCGCCCTATACTAGCAGCAAGAAGTGTTGGGCTATGTGAATGAACTTAAACCAATACTGTTAATTACTTTCTTGTGACAGCACACAGAATTGGCTTTGCCGGGTCTATGTGATTGTTGTATGAGTGTATTTCCTTAAGGGAAGTACACCACTTAGTATTGGACCGTATATTAAAGTGAATTTTTCCCATATTTTTGAGAAGGTACCACTTACTAATTAACTCTACTATATACTTCGCAATCCTTAGAGACCCTTTGATGTTACACCAGAGTGCCGCATTTTATTTGCACATCTGTTTATTTACTCCTTTTGATTTTATTATCTTTGTGATATAATTGTGTGTATATTCCTAATAAAATTTATTTTATTATATAAATTGGTTTGAGATCTGTTTTACTTATTTACTTTTGGTATTAAAAGTTAAGTTTTATCACACCATGTGAATTACTGACTTACTATCCCACACTTGATTTTTCGTCTATCTCATATCGCTATCAAACCACTAGACCTGGTCCACCTTAATTAAGGCTCACCTCATGATTCCAACCTGGGCTGTCTTTATCCTTTTGTATTCTTGGGATCACTTTAAAAAAAACACTGTTACGGCTCATATATATACAGTATAATATCCTGTAATAAAAACAAATATTGCTCATACTTGTCATTTTCGAAATTTCCATCCTTATGAATTTGGTTCTCCAGGGTGAAGTTAAATTCGAAATTCTTCACTTTTTCCCCATGGAACACTTTCAACTTGCTTGCATAGGCTTCATCTTGTAGGTATCGGATTGTATCAGGGAACCACACTGTAAGACCATAGTAGCTGCAGGGGTGCAGAAAAAAGAACTGAATTTGTTTTGAAGTCATGTTTTTATGATACATAAATAGTCATTCTGAAAACCAGGTTACCTTAATGACATGGTAAACCAAACCACAGCCAAGAATATAGTGTGTCTTCGAAACTGTCCAGAAAAGCAATACAACATGTTCTCCCATACCTAGGAAACAATAGAACATCACTCACAAGCAGAATTATACACACAGCACAGAGATTCAAAATTAGCTAGAGGCACGTACATTGCGAACATAGATAAAATAAAAAAAATAATAACCATATTACAAATATATGTTATGTTTGAAGTCAGTTCAAAGCAAAGCATGCTGATTTGTAGAAATATCACAGATAGCATTAGAGGATTTTTACTAGCAGTGTTTTAACAGGAAATAAAATTATCTGCAGAAAAAGAGGTAAAATTCCTCTAAAATGGCCCATTTCATGTGAAAAGGTGACAAGTAATATCGGTTGATGAGGCGTAGGTGTTAAGGTGGTCTGCTGATAAATGAATATGCTTGTGAAGCCCATTCTAATTAAAGATATATTGATCTCAGCCGCAGGGCTTGGGAATTCTTTTGACATACGATAGAAACAAAAACTATTGAGGCAGGAGAATGGATGACTATTTATCAACAGAAATGTGATGTAATCTAACCACAGTGGTGCTGGAGTACCTACACACAGGTCTCTGAAAATTACCTGCACCAATTTGGCATGTGAGAATACAGACTATACATTGAAATACACCATGGATAAAGACCGGTTTTTATTTTTATTTTTTATTTTGCTAGGTGCTGTAATGCAGTGTGCAGGGGCGAGTCCAACAAGCGGCGATACAGATGGGAGGCCAGGCAGGTTTCAGGGCAACTAATACGTTTAATATGAAAAAACACAAGGGAATGAAAGGAAGAGAACTGACAAGGGCAAACTAAGAACAGGGGTTTGACAGGAAGGGAGCTGACAGGGAATAACAGAGGAAAGACAGCGAGGAAATAACTACGGACAAGGGCTAAACTAAGAACAAGGATGTCACAGGAAGGGGGGCTGACAATGAATAAATAATAGGCTACATAAAGGCTACTAGGCTAAGGAGTGGAATCAAGACAGAGCAGGAGTCCGATGGGTAAGTGGGCGATGATGAGAGCAAGACGAGATACTGGTCACTGGTAAACAGGTCCACAAACAACCAGAGACTTCATACAATGCAGAAGCATTGCTTTCAGGGCGTGGCTTCTTTTTGTGGAGCCCACATCAGGTGAGATTGGTTAAACCTGAGAATCCATGGATGAAGAAACTCCCGACTGGAGTTCAGGAACCTGGACAAGTCACCGGGCTGTGGATAAAACTTGTACAGGAACTGAAGTATGCATTGCAGGAAAAGTGCTGCCGGAGCTAGGCCAGTAATATAAAGGCAATGCAGGCCTTTCCAGGGGGTGCTGGGGGTGGAAGCAGGACAGGTGCATACTGTAAGGATGTGTTGTAGCATCACTTTCCCAAGCAATTCATATTTACATTTAATAATACATTTGCTTAACTTGCGTTTAAAACAGGGGCATTCAGAGATCCCGAACCACCTGAACATCTTCCAAATATTTGTTACTGTATAATTCATTAAAAATTATTTTCCAAGAAAACATTGGCTCCTGACATTCATTTTCTAGAAAATACCTTGGTAGTGAAGGGGTTAAGCACCTATGTTACCAAATGGCACAGACATATGCTAGATGATGGATATGGAGATACATTTGACCCTCTAGCACCTTTCATATCTATATGGCCAAGAATTTTCCCTTGTATCCTCTAAGCAAGTGTATCCTCTCAACATCATCAAAAAAATTAGGTCAGCGCCTCAACCCTAAGCTCTCGGTTTGCCTGGCTCTCCACATTCAATACATTTTAGTCTAGCCTCTTGCTTTCAATATGGTGCACTTGTTTTATGGCACGTTTATGGCACCCTGACATCAACTGCAAATCTTACAAGAAAATCGATTGATCAATTTTCACCCAGTCATCAATATGAAGGTTCTTTCCATAAATTGTTTTAATAGACTATCATAGAATCCAGAATGTAAGCGAATCAATTCTGCGACACCTCTAGAAACACAGTTAAACTGTTGCATGGCTGATGAAGCTCACATTCTTTATTGACCTTTAAGTGTATTGATCACTTCCTGACCTTGAATAATCAATAGCCTTTACTAAAGATGCTGGGGTAAACCATCAAGCACATGAATGTCATACACAGACACCAAGGAAATCATCTGTAATCTCAGCCATGTAAGCGGTTTCACATAAAGAGACAAAGGCAGGAGGTATAATATGTGATTAAGGAATGGCAGGCTGCACAGGCAGAGGACGTTTCTCTAAACTTGATATTCAAAGCACAATGGTGGAGTCATTCAGTGGCGTAACAGAGTTACGGTCGCCAAGGGCAGAACAAGGTTTTGCGCCCCCATTTCCCCCCTCCCCCCTCTGGTGGTGGCAAATTTATGCTTTTCTTAGGAAGTTATAACTGGGTGCACTACCCTGGGTGTTTGGGGATGCGGGCTGCAGGAGCTACTACTGCCTGTGGGACATCTGCGCCTTTGGCACCGTGCAGAACATCGCCAGCGGGAGCTGCGAGAGGCAGCTGGCCATCTGTTACCCCATCACCGCCAAGAGGATCATGTCTAGGACCAGGACCAAGAAGATCCCCTCTGCCATCTGGATTGTCGGCGAAAAGCGAATCCCACCAAAGTGAGAAAAAAATGGGAAGTCTCCTATTCTCCTAATAGGAGATTAAATCAATAAAAATGTAGGGCACTATTCCATGGTTGGTGCCAATGTAGCATCTCGATATGTTATCATTAGTGCTAGCATAAGTAAGTTTAACGTCTTGCACGATATTCCAATCTTGATGCTAGAGTTGGGTGAAATCTGTACGAGTTTACTGTACTTTGTGTCTCCTATACCTAACATAGGGAGCGCAATCAATTTTTATCGTCTCGACAAGTGAAGTATTACAAAGCGCTGATGAAAGTTACAGTCTATTATTTAACAAATAAAAACAAATTATGTTTTTTTTAAAAAAAAGAAGATATTACATATATTTCAATAAAACCTATTTGAACCCTATTCAACTCTAGAACTATGCTGGACCAAGTTGAGGCCATGGCGGTGGATGGGCCTAGTCGTGGCCGTGGAGGGCGTTAGGCCTAGTCGAGGCCGCCGCAGGTGCTGGCCTATTCGAAAAAGTATGTGTGATAGTGTTGGCGCGATTTGTGTAAATCTCTAGTGAAAATAAACTATTCAGAAGTGTACAGTGCTAAGAAATAGTATGACGCTGCCTAAAAATGGAAACAATATGCACGAATAAAACAACCAAAATTTGTGCTAAATACATAAACCATACAACAGAATAGCCCATATGGCACATCAAGTAGTAAACAATGTATAAATAAATAGTCAATGGACGGTACACTATAAATCCGTGAAGCTATACACACAAGCAGCAATAGTCCAGTGGGGAAAAGTGATAGCTAAGTCAATAAAAATACTCATAAAACCAGTAGGATTCTCCTAAAAGTGCTGGTGCTTGTGGTCGCAATTAGGGATGAGCCGAACACTCCCCGAGTTCGGTTCGAGCCCGAACCCGAACTTCCCATGCAAGTCAATGGGGCTGAAAATTCCGTTTTTTGGAGTGCCCTCCAAGAGGGCATATATGCTACATATTTGCCAAAAAAGGTGTATGGGGGTCCGGGTAGTGCCCTGGGGGACAGGAAACAAGGACAAAAAGTTTTAAAAAAAACGTTTTTAAAGGGACAGTGAGTTTTCGATGAAATAAGGGTTAAAAATAAAAACGAAAAATTCCTTCAAATATCGTGCCTAGGAGGTCCCCATAACCTGCCCGTGAAGTGGCGGATTTCTAGGATGTATAGAAATATGTAAAAACCAAAACATTACATTTCAAATGACGGTAAATGCTTTTCCTTTAATCTATCCATAAACAACTGCTTGGGGCGGCAGTCTGTATGAAAAGAGGAGACATTTTCGGACACGCAGAAAAAGTTTACTGATTTTTTGGCGGTGAAAAGCAGGAGAATGGAAACTTCTAGACCAAAAAGCCGATTTGGAAAGTGAGATAAATGGGAGAATTTTTCTGGTTCGGCTATTTTGACCTAGAATTTTCCATTCTCCAGTCATTGTCCTGAGTTTCACCTTTCTCTGAATAACCCTGTCAGGGTTATTCAGAGAGCGGTGAAGAGCAGGAGAATGACTGGAGAATGGAAAATTCTAGGTCAAAATAGCCAAACCAGAAAAATTCTCCCATTTAGGCTAGGGTCAGACTAGCGAATTTTTAACGTGCGTTTAGGCGCACTTAATCACGGCCACACTAGCAGCAAATGACGGGCAATGATGGCCAATATACGAAGTACGGTCGCACGAAAGTCCGGCTGCGCAACGCAAGTCCGGCTGCGCAACGCAAGTGGAAAATTAACGCATTTTTTCGAGAAGGCAGAACCGCTAGTACGGACGTACAGAGTGCGCTGCGTCCACTAGTGGCGTTTGTGCGTGATTTGGAGACGTCAGACCCTGCTCATGTCTGGCCAACATAACGTCCAGACACCCAAAGTTTCCTGGTTTGGATCCGTAAAAAATCACGCACAAAAATGCGCATCGTATGACCGTTTTCGCGCAATCCGTGAAAAAATACGGCAATGCGTTCGGACGCACTTTTTTACGGTCGCTGCCAAAAATGCGTTAGTCTGACCCTAGCCTTATCTCACTTTCCAAATCGGCTATTTGGTCCATATTGTTCTCATTTCCTGCCATTCTCCTGGTTTTCACCTTTCTCTGAACAACCCTGAGAGAGAGGTGAAAGCCAGGAGAACTGGCAAGAGAAGAGAACAATCTAGACCAAATAGCCGATTTGGAAAGTGAGATAAATGGGAGAATTTTTCTGGTTTGGCTATTTTGACCTAGAATTTTCACTTCTCCAGTTATTCTCCTGCTTTTCACCGCTCTCTGAATAACCCTGTGAATGTTTAATCCCGAGGTGAAAAATAACATTGCTTTAGATTTTTTCAAACACCAGTTAAATGCAGCATATTAGGATGTTTTAGGGAAATTAATTCTCAAATCTCAATCAGAAGCAGACACCACCCCACCCTCAGTATATTGTACAATGTATCAAATTGATTACCAGACTAAAAACACCTGGTGTTATGCCCGTTTGTGAACAGAGGTCATTTAGAGTTGATAATCTTTCCACATACACATTAGTTTTTAATTCAATATCTAATAAACCGCTGCTTATAATATTCTGCAGTAAAGAGTCTCTTTATTTCTAGATTTTTTTGTATTTTTTTAAACATTTTCTATACTTTTTTCAAAATTTCTTTTTTTTTCGAACCCGAACCGAACACGCCCAAAAAGTTCGAAATTCGCGAACTTTCGAACTGCCAAAGTTCGGGTCGAACTCTGAACCGTCCGAACCTGAACAGCTCATCCCTAGTCGCAATCTTCGGTGTCTCTCATAAAGAAAAGAATAGACATAAAAAATGGTGTAGTATGTCGTATCAGTTTACCCCACTCTTTTACAATAGAAAACACAATAAAAAACTCACATTTCAAACGGCCTTAGTGGGGCCTATTCAAGACCACGGCTGTCTTGAATAGGGCCTAGTTGAGACCTCAGTGGCTGCTGGGAATAGGCAAGACCTGGTGGCAAGGACTGTCTACAAGGCCATCAGGCATACTGGGCCAGGCATCCATGAACCTGGGGAAGCCGCACCATTGACCCCACCCAGTTTTTGTGCCATTACATTCACTTAATATCTTTAAGTATAAGCATTATTCGAACCGGTACTCACATCAGTCACTATAGACAGTAGAATATTCTAATACAAAATCTTTGAATTTATTTTTCCACCTAACTATTTTATTGGCCATGTTATTATGGTAAATTGTCTGTATCAGTTTTGTTGCTGATCACGAGTCATATAAATATGATTAGGTACCTGCTTAACGACAGTCATGATCCTGACAAACCAACGCTGAAACCATGTTCCAGTTGAACTTTGAATTTCAATAAACTCATCCATTTGTTTGGGTGTTTTGATCTGTGAAACCTGGAAAACATTAAAACAAACAACTGTAGCATCAATGTCCACCTTACATACATATGTACTCAATATAAGCTTCTCATCTTTTCCATCCCTTGAAAAATGATAATTTCCTTTATTTATTTTATTTATATTTTAACAGGAAGGATACATTGAGATTTTTCTCGTTTTCAAGTATGTCCTGGGTTCAAGAACATTGTATTGTTACAGTAGGTACAGGTAAAACACAAATGTATAGATTTACACAGAACATAAATATGCAACAAATATAGTCACTTTGTTACTTGTTTACAGGTTCATTCTGTATCGAGGTATGTTAATAGAGATCTCTTAAGTGACTATAGACTGGGTGAAGATTTGATGGCTACTGGGAGGTTATTCCATATTTATGGTGCTCTGTAGGGAAATGAGGATCGAGACACTTTCTTTTTGTATTGTGGCACTGCAGGTAAGATGCTGGTACTGGATCGGAGGTTATAGGATGAGGGAACTGCTGAGACAATCAGCCTATTCAGGTAGGGTGGTAGCTTCCCAGAAAGGCTGTTAAACATCAGGTTGAAAAGGTGAAGGGTGCGTCTAGATTCCAGTGACGGCCAGTTTAGCTCTTTTAACAAGTCACAATGGTGGGTCATGTAGTTAAATTGTAGCACAAAGTGGCAGAATGAATTATACAATGTATTAAGTTTATGAAGGTGTGTTTGCGGGGCAGCTGCATACACTACATCTCCGTATTCAATAGCCGGCATAAGCATTTGCTGTACAATCTGCTTTCTTACCACGGGGCTCAGGCAGGTGTTGTTTCTTTACAGGGCACCTAGTTTGGGGTAAAGTTTAGATGAGAGTTTTTCGACGTGGGGACCAAAAGATAGATTTGGGTCTATTCATATACCTAGATATTTGAGAGAATGAACTGTGATAAGAGTGCCATATGATGTCATAGATGTCACTCCCTCCCTCTTCTTTCTGATCCCCTCACTCATCTAGATTGTAAATTCCGACGGGAATAGGGTCCTCATGTCCTCCTGTATCTGCAGGCAGGAATACTGACCTGCCTCCTGTATGTATTGTAGAATTGTCCTGTCTTTACCCATTGCACCTTGTACAGCGCTGCGGAATCTGTTGGCCCTTAATAAATAATAAATAATAATAATAGATAGGAAGGTTGTAAATTATGTAATTTAGGTCCTGTTTCAAAGAGCATCGTGGCACTAACGTGCCACCCCAGAATCTGCTCCACGGAGTCCATAGCAGGATCACATGACTGGCAGGATCTTGCCTCTCGTGAGCAATACTACTGATTGGCGGAGTTATAGAGGAGGTAGACTGGGATATTTTTCCCCCAGCCTCACTCGGCAGCCAGAAGCAGTGGATCGAGCCACCATTCTCACCACGGGATAAAAGGTGAGTATTTTATTTTTGGGGGGTTTTAAGCTGCAGCTAACAGATTCTGCAGCAGGGAAATCCGTTACCTACACCTCCGAGCTGGTGGTAACTTTTTTAGTTATCGGCGGCTCTCAGTAACTAGCCTTAGGACCAAGTGACCCTAACTCTAGTTAATCTGTGCTTGCACTTTGCGCTCCCCATGTTAGGAATAGGGAGCACAAAGTACAGTAAACCCATGCTACAAATCGCAAATTAACAAGCGCTACCTGTTTTTTTAACCCGTTAGTGAATCAGAGGCAATCTGTGCAGCGCGCTATGACCTCCTTTAAGCTAGCGCTAACGTGAGTGCTTGAGTTAGCTTGAAGGAGGTGATAGAGCCCCAAGTCAGCCATTAGTCTTTGCAGGAGACCCCACAGTAATTATTGAGCATCTTGCAAATAATATCAACCCAATTAGAAATATTATGTTTTTCAGTTCTAGTCTGTTTATTGACTTTGGGAATAATCTTATTCAATCAGTAGCATACAGTTGTTTAATTTAGTAAATATTATGAGGCACTCTTTACCCGTTTACACAGGAAGAATAGATTGATCATTATAATGAGAGAAATGTAGGTTTTCCCTGTACTTTTGAATTCACCCGCGAGTACTGAGGGAGTTATGTGTGTGTTATGAACATGAAATATTTGTGTTTTTGCTCATAACTCGCTAAACTATAGGTTACAAATTCCACCATTTTATTCCTGTTTATTCCTGGAGTAAATGCCATTTTCCCAGCACTGAAAGGAGTCATTTGAAACACAGGAATTAACTTTTCAGACCCCAAAGCAGAACCATTCTTTCTGTTTTCTTGTGAAACATTGTCTCTAGGGGCAGGGAACAAGATAGCAATGGGTGGAAACAGATGGAGTAGGGCAAGTGGGTGAGTGGGTATTTGAGTTATGTACGCCCCTATACCTAGAGAGAAGGGGCTAAATTCCTTAGCTACCGCTAAAATAGGGACACTAACAGGGAAATTCTGCGCCTGCAGGTTTCCCCATAGTACCCCCATTTTAGCTTTTGATTCCATAGCAGGTGTTACTTCAACACCTTGCCACGGAACGCAGCAATACCCTCAGTGATATACCCGCGGCAGTGCTTCCGCGCCACAGAGAGTTTCACCTCCTGTCATAATGGGGTTAAAAAACCTTCCAAACCTTAGCCAAAAAATAAATAGCATAGATAGATACATACGAATAGGTAGATATAGTCTGAGAGATAGAATTATAAATACACAGACTATATACACAAAAATATGAAAAATAATGGCACCATTATTAAACACATTAGAAGAGATACCATGTACTGTATATACCGACGTCAATATCTCTCAGACCAATCGCGATAGCGATCGGACTCAGAGAGGCGGCGATGTATCAGATCTGTGCCTGTGCGCAGCTCTGATCCATCGTTCTGTGAAGGTGCTATGGGACTTGAGTATGTAAAGTTCGCAAGTCCCGTTGCGATGAGCAATTTGCATTTCCTTCATTATGCAAGTAGCACAGGAAGCACAAATAGCTCAAAAAAGCTTCAGGAACCTCGGCTGTCAGTAGCCTCTGCCCAATTATTCAAGGGCAAAAAGAGGGATCTCCACTTTTCAGTGGCGTGGTCCTTTAATACCCACCATTCTCGTCACCTTGATTGAAGCCCATGGTCCTTAGCTTCAGCCCGAGAAAATGGGCTTACCACGAAAAAGAGTCCAAGGATAAATCCAGGCAGGGAAAAAAGCACAAATCCAAGGAATGAAATCCACGGCAGGACGGCTGTAACTCATATTTCATATTTAGCTGCATCAAGGCCGAGCACTGAGATTTTTTATTATTTTGTTTTTTTACTTTTGAGATTCTGTTATTAAGGCAAGTAGTATATCGGTTGATTGCAGGGTTTGGGTATAAGGTCCCTTTAGTAAGTGGCCCTATATCAGCCTATTTTTAATTGTTTCTGACCTTGTAACTTGTGTTTAGTTTGCCTTTATTGCAATTTGAGATACAGGCTTTTTCTTTTTTGCGTAACGGTCGAGTGTTTTATTTGGGTTGATCACGGGCTTTGGGGAGAAGGTCAATTTATTATATACGAACCGATCTGAAGCAATTTGTTATATATGGAGAAACTCTGAACATACACCCAGAGACCCTAAAATCTGATAAAATCAGCACCACAGGCCAATTGACAGGGAAATACGGTGCAGTTCGGCACACTTTGGCAGCAACAAAATTGGCTCATATAGAACTATTGAATGATTCCTCTCTACAGGCATGTACTGGCCATCGGTAATACCGGGAGAATCCCGGTGGCCCGATGACCTGACTGGGCCCGAACCCCGGGCTCGCTCAGGCCGTGAGGCTGCCTGGGCCTGCCGGCCTCCTGGGGCTCCCTCAGGTCGGCCGACAGCCTGGGGCTCGCCTAGGTCGGCAGACTGCCTGGGCCTCGCCTAGGTCGGCCCGACCGCCTGGGCCTCACCTAGGTCGGCCGACTGCCTGGGCCTCACCTAGGTCGGCCGACCGCCTGGGCCTCACCTAGGTCGGCCGACCACCTGGGCCTGGCCCGCAACCTGGAACTCACCTAGGTTGGGGCTTGCCTAGGCCTGCCTTTTTATTATTAATTAAAGACCATTTATTCTTTTTTTTTACTTTGCAAAAAGACTTTTTATCCTTTGATTTTTTTAACATTCTTGTTTTTATTTTTAAAAGACTTTTTAATTTTCTAAAATTTTTATTGATTTACGCTCCTATAAGGAGAATAAAATACTTTTTTTTTCAGTTCAGTGGAATTTTCCAATGCCAATTCGGCTCAATTCAGCAGTTATTGGCGCAATTCAGCGGTTTTCACAGACATCCGATAACTGCTTTGGTGACTCTGTTTTCACCAAAACACTGAATCTTCACTAAATAGTGAATTCCCTGTATATTTGGCGAAAAGGAATCACCAAAGTGCAACAAAAGACAAAGCACCAAAATTGCACGCAATTTAAAATATAAAATATGTTTTCATTTCACTAAATGCCTAAAAATCCAAACAACATCTTTAGCTCCAGCCCATAGAGATCTTAATCCGGCCCTGCGTGTTTGCATAATCGGAGTAGGCTGGTCTGGATAAAGTCCAGGCCAATTTTTTTTGTTGTTGTCCTAATCCAGCCCTACATCTATATACAGATTGCCGGAGTGCACCAGAGTAACTGAAATGCGGAGAAATATTATTAAACAAAATATTAAACAAAAAAAAATTCGTCCAAAATTAAAGGAAACAAAATGAATTTTTATGGCATACACACCTCTAGCATTCGAATGGAAGATGAAATTTAATGTAGATAAATGCAAGTTTATGCACTTTGGAGTGAAATGCACACAAGCAACGCATACCTTAAGGCTAGGGTCAGGCTAACGCATTTTTCGCGTTGTCCGTGAAAAAGTGCGTTCGAACGAATGGACGCATTTTTTCACGGAATATGCGATAGCGGTCATACGATGCACATTTTCGTCCGTGATTTTGTACGGATCATCAATAAAACCCTTTTTGCGTCTGGACGTTATGTTGGCCGGACATTAGCAGCATCTGACATCTCCTAATCATGCACACATGCCGCTAGCGGACGCAGCGCACTCTGTACGTCAGTACTAGCGGTATCATGTTCTCGAAAAAATGCGTTCGTTTGCCATTTGTGTTGCGCAGCCACACTTTTGTGCGGCCGTTCTTCGTATGCTGCCCAGCATTGGACGTCATTTGCTGCTAGCACGGCCGTGATTTAGTGCTGCTAAACGCACGTTAATACTGCGTTAGTCTGACCCTAGCCTAAATGGTACTGATTTAGGGAAATCAAAGCAGGAGAATTATTTGGGAATAATCATAGACTTCAAACTAAGTAACAATGTGCAATGTCAAACAGCAGCCGCCTAGGCCAGCAAGGTATTGGCATGCATTAAAAGGGGAATTCACTCTCTGGATGAAAACATAATTTTGCCTCTGTATAAATCAATGGTAGGACCGCACCTTGAATATACCGTGCAATTTTGGGCACCTGTCTTATGAAAGGGTATTATAGCGCTAGAAAAAGTGCAGAGACGGGCGACTAAATTAATAAGGGGAATGGAAGGGTTAAGTTATGAGGAAAGACTAACAAGCTTAAACCTGTTTAGTTTAGAGAAACGGCGCCTTAGAGGGGATCTGATAACCTTATATAAATATATACGGGGCCATTATCAACCATTGTCTGATAACCTATTCATTAACAGGACTATACACAGGACAAGGGGTCACCCATTTAGACGGGACGAAAGGAAATTCAGTCTAAAGCTTAGGAAGGGTTATTTTACGGTGAGAACAATAAAACTGTGGAATTCTCTGCCAGTTGAGGTGGTTGTGTCAGAGACTGTACAGATATTTAAACCATGACTGGATGACTTCCTACAAATATATAATATTAGAGGTTATAATATTTAAAATGTGGGTAAAAGCTTCTTGATCCAAGGAGAAATCTGACTGCCATCTGGGGTCAAGAATTTGCACCCAGTATGTTGCATTTTGGTGAGCGCTTCATACAGTTTTTTTGCTTTCTTTTGGATCAACAGCAGTTGGTGTTGTGTGAAAGGCTAAACTTGATGGACGCATGTCTTTTTTTCAGGCCACGTAACTATGTAATTATCTTACTGTGAAGACTTTTTCTGGTTCTCCTTTTGCACGCATGTTGGTATCATGCATTTTCTTCAGTATCATCCATGCTTCATCATGTTTACCTGTCTGTAAAGAAATATCTCACTATTAGAAGAATAAGCTAATGTGTCTATTACAAAAAATATACATGTACCGAGATTTTCCTATTAAAACTCTATTACAAGAAACAGGTGATGGATTGAACTGCAAACTGCCTCTGAAACTTTTCTTTCAGTGTTTTCTATATAGAACTTGTTAAAACTTTATAATATAGCATTATGCAATATTCTATTTATTATGCATTACAATAACACATTATAAAACATTATTGATTGGTAATTGAACCACATACCTCAGTCACAAGTGCACCAAATAAGGCATCGGTAATGTCTTCTATTCTAGTAATAATGAACGTGAAAGCTAATAAAGCAATAACAGTGAAATCTGTGTGTATATTTGTATTATTTGTATTATTTATAAAGTATTTTACCAGGAAGGATACATGCAGCTGTCTCTCGTTGCAGGTATGTGTATTTAATGTATATAATATATTTATAAATATATACATTGTATACACAGAGTTAGTGTGCTATATACGTTCAGCACTCGTCCTTATCTATGTATACTTATCTTCTGCCTCGGTGCTGTATCCCAAAAGGTGCATATGAAGTTGCCAGAGATTAGGGCGCACTCGAGGTCTTCATTAAAACAAAAAAGTTTTTATTCAAAGATGCATTAAAAGAACCGACGTTTCGGCCTAAACATAGGCCTTTGAACGTCGGTTCTTTTAATGCATCTTTGAATAAAAACTTTTTTGTTTTAATGAAGACCTCGAGTGCGCCCTAATCTCTGGCAACTATATATATATATATATATATATATATATATATATATATATATATATATATATATACACAATAAATATATATATATATATACACATACACAGATATTTTTGTAACCTTGTTTATTTCCAGAATAGAAGACATTAGAGTTGCCTTGGTTAAAGTACTAATCACTGATCTACAGAATTGATATACTGGATATATGTATATTATTTCTATGCACTGCAACAAAAGATGTCCCGCAACAGAAAGGATCACTTGAAACATGTTCTTATTAAAACAGCAAAAACATGATATTTACCTCTAACAGGAAGCGAGGACTTTCAGGCATAAACTTGAGTGCAATTATAGATGATATGCAAGGGAAGACACAAATTATGACAAAAACCCTCCAGCTGTGGAAGTGATAATGCGTGCCCATGCTGAAGCCCCATCCTATGAAAAAAAAACACAAACATTAAGAGTTTAAAAATGAAATGCGGGATCCTACATCTAAACTCAGCTTTATTACTTATGTGTGAGTTATTTTGCTTTTAAGCTCCGTTATTGATGTTTGTAACAAGTACAGAATAATGAACTCATCTCATAATGTGTTCTGAATGGTCAACAAAAAAAATCAGTCATAGATAAATAAATTTAACTAAACAGGCATTACATAAAAATAATAATAATGATAATAATGTAAAATAAAACAACAAGGGGCATGCACCACGAAGTGGGCACTATTCCCTAGTGAACGACAATGTTAGCGTTCGGATGTGTAAGCATTACTACCAGGATAAGTGACTATAACGCATGCCCCCCTTTCATACTTCCTGACGCTAAACCAGTAAGAAATCACTTAGTGCACTGGGTTTTTTGCACTGGCTTCTACAAGCTTACTCTACTTTGCGCATCCTATACTTAACATGGGGAGCGCAATCATTAATTAGCGTAAAGATAAGTAAGGTATTACAAAGTCCTACTGCTAATTACAAATGCAAAATCATTTAGCACCCCCTAAAACTACCCCAATAAATCTGAAACTCACCTCTCATCCTGAGGCTAGAAAGGTGGCCCGATCCATAGCCCTATGGACTCCGGGAGGTGATACTTGCGCTGGCGCAAAAGCGTTACTGTGAGTATCCCAGCAGATAGCGCTGTGTTCCAGGGCACAGTGCCATGGTAGCACCTGTCCCGGAATATCGTGCTAAAATGGGGACACTAGGGAACAGGGGCAGACTGACCCATCAGGCACTCGGGCGCTACCCGAGGGCCCGTGGGTCAGTGGGGGCTCAGTTTTGGCTGGCGCCGTGGACCACTGCCAGGCCCCTCCTGCAAAATATTGCTGGCCACCGCGTGCTTCCTACGAGCGGCCGCCGGCTTGAAACTCTGCCTCTCACGTGGGTTCCACCAGCCAGCCACGTGATCGCGCGAGATTGCGGCTGGCTGGTGGGACCCATGTGAGCGGCAGAGTTTCAAGCCAGTGGCCACTCATAGGAAGCACACGGCCGCCGGCTTGAAACTCTGCCGCTCACGTGGGTTCCACCAGCCAGCAGCGTGATCGCGGCTGGCTGGTGGGACACATGTGAGCGGCAGAGTTTCAAGCCGGTGGCCGCTCATAGGAAGCACAAGGCGGCCGGCAATATTTTGCAGGAGGGGCCTGGCAGAGGAGAGGTGAGCTGGGGGCAATATATATATCCATGTGTGAGCTGGGGGCAATTATATCCATGTCTGAGCTGGGGGCAATATACAGTTGTGTTCAAAATTATTCAACCCCCAATGCTGTAAAGGGTTTTAGGGAATTTAGTGTACATTTGTAATTGTATTCAGAATGAAATCCTACAAGGACTTTTTAAAGAACCATATGCAACTAAAGTGACATCAATTGGTTTTGTAATACAGTAGTAAATGTTTCTTTTGTGAATTCTTCATTGACACATTTATTCAACCCCTTAAAGACTACCACTCTGAAGAACAGAGGTTCATTCAAGTGTTTTCAATCAAGTATTGAAAACACCTGTGAATGTCAAGGAGCAGCAATAAAGCATAATAAGCACCAATTAGGCAGCTTTAAAATGACTGTGATACGCGGCTCCTTCTAGACATTTACTGGTGTGGTTACAAACATGGTGAAGTCAAGAGAATGGTCCAGGAAGACAAGAGAAGAGGTGCTTACTCTTCACAGGAAGGGCAATGGCTATAAGAAGATTGCAAAGATGTTAAACAAACCAAGAGAGACCATAGGAAGCATCATTCGCAAATTCAAGGCAAAGGGCACTGTTGAAACGCTACCTGGTCGTGGCAGAAAGAAGATGCTGACTTCGACTGCTGTGCGCTACCTGAAGCGTAGAGTGGAGAAAAGTCCCTGTGTGACTGCTGAGGAACTGAGAAAAGATTTGTCAGATGTGGGTACTGAAGTTTCAGCTCAGACAATACGGCGCACACTGCGTAATGAAGGCCTCCATGCCAGAACTCCCAGGCGCACCCCCTTGCTGTCTCCAAGGAATAAGAAGAGTCGACTGCAGTATGCCAAAAGTCATGTGGACAAACCACAGAAGTTTTGGGATAGTGTTCTGTGGACTGATGAAACAAAATTAGAACTGTTTGGGCCCATGGATCAACGCTATGTTTGGAGGAGGAAGAACAAGGCCTATGAAGAAAAGAACACCTTGCCTACTGTGAAGCATGGCGGGGGGTCAATCATGCTTTGGGGCTGTTTTGCTTCTGCAGGTACAGGGAAGCTTCAGTGTGTGCAAGGTACCATGAATTCTCTTCAGTACCAGGAGATATTGGATGACAATGTGATGCAGTCCGTCACAAACCTGAGGCTTGGGAGACGTTGGACCTTTCAACAGGACAATGATCCCAAGCATACCTCCAAGTCCACTAGAGCATGGTTGCAGATTAAAGGCTGGAACATTTTGGAGTGGCCATCGCAGTCACCTGACTTAAATCCGATTGAGAACCTCTGGTGGGACTTAAAGAAAGCAGTTGCAGTGCGCAAGCCTAAGAATGTGACTGAACTGGAGGCTTTTGCCCATGACGAATGGGCGAAGATACCCGTAGATCGCTGCAAGATGCTTGTGTCAAGCTATGCTTCACATTTAAAAGCTGTTATAACTTTAAAAGGATGTTGTACTAAGTACTAAGATTGAATGTCACTTGGGGGTTGAATAAAACTGATAATGATGTGAGCACAGAAAAGACATTTGTGGTTATTTCATTATAAATGTTATGTTATATTTGTCTGACCTACACGTGCCTCTTTGATTTAATTGTAAGCAAGATGACTAAATGATCAAAATCAATGTCAAACTGGCCAAAACACTCAATTTCAGTGGGGATTGAATAATTTTGAACACAACTGTATTTCCATGTGTGAGCTGGGGCAATATATTTCCATGTGTGAGCTGCGGGCAATATATTTCCATGTGTGAGCTGGGGGCAATATATTTCCATGTGTGAGCTGGGGGCAATATATATCCATGTGTGAGCTGGGGCAATATATACCCATGTGTGAGCTGGGGGCAATATATTTCCATGTGTGAGCTGGGGGCAAAATATATCCATGTGTGAGCTGGGGGCAATATATGTCCATGTGTGAGCTGGGGGCAATATATATCCATGTGCTAGCAGGGGCAATATATTTCCATGTGTGAGCTGGGGGCGATATATATCCATGTGTGAGCTGCTGGGGGCAATATATATATCCATGTGTGAACTGCTGGGGGCAATATATATATTCATGTGTGAGCTGCTGGGGCAATATATATCCATGTGTGAGCTGCTGGGGGCAATATATTTATCCATGTGTCAGCTGCTGGGGGCAATATATATATCCATGTGTGAGCACAATAATGTACATGTGGGTGTTGTGTTGTAGGGGGTGTTTTTTGATGGGTGTGGCCTCCTGTGGGTGCGACACGAGGGGCCCCATGATCTCCTATTGCCCGGGGGCCCCATTAGTTGTCAGTCCGCCCCTGCTAGGGAATTGTGTCCAGTGACATCATTAACATGTTCTACAGGTTACTTACATTCTTGACTCACTACCACAAAATTAGAATGACCAAACGACATTCTTCTGATATTTTTGATATAACTTTCTCAATCCTCTACGACGTAACAACCTCACACGTCATATAATATGATAAGACAAAACAGTGACTTCACAGCACAGGGTATAAAATTACTTGGATTACAAAGAAATATGTTGACGTTGACAGACTATTCTTAAAACTTTCAACTCAGAAAAATCTTTATTTTCAGGGAAACCTCCATACCTGCTAAATAAAATGTTTTATACTATAGGCGTTATTTAGAGAAAGGTGAAAACCAGGAGAACTGGCAGGAGAAAAGAACAATCTAGACTAAATATCTGATTTGGAAAGTGAGATAAATGGGAGAATTTTTCTGGTTTGGCTATTTGACCTACAATTTTCACTTCTCCAGTCATTCTCTTGAGTTTCACCTTTCTTTTAATAGCCCTGTAGGTTTCATGTTTATTTTCTGTTTATATTTCTCTACATTTTCTCTTTGAACCTTCTATGCTCGGTAGCCCTTTGCCAGTGATTTATTGTGTCACAGTTCAGAAACGGACTAATTTTAAAGAATGTTTTATGAAGAAGGGATTGATGCTGCACCAAACACCATCAGAGTTTCACTGTCAACTAAATTAACTGTACTGTCTCTGTGCTTTCAGGGTATACTGTAAATTTTGTGTTATATTGAGCAATTCTAGGGGCAGTAAACTCTAAAGAACTCAAACCCAGGAGCAAGGAATTTAGTGCTTTGAAAACTGACACGGTTTCAGGATCTTACAAGATTTGAGGTCTTCGAAAGGCTTACATGATTTGTCTTTCATCTGATTTTCTCATTTCTTTTAGACAGATAAAGTGAGTCCACAAGATCTTGTTTTTATAATGACAACGACTTTTTATTAACTCACATGTAACCAAAAAGATTAATATTCACTATAAAACATTTGTAGCTGGTCTACAACAATCTCTACAGTTATTAAAGAAATTTATGGTAATGAGTGGTGCAGAGACAACATTAAAAAATGACATTTACACTATGGTATGAAAGGTAGTACAATCAGTTTCCTTACCAGAGGATAAAAAATTATTCTCTAGCAAAACAATACATTAATAAAGGATTACTTCCCCTTTATCTCCAGTGAATATTCAAGCTACAAGTCCTTTTAAATTTATAGGATATGAAAAGGCCATCAACTCACCTAACTTCTAGTTTCAAAATTAGAATGTGAAATCATTGAGCAGTTAATAATTACTTGAAGGAAAAACTTTATTAGCAATCTACATTTAGAAACATGGCCTAAAATAATACCAAAATGTGAGCAACACAGGTTGTTTGTGCAAAATGAAACTAGACCCAATCAGTCATAAGCTTAAAGTGTGAGGCACACTATATAAACTATTTGCTAATCAGTAGTCAAATGTATGCAAGGATAGCTCAACCTTTTTTATTATTATTATTCTTTATTTATAAAGCGCCAGCATATTCCGCAGCGCTGTACAATAAGCACAGTATAGACAGGGTTACAATACATTGAACAACATTTGACAAACAGTACAGGAGGAGATGAGGGCCCTATTCCCGTAGGAACTCACAATCTAGGAGGGTTGGGGTTGGAAACAGGAGGAGAGGACTGCAAGGTGAGAGTGGTTGATGGTTGCGTCAGTGAGTTGGATGGTAGGCTTCCCTAAATAGGAATGTTTTAAGGGAGCGTTTGAAGGAAGAGAAGTTAGGGGAAAGTCTGACAGTACGAGGGAGAGCGTTCCAGAGAGTGGGGGCTGCGCGTGAGAAATCCTGCAGTCTATCATGGGAAGAGGTGATGCGGGGAGAAGCTAGGCGCAGGTCACTGTTTGACCTTAGGGCTGGGGTGTATTTGGTGATTAGTGAGGACAGGTAGTGGGAACCTTGAGGCTAGAGTCCGACGATTGCAGTCTGAGCGCACTCTGCGTGCGTGCATAACGGACAGACGTACTGACGGAAGATACTGTAGACACCACACGGTCTGTTTTTTTTTGACAGACGTAGAAAAAAAAGGGAACAATGGGAAATAAAATTAATATGAATAATGATAAAAATTTGAAGAGGATATGAAAAGCCATTTTGTGCATCAAAATGCTGGACGTTGCAAATGCGCTGCGTCTGACATCTCATCACTTCTACAGAACGCTACGCAGACGTGGCGCACTCTGCGCATTTGTCAAGCGGTTTTACGTTCTTGCCTAACTTGCATCCATTTGCCACGTGCGTTGTGCATGCGCAGTTCGGTGCGCACGTACTTCGTGTGTGGGTCTCTATTGATCATGATTCTATGCTACGACGGACGATAAACTGTGCGGCGACACGGACGTGATCACTGCGTTCGTCTGACACGGGCATTAAGCATCATTAGAAAGCATATGCACAGCGTGATGTTATAAGCTTTATCTACAAAAATATTAGATATAGGAGAGATATAGAAATCATAACTTATTTTCTTTAAGTAATTGCAGGAAGAAAATATTATTCAGTTAAAAACAGTTTAAAGGGGTTACTCACTAACCACCATTCTTATTTTGAAACAACAATGGATTTAGTTTGGTGAACTTTGGAGAACTACAGTGGATCAGGTACGGTTAGATAACTTCCACCATAGTTAGCAGTAGTTTTTGCCAAAGTTTACAAGCGTAGTTCTCAACATAGTTTTTGATGAGGTTGACCCTCGTGTTTCAGCCAAAGTTATATAGTGTCGATTTTATCATAGATTCCACCACAATGTTTTTGAAAGCTATTCTGGAACCCAGGGGTCATATGCAAGGACTGAATGTCACATGCAGGATATGAATGAAGTCAGATAGCTTAACTCATCCTCTTTTGAAAGCGCACAAAGTCCATTATCTTTTTCTTCACTTTGTTGAGAAAGTAACAACAAATAAAAGGTGTCTTGTGGGTAGTAAGCGCTTCTCTGGTGTATGCTTTGGTATGGAAGGAAGGTGGGTAGAGAGAGCTTCTCTGTTGTCTGTATTATGCTTTGGTATGGGAGGAAGATGGATAGAGAGAGATTCTCTTGGTAGTGTGCTCTCGTATGGGAGGAAGATGGGTAGAGAGAGCTTCTCTGTAGTGCACTTTCTAATAGGAGGAAGGTAAAACAGAACGCATCTGCCCAATATTAACAGGATGCTACTCATAAGCCTCCATGGTTAGAATGCAAGAAGTGAAGCCCTGCTGCACAGGAAATGGGGCTGGGCCAAACTAACTATGCGAGTTATAGAGGGAGAATCGACTAATCCATTCGTAAGGAAAAGTATAGGGGGAAACGAGTAAGGAATCCAGTGCCATGATAGAAGCTATGTAGTGTTTTTACTGCTGTTTTCACCATAGTGTCTACTGCAGCTCATTGAAGATCTCCAATTTAAAATTGCAAAAGTAAATCTTGTTTCAATCAACTTTAGAACAAAGCTTAATGGAGAATAGCTATGGCTTGCACATTCCAAAAAGTATCTGTGGTAATGTTACAAGTGGGTTTTACATTGTAGAATTTGCTTCTCCAAATAAATTAAATTAAATATAGTTACAACAATTTTTACCATTGTTTGTATCCACAGAGAAGTTTGCAGTAATAATGGTTGTCAATGAATAACCCCTTAAATTTCTTCATTCTAAAACTTTTACTCCAACAGATGTGTACAATGATTTTGTTCCTCATTAGAGCACCTTATATTGTCCTTATTCAGTTATATTTTTTCTCACCGTAGTGTGGGATGATACCCCAAGCCATTGCTGATGCATAGATTGCCCCAATCATCCAAAACATACAAAGCCAGCTCAAGTGTTCACCTCTTTTCTCACGGGCTAAAAATTCTGAGTAATAGGCAAATACAATGGGAAGAGATCCACCAATGCTGAGAAAGAAAGAAATAATTATGCAAAACATGAGAAAAAAAGTCTCATCGTCTGAAATAGAAACAGTGTTTCACCATAGGCACGTGCAGCCCATATCATTAGGATGTGCACATATGGAGCATGTATTACTCACTATACAATCATAGTATATTTTCATTCTCTTTTACGTAAACAAGCTCTAAACGGTAGACAAGCCAGACCACCAAGTAGGCACCCCTAGACATGCTTTTATGTTCAATTTAAAAGTTATACTTCAAATTCTTACATAAGAAATAATAAAGACCAAGATAAAACATATATGAGAATTTGATCTAAAATACAGTCTTTGTCAGAACATTGTACTACTTGCAAGTTATTTTTGGAAACATTATGGTTTAAATTCTGCAGGCCACTTTTGATCTAAAGTAGCAGTATATAAACACACTTGTAAAAATTTCTGGCTCAGTAAAATTATAGCCAGAGAAGTTTGCTGTCTTTTGGTTGATGACATGTGTTAACTCACCCAAATCCAGAAATAAGGCGGCAAAATAAGAACAGCCCATATCCTTGCACAAACGAGGAGATTGTGGAAAAGGAAGCATTGATAACAAGAGAGATCATGAGACACTTTTTCCTTCCCAGTTTATCTGCCAGTCCACCCCACACAAAGGCACCTAACATCATCCCAATGTAGACTATTAGGCCTGTAAGAATAGGAAGACATAAAACGACATGAAATGCATTGATTTTCTTTTATTAGTCTTTTCATTGTTTGGAATGCTTTTTTAATGGAACCAAAGTATAAACATTCTCAAAGGTTTCACCATTTTCTAGTGCCTATCTATATACTAGTTTATGGTATTATTTTATAATGTTTTGTTAATCCTTCCACGTTTGTTTTATGTATTTGGATTTGATAATACTTTTAGTTCTCGTAAAAGTCCTCCGTTAAGAAGAATTGATGAGTTTACATGAGATTAACAATTTACCGAACGTCAAAATTGACGTAAACAATTCTGAACTATCCTACTGCTTCTTGGAAATGTATTATTATCATCAACCAGGTTACAAACGCAGGGCTGGCAAGGGCACCATGGCATAATTGCCCTGTTCAGGATATTCACAGAGGCTTCCACCACTTGGAACCAAAGGGACAACAGAGGAACGGATGTTGCCTTGGGGGGTATGTATCTGACTCTTTCATGTATAAAACTTCAACTATAACCTTGTATAAGATGCAATTCTGCACAAACCTCTACAAGAAGCACCCATGTATAGCCCACTAAAAGGTCCCTTCCAGTAAAACCCTCTATAAAATCAGAAAAAAACTGGAGCCCTATTCTATTGTTGTCAGTAACTGGGAAACACTAAGGAGACATATCAGAGCTAGTTGATAACTCTTAGTAGCTCCCTGTTGCTATTCTATTCAGATCGAACCCCTATACTAGCTACTGTAATCTGAAAATTTGGAAGCTACGTGGAATGGATATCCTCCCAGTAATTTAAGGGAGGGGACACAACATATCTGACCTCCTTTATGTATAAAACTTCGAGTATAACGCTCTATAAATGCATTCCTATTCTGCCTCCCTAGCAAAACTGTGAGACGTGGGTGCTTGAGACTAACCAAGTCTGTATTGACCAGTACTCACACGATGGAAGCTCAGCAGGCAGTGTCAACTCAGCAAAACTGACACGTAGAAAGATGAATCCAGTTGAAAACTTTAATGATCAGACTGACAATCTTTGTAATAGTGTACAGCAATGCAGGTGAAAAGACATTAGTTCTGTCCAGCATTGAGCAAAGATGGCTGCTAGGTGACCAGTAAGTACCTTAGAACTGGACTGAACAAAAAAGGGGTGGAGCTAGCTGGATACAGCAAGGCTAAGGGAACCCAGCAGGATCAAAATAGCTATGAAATAATAGCTGCAAGCAGGAAAAGGCAGATTCAACACATAACATTAAAATATACAAATAAACACTGAGTCATGGGGCATGGCAATTACTGTTTAACACTCTATAAGACATACCCATATATAACTCGCTATCATGACACAAAGATTTGCAACAGGGTTGACGTTCCTGGAGGGATCAGCCAAATGACAAATGATTAAGGTAAACTAAAAAAATGGTCGGAGTTGTGGCAATTGAGTTTTAATGTGGATAAGTGCAAGATAATGCACCTGGGACGTAAAAACCCAAGGGCTGAATATAGAATATTTGATACAGTCCTAACCTCAACATCTGAGGAAAGGGATTTAGGGGTTATTATTTCAGAGGATCTAAGGGTAAGTAGTCAATGTAATAGAGCATCAGGAAATGCTAGCAGAATGCTTGGTTGTGTAGGGAGAGGTATTAGCAGTAGGAAAAGGGAAGTGCTCATGCCACTGTACAGAGCACTGGTGAGACCTCACTTGGAGTACTGTGTGCAGTACTGGAGACCGTATCTCCAGAAGGATATAGACATCTTAGAGAGAGTTCAGAGAAGGGCTACTAAAATGGTGTACGGCTTGAAGGAGAAAAGTTACCAGGAAAGGCTTAATGATCTTAACATGAACAGCTTGGAAAAAAGACGAGACAGAGGAGATATGATAGAAACATTTAAATACATAAAGGGAATCCACAAGGTAGAGGAAGGGAGTATATTTAAAAGGAAACAAAGTAGCAAACCAAGAGGACATAGTCTTAGATTAGAGGGGCAAAGGTTTAAAAGTAACATCAGGAAGCATTATTTTACTGAGAGGGTGGTGGATACATGGAACAGTCTTCCAGTTGAAGTGGTAGAGGCCAAAACAGTAATTGAATTTAAGCAGACATGGGATAGGCATAAGGCTATCCTAAACAAAAGATAAATCCAGGTTAAGTATCCATGTAATTGGGCAGACTAGATGGGCCGAAAAGTTCTTATCTGCCGAAATTTTTCTATGTTTCTATGTTTTCTATGTTCCTTTCTATAAAACCTCTAAAAAAAATCAAGAAAAACCTAGGGTCCTATTTCATTATTGTCAGTAACTGGGAGCAACTAAGGAGAAATATCAGTGCCAGCTGAAAACCCTTAGTGGCTTCCTGTTACTAACCCGATTGAAAAGTTGTGCTAGCGACTCTAATCTGAAAATTTGGAAGTCTTGTAGAGGATGGATAACAATCTAGTAATTTAAGAGGGGGGTCACAATGTATCTGAACTCTTTCATGTATAAAACTTTAAATATAAGACTATAAGACCTACTCATTTATAACCCTCTAAAAGGTTCATTCCTGTAAAACCTCTATAAAGTCAGGAAAAACTTACAGCCCTATTCCGTTATTGTCAGTAACTGGGAATAACTAAGGAGAAATATTGGTGCCAGCTGAAAACCCTTAGTGGCTTCCTGTTACCACTCTATTCCAATCGAACCGCTGTACTAGTGACTCTATTCTGAAAATCTGGAAGCCACTATTAGATGCCAGCAGTGGTGATACACATTGCCGCTCGTTTTAGACTCCACAGACATAAGTGGGATCCTGCACACAGTCTACATATGAGGAGTTGCACTGAGGCCTTGGATTGGCACTGGACTCTATTTGTTCTCAGTGCCCTGCTGCAGAGAGACAGAGGAAGTGGCACGTTGCACCAACCACTGCAAAGTCAAAATCACTTATCACCAATCTCTGAGAGTCATATTCTTTGCAGAATGCCAGCTCAAGCCAAGAAGCATGAGAAACAATGGAGTAGGTCGCTGTTCTCAATTTGAGATGTTATTGTTCAATCCTATACAAAATATAGGAGTCATTAATGTACAGTAAGCGGAATCTGATTCTGAGCCACAAGCAATGCATGGTCGGGATAGTGGCTTTAGCCATTAAGTTAATGCCTGGAGCTATTATGTATATAGGCTCCAGCTATTAACTTAATGGCAGGGTTGAAATAGGGCCTCTTATCTCTGTCACTAAGGGAGTCATAGTACTGTATATAGCAGTGATGGTGAACCTCAGATCCCCAGATATTTTGGAACTACATGTTCCATGATGCCTTATGCAACCTATAGTCTCAGAACATCTGGAATGCCGAGATTTGGCATCACTGGTATATAGAATATATTGGAGCAGTAAAGAGAGACATAGATTAAAAGATGCAAATTTTGTTGGGAGAAGAGACTAGCCAGTGCCAACACGAACATGTCATTTTGGAGATTTTATCATATCACTGTGGATAAGGCGTTATATGAGTGTATGGGAAAACAACTTCAGGGACCAGGACACAGAGTGCAAGGATTATCAAAAATCTGCAATATAAGGGCCAGGTGTCACGTCTCAGCCCTGTCCCCTGGTGGTGGGAGCAGGGATTTACCAGTTTGCTGGTTTTCATGCTCAGGCTCTGCAGACCATCCCTATTGAGCTGATGGTCTGTGGTCACATGACCTGCTCAGCCCTATATATAGAGCCTGTAGTACTCTTGATCCTTGGATCAGGATAGACCTAATTCTATTGAGCTCCTGCTCCCTGTATTGCTGTCTGTATTTCTGTATTTCTGTGTATGACTCTTTGGCTTTGGTTCCCGGTTTATGCTCTAGTCTGTACCCTAAGTTGTATTTCTGATTCTGTATTCTGATATCCCGTGTATGACCTGGCTTGGCTTCTTAGACCTCTCTTCTTTATGTACCTTGTCTGTTTAAGGAATTATCTGCCTGTTCTTTGTTAAGTTTGTTTCACTCAGCAGCCATTTGGCCACAAAGCCATTTGGTGTTGAGTGGTGCTCAGGGCTTTGTCTGACCTCCCTGGCTGGAAGTACTAGGATCAGCAGTTTTTACTGTTGTGTTTTTCAAATACCGAGTTCTGCCCTGCAGCTTGCTGAATTCATTGTGTCTATCCCCAGTCCTGAGATCTGTCTTTAGATGAGAAATCATACCCAGTGCAGGGCTTCCTCTTGTATTCTGCACTATCTCCCTTGTTTTTAGTTCTGCAAGTGTGTGCTGGAATCTGCTATCAGCAAAAAAACACAAACCTGCCCTAAAGGCTTCAAACTTCACAGCCTAAAGGCTCCCCATCACCCTATGGGTGGGGGGGGGGCTATCGTTACACAAGGTGCTTGAGACCTTGCTGCCCCTTATTTGGTGCTACGAGATTTTGGCAAATTAGGATAAAACTTCCATTTCATATGGGATGCTGCTTGGTAGCTTCACAGACATCAAAATTAAAATGTATGCTGCATAACATTGTGACATTGTAGCAATCATGGTTTTACAAGTGTGACATCAAAATCATTTGTATAGTGAGGGTTTTTGATAACGTTTCTCTTGTGGTCTTCAAAATGGGGTGTACTATTTTTTTTCTTTAGCTTCTCTCTCTGTATTGCTGACATCTCGTTCTATAAAAGTAATCATCCAATTAGCTTGTTTGCCATTTCATTTTATATTCACCTTATCCCCAAATCACATTAAATAATAATTGCCATGTCCCTAATCCTCTAAATTCAATTACAGCAATATGTCAATATGTCTACAAGATATACATGTCTACATGTTGGAGTTTTAGAAACAATATCCTAAGCACGAAGCAAATTCTCCTTTTTCTTAAATCATTAGTCATTTGATTTAATCCCCAAGCAGTTAAGACTTTTCATTATTGAGAAGTGCTTATTATACTTCATCAATGAGCAAGCTCCACCAAATTGGCTCAGGGGCTGGTGTATATCACATATTTATACATATGATTCAGGGCCGGACTGGGAATGAAAAGCAGCCCTGGAAAAAAAAAATAGACCAGCCCTATACAGAGGCGTAGCAAGGTCATGAGGCGCCTGGGGGCAAGTCCTCCCCTAGTGCCCCCCCTCCCCCATGTTTTAGATGAAATAATGCATATTAACACATTATGCCATCACTTTCAAATTTGCTCACAGTGTGGGAAATGAGAAGGTGAATTAGTGTAGCGACATTGCATTATAACCGAATAATGCCACTTCCTTAGAACAGAGAAAAAACAAGTTGTTTTGCAATTGTTTGTTTTTCACATTTTTATTCTCCTGTGGGATTCGCCTGTTTAAACCTGTCGAACTGAACCACCGAAAAAATGGTAATTTTGACAATATTTCAGTTCTGTACGGCGTTCTCTGAATAGATTAACCATTACTTATCTATGGGACAATTTCACTGCTGCCGAAGATCATCGAATTGCAGCGAACTCCACCATGTTTCGCTAGCAATTTGCCAATATTTGGCGCATTGACAGCTTTCTGAATAGACGAACTGCCAGGAAATTGCACCATATGGGAAAATTAATTAACAATTCATTGCAATTAGGTGGCAAGTTTGGCTCTTATTGAATAACCCTTTAACAGCACTATCAGCTGCCCTAAGCTAAAACGGGGATTCTAAGGGGAAGAATTTGCACTCACAAGTCTCCGCTTAGCATCCCTGAGTCCAGCAGCCTGCCCTGTAGCAGCCGCTAGCCTCCAGGGTGCTTGGGGCATGTATTCAGAAACATGTTTACATGTACCATGTACAACAAAAATGAGGTTTTCTGTATTTATGTATATCATGCTTGTAACACCAGTCCGTCGTTCTGCAGCTGTTCCTCTTTCCATGTTTTTGTTTTTGATCCCAAATGGGAAGTGTTTGGTGCGTGTATAAATAAAAGCCACCATCTTTGCCTCTCCTTCGCTGAAAAGCAGCTGGAGGGGCTTGGAGCTGCTCAGTAGAGCGGCCTTTTGGTTACAATTGTTAGGTACCCACTCTAAAGAGGTGCCTTGAAGTGGCGAGTGGGCTTACGTTGCAATGGCCATTGAAACAAACAAAAACCTCATTTTTGTTGTACATGGAACACATAGAAACGAGCGCAGATGACACTCTTTTTCCTTGTTATGTTTTATACATTGACTGGGCTGTTACTCCTGGCAGTTGCTGCCCCTCCGAAAATAAGTGAGTATGGGCGCGACGCCATTTTTTCTGTATTTATGTTTACATGTACGCCCCAGACACATGTACGTGCCCAGACACATGTAAACTCCAGACACATGTATGCCCCAGACACAGGCCCAGATACATGTATACTACAGACACAGGCCCAGATACATGTATGCCCCAGACATAGGCCCAGATACATGTATACCTAAGACACATGTATGCCCAAGACATAGGCCCAGATACATGTATACCTAAGACACATGTATGCCCAAGACATAGGCCCAGATACATGTATACCTAAGACACATGTATGCCCCAGACACAGGCCCATATACATGAATCCCCAGACACAGCACCAGATACATGTATACCCCAGACACAGGCCCCAGATACATGTAAACCCCAGACACAGGCCACAGATACATGTATACCCCAGACACAGTCCTCAGATACAGTCCCCTGACACATGTATATCCTAGACAAAGGCCCCATATTCATGTAAACCCCAGACACAGGCCCCAGATACATGTACAGGGTTGGCTGACCAGCCGGTTCCCTCTGATTATGTCAGAGAGGACACTCTGGACATCTGCAGCCCATGATCCGCCATGACTCCTGGCGGATCGCCCACCCGGTACTAACCCTGACACAGCAGCAAATAACACTACGACTGCTTTGCTATTATCGGGAGGCTTGTGAACATCTTCCCACACCTCCTCTCTGATCAAGGGGTTAACAGACTTGTTCTATGCACTTTAACAAATGATTTGCGTGAAACGGCTGAAACAAAAGTCACATTTTAACACTTAGTTCAAGAAAAATTCATTTCGGTATAGACCACCAATGCAAAAATGTTTTGATTTTCAGTCATCATCATCATCTGTCATCTGAATATCCAGATTCCAAAATTGACATGTCTTTTTACTGGGTACACTCAAACTCTATAGACATCTACAGTGTGTATATTGTATGACCAAGTCTGGGTGTATATCTGTGTAAGTGTGTGTATATAGGTATGTGTTTCAATAGACCAAATTTTACATGTTTTTTTCACATTTCCTAATCAGTTTGCTTGTACCCACCGGGGTACAATATTTATTTTCCTGATGGTGCTTGATGGAATGTCTGTGCAGGTTCCTCCTGAGATTCAGGTAAAGGCCAGTTTCACCAATATAGCAGTCCTTTTTACAGGCCATGAACTTGATCATGTACACCACATTGGCAGACGTGCAGGACCACGAACCTCTAAGGTTGTATGTGGCGTTATTGTGCCGAGCAGTGCTGCTGTCAAATATATGTTGGCACAGTTTGCAGCAGGCGCAGACACTCCATCAAGAACCAAAGTGATGTCCCACCGGGGTACAATAATTATTTTCCTGATGGTTCTTGATAGAGCACAGACACTCACAGACAGCAGTGCTGCTGTCACATATATGTTGGCTGCAAAATGTGCCAACATATATGTGACAGCAGCACTGCCCAGCCCAATAGCACCACATACAACATTAGGGGCTCGTGCTCCTGCACGTCTGCCAATGTGGTGTACATGTCACGTTTCCACATATCAGCCAGGCCCCCTGGTGGTAAGCAATCCGGGCCAGCTCATGTGGTGTTCTGGGCTAGCCAGTTCAGGCTCTCTGCCCCTGGACGTCCCTGTGGATGATTTGGCCTGAAGTCATATGGCCTGCCCTGGTTCCCATAAATATGGCTAGCAGTGCATTAGCTCTCTGCTCCTGCATGGGTCATTGTATCCTGAGTTTCTGCTATTGGTTTCTATGTGTAATTCTGTGTATGATATTGGCTTGGTTTGTCTAAACTTTTCTCTGCTCCCTGTACCCTGTATATTGATATCCTGTGTACCAAACTCTGCTTGTCTGACCTGCTCTCCTGGCTCTTGATCCCTGGCATACGGCTGACGCACTTCCCTGGTGTTTAGATCTTCTTGCTTTATCTGACTATTCTATTATATGTTCTCTTGTCTCTGTATTTACCCAACAGTATTATAGATCAGTCAGTGTTAAAGGCCAGCATAAGGACCTCATCCTAGTATCCTAGTTCAGGGTTCTGTGTTGCTGCTGGGAATATCGTCTTGTTGTCTCTTGTTAAACACTGTTGTTATTGTGTTATTTATTCCTTGCCCTGTATCCAGTAAAACATTAGAAGGCCAGTATAAGGACCTTGGCACAGATCAGGGTTTCCTCAGGGGTCAAGTCCTGGGAAAAAAAGTGAGGGAACTCACCCACGAATTCCACAACCCCTATTACCCGAAGAAAAAATATATATATCACGAGTATAGCAGTACGTGTGATACCAGTTTTATTGGATTAACATTACATTTAAAAGACAAGCTTTCAAGAGTGTAACCTCTCCTCTTCAGGTCTGGAAACTATACAGATCAGTGAAAGGTATCACCACGTACAGGTATACTAGTGATTTTGGCAACTGGACTAACACGTTATATATAATATATATATATCACATATATATATATATATATATATATCCAGGCACAGACCCCCCAGAATTATATACACAGGCATTGGACCCCCAGAATAATATACACAGGCACAGACCCCCCCAGAATAATATACACAGCACTGAGCCCCCGAATAATATACACAGCACTGAGCCCCCAGAATAATATGCACAGCGCTGAGCCCCCAGAATAATATACACAGCACTGAGCCCCCAGAATAATATACACAGCACTGAGCCCCCAGAATAATATGCACAGCACTGAGCCCCCAGAATAATATACACAGCACTGAGCCCCCAGAATAATATACCCAGCACTGAGGCCCCAGAATAATATACACAGCACTGAGCCCCCAGAATAATATACACAGCAATGAGCCCCCAGAATAATGCACCCAGCACTGAGCCCCCAGAATAATATACACAGCACTGAGGACCCAGAATTATATACACAGCACTGAGCCCCCAGCTCTCATATGTATATATTGCCCAGCTCTCACATGAGTATACTGCCCAGCTCTCACATGAGTATATTGCCCAGCTCTCACATGAGTATAGCTGGCAGGAAGTGCGCTGCTCGCCTGGGATCCAACAGCCAATCGCAGAAACCACGCGGCCGCGGCGCCGGCAATGTGCGGCCAGCTTGTTTAGAGCTCGGGCCACAGCGGGAAGCAGCGTTCCCCCTGTGGGAGAAGTGCTGGAATGCCGTTCCCGCGCGTTCCCGCAGGACTCGAGCCCTGGGTTTCCTTGTGTGTGTGTGTCTGTGTGGTATCCTAGTTCTGTCATCCTTGCCCAGGATCTGTGTTATTCTGTGTGTTGTGTCCTGTATCCACGCAGCCAGCAGCAAACCTGCCTAAAGGGCTTAACAAAACACCCAGTGTAAAGGCCCACCTTGGCTCCAGCCAGGTGCCCCCATGACAGTACATGATCCAGTGCATGACCTGTAAAAAGGGCTGCTATATTGGTGAAACTGGCCTTGAACTAACAGGGTTATTCAGAGAGCTTGAAAAGCAGGAGAATGACTGGAGAATGAAAAATTCTAGGTCAAAATAGCAAACCAGAAAAATTCTCCCTTTCATCTCACTTTCCAAATTGGCTATTTTGACCTAGAATTTTTCATTCTCCAGTCATTCTCCAGTCATTCTCCTGCATTTCACGCTCTCTGAATAACCCTGTAAATCTCATGATGTACCTGCACATACACTACATCAAGCACCATCAGGAAAAAAAATATTGTACCCTGGTGGGACAACACTTTACTCTGACAGTCCACTCCATCCACAACCTCAGGATTAAATTCCTCATAGGAAATTATAAAGAACGTAGGACATTCTAAATATAAAAGTAAGCACCATAAAGAAGGGATTCAATGCAGATTCTGTTTTTTAACTCACTATAATAATGTCACGTAACATTTTAATTGATTTATAAAGTTTTTTCTCTCTTTTTTTATTCTGTTTTTTTTTGTTGACTTTTTCCTCTTAAGCACCATCATCAGATGCACATCATGATGCTTATCTGTGTTGTTTTACAGCCTATGATCTATCCTCTGTTTGTTTACCTTTCTTGACCATACTATTACACTATTAGCATTTATGGCACCCATGCTAAACACCCCCCCCCTTCTGATTGGCTCTTTTTTGTTCAATTCTTTGATTTTGCTCAGGAAAGCAATCCAGACCTGAAGAGAGGTAATACTCTCTAAAGCTTTTCTTTAAAATGAAGCGTTAGTACAATAAGAAAGGTATCACTACGCACTGCTATACTCTGGTGATCCAAGAATTTTAGAAATATATTGAGAGGAAATTTCAGCCTGATTTCATATTCAGAAATGCTGACAGTGGTTGGACAGCACCAAGCAGTCTGTGTTCTTAAACCTTGTTAAATTTGTGGGCCAATGCTAATTTGAGCCATCTCCATTAGACTGTAACCCTATCAAGACAACAAGCAGGCAGAGGTGCTCTGAAAGTACATTAGAGAAACTCCCCGGAGACCACTGACTCAGCCTGCACAGTGTTCGACTCCAAGGACATCCTAGTCCTGACACATGATTAGTAGAATCTGCCTGCATGCAACTTACATCTTCACAAAGGTTTACAAAAAGAGCAGACCTGGCCACGGAAAAGATCCAATATTACAATCTGATCTGATATAATTGGTTTTTCCTACTATAAAATGATATAATTGTTTTGACAATGTGTGGTGTAGTTAAAAAAATATAAACTATATCCAAACCATCAGGGGCTATTTTAATCCTATTTATTTTATATTGCTGATATTGCTATTTTGTGATGTCATTATTGTAAAATGTTTGTTTGGTTATATCCATTTGTTATATTGTTTGATATGATGCAAGTATTAAAGATTGTATTAGCACGGTCAATAGAATAATTTCCTATGCACAATAGTCTTTTAGTGAGCATTCACTTTATCAGGAAATATGCACATGTAACTGTGTCACGAACCTCCATCCCTACCAGCATTACTTTCGCTAAAGGGGTTAGTCAGAGAGAGCTGATCTGGCACAGAAATGTAACCGGACACTGAAATTCAGCGTACGGTGACATTTCGGGGCTATTCGGCTATTCAGAGAGCAGGCAGTTAGCCAAATGTTGGCGAATTGCCTGCACGTATGGTGCCTGTTTGACAGTGAAATCCCCCAATAGAGAAGCAATGATTAATCTATTCAGAGAACACTGAACAGCTGAGAAAAGTTGCCAAAGTGCCCTGCTGTTCAGTGTTTTCGTTCGTCAGGTTTATTCAGGCGAATCCCATAAGCTTCAATGTTAAAAATATTCCCGTTTTTATTCAATATCAATATCTAAATAAACACTTTATTATTTTATTCTGCAGTAAAAAGTCTCATTATTTATAGATTTTTTAGGAACTTTTAGGCATTTTTCGGGATTTATTTTGGCAAAAATTTTTCTCCTTTT
Organism: Leptobrachium leishanense; assembly: GCA_009667805.1. Classification (NCBI taxonomy): domain Eukaryota; kingdom Metazoa; phylum Chordata; class Amphibia; order Anura; family Megophryidae; genus Leptobrachium; species Leptobrachium leishanense. Next base: position 114,948,247 of record CM019065.1, on the reverse strand, counting down.
TTTTAAATCATTTTTTAAATTTTTCTGTAACAGACCTTTTTAATATCATTCATTGGATCTTATAAGTAAATTCCAGACATTTTTGTTCAGTAGTTTGTTTGCAAACAGCATTTCAATTTTGAAACTTTCAAGCGTATTGTTTTTTTACCCATTCGTCAGCTTGTCGGCTTTTTCCGGCGGCTGCTCTGTGCTGTGATCGGCGGCTCGGTGGTTCGTCAGCTATTTTCAGTGTGTTTTTCCCAGCGGTTCCAGCGGGTTTTCGGCCGGTGTTCGGCAGAATTACAGCAGGTTTTCCCTGCACTCCGGAGGACCATGCGGTGAATGCTGAATACACCGCAGTGTGGGGAACCTTGATTCCCCGAAGTGCAGGGAAGCACAGGGAACGAGAGAGCATTGAAATGTCGGCAACATTTCGGTGCTCTCTGAATAACCCCTTAATTGTTAGACAGCATCAAATCATTATTTCAAATGAAAAATCTGCTATTGCTCATGGAAAGAGAATCATCAGCTTGATCATCTTTAACAATAATTCATATTAATGCTGAATTTTTGACAAAAGCGCAATACGATTTATATTTAAAATCTGTATATGAACAGTAAAGTTTTATGAACAGATTTTTATATAGATTGTAAGCTCCTATGAGCAGGGCCCTCTACACCTGTTGTTTCCATCATATGTCCGCTTATCTCGTTCCTTTTGGTTATTGTAAAGCGCTGCGGAAACTGTTGGCGCTATATAAATGATGACAGTAATAATAATAAATGTATAATTCATACATACCCAACATTCCTTTGTTTGAGCGTGACAAACACATATCTTTCTCGGCACTAGGAAGGACAAAACCCACAACAAATACTTCCACCCCATCAGCCATCAAGGCCAAACCCAAAACGAAGAAGAGAATCCACTGGAAACGCCCGTGGCCACACTCCTGTATGATATTCTCATACTGGTAGGCAAACTGTTCAGCATCCTCCATTCTTTCGGCCATAAGATCTGCTTGGTCTTTGAATTCATCCTTGAATGCTTTGTCATTATGCCTGGCCTTTACGTCATCAGGGTGGGGTATGCCTTGGTATTCCCCTTCATATATTTCATTATCGTCATCATGACCCTCAGTGGCATCACTTTGGGCATCTTCATCTTGATGCATATGTTCTCCATTGTTATAATGATTATCAGCTGTGTAGCTTCCATATGTATTTTCCTGGTATCTAGAGTATTCATCCATAGCTTGGTTACTAGTTTGACGTCTCACCTCTCTGGTAGTGTGCCGAGCACCTTGGTACTGTTGCGAGTTGTTTCTGTAATTATCATCCATTTTTATTACGTAAGGTATTAAATTCTATATATATATTTATGATTTTTTTTGAGCAATGCAGTTTTGTGAAAACCCCAAATATTGTTTGTTTACAGATGCTTTCAGTTGTGTTTTCCAGTGTTTTCCTGACCTGTAGTTGGGCTTTACAGATATAAAAAATGCACGAAATTCATCGATCATCAACAAATAAAGCTTGTATAATCCAGAGACATCTTGTGATGGCAACTTCTTCTGGAAATAATAAAAAAAAAAACAATTAAAACATAAACTAATACATTGTCTTACATTGTATAGTACTCCATAAAATGATCATCCTGTGTTCATTTTATACAAAGCTTTCTTCATAATCTTCAATATTTTTGTATCAAAACCAATAATCCACCCTCTGATTGGGTGCAAACACGATATAATTATATATGATTAGGTTTTAATATTTAAAAATATAGACAAAAAAAGTCCATTCTTCTAAAGAAATTACCAGTTTAATGACACAAGAGAAAAAAATTACCTGCCAGAAAATGTATAGCCTGTTTTACCATGAATATAGAAAAAATAATTAACAATTCATTTGTCTATTAATTTTTCCTGGCAATACAATCAGCTACTAAAGAAGCGTGGTCATAGAGTTCCCATAGAAAACATAAATGGATCCTCAACACATTTTATACTTTACATAACAGTGGTTTACAGCACTACCTGCTATTTTCTGTGTTTTCATGTATGCCACAAATAGTGGGCCAGATCACAACTGTCACGTTCCAACCCTGTCTCCCTGCCCTCTATATTCCTTATGTCTGTGTTTCCATGTGTTTCCCTGTGCTGCTTTCCCTGACATGCAGCTCAGGGGTTAAGTTCATGGCTCGTTGAGCTTCTGCTGGTGATTATGGGCTGATTACTCCCCTATATAAAACCATGGGCCCATATCACCATGCTCTTGCACCCTGGTTCACTTCAGCCACAGATTCGTTCCTGAGAGCTCCCTGGTTTCCATCCTAGTTCTATTTCAGTATTTCCCCCTTGTCTGAGTTTTATGTTCTGATTGACTTCCTGGTATTGACCCTCTGGCCTGGCTGACGGATTTTCTCTGGTGCTATATCCCCGCTTTGGCTCAAGGTATACGTTTTGGTTTTGACCCCTGGCTTATTTATTGACCACTCTTCTGGATATCCCTAGCTGTCCTGTGCTTATCGTATTATATGTTGTGTGTCCCTGTAGACCACGGCTTTAGTATATTGAAGTCCTGCCCTGCAAGTTGTTGAGTATATTCTCCTTCAGGTGTCTTGTGTTTTCCCAGGACTCTGCACGGCTACAAGGTAACCTTTTTCTATTAGTGCAGATTCGGCCACTCTAAGGACCAATCTATCAGTATAGGGCTCCTTTGGTATTTAGCCGTGCAGAGGTCCCCAGTGTCTACTGTGGTTTATTTACTTTTCCTGATCGTTGTGTCACGCATCTCTGCGTATAGCGGCTTTTCCTCTTACCTGGGCCCTACTTGGCACATGCCAGGTACCGCCATTGTGGCTGATCGTGACAACAACTCAGACGTTAAAGGCAGGAGGCGAATGGAAAACTTGTGCGGCAACTCTTTTCCATTTGCGTCTCGCCTTAAATGTCTGTATTGCAACCGAATCGCTTTCTCAGCAGTTCAAGTTATAATACTTTCAAGCCACAACATAGTCATAGAGGCAGTGCGTGCCAACGCTATTATCAGCTCCATGAGTCCATAGGACTCCTTAGAGTCAGATGTGATCTCATGCAAGTGAGCTCTGGCTGGGATGGCGGAAAGAGTCACAGAGGAACACGGAGAACTATTTGTTTCCAGTGTTCCTCTATCCATGGAGAGAGGAAGCGGTGGATGGCACATCTCTCTCCACCGAGGGATCTGAGGTGAGTATGGGATTTTTTGGTGGGGTTCGCTTACTGTGTTATGTGATTTCGCTGAAGCACAGCCACTTAACACTAGCCTGTGAAAAACTTTATTCATTGCTGAATTACATCAGGCACAGGTGGAGAATGAGTTGATTGGATCTGCTAGGGGCACGATAAAGTTTCCCATACAAAATACAGGAGATGTTAATGTACAGTAACAAGCCACTAATTCTTTCTAGGATGAGTTAAAATTAAGCACAGCACTGGAGCTGTTATGCTGTACGGCTCAAGAGCTGAGCATAGAGTCCTAGCTGTGATCTGGACCAGAGTCATTTATATCTGCTAGGACTTAACATTATTTGACATATGATTTTTTACACAGTTTATGCATACACTAAAAGAGATGGCTGCACTCCACCTGAACAACATTATGCATTATTTATAATGGTGCTACTAAAACCAGTTGTTACTAGATATTAATAACTGTTTACAATAGAACCCTTATGAAAAATGCATGTTCATGTTGGGTGCAGCCGCTTTGTTTTTTTAGATTGCATTTTTGAGTACTGACCACCCTACTTGTCACAGGAGCCTTGTAGCAGGTCCTATATAGGCTGGGGTCAGACGAACGCAGTGTTAACGTCCGTGTTGCCCGCACATAAGTACGTCCGTGATAGCATACAATTGTGTTAAATGGAGCCCCACACACGAAGTACGTCCGCACAGAAGTGCGGGGGCTGACGGACGCTGCAAACGGACGCAGGTTAGGCAAGAACGTAATACTGCTAGAACGGACGTGCAGAGTGCGCCACGTCCACAACGTCCGCATAGCTTTGTGTGTGAGTGATGGAACGTGGTCAGACGGGCTGCATTTATATGTCCAGCATTTTTGACGGACAGAATGTTTTTTCATTGTACTTTATTTTCCCTGCTACATCAGTCAAAAAATACGTCAGTGAAAAAAACCGACTGTGTGGCCACTACCTTGTCGTCAGTCAGAAAGTACGTCCGTACTGCACGGACGCACAGTCCGTACAAAATGCGCTCATCTGACCCTAGCCTAAAGCTTTGAATTTTAAAGAGTTACAGGGAATTATGACCCAAGTAAGTGGGTTACTCTCATAAGGACTGTCATTAGGTTAGGACAGAATTTGTGGAGTCAAGATAGAGTACATTTACATTGTGACAGATTTATGTAATGTATGATCATATTTCGTAATTAAGTTCCTGTCATTTTAACTAAATCAAGTTTTTTTTAATACATTAAAGCTATAAGTACCGGTAAGTGGAGTGTGCTGCATTTGATACAATATATATTCTCTCTCTATTTAAAGAAGAAATAGCAGTATATTTGTTCTCCCTCTACACTGACCAAAGCAGCAGAAACTCACCCCATGCTGAGAATGAGGAAAACAGACCGAAAGCTGAGGTCTATAGGTTCCTAAAAGTCCCTGAATAAAAAGGATTAGCTGATTGTGGATGGAATATAAGTAAATACCTACAATTAGTGGGATGGTTATTTTACAGCCTGGATTTACTATGGTTTACTTAAAAAATTACAAGAATGCCCCTGTAAAGTGAGTGATAATCTTAGATATGGTTGTATCAAGTCCAACAATCCATACTCTGATTGGGTGCAAGCGGGGTATAATTATAGAATGTTTTTAGATTAAAATAATATAGGCAATAAAGTCCATTCTGTCAAGGAAAATAGCTGCTTAATGACTAAAGAACAAAGAAATGACCCACGCAGCTCTGTAGACTTTTATTTTGAATTCTGAAACTTTAAATGGGATTCTAAAATAATCTGAATTAGGTGTTAAATACTCCTCTTATTTTTGACAGGATGAACGCTTTATTTAAGTATGTTCCAGGACAAATGAACAATACAATATAAGTACAAGTTTATAAAACATGTTTAAAAATCTATCTTTGAAGGGCACAGACTAATCCAGTGCTAAGAAACACTTTCCTCTGCTCTGTATTCCTGTACGAGTGAGTTTGTTCCTTTTATATCTCACCCCTGTGGTTTCTAAGAGCTGGAAATTTTGTATACCGTGAATACATTTTATTGAACGACTGCTGCATTTTGAAAATAGTCGAATGTGCAGCCTAAAATGGAAATAAGAAACGTTTTCATAAATAGTGATGGTAATTTTCTTTTGTATACACAATGCAATTATCTGTCATTCTGTTTTTATGTCATCAATGGAAAATCTGCCTCACAGTTGAGGAACAATAAACTGAAAGAAGCTACTTATCCATAGAGAAAGCGTGTGTTATTCTTGCTGTCGGTGTAGTCTGTTGTGGATTGTATACTAATGTACTGTGTTCTGGTGTAGAATTTAAATGGTTAAATAGTAACTAGATATAGGTTTATTGGGAACCAAAGTTTTCTTTTATACGAGTAGGTTCTTCTTTTTGACGGCATATACATTTAGGGCCACATTACAATCTTAACGCTAACGTTAACGCTCGCCTCTGTGAGCATTAACATTAGCCGCGGTGTCTACTGCATATTACAATCCAAACGCAAACGGGTTAAGTAACCCGTTTGCATTTGGTACCTTGCGCTTTTCAGCGTGAGGTTATTGTACTTTGTGCTCTCTATACATAACATGGGGAGCGCAAAGATTTAATCAGCGTTAGGATTACAAAGTCCCATTGCTGATTAACGTCTGGCTCTGGTTAGCGGAAAGTTAACCAGAGCCAGGACTTGGTGTTAACAGATTCCGCTTCTGCAGAATCCGTTAACACCAGCCTAAAAAATAAATATCCTATCCTATACTCACCTCCTGTCCCGCGGCGAGGACCGTGGCTCATACCACCTCCTCCATCCGGCGTGAGCAGAGAAAGAATGGGGAAAAAGTCCCCTCAGTCTCTCCCTGCGTATCGCTATGCTGACCGGCAGGTCATGTGACCGCCGGCGTCTGGCTCAATGGAGTCCTATGGACTCCATCGAGTGGATGCTCGCGGCTGCGCTCAGCGCTGTCGCGAGCATCGTGGGACCATAACGCGAGGTAACAATGCAGGAAGCTTTTTAAGCACCTGCATTGTAATTCCACGCTAAATAGGGGGTGGTAGGGGGAAAACTGCGGGCGGAGGTTTTTCTCCCTACCGCCCCCGTTTTAGCGTGGAGATTGTAATGTGGCCCTTAGTGATTTATGCTGTTTTACTTACTTGTCTTAAAACATAAAGTGCAATGTACATGTTTGTAATATATGTAATAATAATGTATTCATTCCGTTTAATTTTCTGTAATGATAAAGTGTTGCTAGCCTCTGCATGGACTGCAAGTCAAGGCCATGGATTATGTGGCTGGGGAGCAGAGTCATTTCACTTGTCTTTCTATAGGTTAGTTTTAGTTAATGTATTTGTATTGAAAGAAAATGAATGAGCCACTTTTGGCTAACTCTTGGCTGTCATTTTTTAAGCATAGAAGGAACAAAAAAAAATGATGCAACCCATTGACAGTTAGTGGCTTATTACAATCTTAACAGCTTAACTTCCAAAATTTGGAAGATGCTATGGATACGGGGAGCAGTGCCTTACAACTCCATGAAGAATTGCGCAACAACCACATGAGAATGCATGTACTCGATTGTGAAAACTTAGTGGAAAGAAACTATTTGTTTATTGTCATTCTGGAGACAACGGACATCACTGTCCTCTTTACCACAGAACCAGAGGTGAATATGGAGTTATGTAAGGGTCCGTTGAAACCTACTGCCCTGTAATGTGAATTATTCTAGAAGGGAATCCTCCTATTTGATATCACCCAAACACATGTAAGATATCAGCAACATAAAATAAACACCATAAGAGCATTTCATTTTTTGGTGGTAATGGCTTTTTAATGTTTTCCAAGGCATTGAATATACAATTTTTTTTCCTAAATATGTAGTCCACCAACGTAAATCTAATACCTGAGTTTTAGGGTCTTTTGACAAATTTAGATGCAGAGAAGAAATGATTTAAAATATATACAGACAATATCGCTGATACTATGAATACTGTGTACTTATGAAATATATTTGTGAGGAGCCAAACAATGCAAAAATCCACCAGGCTTTGACATATTTGTTCAATATTTCTGAACATGTTCCTCGGATGTATTCCAATTAGTGATACACTGTTTCCTAAAGACCAATATTCCAACTTGGAACTGACTTATTCCACTAATGAGAGCAGCTGGTCTTTGATCTCAATTATCATCTTTTGGAAAAGTATTCTTTTTCAATGTTGTGACAAAATGATGAGCACAGACTTTTCTCCATGCTGTCCAGTAATAAATGAGTTAATAAAACAGCAACAGCAAGACTTTACACCTGCCATGCTGAGGAGAGACTGAAACTAATTAGTGCCCTTACATTTACATATAGTACCAGCATTAATATGCCTCTAATGCATTATTCAAAAATGTCAAGCATTATGGCTCTGATTTTATTGAAGTTTATTTAGGTTATTTTTTATTTAAAATCATTATAGTACATCTTAACCCCTTCACAACTGAGTGGCTTTCCATTACCCACACTGTAAAACATACAGTAGCGTCCATACAATACGGGCTCTATTACAGTCCTAATGCAAGCGTTAACGCTCACCTTCGTGAGCATTAACGTTTGCCGCGGTATTTACCGCATATTACAATCCAAACGCAAACGGGTTAAAAAATCCATTTTCGTTTGGGACCTTGCGCTTCCCAGCGCAAGGTTACTGCACTTTGCGCTCCCCATGTTAAGTATAGGGAGCGCAAAGTGTTAATCAGCGCTGGTATTACAATGTCCCAGTGCTGATTAACACCTGGCTCTGGTCAAGTTAACCAGAGCCAGAACCTGGTGTTAACGGATTCCGCTTCTGCAGAATCCGTTAACACCAGGATAAAAAATGACAAAAACCATCACATACTTACCCTCTGTCCCGCGGCGAGGACCGCAGCTTCGATCGCCTCCTCCGGCCGGCGGGATCAGGGAAAGACTGGGGGAAAAAGTACCCCTAGTCTTTCCCTTAGTATCCCTATGCCGACCCCGAGGCGAGATCCGGCTGGTCACGTGACCGCCGGCATCTGACTCAATGGAGTCCTATGGACTCCATTGAGAGGATGTGCGTGGCTGCGCTTAGCGGGTGCAAACAATGCAGGCAGCATTGCTTGCGTCTGCATTGTAATCCCCCGTTAAAATGGGGGTGGTAGGAGGAAAACTGCAGGCGCAGTTTTTCCTCCCTACCGCCCCCGTTTTAGCGCGGGGATTTTAATAGTGCCCTACATGTTTAGAGTCAATGAGCCCTATTTGACAGGCAGAGGGCTCCTTGAACTGCTACAGCACTACTACACTAATGATTCAGCTGGGGCTCCTTGTTTCTTCTTCTTCTTCTGACAAATAATGGTATTCCAAACTGCTCAAACAGTTCAGCACATTAGCTGAGATAACCGATGTGCTGAAACTTATGGGGAACAATGTGGAGACTACTGCTTCTAATTGTAACTGTAGGGATACACCAATACTGGCAAGTGCACGAATACTTAGTATTCGTGCAGATGCCCCCGATACCGCCTCCTATGCTGGAAGCCAGTGCTGATCTGGCTTGCCGGCATCCAAGGGGCTGGGACGGCTGGCTGACTGCTCCAATGGCATTCTACCATGCCAGCTGGCCGAGTTCCAATGAGCGGCCACAAAGGTTTAGAGCACAGCCGCTTGGTGTGAACTCCCAGCCACAGAGTTCATGGGATCTCAATCTATGCAAAATCGCACGAGAGTTGGGGAATTTCCCACAGAGTGGCTACTTTAAACCTTTGCGGCTGCTTGTTGGACATGGCCAGCCGCAGAGGCATGGTAGAATGCCGCTGGAGCATTCAGCCAGCTGCCCCAGTGTCTACATTTGAGGCCTGAAGTGTGTGTGTTGTCTCTGCTAAAAAAAAGCCATCTAGTATGACATGGCATTGATTGAAGGGTTCTGCGTGAAAACAGACCCTGGATGCGAAAAAGTGAGACAGATGTCATATGCATGTTTTACCCAGAGTTCCTTGCTGCATATGCGGAATGTAGCACAGGAGCTCTGTGATGCAGTTCTTTGAATTGCTGTGATGAGCACGTGGCTTCTGCAATAATAAATATTATTGGTTATTGCGTGGAGGCTTTTTATCTCAGTTTTTGTCCTTCACCACAACCCAAGCAAGTATATATATATACTTATAAACACACACACACACACACTCTATTCTGGGGTTTGTTGGGTATGTATGTATCTGAGTACTGAGTGGGTATACATGTATCTGAGGTCTGAGTAAGTATACATGTATAGGAGGTCTATTGGTTATACATGTATCGGAGGTCTGGTGTGTGTGGATATATATATATATATATATATATATATATATATATATATATATATATATATATATATATAATGAGGCAGGCTGTGCAGTGGGTAAATGGGGTGTCTGGCCATACATTTCAATATTAACATAAATTGGACAGGCTTGGACAGGCTCAGAAAAATCCTAAATTATTTATTGGAAATCGGTCACATGACATTAAATAAAAGTATATGTACTCGGTATCGGTGAGTACCTGAAAAATTGTATCGGAACTTGTACTTGGTCTTAAAGTGGTATTGGTGCATCCCAACTGGAGAATATTTCCAAATGTATTTCATCGCAATAAACAAAAATAAACAATGTTTGCATTGTTTCACAATATGACCAGATCAAGTTATCTCGATCTCAGGCATCTGCAGTTGCTTTTCAAGATCAAATTTACTTGCTTGTGACAGTGAAGGGGTTTAAATGTGTTATACTGTATTATGGTACAATGATAATATTGTCCCATAAGAAAGATAGATTGAAAACGATATAGATAGATGGGGCCCTATTCCAACAGAGTGGTTAATGGTGGCTTGCCAATGGAGAAATTGTGTGCAAGACAAGTGGACTACTAGTAACACCTCTTTTACGACTGAACTGCTGTATTACGGTTTACAGTCACAATATTTGTGAGCTGTTCGTAAAGTGTGCTATTATTGGCTCCTGTAATTCAAAGGCGTCCATGGAACTAAGCACAACCTTGTGCAATCTCTGTGAGAGCTCAGGTATACAGGGTTGTATGGAGTCACAAACAATGCTGTTCTTTAACAACGTGGCAGCGAGCATGCCTTGAACAGTGTCTTAACTAACACCTTAGTACAGGAGGGATGGGGTTGCGCCTATTCCCCGATGGGGCGGCTGCAACCAGGAAATGCATCCAGCCCAGCAACATGTGCAAAACATAAGAAGGAAAAAAATGTCATCTGCGCTTATTCCCATTATACCGTGTGAAACAAAACGCAATTAGAGGCTTTGGTTTCTATTAATGGCTATTAAGAGTGTAAGCTCACCGCCACATCAAGGCACCTCTGTTGAGGGTGAGTCCTATCCAAAAAATGAAGCCACAGGCTGCTGTGTAGCCAACCATAACTTGCTCATGCTACTTGTTAGTCGTGAGGTAGACTGGTGGGCTTTAACCCCTTAACGCCGCAGGACGTACATTTACGCCCTGCATTAGGCGGGCTTTGCCGCCGCAGGACGTAAATGTACGTCCTCTGCGTTTAGAGCCCCCCCGGGAGATACTCACCTTCTCCGGTCGCTTCCCACGCTGGTCTGACTCCCCCGGAGTCAGATCAGTGTGATCCCTCCTCCGGCGTTGTGACGTCATCGCGCCGGTGGCGCGATGACGTCAGTTTCAGGCGTCCCCCCCCGCCGGAGCAGGGGAAGCGCCTGGAGGGGAGGGGAGGGATCCTTTGGATCCCTCTATCCCTCTATCTCCCGATCGCCTGGTCCCCGGCGGCTGTGGCCAGCATCGCTGGAAGGGTCACAGCCTGACCTTTCCAGCGATGTATGGGGGGGTTAACCCCTTAGCTGCCAGGTCGCGACCGGGCACTAATTTGTGCCCGATCGCGGCCTATTTCCGGTGGGGGCCGCCATCTTGGATGGCAGCCCCCACCTCTGGGTCACCCCCCGGTCAACTGACTCATCGCGCCATGCGCGATGATGTCAGTTAACCGGGGAACCCCCTAGCTGCAAAGGGATTTCCCATGGAAATCCCTTGCAGTAGATAAAGGGGTTCAAAGAACCCCCCTATCTCCTGATCGGTGGCAGCTAGGGGGTCATGTATGATATTGCTGGAAAGGCCAGAGCATGGCCTTTCCAATGATATCAAACATGACCATGGTAAAAGTGAAATAAAAGTGTAAAAAAAGTAAAAATAAAAATAATAAAAAAATAATAAATTAAATAATAAAAAAATAATAAATATAATAATAAAAAAAAATTGTTTTTTTTAATGCAGCACTATTGTTCACATTTCAATTATAATGTGAACAATGATGCTTCACTAATGATTTTTTTTTTTGGGGGGTTTAGCTAAAATCACGCAATTTCTCCCCAAAAAAAAAATGGGTTCACCGTTCTAATTTTTTTAACAAATCTACCAAATAGAATATGACCGCAGAGCCTCGGATAATAAAATTAAAAAAAAAAAACACTTTACACACTGTGGAAGATTGAAATTTTATTGAAAATTCAAATTTTTTTACATTTTTTGTTATAGCATTTTGGCAGGGCATGACATATACATATAATAATGATATATTATTAATCTGCCGAGTCTGCCGGAAAGAACGATATATAATTTGTCTGGGTGGTATAAGAATACGTGACTTAAAAATGGTCAAAATGAGCTCAGCAAACTTCTACTTCCGAAACAGCGCCGAAGTTGTAAAATTACTCCCGTCCTTAAGGGGTTAATTTAAGCTCCCCCAGAAACAAAATCCGCCTTGGGATCAAAACAAAACAAAACGCAATTAGAGGCTTTGGCTTTGTGTTTTGTTTCACATGGTATAATGGGAAAAAGCGCAGATGACATTTTTTTCCTTGTTATGTTTTGCACATGTTGCTGGGCTGGATGCATTTGGTGGTTGCAGCCGCCCCATCAGGGAATAGGAGCGACCCCACCCCTCCTGTACTATGTATGTGTAGCGCTCACTCCCGGAGGAGCCGCTGAATTTAACCTCGGGTTAGTTTCACTGCACTAGGGAATAAATATACACCAGCACTGTTGTGGATTTTATAGATTATATACTTTACTGATCCCAATAAAGCGGCATATATAATGTGAATACGGTATATGAACGACAGGATTTCGTAATGCGAGAAAAAACACGCGGCGGCAAAAGGAAAGTTTAACTCCTTCATTTCTGGAGTGTAAATCCCGCAAAAGTAATGTCCCAAAAAGATGTGTGTGTGTACGATTCAGGTACCCGGGTACTATATTCAACTGGCCAGTGAATGGATTGAGCAATTCTTCGACTAGTCACGTTGGGGCCCTGTAGATTTAAACAATACTGCAGCGTGCTTTGTTTAAACTTGGACTGTGGCCTGGAAGGCCTCTCACCCATCCGCTGGACAATCTGTTCCGCTGTCCGATCAAGGATCTCTCTCCGCTTGATTATACTGGAACTCTGTGCCACCGGATCCGCTTCTCCTGCTTGTCCGATTTCGGTAACGAGAATTACGGCCTACCGCCTGCACTCCCAGTGGATCATCGCGGTCTCCTTACTCGGGGTCCAAACTGGAACGTTGTGTCTGTGCAAAACCTCTCAGCGATGTGTGGATAGGTCTCCACCAGCACTGTCTCTGATTCTCAGCACCTGCAAGGCAGCTCCTGCTCTCCGGCCTGGTCTCAATCTCTGGCAGTCTCACGTGCGTCTTCCTCCTTTCGTCGCTCGGCTCACACTGGCTCTCCTTTGCACGAGGCTGCGAATGTCCTTCGCTCTCTCCCACCCACTTCCTGTCCCCGCCGCAAAGCATGATGGAAAACGTAGTCCCGTTGTGTCCAGTATACTTTACATTGCGCTTGGCTCCCTCTAGTGGCCAAACCCGAGCAATACATCAACAGAGTTTTTAAACAGCGCTACACTCTCCCCCTCCTAGAACTCTTGGGTCTCTCCAAGGAGGTGTAACATTTACATAACATTTCAACATTACATTAGGCAATATATATAGGCTCAGTAGCAAACATACAATGGGTCAGATATACGTCTTCAAGTTGACTCATGCTCCTGACTACCTCAGCTAACATAGCAGACACTTCGGGCAACCTTCGCACTGTGGTGACAGCCTCTTCAGTGCTATGTCCTGGTGAGTCGTAGGTAAGTCTTTGAGGGGGTCGGATAGAACGTTTTGACTCTGGCTCAATCAGCTCCTCTTCAGGTGGATGTACTACAGGTACGGGTTCAGTTCTTTCGTCCACTGGAACAGACATCTCTTCAGAATATGATCCTTCCAGTGAAGGCATAGAACTATAATCAAGAGACACATTTTTGGGAACTACAGGAATTTCCAAAGTTTCGGGAACTTCCAATTGGAATTCAGGAGCCTCAGGTTACTTTCCCACCGTTCGGAAACTGGAATGACCTCTTCAGGCTCAGGCGAGCGCACCCAGTCCAGACAAAAACTTCCTTCCTCACTATCCCTTTCACTCTCTTCGACAACCCGTGTCTGCTGAGACCGAGTAACAGGAGTCAAACGTGGAGCAGGCGGGTTCGGCAGAGGAAATTCGTCTCCAACTGGTATCCTCACAGCCTCCCTCAAAAAGCAACAGATGATTTCGGTGCCAGTTTTTTAGAGGCCCGGCCTTTCCATCTGGTCGGATCTGGTAAACTGGCAAACCCGGCAGCTGCTTGCAGACAATGTAGACTTGAGAACTCCATCTATCCGCCAACTTATGCCTTGCAGAAACACCCAAGTTCTTCAACAAAACCCTATCACCGGGTTGTAGATCCTGTATCCGAACTCTCAAGTCGTAGTTTCGTTTATTCCTCTGTTCGCCATCTCCTGAGGTCAAACGGGCTTGTTCAAACGCAGAGGCCAAATTCTTCCGAAGTCTATCCACATAATTTCTATGAGAGGTCACAGACGTCTGATCCAGAGATAGCCCAAACGCCAAATCAACCGGAAGTCGAGCTTCCCTTCCGAACATAAGACGGTACGGTGAGTATCCAGTAGCGTCACTCTCCGTACTGTTATACGCATGCACCAGCGTAGCTATGTGATGACTCCAGCTCTGCTTCTCTCTGTTTGACAATGTCCCCAACATATTTAGCAGCGTGCGATTATACCTTTCTGGTTGGGCATCACCTTGAGGGTGATATGGTATAGTTTGGGTCTTCTGAATTCCTAGCAGTTCCAGTAATTGCCCAACAAGCCGGCTCTCAAAGTCTCTGCCCTGATCCAAGTGTATTCTCCTTGGTAGGCCATAGTGAACAAAAAACGTTTCCATCAAAACCTTCGCCACCGTAGAAGCACGTTGGTCTTTCATAGAAAAAGCTTGGGCATAACGCGTGAAATGATCAGTCACTACTAGAATATTTCCCTGCCCACTAGCATCCGGCTCTAAGCACAGGAAATCAATGCACACCAAATCCATGGGTCCTTGACTTTGCAGGTGGCTCATTGGAGCGGTTCGGGTTGGTAGGGTTTTACTCTGGATGCACCTTAAACACGAATGACAGTAACTTTCAACTTCAGATCTCATACAGGGCCAATAAAATCTGTCTCTCACTAGCTTAAAAGTTCTCTCTGCACCCAAATGTCCATGGTCATCGTGTAATGACCGCAGCACACCCTCTCTGTGTTTGGTGGGAAGGAACAATTGTTGGATCTCTTCAGCATTCTTTGAGGGGCCCCTTCGGTAGACCACCCCATCCAACATCTTCAACCGTTCCCACTCTTTGTATACCAATCGGGCTCCTTCTGGGGAATTTGTCAGTAGAATTTCCCGTTGGTTTGCGTTTAGGGCCTTCACGGTTAACGCAATCAAAGGGTCTCTAGCCTGATCGGCTCTTAGGTCCTGTTTCGAGAAGGTAGGCAGACTTTCATCCCTCAGCTGTGTAGGATTACAATAGAACTCTGGAACAGCCGCAGCCATAACTCCTATAGCTTCTGCTTCAACCCCTACCTTGACCCAGCGCTCTGCTCCTTGACACAAGGCTTGTACCCCATCTGGAGTTAGCTGAGTCCATTCTGTAGTGTAGGGCCTTCTCGACAAAGCATCTGCATCTCGATTATTCACTCTAGGGCGATACTTCAGGCTGAACCGAAACCCTGACAGAGCGGCCAACCACCAATGTCCCGTTGCATCCAGCTTCGCAGTAGTAAGGACATACGTAAGAGGATTGTTGTCAGTCTTTATCACAAATTCGGCTCCATACAGATAATCTTTCAGCTTGTCTACTACCGCCCACTTCAAGGCTAGGAACTCCAACTTGTGGGTAGGTTAGTTCTTTTCTGAAGGCGTAAGGCTTCGGCTCACATACACCACAGGCCTCAATAATCAACCATATTCTTGGTATAGGACTCCCCCTAGACCTTCTCTGCTGGCATCCACATGCAATTCGTACGGCTTATGAGGATCAGCGTAAGCCAGGACAGGAGCTCGAGTTAGACTCTCTTTCAGTTTCATGAAAGCACTTTCGCATTGATTAGTCCATTCTTCTTGGATGGATTCTCGAGCCTTCCTTGGCCCTCGGAGCCGACGAACTTCGATCAGAGGCCTTTGGGCCTTCTCCTGCATCTTCCTTCTGTAGGAGCTTCAGGCCTTTGGCTTTTGCATTGCGCTCGGAAATGACCCATTTCCCCACAGTTGAAACATCTCTTCTTTGAAGACGGAGACGTACTTGTTCGTGGTGACTCTGTTGAAGGACCCTGGCCAGACGCCATAGCAACTCCCGTTGTCCGTATATCAGTGAGGAACTTCTGCATATCAGTCTGTGTGTCTGCCACCTTCAAAAGTACTCGGCACAGGTCAGTGTGTGCTGGTTTCCAGCTCAACTTGAGCTTCTTGTACCTTCTTAACGGTTTTGTGTAACTCACTATATGCAGGAAAGGTCGGTTCTTTGGCAGTACTCTCTGTGGATATAGGAACTAACAGATGCTCTTGTCCGTCAACTTCAGATCCATAGGCGTCCAAAGAATCATCTTCAGTTTGCAGATATTCGTTATGCCTTACTGGTTGTGCGTAAGCTCTTTCTCCTCTCCTTAAAGACTTTTCTTCTAGCAGAGCCTCTTCCTCTCTAACAGCTCGAATCAGTTCCAGGTATTTCAATTCTCGGTTACCTTCTCTGGTTCTCAGCTGTAGCATCACAGGATCTAGAGGTTGGACGCCCCTCAATATCTGCTGCATTCGGATTTTATCTATTGTGGCCGGTTCGGCCCCTTTCTTAAGAAGTATCTGGTGCAGAATCTTATAGGGCTGTGCAATATTGACAAAATAATCATATTGCGATTTCTTGAATGAATATTGCGATTGCGATTTTAGTTGCGATTTAGCCAATTGTTTTTACTTTTTCAAACATGCTACATACATTCTAAATGTATTCAGCACATGGATATACTGCCCCAGCTCATGGATATACTGCCCCAGCACATGGATATACTGCCCCAGCACATGGATATACTGCCCCAGCTCATGGATATACTGCCCCAGCACATGGAAATACTGCCCCAGCACATGGATACTGCCCCAACACATGGAAATACTGCCCCAGCACATGCATATACTGCCCCAGCTCATGAATATACTGCCCCAGCTCATGGATATACTGCCCCAGCTCATGGATATACTGCCCCAGCTCATGGATATACTGCCCCAGCACATGGAAATACTGCCCCAGCACATGGATATACTGCCCCAGCACATGGAAATGCTGCCCCAGCACATGGATATGCTGCCCCAGCACATGGATATACTGCCCCAGCACATGGATATACTGCCCCAGCACATGGAAATACTGCCCCAGCACATGGAAATGCTGCCCCAGCACATGGATATGCTGCCCCAGCACATGGATATACTGCCCCAGCTCATGGATATACTGCCCCAGCTCATGGATATACTGCCCCAGCACATGGAAATACTGCCCCAGCACATGGATACTGCCCCAACACATGGAAATACTGCCCCAGCACATGGATATACTGCCCCAGCTCATGGATATACTGCCCCAGCTCATGGATATACTGCCCCAGCACATGGATATACTGCCCCAGCTCATGGATATACTGCCCCAGCACATGGAAATACTGCCCCAGCACATGGAAATACTGCCCCAGCACATGGAAATACTGCCCCAGCTCATGGATATACTGCCCCAGCACATGGATATACTGCCCCAGCTCATGGATATACTGCCCCAGCTCATGGATATACTGCCCCAGCACATGGAAATACTGCCCCAGCACATGGAAATACTGCCCCAGCACATGGAAATGCTGCCCCAGCACATGGATATACTGCCCCAGCTCATGGATATACTGCCCCAGCTCATGGATATACTGCCCCAGCACATGGATATACTGCCCCAGCACATGGAAATGCTGCCCCAGCACATGGATATACTGCCCCAGCTCATGGATATACTGCCCCAGCACATGGATATACTGCCCCAGCACATGGATACTGCCCCAGCTCACCTCTGTGCGCCACGTGTTCGGCTCCCTGTTAACTTCCGGCGGCATGGAGCTTGGGCGCTTGCCTGGGGGAACCATGTGACGAGCCGCGAGAATGCGGCTCGTCACGTGGTTCCCCCTGCGAGCGCCCAAAGCACCATGCCACCGGAAGTTAACAGGGAGCCGAAAATTGCAGCCTTATGCGATTTAGAAATTGCAGGGTCGGAAATCACGATTCGATTGCGATTGCAATTAATTGCACAGCCCTAGAATCTTATCTAGGCGCCTCATATATTCAGTCATCTTCTCACCTTTTCGCTGGTAGGTGTGTTCATACTGGTACATGAGTTCAGCAGCCTTTTCTGTTCGCCCAAAGACTTCCTGTAATACGTTTAGGTAATCTAAAGCAGTGCAGTCTTGCTTACTCAATTTCAGGTTTCTGACAGCCTCTGACGCAGGTCCCTTTAAGCTCTCAGTGATTCTTTGCTTCTTTTGCGCTTCAGGGACATCCCACTCATCCAGAGCCTGCATCGCCTGGTCTACCCTTTCTTCAAAGGTTTCTTCTCCCGCCGGAGTTGGTACGTTTCCTGTAAAATTCCTCAACCGTCGATAACCAAAGTTAGTGTGAGGAGGGCTTGTTCTTTGACATTTAGCCAGCAAATCTCCAATAGCCACTATGAATTCAGGCCTGATCATGGCCAGCGGACTGGGCACGGGAACACTCGTGGGATCGCCACGTGGCGCACTTGGCTGAATCAGTTGAACTTCCACCTCATCGGTCAGCTTCACGCTCGCGCCCTGAAAACACACTGGAATACCCTTTCTCCACTCAAAAAGAACATACGTGTGAGAAGTATCCGGGTTCGCTTTAATGTCCAGGATTAACCCCCGATGATCTGGTGTCAGCGCGGCCACGGGCCGGCGAATCTGATCTTCGGCCCAAGTGTCTGCAGGAATATCCATGACTATGCTTAACTCTATCTGACTACTTTGCTCCTCACACCATTTGGCAGCAGTGTCTGGATCCATAATTAACCCTTTAAATGCGGTTTTATTATAGAGACTGTAATCCTGGAACGAGCCCCCACGTGTAGCGCTCACTCCCGGAGGAGCCGCTGAATTTAACCTCTGGTTAGTTTCACTGCACTAGGGAATAAATATACACCAGCACTGTTGTGGATTTTATAGATTATATACTTTACTGATCCCAATAAAGCGGCATATATAATGTGAATACGGTATATGAACGACAGGATTTCGTAATGCGAGAAAAAACACGCGGCGGCAAAAGGAAAGTTTAACCCCTTCATTTCTTGAGTGTAAATCCCGCAAAAGTAATGTCCCAAAAAGGTGTGTGTGTGTACGATTTAGGTACCCGGGTACTATATTCAACTGGCCAGTGAATGGATTGAGCAATAGTCACGTTGAGGCCCTGTAGATTTAAACAATACTGCAGCGTGCTTTGTTTAAACTTGGACTGTGGCCTTGAAGGCCTCTCACCCATTCGCTGGACAATCTGTTCCGCTGTCCAATCAAGGATCTCTCTCCACTTGATTATACTGGAACTCTGTGCCACCGGATCCGCTTCTCCTGCTTGTCCGATTTCGGTTACGAGAATTATGGCCTACCGCCTGCACTCCCAGTGGATCATCGCGGTCTCCTTACTCGGGGTCCAAACCGGAATGTTTTGTCTGCGCAAAACCTCTCAGCGATGTGTGGATAGGTCTCCGCCAGCACTGTCTCTGATTCTCTGCACCCGCAAGGCAGCTCCTACTCTCCGGCCTGGTTTCAATCTCTGGCAGTCTCACGTGCGTCTTCCTCCTTTCGTCGCTCGGCTCACACTGGCTCTCCTTCGTGGGAGGCTGCGGATGTCCTTCGCTCTCTCCCACCCACTTCCTGTCCCCGCTGCAAAGCATGATGGAAAACGTAGTCCCGTTGTGTCCAGTATACTTTACATTGCGCTTGTCTCCCTCTGGTGGCCAAACCCGAGCAATACATCAACAGAGTTTTTAAACAGCGCTACATATGTTTTAATGCACCTCCAGCCAGGTCATCATTGCAGCAAGATTCCGCTCCGTGTCTTTGTTTTTGATCCCAAGGCGGATTTTGTTTCTGGGGGAGCTTAAATAAAAGCCCACCAGTCTACCTCATGACTGACAAGCAGCATGAGCAAGTTATAGTTGGCTGCACAGCAGCCTGTGGCTTCATTTTTTGGATAGGACTCACCCTCAATAGAGGTGCCTTGATGTGGCGGTGAGCTTACACTCTTAATGGCCATTAATAGAAACCAAAGCCTCTAATTGCATTTTGTTTCACACGGTATAATGGGAATAAGCGCAGATGACATTTTTTTTCCTTGTTATGTTTTTAACTAACACCTTCCCTCAGTTTCATCTGCTGACTCCATAGGTTCTGCGCAGGTGGAGGGGGAAATGTAGGTCCCCTCCACCTTAATGCAACAGGACACTGAGGACAGCATAATTATGAAGCATGTCCAATTCACCCGGCAGAAATATTCTCTTTGTACACCTATGCACAGCATTTAGATTGATTTTGTATGTGTTTTTGTAGTGTTATTTATTTTTTGTTTTATGTTTTACTAGATGTATCTTTTTTCATGTAAAAACTGATTTCAGTTTGGCAAGCCATTGAATTTTTCACTGGCAGTATTAGAAATTCAGTGCAGACTGCGCGTTTTATTTTAAGCTGTAGATCTCAGTGAATATCATTGAATCTAGGCCTATGACTAAAGCTGCACACTGTGCTAGTCAATAAGAAACAGATGAATTCAAATCTAGATTCTTTATTAAAATATTAGTTGAGCTCTGAGACATGTAGATTTATTTCTTGACTGATCGATAATAAAATAGAATTTGCAAAAATTGTACACTCAGGGCTAAATTACAATCATTACGGTGCAAATAATCATTAATGCGTGGGGTAAAACCATTTGCGCCGAATCCCGTATTACATAGCAGGGCCGGCCTTAGGCCTTTAGGTGCCCTGTGCGAGAAAGCTTTACAGCGCCCCCTATTGACCACACCCCTCAGTAACCACACTCTTATATACGAAGTACGGCCGCACGAAAGTCGGCATAGCGGCGTGTGTGCGTGATTAGGAGACGTCAGACGCTGCACATGTCCGGCCAACATCACGTCCATTTGTTTTTTATAGCTCCGTCAAAAAGTACGGCCGAAATTGCGCATCGTATGACCGCTATCGCGTATTCCGTGAAAAAATGCGTTCGGACGCATCAACGCACTTTTTGACGGTAGACGTGAAATATGCGTTCGTCTAAACCCTAGCCTTAGATGGAGCTGACACTGCCTGCAAATCTATCAAATTAGACTGCTGGAACTGGAAGTATAATCTGATTTCCAGAAAAAAAAAGCTTTTCTACAACACTCATTAAGCACAAGCTATTTACATTTTTAATATCGCCTGTCCTTCCCCAAATTTACTGTTTCAACGACAGCCAATGGAACGAATTTCTTAAAGGGATACTCTAAGCAACATGACCACCTAAGCTATTTTAGGTGGTCATGATGCCCGGAGTATGCCGCCCTTTGTCCCCCCTCCCTCCGCTCAGCCGATCAGCTGAAAATGCTGAAAACAGCTGAGAGAGGCGGAGAACTTTACTCCGCCCTCCCAGCTGTCAGTCAGCAGAGCGGGAATCATATTTCCCGCTTCTGCCGACTTTTGCCGAGTAGGAGACGTCATCGCGCTTTCAGCGCGATGACGTCTCCTACTCCCCGCAGAAGCTGGCGGCTCCCTCTTCGGGTTAGTGTTGCGC
The DNA here is from genome assembly GCA_009667805.1 of Leptobrachium leishanense. NCBI lineage: Eukaryota > Metazoa > Chordata > Amphibia > Anura > Megophryidae > Leptobrachium > Leptobrachium leishanense. The sequence continues at coordinate 114,926,784 of CM019065.1, read as the reverse complement.
GCATCCTCTTGCGCGCAACACTAATCCTCAGAGGGAGCCGGGAGGAAGCCTGCCGATTGGCTGGCTTACGTGAGAGGCGCGCATGCGCGCTTCTCACGTAAACCAGAAGCCAAGACGCAGCAAGAAGATGGACGGGAGCGGAAGAGGAGGGAGGTGAGTATAAAAAAAAAAAAACGCCGCTGGAAACCAGAGGATTTTAAGGTAAGTATTGCAGTTACAAGAAAAGAAAAAAAAAAGAAGGTTTTATTAAGGGAATAGGGATAGGTTAGGAAAAAAAAACGGGGGGTGATTTTTTTGTTGGAGTGTTCCTTTAAGTAAATTGGAAATGAATACAAGAGATAGATAATCAACTCAATTTAAAAATTAATCCAGGGAGCATTATTAAGAGGGAAAATTAGCAACCTGCTATTAATTTGCAGAAAAAAAATGATATAATGGCCTATCTGTGCCCACCTTATACCATTGGCAGTGACATTGTGCCTGCACAGTGCCTACCTTCACCGATGTGATGGAATCAAGCCTCGAGATGGCGGGTGGCAGATCAGTTCCGGCATCAGGCACGACAGCACTCTTTCTGGTCCCCCGACTGTCAGTGGATCACTGGATGATTAATTTCAGGGACAGTGCGTGGCTCTGCTGCATAAAGCTCCTCTGCTCTACGCATCAATCTCCTCCCAGGTCGCGCTTGAGGGGGCGGCGCCAAAGCAGCGTGCATCCCACCCCAACCTCATGTTTGAAGGTGGGAGGCACGCTGAGGGCACAAGAGAGAGACAGGCTGTCAGCTCCGTCCGGATCCGATACGTTATCGGAGGAGCTGACTGACTGAGTGAGGGAGGACCTGGCTGCACTGCGTCGCCCTGGCCCCGGCAACATATGACTCACACAGGCTCCAGCAGTCTCACACACTTAAGGCACCAGCTGCGCCTGCACTGCGGGCGGCGCCCGGCAACACACACACTGGTGATGTGTAATACCGTCGGTCCACAGTAACCGCACCACCGTGGCGGGGCCCGCCGGCGCCTACTATGACCTTTGGGGACAGAACAGTGCAGGTGTGTTGGTTGCCTGCCTGGCGCCCATGTTACTACGGCGCCCTGTGCGCCCCCACAGCCCGCACACCCCAAAGGCCGGCCCTGTTACATAGTCAGCGCAACAACCGCGCGCAATCGACTGCCGCGGGTGAACCTGCGCAAACGCTGCGCGAGCTTACTTTACTTTGTGCGTCCTGTACTTCACATTGTGAGCGCAAATACGAATGTGCACTGGTACGAGGATGGTATTACAATCTATTTTGCAGTAATTACTGCATGGCCTTTGCGCGCATAATTTTGGCAACTCCTAAAAGCTGGTGCAATGGCAAATTTGAACAATCTGGCTAACCCCAAATATCCAAGCCCATAAAAAGGATTGCTCCAAAGCACAGTGGCCCATTCAAATCATACCACACCAATACAATGGAGAAGTTGTGTGTGCATGTATTATTACTGCAGCATATATGCTCAGATTGACAGTGACAGATGCAATTTGTTAACGTGAAACAGGTGTGGTTCTTAATTCTGATTGGCTGAATCTCGAAAAAAGAATGTGCGTGCAAAGATTTTTGCACGAGACGGTACTGCACGTGCATTTGGGAGCTTCCGGTTTGTGCGTGCAATTGATCGGCGGATGTAAAAACGCGCGAGGATTGTAATTCCATCGGTGATTTGTGCGCCCAAAACTTTAACGCTTGGCGCAAAGATTTTCAATTTGCACGAGGATTTTTGCGTTAAGAATGTAATGTGGCCCTCAATGTATACAAAAAATATAATGCTATATATATATATATTATATATATATATATATATATATATATATGTTTTTGTGCAAAGAACAACTTGAGAGCTAGTTATATCTGCTCAAGGTCGCACAGCACAGACTCATACATTAATAAAAGCAATTGTAGCCAGGACTGGTGTAAGTGACAGCACTTTTTCCTGGTTCTCTTCCTATCTCTCTCTTTGCTCCTTCAGTGTCTCCTTTGCTGGTGCCTCTTCACCCCCCAATTCCTCTCTCAGTTGAGGTACCTCAAGGCTCTGTTCTGGGTCCCCTACTCTTTTTTTTTTTTTTTTGAGAAAGGATTTTACCAGGAAGGATACATTGAGATTTCTCTCGTTTTCAAGTATGTCCTGGGTTCTTCTCGATCTATACCGCCTCTCTTTTTAACCTCATCGCTTCCTCTGGATTCCAATATCATTTCTATGCTGACGACATCCAAATCTACCTTTCCTCTCCCGATCTCTCTCCTCCTGTGTTGGAAAATGTTACTGTCTGCCTATCTGACTCCCATTTCATAAAGCTCATCCCCTCTAAAACTGAACTAGCTCGTCTTCCCTCCCTCTAAAACCAACATTGCTGTGCCCATTTCCCTTCAGATAAATGGTGCTACCATTACCTCTACCTCTCAGGCTGGTTGCTTAGGTGTCCTCTTTGACTCTGATCTCTCCTTCAAGCCTCACATTCAGTCACTAACCAAATCTTGCTACATCCACCTAAAAAACATTGCACGCATCCACCCCTTTCTTAATCAGGACTCTGCTAAAATGCTGATCTAAGCTCTTATAGCCTGCCTTGACTACTGTAACCTTCTTCTCTCTGGCCTGAAGAGATCCCAGATTCTCCCTCTGCAGTCTGTAATGTATGCCTGTGCCAGGCTCATCCACCTCACCTCCCACAACTCGCCCCTTTGGCAATCTTTACACTGGCCCCTGGTTTCCTTTAGAATTTAGTTCAAAATATTAGTGCTCACGTATAAATCTCTTCATAACTCCTTCCTGGTAAAATACTTTCTTAAAAATAAATAAATAAAACAACTGCCTAAATTTCCTCCTTTATTAGTAGGTACATCCTGTCCCCACCACTTCACTCTGCCAATGATCTGATGTTGTTATCAACTCCTCGTACCTGCATCTCCAACTCTCGACTTCAGGACTTCTCCCGAACTACCCCCTTTTTATGGAAATTTCTCTCCCGCAACAAGAGTCTCTCTAGTCCTTCAAGAAGTCTCTGAAAACACAGTACTTTAGAGTAGCCTATTGGCTCACTCCATAATCCCACACTGTACATTTATTGCTCCGTCTCACCCACAGCCCACACGCACCGCACTACTCCACATACTCTGCATACTCTCTGCATACCTCACCTAGTCTGTCACCCCTCTCCTCTTAGATGGTAAGCTCTCGAGCAAGGTCCTATCTCTTACTGTTCTGTGTGTTTAACTTGTATGTATATTTGTTATTCTGTCTCTCCCATTGTACAGCGCAACAGAACTTGTAAGCGCTTTATAAATAACTGTGGAACAAAGCATTAAAGTTTCATCAGATTAGCCCACATAGTGTAGCCCTTTCCGAATTCACTCTCTGTAATAACTTTAATTGTTAATGTTGCCAGTTTTTACCACCTTACTGTTCAAAGGTCCCAAATGTCTAAAGAATTTTATGATTTCCGAGGATATTATTTCTGATTTTTTTTTTTTTTTTTTTTTTTTTTAATTGAAAAATTTTTTTATTGATTTTTTTCCACAGTACATTTATAAATGATAAAACCATAATACAACAACCAAAAACAAAAATGGACAAAAGAGAGAAAAGGAAACAAAAGGAAACAAACAATATACAGTAGTCACTGCTGCCTTTGTCGATAATAAAGTGTTACCTATCAGGTGTTCTAGGTGTGCACCCTATTCCACAATCCGCTTCTCCTGACCCTCGCCAGAAACCCCCCCAAGATCAGTATCCCACGCCGGTCCCTCCCTGCAAACCTCCCCTATATGTTCCCCTATATCTAGTCGGCCGATATAAGATACGCGTCCCAAATATACCAGAAGTTCTTCTTAGGTGGCAGGGCTCCTGTAACTGTCCGGGACATTGCATCTAGTAAACGAAATTCTTTTAGCCGGTCAGTTATTAGAGGGAGAGGTGGGAGGTCGGTGGACTTCCACCTAGCTGCTACCATTAAATACGATATGGTCAGGATGTGCGCTAGCAACTGTTTCTGGAACCTGGAAAGTGTACTCGGGAAGAGCTGAAGGAGCACTATCTCCGGGGTAGGATCCACTGTGACACCTAGAATCTTGGAACTCAATGTCGCCACCTCCCTCCACCAGCCTTCCAAAGGGGGACACGTCCACCAAGTATGGTAATACGTTCCTCTTGATATCCCACATCTCCAGCATATGGAGGAAGCTCCCCCTGACATGTGGCTCTCTCTATCGGGCGTTAAGTACCACCTATATAGTAACTTTTTACGTGCTTCCCATAATGAGGCACATTTGAACCTGCCTCTGTCCTCCGAGAAGCTATTTCCCCACTGTTCCCTTGGGAGTTCCCTTCCCAGGTCAATCTCCCACTTTCTCTGATAATCCCATTGTTTATTAGCTGTGGATTTGAGTAAGAGATCGTAACAGATGGATATAATTTTCTTCCTTTCTAGGGGGTGGGAACATCTATTTTCAAATGAAGAAAGCAGGGCGTCCTTAGAAGACAATCTCCCTCCAAGCCCCCATACCGCTAGCTGAGATTGGATCTGACCGTATGATAGCCACAGTCCACCGGTAAGGGCATATTTATCCATTAGTCTGGGAAAGGAGAGAAAACCCTCTTGATCGAAAAATTGGAAAAGCCTCGTCACGCCGTGCCGTGTCCATACCCGTGACTCAAAATTAGGAATGAGGTGATCTAGTACCGATAGTGGGGCTGCCAGGGCGATTGGATGATAATTTATGAGTTTCGCTGCATTATTGTCCCATTCTCTTCGAAGTAGGCTGGCCAGTGGAGGAAGAGGAGGTAGTTTAGGTCGTAGGGATCTGGGCAGCCAGAGGGTTATTGAAGGGGAATGAGGAAGGAAGTAAGCCGATAGAAATCTAGTCCACTGGGGACCTGGAGGCGTCATAAGGAGGGCCTGGGCCGCTGTTAACATAGACGCTTTATAATACATCAATACATTAGGGACCCCCATCCCCCCGTTTTCTATAGATTGATTCAGTAGGGCCGCTCTCACTCTAGGACGTTTACCTCGCCAGACAAATCTGGAGAGTACAGATTGCAGGTTCGGGAGATAGCTGCGCGGTAACGCCAATGGAAGGGCACGGAAAAGATAAAGCAATTTTGGCAGTAGAGACATTTTAAGAGCTGCAATTCTCCCCGCCCAGGACACCTCCACCCTCGACCAGTTCATGCATAAATTCCTGAGTTGTGTAAGCATAGGTTGATAGTTATATCCAAATAGGTCTGCGCTAGAAAATGCAATTTTAACCCCCAAGTATGTATTATTTCTGATTTTACAGATGTTCAATGCTTTTTTTTTTGTTTACTCATTTTAGGAGACTGTTACTAGTTGGCCTAACATTTCTAACTGCATTTTATAACCATAGCCAACCCTAGTTGATCAAAATCTGCAATATCCACAGGGCAAGAGTTAAGAGTGTGTTTGCGTGTTTGCCTGTGTTTTTTTATTTGCCACTGTATGTGTTGGGAGCGAGTGTTGGCTAGGGTAGATGCGCAAATTACAATAGACAGCAGTAAAACCTAATTGCAACAGCAATTTTGGTTCATAATAAGATGAATGCCTCTAATATTTACATGTAGGGCCATTAAATTTAACAGTAGGTAATAACTGATGTTAACATCTGGGTTAGCCTAATACCCCTGTAATCAGGGTCCTTGTCCTCTAGACCCCTGTAATCAGGGTCCTTGTCCTCTAGTGGTTATATACACCAAACTCAATACTGTAGGACTAAAAAATACATTTACTAAATGTAGTTATGAAACCACTTTGTTTATTAAATTTGTCTGGAGTTTTGTAAATTGATTTTTCAATTCCAGTTAATCAAATATTAAGTAAATAACAATTATTGCTGGTTGAGCACATAACTGCACCATATGCCTTGCAGAGCAGAGGAAGAAAGTCTGTTCCGATCCACAATAATCCTTCACCCAACTAGATGTGTCATCCTTTTATTCACTGCTCTCATTCGGCAGGAAGCATTGTATAATATGCCTTGCCTTGTCATTTCTGACATGTTTTCAGGAATCCACATAATCTATTCACCAAAACTCTATAAAGAGAATGTCTTTGTAAGCGTCACAGTTTTCTCCCCTCACCTGATTAATAATATATTTTTCATCAAACACGGATCTCTATATGATGCATAGCTGACCCCTCTATTGCAAACCTCAAAGAGCATTAAGTAAACCATTGTGTTATAGGAGCTCAGTCAGTGATTAGTTTGCAAACCAGAAGGTGCTGACACACAAATTGCATAAGAGAGAGGAAGGTTGGCGAGGTGGGCTCTGGACCAGGAGTATGTAGAGAATATGGCCCTGAACGCAATATGGTAGGCACCGAAATGCCCACTTACTAATAATTTGCAAAAAACAAAAGAATAGGGTGTGGGGCTCCTCAGTGACCCAGACCCATGTCTTAATAATGGGTTATATAGCGTTACACATACATAACATGCATATAACTCAAATACGTGATGTTTGAGATGGATAGACTATGTTGTCCAAGGAAATTGATGTAGTATTACATGTCTCTCTCAATACCTCTAACATAAAGAGGGAAAATGGAGACCATAGTATAACTCTATATATAACATAACGTGTATAACACAGAGGAGATGCAATACACTAGACATGTGCGTTTTGCTTCGTCCGAATTCAAATTCGTTCAAAAATCTCCCATTTTTTGTTTTCAGAAGCATTTCCAAAAACAGTACTTGGCCATCCGAAATTTTGAATCGGTCCGAAAGAATGAATCGAATCGAAGCGAACCGAATCAATCCGAAGTGATCCGAAATGAAAAAAAATCTATGCAATTCAAGACAAAGCAATGGGTTAATGGGTATTGGGCATCTCGCAGGGCACAGAGAATGTCCCAATCAAAGGGTTAATGGGTAATGGGCATCTCACAGGGCACAGCGTATGTCCCAAGCAAAGGGTTGATGGGCATTGGACATCTCACAGGGCACAGCATATGTCCTAGAAAAGGTTTAATGGGGACATCTCACAGGGTATCTTTCTTTTTTTGTTCACTCACTTTCTGTTTTTAATCATTACAAAATGAAAGAAAATGGAAACGAATCGATCCCAAATTTCAAATCGGTCCGAAAGAACGACTTGCTAACGATCCGAAATGATCGGAACAAAAGGGAAATCGATTTGAAATGATCCAAAACGAAACCCCACAGCCCAAAAAAATCTGAAACAAAAATACCGCTGTGTACATGTCTACAATACACTCACACTTTTTGGAGCCCAGGGATACGGAAGAAGGGATAGATGAAGTAGCAGAGGGGCTATTCCGTGGTTTGAACAGAAGAAAGGAGCGCCGTCGTGGTTATACTGAAGCTCTCCCTATATATTGGGAACTGAGTTCCAGAGTTACACTACACTAGCAACATTTCCTCCTATTTTGTTTCTCTGTTGGTTAGTATACCCTGTCGAGGGATTTGTAGCCCACGACCCCTGTCTGTGGCACAGAGATACACATCAACTCTTCATATTGAAGGCTAATCAGCATAGCAATGTCAGAAATAAATAGTCAAACCATCTTCTATGTACATGCTGTTTGTATGCTCTAGTGGACTCCCATCACACATATTTCAGCTCTCTGAATACACCAAGGATATGAGACACTGTAAGTAGAAAAACAGGAGGGGGAACTACAGGGATTAGTTGTTAATCCTTCTGTCATGCCCGGGTACCGGGGTGGCACCGGGATGTAGGGGATATGAACCCAGTATGCAGTTTCCTGCACAGATGACCGGGTGGGTAAGGTTTGGAAGGGGATGAAATATGGAAACTGACCGGATGAATTCTGCAGGATGGTGGGAAGCGTGGTGGAAACAAATGCAGGAACCAGGAAAACAAAAGGAATAGGTTTTTGCAGAGCAACAGGTAACAGGACTTCACTCTAGGCATTCAAGAGCTGTAATGATTCAGCAATTGGTCAGTGTGGGGTGGAGTACTTTATTTCGTGTGTGTGGTGTGACGTGCTTTGGTGTTAACTGTTTAACTGCTGGTTGCTGGATGTAGGATGCAGGTTACAGGGCAGGAAGTACACCACCGGGGGGGGGGGGGGGTTCTAGGATGAAAGCTGGTTTGCAGAGAATGAATGTTGAATGCAGGTTCAGGGGTCCCCAGGATGGAACATGACAGCTGGATGCAGGTTGCAGGGCAGGAAATGTACCATCAGGGGGTTGTCAGGGTGGCTGCTGCCATGGGGCATGACACTACCCCCCTCCTAACAATCGCACTCCGTGCGATAAAGATTGGCAGCAGCTGGGCATCAGCGTACAGGCTGCAGTGTCCATTCTCCGGATACAGGGTCCTGGACAGGTATAACAAAAGTTCCTTGTACGGTGTAACAGCCTGGTTCTTCAGGTGGGGGTTCTGGACCTGTAGGAGTGTCACGGTCACGTAGACTCCTGGAGACAGAGTGACACAGGTAGGAGGCAGGGTTACCCGAAAACATATTGCTTACATAGGCAGATGGCATCGGGTCAGATGTCTGTAAACCGTCCTGGATCTCTTCAGCAATAACGTTGGTTTGGCAGTGCTTTTTTCTCTGCCGTCTTCGGGCCTTAGATCTTGAGGTTTTACAGGTCTCACCCTTTAGGTTTACAGGAATAGAAGACTCTGCGATGAGAGTGGTGCCCATATAACTGGTTGGCTGTAGTATAGGCATCTCTTCTCCAGGTTCACTGTCATCGCTAAAGGAGGAAAAGAGTTTCAGACGGGATGTACGGTCCTCTTCTTCCTCATCCTCTTTGCCACCTTCTTCTGATATAGAGTCCTCGCTGTAAGAGGAACATATGCCTCGCCACGCCTTCATGGTGGTGTCAGACCCTGCATGTTGGCTCGGGGGTCCTTCTGCGACAACGGCGTTCTCTTGATCTGACTCCTCAGAGGGTATATAACCAAATGGAACAACATCATACAGAGGGTCATAACCAGAACTTTCAAATCCACAGATGGTCGGATCTTGTTGGCTGTGAGTGATGGGAGTTGTCACGTTTGGAACCTGTGTGCACAGAATCTCCATCGGCTCTGGTTCCACCGAAGCAGGTTCCACATCCATAGGATGGACAGGTTCAGGCTCCCTGGGCAAGGGTATGGAGGCCTCTACGTCCATGGGAATGTCAGACTCCTCTTCAGAGCTGGACGTCGGTGGCACCGCGATTCTGGGCACAGCTCTCCTAGGAGTAGGTCTGGGTACAGGAGGTCTCCTGGATGCGGGTGGCCTCCTGGGTACAGGTTTGGGGGGAGGTGGAGGTTTTGGGGACCTCTTGGGTACAGGTGGCTTTCTGGGTGTACCCACTCGTGCAGCAGACCCCCTGGGGGCCGGTTTGGGCAAGGGTACCGGCTTAGGCGCTGCAGGTCTCTTTGAAGCTGACTCCACATCAGGGACTTGTTTGGAGACAGCAGTAGGCCTGGGAGCTCGTGGTTGCTGCAGAGTTCTACGCACTGGAGCCTGCTTGGGGGTAGTAGCAGGTTTAGAAACCACAGTAGATTTCAGGGGTCTTAGTGGGCAGTCCACGAGCCAATGGGTGGGGTCCCCACAATAGAGGCACAGATCGGTGGTCTGTCTCCTGGCCCGTTCCTCGGGAGACAGGGGGCCTCTGTGTCTGCTGGTCGTAGGTGCACATTTCATGGGTGCGGTTGACTGCAGATTGTGCAGCAAGCCCCCCACTAGGGTAGCAAGGCTTCTCAGCATCTCCTGGAGGCATAGCAAGGTGGAGTGCAGGACTGCGGGTTCATTTAATTTTGGCTGAATCATTCTGTCATGCCCGGGTACCGGGGTGGCACCGGGATGTAGGGGATATGAACCCAGTATGCAGTTTCCTGCACAGATGACCGGGTGGGTAGGGTTTGGAAGGGGATGAAATATGGAAACTGACCGGATGAATTCTGCAGGATGGTGGGAAGCGTGGTGGAAACAAATGCAGGAACCAGGAAAACAAAAGGAATAGGTTTTTGCAGAGCAACAGGTAACAGGACTTCACTCTAGGCATTCAAGAGCTGTAATGATTCAGCAATTGGTCAGTGTGGGGTGGAGTACTTTATTTCGTGTGTGTGGTGTGACGTGCTTTGGTGTTAACTGTTTAACTGCTGGTTGCTGGATGTAGGATGCAGGTTACAGGGCAGGAAGTACACCACCAGGGGGGGTTCTAGGATGAAAGCTGGTTTGCAGAGAATGAATGTTGAATGCAGGTTCAGGGGTCCCCAGGATGGAACATGACAGCTGGATGCAGGTTGCAGGGCAGGAAATGTACCATCAGGGGGTTGTCAGGGTGGCTGCTGCCATGGGGCATGACACCTTCCTAACATTTCACTCCAACTTTCTAACCTGCCCTCCACCCCAGATCTTTTGATTTAAGCTCTGCATTAACGAGAAGGGAGGGTCTGGGACTCATGACACCATGACCACTTTCATTCACATAAACAGATATGGTGGCCAGAGTGTGTCATTAATGCCAGCTAGAGTCACATATACAGTTAGAAGTTGTGCGGTAGCATCTGGAATACAGAAAGCCATGAAGGAAAAGGGGAACAATTTAATATTTGACATGATTTTTTACATATTTTTATATTGACCTCTACTGAATTAAAATGACACTCCAAGCATCATAATAATAGCATTTCACACTTGAGCACTATACACTAGTTTCTGCATGTGGTCACTCCTACTATTTTCTTATCTCTCCATTCTCCCCTTCAATTTTTCCTTTCCTCTATTGTAATTCTAACTCCTGCTTCAGCATATTGTCTTCTTTTGTCCCTGTCTCCACCCTATCCTTACTTCTCCATATTTGCTTTTCTCACGTTCTCCACTCCCCATATACCACCCCCACCTATTGCCCCAGCTTATTGCCAGACACTCAATTTTTCCACTACTAATACCACACATTATTCCCCATTCATAGGTTCTCTTACTTACAGATTATGCCCTTGTTCGCACATTTTAATTGGCTTATACAATGTTCAGATATATTCCACCTGTGTAAACCATTACCATGGTAATTTCGTTTTTTACCATACCCTTTCCCTGTTGCACTTTCCCTCTTCTGTACTCCCTACTCCCTATATACAAAACGGAATAAAATAAATAAATTAAATATACTGCAAGGCATTATCATTATAATGCTCTCGTTTGCACATTCTCAAAATATAATTGGAATATTGCTGTTCCTAGGACATCAAAAGATTCAAGTTTAAACTAGAAAAATAATTAGGCCCACTGGCTGCAAAACCGGTCGAAGGGCCCTATATTAAAATTTTACAATAATGTGCATATCATCGTAAGCATTAAGTTGTTCCCTTAACTCTTTCCTATCATGGCCTGCAGTGTATGTTCTGTAAAGTTAGATCATTTCAAGGACTTATTAACAATCATCTATACCACATGAGGAATGAGGGAAAATGATGGCTGCTTCAGGGTTATTAGGAAGACCTTAAAATCCATAGTCACATTCCAAATAATTTGTGTACCAAGTTAGGTAAGATATTATACACAGTGTCACAATCAGTCACAAAGAGGGCACCTTGCATTAGCCAAGGTGAGGCACTGGTACAAACGAAAGCCCCAATATGCAGGTGATACAGAGTAGACAGCCTAGGCCAGAGACCCTGCACAGTATACAGCAGCCCTATTCTGAAACACCGGTCTTTAGAATAGCTGGACCTGCTCTAAAGGAAAATAATATAACAATGCCGTGTAGAGTCTATGGACCTACAGACGAGACAGGACTTTCAATATATAAATGGTACAGACACGAAGTATCCAAATAGAGGATTCAAGAAAAAGCCAGAAGTCATAAACCAGAACGTATACCTTATACAGATACCAGGGATCCAGAACCGGGAGATCAGTCAGCCAGGCAAGAGGGTCAGAACCAGGTAATCAGTCAGACATATAACATAACCAGACAAAGGAGAAACACTAGAACTAATTACACAGGAATGACTGGACATAACTAGAACCTAACTAAAGATACAGCAGACAGATAAGGTAAACAAGAGATCATAAACTAAACAGAATAACAGCAGGGAGCTCTCAGGAACAAACACTCAGCAGGAATCAGAACTGAAAGTGAACCAGAATGCATGAGCGATGTGATAAGGGCCCATAACAATATATAGGGAGGTGATCAGCCCACATCACCAACAGGAGAGTTAACGAGGAAGCCAGGTAACCCCTGAGTTACAGTACAATCCAGGGAAAGCAACACACAGAAACACATGGGAACCACAGACATAAAGAAAACAGAGGGCAGAGGGACAGGGCTGGAACGGGAAAACGTGACACCCAGACACAAAACCCAGATACATGTATACCCAGAAACAGACCCCAGATACATGTAAACCCAGACATCAGACCTCAAATACATGACATACACATAATTATTTCAGGCAGTCATATTAAGTGTTTATTTTTTTACAATAAATCATCAGTATTCAGGGTTGGGAACTTTGAGACACATAAATTGGTTCAGTGATCCAGTTTGGACGCTCGGGCTTGCAAAGGTTCACCATCCCTGCCCTATATGAATCCAGCCCTGGATTCATTGTGGCCTCCCAAATCTGGTATATATTAGATTTTGATTTGGACTGAATACAAAATCTACCTAATATCTTTAACCCTTTCGCTGCTGAGGCTTTTCACACCTCTGTGCTGAGGTCATTTTTACCGGTTTTGCTCATCATGTTTAAACGTGTTTAGAAGGCTTATTTTAGTATATGACCCAGACATAGTATATATCGTTCTTTCCGTCAGACTCGGTAGATTCATAATATGTCATTATTATATGTATACGTTATGTCATGTCTGTATATTATAACAAAAAATGCAATAAAATATGTATTTTCAATAATTTACAATGTGTAAAGTGTTTTTTTTCACATTTTAACATGCGAGCAATTGCGATTATATTTTGTATGGGGTGCGCTTGTTAAAAAAATTAGAGATGGGGTCTCGTTACATTTTTTTTTGGGGAAAATTACACGATTTTTAACAAACGCACCGCATACAAAAATCGTTAGTGCAGCATCATTGTTCACATTATAATTGAAATGGGAACAATATTGCTGCATTAACGAACCAAAAAAAAGAAAAAAAAATGTTTATTTTTTTTATAATTTTTTTTTAAATATATTTTTATTTTTAATTTTAATTTTTATTTTTTTAAAAAAACTTTTTTCACAGTAGTGTTTGGTATCGTTGGAACGGCCATGCTCTGGCCAAACTTTAACCCCTAGCTGCCACGGATCGGGAGATAGGGAGTTCATTGGAACTCCCTATCTCCACCGTTGGTGGCAGTTAGGGGTTAACTCTAGGACTGGCGTCATCGTGCTATGCACGATGACGCCAGTCCTCAGGGGGAGTTCCCAGAGGCTTGGCCGACATCCAAGATGTCGGCCAGCTCCGGGAAAGGATCACGAACCGCGCTTTTCAGCGCCGATTCGCGATCCAGCTCCCCAGGAGTTACTGCCAGGCACCATTTGGAAGGGCAGGCTGTGCCCTTCCAAATGGTGCCTGGGTTAACCCCCGCAACACCGCCGATTGGGAGGGAGAGAGGTCCGAGGGACCTCCCCCCCTCCCTTTCAGGCTCCTCCTCCGCACATGCGGGGGGGGCGCCTGAATTAGGTGTCATCGCGCTGCCGCGATGACACCTAATTTCATCGGCGGCGGTTCCGGATACTGGGCTGACATCGAGGATGTCAGCCCGCACCGGGGGGGCCAGCGATCGGCCGGAACCCGGCCGAACGCTGACCCCAAAGGGAGGACGCGCTCAGCGCATCCTCCGCACAGCGGGAGCCATGTGGAGGACGCGCTGAGCGCGTCCTCCGCATGGAAGTGGTTAATTTCATGGATTTGGAAGCATCCTAATTCAAAATTGTAAAACTAAAACAAACAGAAGCAAAAATATCTCTAAACGTTACCATAACCCTAATCAAAAATTAACAAAAACAGTATCTCTTAACTTAACCTTGAAAGTAACCCTGGAGAGGGGTTATTAATTTTATTTCTTTTGGGGAAGGGATATTAATATATAAAATGATATGTGAAAAATTATTATTGTTATTGATGTATTACTTTGGTTCATATATCTTCAATAAACAGAATTTTTAAAAAAAGTAACCCTAACCCTTATCAGAAAACAAGCAGACATAGTAAGCCTAACCCTAATAGTAACTTCTACCCTAAAAGTAACCCTAAAAATAATTCTAAGCCTAGCCCTAAAAAGAACCCTAATGCTTGCCCTGAAAGTAAACTTGCTATCCAAACATTAATTGTCTGAATGGGAAATTTGCCAAGAATTTGGATTCCAAAAAGTTCTAAATTTGATCGAAATAGAAATTTTTGGTCTTGAACTTGCCTAGTTTGAATGCAACCAGGCAGGGGTTAAAGCTATATTCTGTTGCAAATAGAAAATAGAGTATTAATTTCTTGCCCTTAAATTAGCCTCTACCCAATTATTTTTTAAAAAACAAATTTTCGTTTTGGGGTGAATTTGCTCACCTTTTGTCCTTCGCCGTGCAGTTCTTCTGTGGAATCGCAAATTGTGCACTGCTACAAGACTTGTGCACTTTATATACACAAGTTTCGTAGAGCCTGCGCAGAGCGATGAATCGGAGCTGCGCACACAGGCACAGACACTAGCGTCGCTAAGTGGGGGCGGGGGGTGCGGCCCGCACCGGGTGACACCCTAAAAATATATATATATATATATTATTTTTTTTACACAAAACTATTTTACCAGGAAGGATACATTGAGAATTCTCTCATTTTCGAGTATGTCCTGGGTAGGCAAGGCCTAGGCTGGCACTTTCCAGGGGCAGCAAAAAAAAAACACTAAAGGGGATATTCACAGAGCACTGAAATGACACAGACACCGCAGGGTCCCTGAAGTGCAGGGAATCAGCCACCAAATGCCACCGCGAACCCGTCCCCCGCTGTATTCAAAAAAACTACTGAACGAAAATGGCTGGAATTGACATATAAGATCCTATTACCATATAAGATCCAAATTACCGAAGTGGAATCGAAATTACGAATTGAACGAAAATGATTTCCGATTCCGAAAATTTTTCGTTTCGGATTGGAAATGGTTTCGTTTCGGACCCAATCCGATTCGGAAAATTGGCCGAATCCAAAACACCGAATCGGGCCAATTCGTGAAAAAAACGAATCGGTCAGAAACGAAACGCACATCCCTAAAAGAGACTTTTTACTACAGATTAATGGAATAAACGTTTTATTAGATATTGGGTAAAAACGGGAATATTTTTAAACCTATGCAGGGTTATTCAGAGAAGGGTGAAAACCTTGAGAATGACTGTAGAATTGAAAATTCTAGGGCAAAATAGTCAAACCAGAAAAATTCTCCCATTTATCTCACTTTCCAAATTGGCTATTTGGTCTAGATTGTTCATTCTCCTGGCAATTCTCAAGGTTTTCACCTCTCTCTGAACAGCCCTGATGGTGTTCGCCTGAATAAACCTGTCTAATGAAACCACTGAACATCAGGACATTTCTCTGCTGTTCGATGTCTCTGAACAGATTTACCATTACTTCTCTATGGGGACTTTCACTGCCATCGAACAGGCACCGTACTTGCTGGCAGTTCACCAAAATTTGTGTGAGAGCTCCACAGCAATAAACCTCACAATAATCTGCGCAGTGTATTATGAGCATTCAGTGTTATATGGGAGCACTGCTTTAAAAAAAAAATGTAAAACTTGGGGGGGTGACACCATGAGTTACCCCTCCGGGTGACACCAACCCTAGTGACGCCACTGGGCATAGATCTGATCCATCACTGTCTCTGAGACCGCTCGCTAAAATGGGCAGTCTCAGAGAGGGTGACGTTGGTAGGCTCTCTGCATGCTGACATCACTAGTGACCGACCTGGTGACGGACAATGGGGAAATTTAAAATCCAAACTGCTGATGATGCTGGATGTGTGGAGGAAACTCCTCCACTTCACGTCACCCAGCAAAAAAAAATAGGCCCAGCAGGGGGGAACACTCCTCACATCCAGAGCACTTTGAAACGATAAAGTGGTCAGGGTGAGTAGAGTGTCCCTTTAAGGATGATCACATGATCACAGCATAGTGCCAAAATTATCAGTGTATGTATGCCACCAGGTCTATCCATAGACATTGCGACAAACGCAGAATTGGTTTTGCAGAATGCAAAAAGGGAAAGAAGGGCTCGAGGTCAGTAGTTGATACTGTCCCAGCAGAATTGGCAGAGTGCAAAGCTCAGGGTTATACATTTTAATATACTGTATATGACAGAACAAATTAAAAAGAGTAGGAGCAATTATAAGCTTTAAGCACTGAGCAATCCATGTGTGTACTGTATAGAGAATGTGTGAGTCAGCAGGTGAAGCAGATGGCATATTTATCATCATTCAGATGTGCTAGAGTTTCCGATTGCTTTAGATCAGCCCAGTGTATGAAAATATAACTTCTAGTAGTCCAACAAAGCTCCTTTTTATATTATGATCGAGTAGTAAGCTGTAGTTACACAAAGGCTTTATTCTACCAACTAAGGGCCCGTTTCCAAGGTAGGGGGTTAAGATAATTATATATAACGCCTCGAGAAGTTATCTCATTGTTTAGACTCCCTATTCCACTCTTGGCACAAGCTGGGCTTGCACTTCGAATGTAGCGCTTCTTTGCACTTGATTACTGTAAATTAACGTCTCCTATATTTATTATGGGAGATATTAATTTGCCCTTTTGCATAGAAGCGCAGGATAATCCAACATCGGTTGTGTTTCCACATAGGAGACAATTTTTCACAGTGAAATACTTTCTCATAAAAATTAGCTTTTATGTGATTTTGCTTTAACAAAAAACATAACACGCTCACCTTACACCCCCAACTAAATCCCATACTCACCTCTCATGTCGCTGCGAGCGGGGCTGCGTGATCTGCTGCTTCTTCTCACTGGGAGGAGAGTGAGACTGGGAATTAATAGTTACTAGTCTCCCTTCACGATTCCTCCGTGGCACTGCGTGGAGGAGCTTGCGTCAAGCTTGTGGCGGGGACGCACTATGCTCAGTGGAGTCCTATGAACTCCAGGAGCTGATAGTTGTGGTGGCATGCTGCCCTTCCTTCCAGGGCTAGGCGCTAATTAAATGCCTTCCTTGCAAGAGGTCCGCAAAAAGTGAGACGGTAAGAAAAATCTGCAGGTACTAATTATTTTTCCTTTTTGCGTCAACCATGGAATACGGCCCTAAATATTCTGGGCTAAATTACATAGTGTACCCTAACTTTAGCGTTCGGGTGAGTAAGCATTAACGCCAGGATAAGTGACTTTAACACATGCCCCCATATTACGTTCCTGGCGCTAAACCCTGTAAAATCCGTTAGCGCAACAGTGATTACGCGACTTTACTGTACTTAGCTAATCCTATATTTAACATGGGGAGCACAATGAGTAATCAGTGATAGAATAAGTAAGGTATTACAAAGTCCTAGCGCTAATTACCGCGCCGCAGAAATGTTAGCAACACCTTAAAACTGTTGCTAACTGATTCTGCTTTTGCACATTTAGCACCCCAAAAACTCCCCAATAAATCCGATACTCACCTCTAGACAAATAACATCTACAGGAGTTGTTGAAAGGGAAAAGAAAATTACCATGAACAATTCTCTGTGCGACACTCGTTGCGGGATTAACCTGTTGTTTGAACAACACTATCTAAACCTTCAGCACAAAAGTATACAAGGAGTGTCAATAATCCAATTTAAAACTTATAATTTATTCTTATATAATAAAACTCAAAACTCGAGACTTTATTGTCTTGAATTTTTTAGTGTCTTGAATTTTTGGAGTTTTATTATATAAGAATAAATGTTAAGTTTTATATTGAATTATTGACACTCCTCGTATACTTTCGTGCTGAAGGTATAGATAGCGATACTCACCTCTCAACCCACAGCGAGAATGGTGGCCCGATCCGCCACATCTCCTGGCCGTGAGCAGAGTGAGACTGGGGGAAAATAGTTCCCAGTCTCCCTCTGCGATCACTCCTGGACACCAGGAGGTGATACTTGCAGCGGCACGGATGCTATGGAATCTAATGCTAAAATGGGGACGCTATGTTAGTGTCCCCATTTTAACGTTCGGAACGTAATCTAGCCCTCTGATTTTACAGCACAAAAATTAAATAATCAACAAGTCGCTAGCAGTTAAATAGCTAAACACACAGGGATAATTTCAAACTACTGGAAAAGTAAAAACAATCTAATGACAGGACAAATCAAAAAAGCTAAACATGTCAATAAAAACGATAATAATCAAATCAGGCAAAATACAAACTTCCAAGAGATGACCTTGTTGTGGACTCCCAAACATTGACCCAGACATTATCTTATCAATACAGTATTCTCATTTCCCGTACTCAGCTTGCGTTACAGTTTAAAGTCCCAGTGGAAAACCCAATTAAATTTGAAACAAATATGTGCAGTGATAGTGAAGCGATTTGATGTACATCATTTATGCGACTTTCCCTGTGCCTCCAGTCTTTCAACTATGCTTTTTTTCTACAGAAAAGGTGATAAAAGTAAAAACAAAACATAATTATTTTTGATGCCACAACACAAACAAAAATTAATACTATAATGAAAGGTTTAGAGAGGATCATGCTGCAGTTTGGTAGTAAATAAAGTACAAGAATATTCCTTACGCTCCAGATTTGAAAGCACCGTTTCATTAAGTATCTCAGGATCTGTTTGTATGGAGCTGTACACCAGCTATGTGCAATATAAGAGCTCAGCAACAGGTACATAAACTAGAATATATGGTGCCATATGGCAAGGGGATACCATGATAGGGTCAGAGTGCAGGGTTTCATATGGCAATAAATTGTTTAAGCCTATTGATGAAAACCAAACAATATGTATCTAATAGCACACTGATCACATCACAGAGATGGTAAAAAGGGGCAATCAATAACGAAGAAGCACTTACTGTCTTTATGTCTACTTCTCAGAGGTATTTCTGAACTACTGTGTATCAGTAAATTGCAACGTGGACATCAAGCTGAGGATGCATTTTATTAAATTACATAGGCGATGCAAGGCAAAGCTGCTTAAAAATATCTGATTTTACTTCCACTCGTTAAAATGTTGATCTGACTGTCAACTATATGGGCAGATATTTGTCTCAATCATTGAGCAGATGTATTTTAAAAGGTAAATCTCTGGCTACTTCCTGACCAGGTTGGTGGACAAACACGAGCTTGTTAGTTGCCATTGTCTTATGATGATGCCTTTAGTTTCCTAACATGACAACATGGTTAATGCAGCATTACCTAATAATCGGAATTAAACGTTTGCGCAATAAGAGTTGAAAGATGTGCATTTGTGACCGGGCTGCCAACAAGCGTTCTCAATGCAGTAACATTGAGAGCCATTGGACTGGCCAGATGCTTGCACTAAAGACGTCAGAAGAGGTTAATATTTAAGCCTTTCATTCCAAAACCTATTTTAACCCTAAAGTATTCCTACTGGCTTCACAGCTAAACAAATTCTATGGGTAAGGCAATCCCCTGTCTCTGCCTCCTGGTTTAATAACTCACTCCTAATTTGACACTGGTTTCACCAATACACGAGTCTCACTTGTAAGCATTGTTTGTGATCAATCCATTAACAAGCTTGAAAAAGGTATTTAGAGGAAATATTGCTTTGGAGATGTATTACCACCGGTATAATTGTCTGAAAAAGAGTTTGAGTGCCCAGTCATGCTCCTGACCCCGATGCCCACTGAACAGTATGTGATTCCACCCTATACCCTGCTATGGGCCAGTTCTTCCCCCACTCTGAGCCATGGACTTTACCTTTCCTGGTTTTCTGTGCTGCTAGGTGATGCTCAACTGCTACCTATTTGGAACCAGCTAGCTATTAATCCTTTCCTGCCATGGGGCTTGCTATGCTATCCCCGTGGCAAGTGGTCCTTGAAGCTGTGGAGCCTCATTATACACCCCCTGTAACAGATCTCAGTACCCCGACAGGGTCACATCTGCCAATACCGCCTCCTTGCTGTACCCCCATGTTCCCCTCATCACTCTCGTGCCTTTCTCCTGGTTTTTAGCTGCAGTTTAAAGACGGGTACACGTAGAGAGCCGTGCTAGCGTCCCCCGGAAATAAGCCGTGGCTGTAGATCTGAAGCTTTGCGCTGGACCAGTGAACAAAATACAGCTGCTACGCACACCATGAGTCGTGAGTGCATGTAGGGTCAGAATAGAACTGGTTTAATCAGGGACAGACACAGATATATTTATACGGTCACACATGGGTCATTTGCATACATAAAACTTCCCCTAGAAACTCCCGGGGAACCCAACCAGACAATGGGGCATATTTGCTTCTTGGAATGTGAAACCTAATTTGATTAGGTAGACAGTTAAATTAAACATTATGAAACAATACAAATGAGACAGGACAATGGTAATCGGAATGATAACAGATTACAGACAGCAGAATTACAAACTATTAAAAAAACAACAGATAAACACATTCCTGAGACAAGGGTAGTCTGGGAAACTAATCCTCTCAACAGATAACAGATACACATGGATAAAACAATATACAGATAGACAATAGCATTCTTGCATAATCGCAGATTATATAAACATTCTGCACAGGAAAGGCCACTGAACTATTATCTCCTTCACCCTGCCCACCAGTCGGCGTGTGTCGCATGCTGTTGGCTGCCCCCTGAATTCAGGTCATCTCTCGCATTGATTGATGATCTCTCGCACCAATGATGTGCGACATTCTTCAGCTGCGTTGGCGGGCTGGAGGAGGGACCCACTGCAGCAGCCGGCAAGCGGGGCATACTAGTACCCCCACTGGCTTTAAAGCCCTGCTGAACCACCCGGCAGCAAAGGGTTAAGGAGGATATGCCCATCACTCTACGCTCTGTCATTGATTTTCAGTATAGGTGTTTGGAGGTGCTTCATTTTTCTCCTGAACACAAGCATGCCATATTCAAAGCAATCTCTCCTTCTCCCTGCAAGAAAGCCTGAAAGTCACACTTCACCTCCATTTTCCCCTGAACACAAGCACGCCATATTCAAAGCTATCTCTCCCTCTGCTCCCTGCAAGAAAGCCAGAAAGGTATACTTCAATCACATATTTTGCCATATTGTTACTGCTGTTAGTTTATATATTTTTTTCTTCCCTCTTTTTTTGATAGTTTCATTCTGTGCTGATGCCCAGACTGCTCTGCTCCTCCCTGTTGTAAATACTCTGCATGAACAAACGGCTACCCCCTCTAAACTCTGTATTTGTTTTTATCCACAGTCACAGTTCACCTCCTCTGCTGTCCCACTCAGCCCCTATCCTAATTATATAGCCTCCTTTACTCAGCTGCTTCAATCCTCACTCGGTTTATCCTCATCATGCCCAAGCTCTTGGTCTATCATTATGCAGTTTCTGCTATATTCTCTGTGGTAATCATCTCCACACTCCCCCTGTTCCCTTTTGGTTCACTTGCCTTAGTCCCTTTGATTGTAAACTCACGGGATGTCTGGCTGAGCACTTGTATGAAGTGCTGCATTAACGGGACAATTATCCTACGGGCAGGGCCGTCTGTTCCTTATGTTTTATTATTTATTATGTCAACTGTTTGTGCTTCCCCATTGTAACGCGCTACAGATTCTGTTGGCGCTGTATAAGTACCTGTAACTGTGTGCTACAACTCCTCTTTGTTTAACCTGCCTTGTCCCTGTTTACCCTTGTCCTGTTGCACTACCTGGATCTTGTGTTCTGTTCCTGCTGTATTTCACAGTGCCCCAATGCTTCCAGATCCTTCTCTCCTACCATCAATACCAGCACTGAGTAGCTCATTATACTAGCTGCCGCTGGTGGACCAGAGACCACACCTGCAGCACATACCAGAAGTTGTCTCTACAAGGTATCCGGTCATCCTGTGCTGAGTAGCCCACTATACCAGCCGGTGTACCAGAGACCTCACTTGCAGCACAACTCGCCATCTATGGCCTCTAGATATCCCGCCATAGGGCCCTATTACAATCTTTGCGCAGAAACGCTAGCGCAGCGAGTTAATTTGTGCACGAAGCGTTAAACGTTAACGCACGTAAATTAACTCTGATATTACAATCCGCCTCGCATTTTTTCATCCATCAAAAAATTGTGCGTGTAAAATGGACTCGCATAAACGTTGCGCGCAGAAATCGGTGTGCGGACTGTTTTTTCACATGATTAAGCCAATCAGAATTAAGAACCACAATTGTCTCCTGTTAAGTTTTTGCGCCTGCCAAAATCAATCTGAGTATATATGCTGCAGCAATAATAAAAACATGCACAACCTCTCAATTTTATTGTTTGGGTATGCGAAGACTGTGTAAATATACTTTGCTGTATTTTTATTTTTGGGCTTGTGTATTCGGTTTTGGCCAGAACGTTCAGATTTGCCATTAACACCAGCTTTCATGAGTTGTTAAAATTATGCGCGCAAACGCCGTGCGTTAAAAACTGTGCATAGATTGTAATACCATCCTCGTACCAGCGCACAAACGCATTTGCGCTTACAATGTTAAGTATAGGACGCGCGACGTACAGTAAGCTCGTGAAGGGTTCGCGCAGGTCCACCCGCGTTAGACGAATGCGTGCGTTTGTTGCGCTGACTTTGTAATACGACGTTCAGCGCAAAGGGTTTTGCCCCTCGCGTTAACGCATTTTTGCGCGTGTGTTAACGTTTGCGTGAAGAATGTAATAGAGCCCATAAAGTCCTGCACTATATGTTCCACAATCTGTAGCTGCAAGGGATCCACCATTCACAGACTGGTACCTGATCCGTTCATGCCCAGTGTTATATTTATGAACGTTGGTTCCCACCATCGCATATATCGGGTTCCACCCTGACAGAATGACAGAGCCAACCACCAAGCCCGTGGAGGTACTACCTGCATTGGACAATATAGTTTATCAGCTGATCGTTGTGGTGGAGGACATATGGAAATTGATGGACTCTATAAGGGTTTTACCTGCTGAAGTTAAGAACTCTCCACCCCAGAGCAGCGCCCAGGTACATGCTCCTGTGTCAGGAAAGGAAAGCGTAGGAGATCCAATTTTATTGCAGGGGTTATTATCATTATATTTACCAGTAAGACCCCCAAACCAGCACAGCCTCCACTTGCATCGTAGCATAGCAAGGCTCCTGTTGCCGCCAAAGTTCGCTAGGTCACCGCTGCCGCCAAGCCTCGCCGGTCTCCTGTTGCTGCCAAGCCCCTGTCGCTTTTTGTAAAGCCAGGGTTGAGCTCATTTCACAGAATAGTTATAGTATATGGCTAAAAGTATACAGCGGAGTGTGATGCCCTGTAGTGTATGAGTTTGTTTTATATTTTCTTCAATTGGATTTTACCTGGAACAATGTAGGCACACAGCAAAAGTTAATACCCAAGAACGGTGCAGGACAAAAGGTTTAATTGGGTTTTAGCGAATATTAATCTGCACCACCTGCATTGCTGTCTGTTATGATACCTGAAGGGTAAGTGCGTTCACGACACCATAGTGATAATGTGTCCTATGGGAAGATGTCAGACCATTGGCCAATGGAAGAAACCAGCTGCTGAAGAGCTTAATTTGTGCTCCTCTTCCCGATCTTATTACCAGGTTATATAAATATACAAAGTATGTATCTGTCATACTAAAATACACATTCTAGTTTCATTTGGATCGATAAATGGACAGAACTCTACTTGGATTTTTGTCTTCTGCACATGGTTTCGATTCTTTTATTTCCCCGTATTTATATGCAAACGATTCTGCACACGATTTATTTTTGTTTAAACTAAAAATTATTTTTATATTTTCACAGTCTCCTTTTCTCATCTTTTACATTGACACCTTTTAATAGTATTTTAACAGTTTCCAACTGCTTTTAGTCAACATTTGAGCCATGTAAAAAGTCCCCACAAGAATTTTCTTTTGAGATGGAAGTTGGAAATTATGTTAAGAAAGGGTATGGACATGAACAAGTAGATGAATGATAGACCATTATGGTTTAACAGCGACATCAAACATGAGCTATGTTAGTCATCTTTTCATCAGGTTTCTAAATCAGTTATTTTCCGATGTGATTTGCTTCTCAGCACTTTGCAAGTCAGCATGACAAGTAACGGCTCACAATGGAGGATGATGATTTATTTGCCCGTCGACCCCGCAATGAAACGGTTAAGAAATTTAATCAAAGCCATTTTTACGTGCGTGCTTTCCATTCTTCCCTTCCTGACAAATGACTGTGCCTGATTCGCCTTCTCTCTCATCCCTACTTCAACCATCCCACGCACAAAAAGAGAGAAACGTTATTAATATTTCATACCCCTGACCTAATTAAAGAGAGGGAAAAAAGGGATTGTCTCTAAAAATCATCAGATAATGGGTTTCAGCATTCAAATGGAAACACCTCACTTCTGTATTTGCGTATTGATGAATTTCACTGTTATGGTTGCTGTTTTCAAAATATAAAGTCTAATTGACTGCGCCCTGTCAAAGTGAACGATAAGTAGAGTACAGAGCGTACAGGATGGCTGCTTTCTGCCTCACAAATTGCTAAGGTCAAGGTAACATTGCAGCGTTGCATCTTTCATCTACACTTTATAGGGTATTAGTAACAGAAATAAAAAAAAACATACATCACATCCTTCTCGTAGCAATAACAAGGAGAGATTAGAATCATAATAAACACAAAACAAGCATTGCCCATCAAAACAAACATTTGCCTAAGAAATGAATCACATGGAGAAACGTTAGATATTATGTATTCTCATAGAATGTGCAATGAGCTCGCACCTGAACGAAATCGTACAGAGAAAAATACAGAGAGAGAGAAGGAGAGAGACAGAGAGAGTCTCAGGCATCTCATACCTGACCTACGATACAAATGAGAAATCCAGGACTTGTCGAGTCATTTACCTCTTTTCAGGTGCCATTGGAAGAGGTCCTTCTAATGCTGTGATGCCGGGGCAATCAAAACCAAGAGATTAAGTGTACAGGCTGTGAGATTCAAGCTGATTATCCCACTGTCATAGCATATCTAGGCAGCAGCATGCTACATGGAATGGAAGCGCCCATCAGGAGGACGAAAACACACATAAAACGAGCACTGGGACTCAGGGGAGGCAGGGACTAGAGGAGCAGATGGAGGGAGGAGGTGTATAAACACTAACATGACAGATGTGGTGACTTTTAAGTTAAAGAGGAAAATGATGGTGTGCACTAATATATATATATATATATATATATTTATTTATTTTTTAATTAAGGACGGCTCAAAAGTGAGAATAAAATCCTATACTTCACAAATTCTAAAAGTCATTGCGGAAAAAATAATTACACATCTTAAATCTGCGACTTGTGTAACCCACGAAGTCCCATTGCTGCACTTTCCCAAATGTAGCAGAAAATTCTATGTAGGACCTGCAATTAAAGTCCATAATTTCTCACTTTTTTGTATCTGTAGGGTAGACACCTCACACGGCAGTGCAGTGTCATCCTAAATTGCCTTAAGAAGAGGACAGGAGATGTAGCAACCCCAGACAGCTGTTTCAAGCTTTCAGTAGACCTTTGGTGTAAAAATAGAGAGAAATTGTGGATATAATTTGCATGCCCTACCCAGAATTCCTTGGTACATTGGGTGTAGTGCAGCAAAGACACCTAACGGTACGTACTTGCCATCCAGGACATACTTAAAAACGAGAGAAATTTCAATGTATCCTTCCTGGTAAAATACTTTCTCCAAAAATAAATAAATAGATAAATAAGGAGCCCTAGGTGCAAAGCTAGTCTTATTTGCTCGGATATATTTAACAAACATATATTTAGCAAAAAACATTTCTATTAAATTACTGTCTATGTAACATATTGAAAAAAGTGTTATTTATCATTGGCTAATGCTAGACGTTTCATTAGGATGTGCGCCCCACCCATGTACCATTTATTCATTGGAATATTAATGTAATTATCTTCATTACATAACCTGCAGTATTTAAAAGTATGAGATTAAAAGTGAAGCACCAGATACAAACAACTTGTTAATATTCTTGTTCTTTGTCTTGAAATAGAAAAGAAGTATTCATTAAGTGTAAGTAGGGATGTATATAGGTTCGCCGATTAGTAGGGTGCATTTAGGCACACCAGGAGCCCCCCTTGTACATACCTTTCTTATTCATAGGTCTTTACTACAATGTACAAAACAATAATAAAGTAGTGGTTAATGAAAAGAAATGTTGTTCAATCACTTAACACCCTTGTTCACATAACCTTGAAGTATCAAACGGGGGAGGAAGAGAGAAAACACAACATGGTTTCGACCTTCACAAGGAAAGGAATTTTGTATGTGAGCTTGAAAGACAACAGCAATAGTAAGTGTAAAGCCTGAGATACACTGCAGCGCCTGTAGGCGGCGCAGCGCGGCAAGACACACTCGGTGTGTCCAGATTTTTCCACCTCCCTCGCTCAGGCCATGTCACGATGTGGCGCTAAGCGAAGGGAGTTGGAAAAATCCAAGTTTTCCGGCAGCGGAGCGACGCGCTGAGGGCCCTGCGCAGTGTGCTGTAGATCCCTCCCACCAGCGCCGGTCCTCCTGTAGATCCCTCCCACAGCGCTTGTTACCAGCAGATGATTCTGGTAGACGCTATGGCCGCTGGACTTGTACCCCCCCCCAACAGCTCTGCTCTGACAGCTGGCATTACGGGGGCTCCTCTACCCCCAATCCAGTTTTACTGTGAGAGAGCTCTCTAATATGGGGCATCTACACCCACCAGAAACAATTTTGTCCGCTGGCACCCCCCCTCCATCCGGAAGTTGGCTTCACGAAATAATTTTACCCTCCTGTGTGGGCATGATCTGACTGAGGTCTATATATGTATCTGTGGGCTTGATCTGAGGTCTATATATGTATATGTGGGCTTGATCTGAGGTCTGTCTGTATATGTATCTGTGGGCATGATTTGGTCTGAGGTCCCTGTACATGTATCTTGAGTGGGCATGATCTGGTCTTTGTATATGTATCTGGGCATGATACTATTCCAATTAAATTGGCAGTAATTTATATGTATTTTTTTCAATAGAATCTTTCTAACTGGACGTAATATATCAGCGCGGTCGGGCAGCTGATATAAGTGGTGTTTAGATCTTGCCTATATGCCATATGCTTTGTGAAAATAATGTTTTGGCGGGTTCTACATTGTAATTTAAAATTTGTCCAATAAACTTGTTTATTTCTATGAAATGGGCTTTGCTTCATTTGAGGAGAAACAAACGTTTCTCTAGTTTGATCTGCAGAGTATTGGATTTCTGTCCAGTGTGGAGAGAAGCAAACGAAATCCAGTGTAGACTGGCTGCGTAGTGGAGCGGAGTGAAGTCAAGCCTGCAAAATGTTTGCTTCGCTACACTGTGCGTCGCTACGCGCTCAGTGTATCTCAGGCTTTAGGGTTTTGGGGAATGAGGCATGGAGCTCAAAGGGTTTTAATGGATGTGGTTGGGTTGTTAGGGGTTAAATTCCACAAGTGGGCCAGCTGGGCAGTAATTTGTGTTTTCCTTGTTTCAGGTCTGGTTATATTGGTGTGCCTCAGATGGCTATGGGTATTGGCGACAGTTCCCTGTTAGATGAACAAGTGGGAGTAAGCATAACACCTGCAGTTGAAACTACAAGAGCTACTGGGTTGAGTGCGGCTGCCAGTAATGTCACTTGGTAAGGCAGGCATGAAGTTGACCAGACTTTGTGAGTTGCCATTAGACAAGAAGAAGGTTTGTTGTTGGGCTCCAAATGTTGGCGGGTAAAGGAGATGTTGGTGCCAGGGTGTGGACAGGATCAGACCAGGTTTGGGGGTAAGCTGGAGAGTCTGCGAGGTTGGTGTTGTTGTGGGGAGGGGGTGGTACTGGTGGTGAGACTAAAATGACAGGAGAAAGGAAAATGTTAACGTTTAAAGGACTTTCAGGAATGTACCTTAAGTACGAAATTAAAAAATGGATTTGGAGGGGGAATACGTGACACTTTTTCATTATTACTTATGGAGTCCTCTGGCAAGTTAAAACAGGTGCTGGGACATTTTGGCAATTGCCTTTGAGCTTTCTGCATACTTGCTAATGTAGTAAGTCATAAGGTGCACAAGCAGTCCTCTGCAATGTTCTGTTACCTTGATTGCATATGGGAGGTATACTCTACATGCAGTGGCGTAGCAACAGGGGGGCTGGCGACGGTGCGGCAACCCAGCACCCACCCCCATTCGTGCACCCGGGGCAGCCGCACCATCATCCCCCACCCCCCTGGGTGCTACGCCACTGTCTGTACAGTATACCTCCCATAAGCCATTTTGGTGAACTTTCTCATGTTTTGGCTCAGGGACTCCTGCGGCGTAAGAGCAGCAAATTGCACACCACTACATGGCTTGCATACTTTACAAATGCAAGTTCCATAGAGCCTGCTCAGAGCAATGGATTGGAGCTGCGTGCAAGCACAAATCTGATCCATCGGTTGCCCCTCTCAGAACGATCAGTACAGTGAGTGGTCTCAGAAAGGGTGGTGTCAGGCATGCTCTCTGCTGACGTCAATAGTAACCAATCTGGTGACCGGCAGCTGGGAAATTCAAAAATCCTGGCTGCTGGTGACCATGAGTGGGGTGGAAGAAACACCTCCACTTGACCCCGTAATTTCACGTTGGGTGGGGCAGGGGGATGAGAAGGGGGCACTCCTCACATTCTGAACCCTTTAAAAAGATAAGTGGTCAGGATGAGTAAAGTATCCCTTTAGTTATATGTAGATAAGTCAGTTTCACTAACTATAAGCGGGCTAAAAATATTCTTATGTTAAAGTTCTAGGAGGATAAGAAAAGAGAAAATAATCCATAATGGCAAAACAGAGAGCAAATGTTAAGCAGCAAATGAATAAGTCTTCATTTTTGGTGCACAATAGTACAATTCAATATTAATGACCTGGAAAAAGGAGGATGGGTTAATGTTATTAATTTTAAAAAAATGAAACAAGTGTAAAAATTGCAATCAAGTCCTAAGGCTTTATTAATTCCTAATGTATGGCAAAGATTTCCCTCAGTACTGGCTGTCTAATCCAGTGTCAAGAAAAGACTGATTAGAAAGAAAAGGTATTATTATTGTAATGTATTGTGTATATCACACAAAAATCCAAAAGACACATTCACAATGGAATACATGGGTTGTGTGAGTAGAGGGGGTTATAAAATGAAGTATTTAAGCATGTAAATGGAGGATATAGAGTATTTGGCTTGTAAAAATCCAGATTTAATCTCTATAACCACCCTTTCCCATACACTCTATATAACTGAAAAAGCCAAAGTAAGAAATGACAGTAATACGGTATATCAAAGAAATATCCATAGTTGAGACTTAAACAGCTACACGTGTGTCTCCATAGTCCACTGCTCTTGAGAAAATGTCTATGATTATTCCCTATCCTCACTCCACATCCAATGTTTTATACAAGATATAAGGGTTACAACTGCTTATTTTTTGGGAATAGATTACATATATCCTCCATTGTTCCATTTTTTTTGTGCTTCTCATAAATTAAGTATTGCTAACATAAGGGGCTTTATTCCTGATTTTGGAATAAGAAGGGGACAGTTACCATTAATGAGTGGAGCGGTTTTACTTTTCAGATTACTCAATAATTTCAACGTCCCCCTTCTTATTCAAAGCTGATCCACAACAGCAGTTGTGACACGGCTAACGCATCATGTACAATGTCAGTGTACATTTCCGATTCCCATAGTGTCTATATAGGAAGATCACAAATAGTGACACAGAAAATGAGTGATTCTCAGGTGCTTATTGGCCAATAGAGTGGCCAAAAAAAAAGAACTAATAGCTAATAAATCCTGGGGTTAAGTGATTTTAAGTGACAAAAATGTTAACATACCTCGGCAAAGAGAAAAGGGTGCCAATCTCCTTGATTAAGCATACAAAGAACAAATAGTTCTTCTGTGTCCTTCTGCAGGCACTGCCATGCCTAGAGATTGTGTGCCTGAGAGATCTCACGCAGGTCTCACACATTTCCATGGAGTAAAGGAGAGTTTGCAAGTGGTGGTACCCAGCATCACCGAAATACTTTTAATGTTTCCAAAATATTAAGAGTCAAACCGATGCTATAACTGCTTACTCTCATAAATTAAACCAGGAACAGGGAGCCACTAAGACTTTATGACTTAAAGGACCACTCTACCCATCCTGCCCACTTTAGCTTTTTACAGTGGCCAGCATTAGTGGAGTCTACTGCCTCCACCCCTCTCTGCTGCACCGATCTAGCAGAAACACAGGGTGATGTGAAGGCGTTTCATCCACCCCACCCAGCATCACCAACAGCCAGAATTTTTAATTTCCCGGCTGCCAGTCACCAGATCGATCAGTAGTTAGTGATGTCAGTATGCAGAGAGCACAATAGAACCAGAGACCCACGATAGCAAGCGTTCTCAGAGAGACAGTCAATGTCTTAGATCTGCAGGCGCAGTCCCAATCTATCATACTGCGCAGGCACAATGGAATTTATGTACGTAAAATTTGCAGTCCTAGGCTTCACAACTTCAGTAGGGGCGCAAATTGCATAGTAATGTTTCAGGGGTCTTAAGTCCTGGAGATGAGGAGGAGGAGTTGCACATAGCAACTAGGGAGGGACAAAAAGGTGAGTAAAATCACCTTAAATAAAAAAATATAAAAAAATAAAAAATTGGGCAGAGACTGTCAGCAACCTGCCCAATTATTAAAGGGCAAATAAGGGAACTCTGGTTTTAAAAGAATATGGGCCCTATTACAATGTGGGCATTAAAACGCGGGCGCAAGGGAGAAAACTGTGCCCGCAGTTTTCCCCCTTGTGCCCGCTTTTTAACGCCAGATTACAATGCAGGTGCAAAAAAATGCTGCCTGCATTGTAGCGCCCGTTAAAAATCAGGATGCTCGCGGCAGCGCTGGTGAGCGCTACCGTTTGCGTTAGGTATGTAATAGGGGCCTTTACCTTTAAGTCAGTTTCTTTGCCTTAGCATCTTACTAGCTTTCCTGGAAAAGAAGACTAGCTCTTCAGGACTGTAAAATGTAAAATGTTCTAGATATAGAGACCTTCAACAATAAGCAAATGTCCTTCCACCATCAATAAAACAGCCCATCATATGACATCCAACAATTATTCCTAACAGGGATTATAGCTCCGTTGTACAATTTTTTATATGATCATGCAATAAAAGTTATTTCTATGTGTGCTCCTTGCGAAGTAAAATATTAATAAAAATGTTCCTCTTGCTGCTTATTGAATTATACTGTGCTCCAAGTCACAGCACGCAAGGTTTTCAAACGTACCAACCTTGAAAATGAAGTCAGATGCACAAATGCTTCCTTTTAATACATTACAGATACAGCATGAGGCACGCTATCCCAATGACATACTGTTTCAGCACAAATAGATTTTAAAAAAAAACAAGAGTCGTGTTGCATGATCAGGAAACAAGGTGGAAAGTCTGCCCAGAGGGCAGTCTATTGTTCAGCGAAGCAGCTCACATGGATATATTTGCCCCCGCTCACATGGGTAGATTTGCCCTAGCTCACATGGGTATAATTGCCCCAGCTCACATGGGTATAATTGCCCCAGCTCACATGGGTATATTTGCCCCCAGCTCACATGGGTATAATTACCCCAGCTCACATGGGTATAATTACCCCAGCTCACATGGGTATATTTGCCCAACATCACATGGGTATATATTCCCCCAGCTCACATGGGTATATTTGCCCCAGCTCACTTGGGTATATTTGCCCCAGCTCACATGGGTATATTATTATTATTATTATTATTCTTTATTTATAAAGCGCCAGCATATTCCGCAGCGCTGTACAATAAGCACAGTATAGACAGGGTTACAATACATTGAAAAACATTTGACAAACAGTACAGGAGGAGATGAGGGCCCTATTCCCGTAGGAACTCACAATCTGGGAGGGTTGGGGTTGGAAACAGGAGGAGAGGACTGTAAGGTGAGAGTGATTGATGGTTGCGTCAGTGAGTTGGGTGGTAGGCTTCCCTAAATAGGAATGTTTTAAGGGAGCGTTTGAAGGAAGAGAAGTTAGGGGAAAGTCTGACAGTACGAGGGAGAGCGTTCCAGAGAGTGGGGGCTGCGCGTGAGAAATCCTGCAGTCTATCATGGGAAGAGGTGATGCGGGGAGAAGCTAGGCGCAGGTCACTGTTTGACCTTAGGGAGCGGGCTGGGGTGTATTTGGTGATTAGTGAGGACAGGTAGTGGGGAGCTGAGTTAGTGAGGCTTTTGTAGGTAAGGATAAGGATTTTGAACTTAATTCTGCAGTGGATGGGGAGCCAGTGAAGGGACTCGCAGAGGGGACCGGCAGAGACAGAGCGGCGGGTGAGGTGAATTAGCCTGGCGGAGGCGTTCAGGATGGATTGTAGGGGGGAGAGGTGGGACAGAGGGAGGCCAGATAAGAGATTATTGCAGTAGTCGAGTCGGGAGATTACCAGGGCGTGTATGAGTTGTTATATTTGCCCCAGCTCACATGGGTATATTTGCCCCAGCTCACTTGGGTATATTTGCCCCAGCTCACATGGGTATATTTGCCCCCGCTCACATGGGTATATTTGGCCCCCAGCTCACATGGGTATAATTGCCCCAGCTCACATGGGTATAATTGCCCCAGCTAGCATGGGTATATTTGCCCCCAGCTCACATGGGTATAATTACCCCAGCTCACATGGGTATATTTGCCCCAGCTCACATGGGTATAATCGCCCCCAGATCACATGAGTATATATTCCCCCAGCTCACATGGGTATAATTGCCCCAGCTCACATGGGTATAATTGCCCCAGCTAGCATGGGTATATTTGCCCCCAGCTCACATGGGTATAATTACCCCAGCTCACATGGGTATATTTGCCCCAGCTCACATGGGTATAATCGCCCCCAGATCACATGAGTATATATTCCCCCAGCTCACATGGGTATATTTGCCCCAGCTCACATGGGTATATTTGCGCCCACTCACATGGGTATATTTTCCCCCGCTCACATGGGTATATTTGCCCCCAGCTCACATGGGTATATTTGCCCCCGCTCACATGGGTATATTTGCCCCCAGCTCACATGGGTATATTTGCCCCCACTCACATGGGTATATTTGCCCCCAGCTCACATGGGTATATTTGCCCCCGCTCACATGGGTATATTTGCCCCCAGCTCACATGGGTATATTTGCCCCCGCTCACATGGGTATATTTGCCCCCACTCACATGGGTATATTTGCCCCCAGCTCACATGGGTATATTTGCCCCCCAGCTCACATGGTTATAGTTGCCCCCAGCTCCCGTGGGTATAGTTGCCCCCAATTAAGACGCTGGATGCGCGCGCAGTCTCTACCTGTCGGCCGCGCGCGCATCCAGGAGAACAGGAAGCGCGCGCAGCCGCCGGATAGAGGCTGCGTGCGCATCCTGTAGAGCCGGATGCGCTCAGAGCAGACGGCGATAGGCTGCGCGCGCATCCTGGTCCACTGGATGCGCGTGCAGCCTATAGCCGTCTCCTGCGAGCGCATCCGGCTCTACAGGATGCGCGCACAGCCTTTACCCGGCTGCTGCGTGCGCATCCTGTAAACGCCGCGGCACGCGCCACAGCGGTTGGATGCGCGTGCGTCAGCCGGGTAGAGGCTGCAAGTGCATCAGGCTCTGCAGGATGCGCGCGCAGCCTCTACGCGGCTGCTGCGTGCGCATCTTGTAACCGCCGCGGCAAGCGCACAGCTGGCTCGTGCCGCGGCAGTTGCATGCGTGCGCAGCCAACCGCCGCTGGTTGCGCGCGCATGCGTAGTACAGGCTTGGCGACGGACACGCCAAGCCTTACTGCATTATAGTATAGATGTTACATCTTAGAGCATGGCTTTATGTGCAGAGCAAACCCAGAAAACGCAAAGTCGAATGTATCATAGAAATTAAATATCTTACACCGAGAAACCATATTGTATTTTGCCAGTGCTGCTTTGCTTACTGAATGTGTACATTGTGATATTTTAACAAAGTATGATGTTTCAACAATTTAACATATTGAATTTTCAATAATTCATATAACCCCTCAAAGCCCATACAAAAGAGATTCAATGCAGGTGCTCTTTATTGCCCAAGTAAAGTGAAAATCAAATGTTACATAGGCATACATACAGAAAAAACGGTATCGGGCCTGATCCCTACTAGGGATGGGCTGGCAGTTCGATCCGAACATTGCCCATTCGGCGAACATCGAACCTGTTCGCGTGTTTGCCGCGTGTTCGCCCACAATGGACCACAATGCACTTTTCCACTGGCCTGAAGCTTGTAATTGGCTACAATCTTGCACCTGACCACAGGTCAGGTGCAAGACAGGTGCAAGACTATGCCACTCAGGGCTCAGAGTCCTGATTGGGCAAATTTTGCCAAATCAAGGGCTCACAGAGCTAAGTCCTGCAGCACACTATATAAGGCTTCCCCGCAGCCCCAGCACGTGTTTTTTTTGCAGGAGTGAGAGGAGATTGTTCTTTCAGTGTGTCTCACAGATGTCTAGCAGATATCTGGGAATTGTAATCTGTGTCTTCTCACTGCCAGCTATCAGGGGGTCCCACATACTTCTAGTAGATATCTGGGAATTGTAATCTATGTCTTCTCACTGCCAGCTATTGGGGTCTCACAGACGTCTAGCAGATATCTGGGAATTGTAATCTGTGTCTTCTCACTGCCAGCTATCAGGGTGTATCACTGAGGCATAGCATACTTCTGGAAATTTTAATCTCTGTCTTGGCACTGCCAGCTATCAGGGACAGGGTGTATCACAGAGTTATAGCAAATTTCGGGAAATTTGAATCTGTGTCTTGGCACTGCCAGCTATCAGGGTGTATCACTGAGGCATAGCATACTTCTGGAAATTTAACTCTCTGTCTTGGCACTGCCAGCTATCAGGGACAGGGTGTATCACTGAGTTATAGCATAGTTCTGAATATCTTTAATCTAGATAACACAGTTGAATCAGAGTTCTGCATATCTCCAATATTTATACCAGAGTTGAATCAGAGTTCTGCATATCTCCAATCTATATACCAGAGTTGAATCAGAGTTCCGCATATCTCCAAACTTTAAACCAGAGTTGAATCAGAGTTCTGCATATCTCCAATCTTTATACCAGAGTTGAATCAGAGTTCTGTATATCTTTAATCTATATATCACTCACCATGTCAGAAAGACCAAAAAGGACAGGCAGATGCTCCCAGACACAGATAAGAGGGCAAGCAGCCTCTGTGTCGAAAGGCTGTGCCCCTGGTTGTCGTGGACGTGGGGCATCCTCTGCAGGGGCACGCTTGTCCTCCCTTCTAACTGGTGCTGGCTGTCTTAAGTAGGGATGGGCTGGAGGTTTGATCCAAACAGGAGTTCGATTCGAACATTGCCTGTTCGGTGAACATCTCCGCGTGTTCGCCCACAATGCACCACAATGGACCACAATGCACTTTTCCACTGGCCCAAAGCTTGTAATTGGCTACAGCCTTGCATCTGACCACAGGTCAGGTGCAAGACTATGCCAATCAGGGCTCAGAGTCCTGATTGGGCAAATTTTGCCCAATCATGGGCTCACAGAGCTAAGTTCCGCAGTACACTATATAAGGCTTCCCCGCAGCCCCAGCACTTTTTTTTTTGCAGGAGTGAGAGGAGATTGTTCTTTCAGTGTGTCTCACAGACGTCTAGCAGATTTCTGTGAATTGTATTCTGTGTCTTGGGGGGCATGGCCAGAACACAGAGAGAGCTGGATGTGTGAGTGCTGAGCTCCCAGGCCCGAGTGCACAGATTGTCATTTAGGGGCAGAAATAACAGCAATGGCACAGCGGAAAAAGACACTTACTACCCCAGGACTCTCGGGGACTGCGGGAACCCAACGCCGATCCTCCATTTTACCGTTCTTGGGAGATACATCTCAGCCGCGGACCTCCGGTAAGGGATCCAAAATGGCGTCCGGCGACTTAGATCAGGAGGCCTCCCCGCCACGATTAGATTCAGCAACAAAAGGGAGCGATATGGAACATGAACTGCGGGCCTTATTACAGAGTTTGCCGACCAAAACGGATTTGGCTGCTCAGTTTACTCAAATGGAGCGCAATTTTAATACTAAATTTGATGAACTGGGGTCTGATTTGAAGCAGTTGGGAGGTCGCGTAGCGGACTTGGAAGAGGACAGAGATGCGTTATTTTCTCATGTGGAACGTTTAAATGGTCAAATTAAGATTCTTTTCTTTCAGGAATAGTACCAGAGGATTGGAGAAAAGCTGACGTCGTCCCTATATTTAAGAAAGGTTTAAAATTTGTGCCTGGGAATTTAGACCTGTGAGCTTAACATCTGTGGCTGGGAAAGTATTCGAGGGGTTACTAAGGGATAATATTCAGGAATTTATTGGGAGGTATAATGTTATTGGCAAAAATCAGCATGGTTTCATGAAACACAGATCATGTCAGACTAACCTAATTACGTTCTATGAGGAAGTAAGTAGAAATATAGATCAGGGGGTCGCAGTGGATATGATTTACTTAGATTTTACCAAAGCTTTCGACACAGTTCCACACAAAAGGTTACTATTTAAATTAAGAAAAATTGGTCTGATGAAAATACTTGTTCTTGGATAGAAAACTGGCTAAAAGATAGGGTACAGAGAGTGGTCATAAATGGTACATTTTCAAGATGGACACCAGTGGTAAGCGGTGTCCCTCAGGGGTCTGTTATAGGACCAATACTATTCAATTTATTTATAAATGACCTTGAGATAGGCATTGAAAGTCATGTATCAGTGTTTGCAGATGACACAAAACTAGGAAAAGTAATACAATGTGA
The DNA here is from genome assembly GCA_009667805.1 of Leptobrachium leishanense. Lineage (NCBI taxonomy): Eukaryota > Metazoa > Chordata > Amphibia > Anura > Megophryidae > Leptobrachium > Leptobrachium leishanense. The sequence goes on along the minus strand of CM019065.1, from coordinate 114,889,844 downwards.
GCAGGATGTTACTTCGCTACAGAGGGATTTAGATAGATTGGGGACTGGGCACTTAAATGGCAGATGAAATTTAATGTAGATAAATGCAAAGTTATGCACTTTGGAGTGAAGAACACACAAGTAATTTATACCCTAAATGGTACGGAGTTAGGGAAATCCAAGCAGGAGAAGGATTTGGGAATAATCATAGACTTCAAACTAAGTAACAATGTGCAATGTCAAACAGCAGCCGCCAAGGCAAGCAAAGTATTGGCATGCATTAAAAGGGGAGTTCACTCACGGGATGAAAACATAATTTTGCCTTTGTATAAATCAATGGTCAGGCCGCACCTTGAATATGCCGTGCAATTTTGGGCACTGGTCTTAAAAAAAGATATTATAGCGTTAGAAAAAGTGCAGAGACGGGCAACTAAATTAATAAGGGGAATGGAAGGGTTAAGTTATGAGGCAAGATTAACAAGCTTAAACCTGTTTAGTTTAGAGAAACGGCGCCTTAGAGGGGATCTGATAACCTTATATAAATATATACGGGGCCATTATCAACCATTGTCTGATAACCTATTCATTAACAGGACTATACATAGGACAAGGGGTCATCCATTTAGACTGGAAGAAAGAAAATTTAGCTTAAAGCATAGGAAGGGTTATTTTACGGTGAGAACAATAAAGCTGTGGAATTCTCTGCCTGTTGAGGTGGTTGGGTCAGAGTCTGTACAGACTTTTAAAAAACGACTAGATGACTTCCTGCAGACACAGAATATTAAGGGTTATAATATTTAATATGTGGGTAAAAGCTTCTTGATCCAAGGAGAAATCTGACTGCCATTCTGGGGTCAAGAAGGAATTTTTTCCCAGTATGTTGCATATTGGCAAGCATTTCAGACTGGGTTTTTTGCCTTCTTTTGGATCAACAGCAGTAGGTTATGTGGGAGAGGCTGAACCCGATGGACGCATGTCTTTTTTCAGCCTATATAACTATGTAACTATGTAACTATGTAAATGCTAACGCAAGCTAAACAGCTGGCCACGCTGCATAGACACCTGGATGATGTTGATAATAGAGGCAGACGAAACAATCTTCGCATAATGGATTACCCGGAAGCAGACTCTGGCAAGGAAGATGTTAAAGAGCTACTCCGTGGTCTGTTTAATGATATACTGGGTCGATCTGGAGAGGAATTATTAGTTCTGGATAGAGCTCACGTGCACTGCGGCCGAGGGGATCACAAAATGACGCACTTCGTGATATTATCTGTCGCTTGCAAGATTTTACACTGAAAGAGGAAATTCTCAGAGCAGCACGCAAAACTTCGGAAATTAAAGTGGACGGTCAAGTGATACTTTTCTTCCAAGATGTTTCCTGGACCACTTTACAGGCACGGAGGGCTCTGAAACCGTTAACTGAAGCGCTCCAGGAACGTGATATTTGTTACCGATGGGGATTCCCACTATCTTTACAGGTGACCCATAACAACCAAGTTCATTCTGTTGCATGTCCTGAGGACATTCCGGACTTTGTGGTGTTTTTGGACTCCCAGAAGTTGACATCCCAGACTGGTATGGTTTGCCGTCGCCATCTGACACTCTACCCTTCCCACAGCGACCCCGCTGGACTCAACAGGCGAAAAAAAACGTAAAGGCAAGACCTCTACGGTGCCCCCTTCTGAGCCTGATCCAGAACCGTGAGGGAAGCCCTTGCTTTTGCTGCCATTGTCATTTGAAAGTTTATACGCTTTTTTGATATTTTCTGCCCCCGTGCAAATTTTTTTGATTGAATGCGCTCGGGTCCTGCAAACGAGACAGTCGGATGAGACTCTTGCTCGGCACCCAGAAGAATTTTTGGAAAATTCTGAGACTTTCTCGGCCGCCTCCTGAGTGGTGTTTTTTTTTATGTCCTCTGATGGGTTTTCCCACTATCAGAGGTCTACATTACCTTAATTTTTTTCAAGTTTTGTGTTTGTTGTTTGTTTTTAGATTTTTCGTTTTGGTGATCACTCGTACTATTTGCTATGCTACTAGGGGGTATGGGCAGGTCCCGGGCTCTGACGCCCTCCTCTCTCACTAGTTTAAATGGCTAATTTAAATTTGATTTCTATGAATGTCCGAGGTCTTAATATGCCTGCCAAACGCTCGAAGGCTCTTGCAGAATTCCAGAGGTTGAAAGGTGATGTTATTTTTGTTCAGGAAACACATTTTAGAGAGGGTTCCGCACCAGGGTTTTGCAATGCTCGCTATCCGACGGGCTATTTTAGCAATTTTGGGGAGACAAAATCTAGGGGGGTTGCCATTTTTTTTGCGCGACATGTGCCTTTTACTCTGCAAGATGTGGTAACTGACCCGCAAGGTCGATTTTTGATGGTTAAAGGGATGTTGGGCAATACTAAGTTAACTTTTGTAAATGTTTACCTGCCGAACCGCTTGCAAACCAAATGTCTCCGAAAAGTGTTACGACGTTTGTCCGAGTTTCAGGAAGGTTTTGTGGTCGTAGGGGGTGATTGCAATGTTTCGTTAGATATGACGGCAGATTGTGTCCAGGGTGGGGGATCGTCTGTTTCCTCTCTACGGGTCCAATTTTGTAAACTCTTGTCAGCGGACCGTCTGATGGATTGTTTTTGGCGTCTCAGTAATCCAGCAGTAAAGGACTACACGTTTTATTCACATGCCTTTAAGAAGTATTCTAGAATAGACTATTTTTTTGTGGAACATAGGGCTTTGGAAATGGTACGCAGTTGCAAAATAGGACTCATCACATGGTCGGATCATGCACCCCTTCTGTTATCTTTAGCCCTACCTAGTTTAGTGAGAACGGAGAATGCCTGGCGTGTGAATGAGTCATTGCTATCTGATCCCATGACGAGAGCGGAGGTGACTGCCTCCTTAGAGAATTACTTCCTTGAAAATGACACGGATGATGTAAACCTGCGACGGTATGGGAGGCTCACAAGTGTGTGTTAAGAGGTGCTTTTATCCAGTTGGGCTCCAGGCGCAAGAAGGAAAGGACTGCCAGAATGGAGGAATTGCTGAGGGAGATCACGGCCTTAGAACTGACGCATAAATCTGATCTAGATCCTGAATCATTCCGACGATTAGTTCTCTTAAGAGCTGACTTAGCTAAATTAACGAATGCGAGGTGGCGCGGGCCCTTACACTGACGAAATATGCTTACTATACCCAAGGGAATAAATGTGGAAGGCTACTTGCACGTGCTTTGAAGAAACGATATCAAGCTACTTTTATCCCAAAACTGCGTACTAGCACGGGATCCGAGGTCAATACGACCCGAGACATTGCGGAAGCCTTCCATGCTTATTACCAAACTTTATATAATATCGATAAGAGTAGGGTCCCTGAGCATATAGTGGACTCGTTTTTTGGCTAAGACGATTAAAACTACTTTACCGCGTAATGTTAGCCGACAATTAGATAACCCGCTTACATTAGAGGAATTTACGGAGGCTTTAAAATTAACGCCCTTGGGTAAGAGCCCGGGCCCTGACGGGTTTACGGTGCTATATTATAGGACTTTCAGGTCTATTCTGGGCCCTAGATTTGTTAAAGCTTTTAACTCTATTTCGGATACCTTTCCTATTCCACCTGCAACGCTCCTCGCCTCTATCTCTGTGATACCGAAACCGGATAGAGACCCGTTAGATTGCGCTAATTACAGACCCATATCTTTAATAAACGTTGACTTAAAATTGTTTACGAAAATACTGGCTTTACGACTTAAGCCTCTCCTGACTTCTGTGATTCACCGAGACCAGACGGGCTTTGTACCAGGCAGGGAAGCCCGTGATAATACTATTCGGACCGTCTCCCTCATCCATCATGCTTCCAGGATGGATCAGCCTTTGTTAGTCCTCTCGGTTGACGCTGAAAAAGCGTTTGACCGAGTGGACTGGTCTTATCTTTTTCGGATGTTGGAGAGGATGGGTTTTGGTGATCGATGGTGTTCGTGGTTGCGGGCGCTGTATGACTGCCCTCAGGCATGAGTGCGGGTTAATGGCAGACAATCGACTCCGTTGACGATACATAATGGGACTTGACAGGGGTGCCCTCTGTCCCCTCTCCTGTTCCTGCTGTATCTGGAACCCCTATTGCAGGCGATTAGAGATAATCTGGTGATTCGAGGAGTAACTGTTCTGGGACAGGAGCTCAAGGTGGCCGCATTTGCGGATGACCTGTTGTTCACCTTGACGGATCCCCTTTCATCGGTGTCAGCTTTGATGACGGAATTAGATGCGTTCGCAGCTTTCTCGGGATATAAAATTAACGTGCTGAAGAGTGAGTTTCTAGGGGTAAACCTTTCACGAGTCGTGACTGAGAGTATTCGTCATACCTATGGAATGCGGTGGGTTCCGGAGGGACTTAAATATCTAGGAATACGCTTATCGTCGGAACTAGACAAATTATTTCAGTTGAATTACGTTTCTCTGTTGCAACAGATCAAGGGGGACTTACGTAACTGGAACTTACCCCATATTTCATGGTTGGGAAGGATCAATGTCTTACGGATGAATGTATTAACTCGACTGTTGTATTTGTTCCAAACCCTTCCTATTACTGTACCTCAGACATTTTTCTCTGATTTGCGACAGACATTTACAGGCTATGTTTGGAGGGGGAAGAGGGCGAGGATATCTTACAGTGAATTGACAAGACCGGTGGGAAGGGGTGGTCTGGGCTTGCCAAATGCTTATTTTTACTATCTAGCAGCGTTTTTTTCTATACTATACGGCTTGGCAAAAGGAACGATGGGTAAGCTTTGGGATAATGTGTTACAGGCAGGAATTACTTGGCCATTGTCCTCCTTGCCCTGGCAGTCGGCACCACTGGCAAACCTGGGGCTTCGGTCACACCCGCTGCTGGGCACACTGCTAAGGCTGTGGAGGAAACATGGAGTGGCGTTAGGACTGACTACACTGACTTCCCACCTGACACCCTTGACTCACAATCCCCTGTTCCCACCGGGACTGACCCCGACATTTTTGGATGGGTTACTACCAAAACCGTATATACCGCTAGAAGCAGTAGTGGAAGACGACAGATTGCTCCCCCTGGACCGATTGGTGGCCCCAGAAATAGCGAACAAGTCTATAGTGAAGTTCCAATATGCCCAACTAAGTCACTTTATTCGCTCTACTACATGGTTGACAGAGGGGTTGCCTCCATTGGCCCCCTTTGAGACCTTCTGTACCGATAAGAATAGATATGGACATATAGTCTCGAATCTTTATTCATACATAATGAGAGGGGCCTATAAAATTGATTCTCTGTTGCTACTTAAGTGGGAAACAGATTTAGGAGTAGATATTTCAGCTGAGGAATGGTCCAGGGCTTTCGAACTTACATACTTTGCGTCCAGGAGTCAGGCGCTTCGTGAATCGAATTGTAAATTGTTTATGAGATGGTATCTTACCCCGTCTGTTTTACATGCTATGGATCCATTGTTGCCTGATATCTGTTGGAGGTGTAAAGTGGCCAGAGGTAACTATGTCCACATATGGTGGACTTGCCCGAAAGTTCAAAACTTCTGGTCAGACATTGCACACGAGATATCGCGTTTAGGGGGCCTGGAAGTGGAATTTACTCCCTCTGCCTATTTGCTTAATGTACTGCCCTTTTCGATGCCCTCCTTTAAAAACTCGCTTCTGGCAATTCTGTTAACCGCAGCGAGGGCACTGATTCCGTTATATTGGAGGAGGGAATGTGCACCCACCGTCAGGGATTGGGTTCTGAGGGTGGAGGGGGTCAGAGCTCTAGAAGAAGCGCACTACAATAGTTTGGGTAAATATGAGGAATTCTATGCGATCTGGCGTCCATGGTCCTCGAACCTTCGCTCAATAATGGTATCAGACAGATCACCGGTGGAGGAACAAGAGGTCTCGTAAAATAATCGACCGGTTATGGTGGGTCAGAGGTGAATTCAGATCTGAGCCTGGGCTGTGTTGTCTTGACATACCATTCTGGTACTAGCTTTACTGCTGTTTATTTAAGGATACGATGATCACCTTTTTAGTTAGTTAGAGTTAATTTAGAATTTGTTATTTGTTATATTATAAAATTCCGGCACTGTCTATGACCAAGAGGCACTTTGATTGTATTCTACATTATTGTGACAATATTGTCTCTTATGCAATTTGTATTTTATACTTTGCCAATAAAAATATTTTACACAAAAAAAGTAATCTGTGTCTTCTCACTGCCAGCTATTGGGGTCTCACAGACTTCAAGCAGATATCTGGGAATTGTAATCTGTGTCTTCTCACTGCCAGCTATCAGGGGGTCCCACATACTTCTATCAGATCTCTGGGAATTGTAATCTGTGTGTTGGCCCTGCCAGCTGCTGCCAGGCTATCAGGCTGTATCACTGATTTATAGCATTGTTCTGGAAAATCTGTATATCTTTAATCTAATTCTAGATACCATACAATAACACAGTTTAATCAGAGTTCATCTGTTTATCTATTCAGAGTAGAATCTGGGTGTTGCCAGCTATCAGCCAGGGTGTATCACTGACGTATAGCATTGTTCTGGAAAATCTGTATATCTTTAATCTATATATCACTCACCATGTCAGAAAGACCAAAAAGGACAGGCAGACGCTCCCAGACACAGATAAGAGGGCAAGCAGCCTCTGTGTCGGAAGGCTGTGCCACTGGTCACCATGGACGTGGTGCATCCTCTGCAGGGGCACACTTTTCCTTGTTCCTAACTGGTCCTGGCCGTCTTAAGCAGCAGCAACATACAGAGGATTGGCTAACCAGGCCATCCTCATCCTCCGAGTCCTCTGCCAGACAGGATTGTAGTGGTTTACAGTCCACCTCAGCTGCCAAAACATCTAATTCAGCCTCCATGTCCACAAGTACTCCTGCCGTAGCCTCACTATCATACACAGAGGAGTCAGCTGAATTGTTTGACTACAATGACAGAGACATGCTGCTTGAGGATGCGCAGCAACTCCAGTGCTCTGATTCAAACTCTGAGGTTGAGGAAGGGAGTATAATGAACCTAGAGGGCGGGGGTGCCAGTGACACACAAAGAACTGGCACTCATGTTCGCCCAGCAGCTGCAGCATATTGCAAGGTTGGCTCCAGTGACGAAGAGATAGGGGGTGTTGACAATGATGATGAGGTCACTGACTCCACCTGGGTGCCTGATCGAAAAGAGGAGTCAAGTGAGGAGGAGGAGGAGGCCCAACAAAAACGAGGCACAACGTCCTCTATTAGCAACCGTAGCCAGTCCAAGGCATCAGATGTCAGAGCTGCTCAGGTGCAAAGCGCTGTTGTCTCGCAGCACACATCCAGGATCTCTGCTGTCTGGGAGTTCTTCACGACATGTGCAGCAGACTGCAGCGTTGCTATTTGTAAGCTATGTCGGAAGAGGATCAAGTGTGGGAAAGACATCAGACATTGGGTACCACGTGCTTGAGGCGACATATGACCACCTGCCACGCATCCCTTTGGCACAACACTTTGCATAGGTCCTCCTCCTCATCTGTGTCTACCCCTACTATATGTCCTGCCATGTCATTGCCTACAACCTCCACTGACAGGGATGATGCTACAGTAATGGGTGTACCAAGTCCTGCCTCTGAATCTGCCAGCATCCCATCAGCTGCAGATTTATGCAGTCAGATTTCGTTGCCCCAGCTGCTGCAGCGGAAGAAAAAATATTGTCCCAACCATCCACATGCACAACGTATAAATGCCAGCTTGGAAAAATTACTCGCATTACAGCTGCTGCCTTTCCAGCTGGTGGACTCTGCTTCTTTCCGTGAATTTGCTGAATGTGCTGTACCACAGTGGCAGGTTCCAAAACGCCATTTCTTTTCACAGAAGGCCATTCCAGCACTATACCAACACGTGGAAGACAATGTTATGGAGTCATTGGGAAAGGCAGTCAGCAGCAAGGTGTCACGGATCCCCCTGGTTACCAAGATGGTGGTCCCTTTACGCAGACCGCTCACTACCCTTCCGATCCTTAGAGTGGTCGGCACGTCTAGACAGATACAGAATACGTCAAGATAGGTATACACAAAGAACGATACTAGGAGGGTACACAAGACCTTAGAATGGTTGGCTCTTCCCAAGACCTAAACAATAGAAGAGGTAGTCTGATGCGTGCTTAGGATGCCACACAGACTGACCTCAATACTAAGATAGAAGAGTAAACGCCAATACCAGGGGTTATGCACAGAATAGTTTGTTTGCCAATGCCAGGGGTCGGTACACAGAATGGTTCGTTTGCCAATGCCAGGGGTCGGTACACAGAATGGTTCGTTTGCCAATGCCAGGGGTCGGTACACAGAATGGTTCGTTTGCCAATGCCAGGGGTCGGTACACAGAATGGTTCGTTTGCCAATGCCAGGGGTCGGTACACAGAATGGTCAGTTTGCCAAATGCCAAGGGTCAATACACAGAATAGCCAATAATATACAACAGAATACAAGAGCTCTGCGGGAAGTAACTACCACGTCAGGGCACCAGTGAGAATGAGAAGCCGGGCTTTAAACTCTGCGGGTCCGCGTCATACGCCTGGCCCCGCCCCCCGGCGTCCCACGTGTGCGGAAGCGTTCCGCGATATCACTCGGCGCCTGGCCAGCGAGCAGCGAGGAAGCCGCTGCCAGGCGCCGGGAGGGGGGGCCGCGGACAACCGTCACACAAGGTGTACATTACTTTAGAAACGTGGTCCAGCAAGCATGGACAGGGCCATTATATTTCCTTCAAGGCACACTGGGTAACTCTGCTTACAGCTGGGAGGGATCCAGGACGGGGCTCTGTGCTGGAGCTTGCTCATCCACCACGCCTCCAGAAAGCTGCTTATATGATGTCTGTCTGCTCCACCACCTCTTCCTCATTCTCCTCCTCCTTCAATGTCTCTGGCGAAGTGGCAGTTAAACCGATGCGTGGCAGGGGCTACACAATGGCTCATGCAAAAAGATGCCATACTGTGCTTGAGCTGGTTTGTTTAGGGGACAGGAGCCACACCGGGCCAGAAATTCTGTCAGCTCTGCAGGGGCAGGCGCAGAGATGGTTAACACCACGCCAGCTTGAGCTGGGAATGGTCATCTGTGATAATGGCAGCAACCTTCTCTCCGCCCTACGCCTGGGTAAGTTGATGCATGTACCATGCCTAGCACACGTCCTAAATCTGGTGGTACAGCATTTCCTAACCAGGTACCCAGGGCTGGCAGAGCTTCTCACCCAGACCAGAAAAGTCTGCAGCCACTTCAGATGGTCATTCCCAGCAAGTGTTCGCCTGGCAGAAATTCAAAGAAAATTCCACCTTCCCACAAACCGCCTGATCTGTGACATGCCCACCAGGTGGAACTCGACATTGGCAATTCTGCAGTGCCTGCACAAGCAGCAGAGGGCCATCAATGAGTACCTGTGTGAGTATGGCACAAGGACAGGTTCAGGTCAACTTGGTTTCTCTCCCCCCCCGCCGTGGCTGTTGATCAGAGATGCATGCACTGTACTGTCACCATTTGAGGAGGCAACGAGGATGGTGAGCAGGGAAAGTGCATGCATCAGTGACACAATTCCTTTAGTGTTCCTGCTGGAGTGCACGCTGCAGGGAATTATGGATGTGGCACTAGAGGCAGAGCAGTGGGAGGAAAAGGAGGACTTCCCTAGCTCTCAAGGCCCCAGTCTTTATGCAGATAGCATTCCTGCGGGTCCTCAGATCAGACAGGAGGAGGATGAGGAGGAGGAATATTTAAGTTGTGGGGCATTGAAGGTGGGGATTCCTCAAGGGAGGGTTTTGTGTACCCAGAAACCCAAGGACTAGTACATGGCTGGGAGGAGGTAGTGCACAATACGGTCATCCTCAGCGACCAGGAACACTCTGAAACTAATGCCACCTCCAACTTACACTGCATGGGCTCCCCTATCCTGCAAAGCCTGCAAAAGGACCCCAGGATTCGTACTATCAAGGAGAGGGATCATTACTGGTTGGCAACCCTTCTTGATCCACGATACAAGGGTAAGGTTGCAGAGCTCATCCTGCCCTCACAGAGGGAGAACAGGATGAAACAACTTGAGGATGCTCTAAAGCGACACTTGTGTAACACCTTTCCAGACACTGGTAGGTTACCAAGTGATGACACAGGTGCTTCTGAGGCTGCTGTTTATAAGAGGAAGAGTGGTGAAGGGGGCCGCTTGACTGATGCCTTTTCCAATTTTTTTTAGTCCACGACGTCCAGGGACGTCAAATATAGGCACCCATTGCCAGCGTCTTCACCATATGATGCAGGACTATCTAGGGGCAAGGGCAGACCTGGATACCTTTACAGCAGATGATCCACTGGCTTACTGGGTGTTGAGATTGGATCACTAGTCAGAACTTAGCCAATATGCTATGTAGCTACTAGGGTGCCCTTCATCTAGCGTGCTTTCTGAAAGGACGTTCAGTGCCGCTGGAGGTTTTGTCACAGACAAAAGAGTGCGTCTGTCCACCGACTCTGTAGACCGGCTGACATTTATAAAAATGAATCAGTCCTGGATCAGCAGCTATCACTCCCCTGATGCTGATGTAACTGAATAGATCGGGGATCTCTTCTGCATTCCCAAAACCATCACCACTGCACTCTTCCACAATACCTCAGAGGGGTTACGGTGTGAAGGCACTAGCTGGCACCCAAGGCCCAATATTTGGGTGCACTGACACGTGTACCAGATTCCAATCATTTTAATATTTGAATGCAGAGTCCACCCCTGCACTCTTCCACAATACCTCAGAGGGGTTACGGTGTGAAGGCACTAGCTGCCACCAAATGCCCAATATTTGGGTGCACTGACACTGACGCGTGTACCAGATTCCTATCATTTTAATATTTGACGGCAGGGTCCACCCCTGCACTCTTCCACAATACCTCATATGGGTTACGGTGTGAAGGCACTAGCTGGCACCAAAGGCCCAATTTTAATGCACCTGTTGTTACTTTCATCCAAAGCCTGCATAAGATTCACCATAATTTAGGCAAAAAATTCACTAAACTTGTTCTGCGTGTCCTAAAACGTCTCCTCTTTTCATACACGCTGCTGCCCCAAGCAGTTGTTTATGAATAGAGTAAAGGAAAATCATTTACCGTCATTTGAAATGTCATTTTTTTCTTTTTAAATGTTTCTATACATCCGACAAATCCGCCACTTCACGGGCAGGTTATGGGGACCTCCTAGGCATCATATTTGAAGGAATTTTTCATTTTTATTCTTAACCTTTATTTCATGGAAAAATCACTGTTCCTTTAAAAACATCTTTTTTTTTAAACTGTTTTTCCTTGTTTCCTGTCCCCCAGGGCACTACCTGGTCCCCCATACACCTTTTATGGCAAATATCTTGCATATATGCCCTCTTGCAGGGCACTCTAAAAATCGAACGTTCGAGTCCCATTGACTTGCATTGAGTTCGGATCGTGTTCGCGTCCGAACTCGAACTTTTGAAATTGTTCGAGTTCGAATGGGAAACGAACACGGGGGTGTTCGGCTCATCCCTAATCCCTACCAGGGCGGCTGCAACTCCCAGAAGTATCCAGCCCAGTAGCATGTATAAAACATAACAAGAAAAAATGAGGTCATCTGCGCTAATCCCTATAGCTCCATGTGAAACAAAAAACTGAGGTTTTGGTTTACTTAAACGGCCATTGAAGTGAAGGTGAGTCCTAACTAATGAAACCAAAAGCTGCTTTCTAAGCAAGCCACATATGCTCATGGTGCTTCTCAGTCATGGGAGAGACTGGTGGGTTTTCATTTATACTCTCCCCAGAAATTATTCCACTTTGGGATTAAAAACAAAAACATGGAACGGGACAGCAGCAAGGATGACCTGTTTAACAACTATATGGTAATCAACTCCTTTCTACATGAGAGTCTTTTCTGGATTAAAACTGATGATCGTACACGGCATTGAGGGGTTATTCTTCTACTTTCACAGTTATATCTCTGCTCTTTGACACTAATGATCTGCTAAAACCTTATAAATCTGGAACATCTCCAGTGTAAAACTAGCAGGTCTATTCAGTAAAAGATGAAAACCAGGACAACTGGCAGGAGACAAGAACAATCTACAACACATAGCCAATTTGGAAAGTGAGGTAAATGGGATAATTTTTCTGGTTTGGCTATTTTGACCTAGGATTTTCCCTTCTCCTGCCAATTCTCCTGAGTTTCACCTTTAGTGAATAGACCTGTAAATAATCTGGTAGCATAAAGAGGGATTAGTTAAAATACAGAATGAATTCAACACATACCTAAAGTGTACAATTTCTAAGACAAAATACAGTTCCTGGGGAGCACTTACAGCAGCCAGTTTCTGGTGAGCACTGTACAGCCAGATCCTGGGGAGCACTGACAGCAGCCAGTTCCTGGGGAGCACTGACAGCAGCCAGTTCCTGGGGAGCACTGAACCTGAACTTACGTAACCCGTGTATACAGTATCTGGCTCTGATACTAGTCAGTACCTCACCAGCCACTGACCTCACCGCACGTCACTGCAATGTACATACATCTTGGGTTGGATTCCAAGCTTATTGTAACCTAAACTAGAGCACAGGTAAACTTGACTTTAGTAGCTCTGGTAAATGTATTATTATTAAATATGTTTTAAGCGCCAACACATTCCGCAGCGCTGTACAAAGGTGCAATGGGGAAAGACAGGACAATCGTGCCGGCTGGGTGGAGTAGAGGTAACATCACTGCTCTATAACCGTGGAGAGAGACTGTGGAGACACAGGTTTGATCCCGGCAAGAGCACCTCTCCAGTAAGTGTCCTTGGCAAGACAACTACCGGCACATACTCGCCACCCAGGACATACTTGAAAACGAGAGAAATCTCAATGTATCTTTGTAGGTCAATGTAGGTTAGTGAGCCAGTGAAGGGATTCACAGAAAGGAGCAGCAGATGCAGAGACAGAGCGACGGGTGAGATGGATAAGCCAGGCTGATGTGTTTAGGTTAGACTGCAGGGGGAGAGGACGGAGATAGGAAGGCAAGTCAGGAGGTTGTTGCAGTAGTCCAGGCGGGAGATAACAAGCGAGTCTATAATTTGCTTGGTGGTGTTGGCAGTGAGAAATGGACATATTTTGGCAATATTGCAGAGGTGATTGCGACAAGATGAGGAGAGGGATTGGATATACCAAACATCTGATTGTAGTTTATACCTGACTTCAAATCTAGCCATACAGTCAAATTCCCATTTGTGTCTGCTTAGTCTTTGAAACTAAACTACATTCCAAGTCAGATGAAAACTTAACCAGAGCTGCTGTGAATGGAATTTAACGGCTCTGTTAAGTTTACAGGGGCCACTCCAATGGCTCTCAAAGTCAGTAGCTTCAACAGCCATTGGTGGAAGCTGGCTCCCAACGGTTCCGAAATTCAACCTAATCTCAGGTTCTGGGTGGGACTAATTCTCTGCACATCAAGAGCTGAATCAGCTCTCCAAAAACACCATGCCACTGGGGGGTTGTCTCAGTGCCTAGAGTTTCTCTTGAAACACCAATTGCAGTTTATCTAAAATCAATAAGAATTTGTAATTAATGTATATTCTCTATAATATGAAGTGTAAAGTATTACTGTTGTGTATTTATGAATATGCACTAAGTATTTTGTCCTAATCAAGTGTAAGGAAATCGTATACTGCAAACAGGCTAGATAGGCTTTTCCTTGACCTCCGTGCCTCAGATATTTATAGGCTACATTCCCTGACCAATGTTAGCCATCACTGCTCTTTAAATGGATCTTCACATAACATAATGATACCTTATTTTTTGTTTTAGTCTCGTTCACATTGTATGATAACAACCCTTGCAAATGGTTGCTGCCAGTCACTCCTCTCCCTGTCATGCGTCATAGCTGGGGCACAAGGGAAAATGGCTATAAACCCTGGATAAGCTGTTCAGATAAGTGGAAAGAAGAGCCCCTAGTACAATAAAAATGGATATTAAGGAAATTCATGAGGTATGCTGGTGCATTATTAATGTATGTAACCTTAATAAAGGTATTGCTACACAAAACCCCTCTATTTAACCATTAAAACAAACAGCCGAAAGGCATTTACATAACCTCACTGGCCTCTCGCGTTTTTCCTTCTCTTCTATTTGAACAGCTGGTCTCTTTTACTACCTCTTCCTGAGTTGGGAGGAGTAAACACAATGTAATCTGTAGGATGGATAATTCAGTCAAAGAGGATTAGATCTCGGGAGCGCTGCCATGCCTAAATATAGACTACTTCTTACTTGTTTTTATCCATATCAGCCTGCCTATACTCCAGTCATGTCCCTTCTATCCAGTCAGGTGCCTTGCGTGTCAATCCACCATCGAAAGCATCAAATAGTAGTAATTGTTCGCTCTTGAAATGTCAAATAAAAGCACTTTTTGTAAGCGCATTAACCTGCACGTTTGACACATTCTTAACATACTAACTGCATTTCAATTGACTGAAATCTGGTTTATAGTAGGTTCTTTTCTGCTCTTTATAACCTTCTTTGTGCTATATGGCATATCTGATGGCAAGGTAAAATAAGGTTTTGTGTTTTCTGCTGTATCAAGGGGATTTTCAGCTTACTGTAAAGCCTAGCAACATTGTCTTGACACTTAAACCACTAATAATTACACAAATCGGTATTCTATCAGGGTTATTCAAAGAGCTCCAAAATGCTTGAGAAAGGTAACCGAACGCTGAAAATCAGCGTTCGGTTACCTTTCCTGGCCATTCGGCTATCCAGAGAGCAGGCAATTTGCCAAATCCTGGCGAATTGCCTGAACATACGGTGACTGTTCGGTGCCTGTTCGAGGGCAGTAAATCCCCATAGAGAAGCACTGCTTCGGCTATTCAGAGAACAAAACCAGCAGTGAAAGGTTCCCGAAATGCCCTGCCATTCGGTGGTTTCATTCGGCAAGTTTATTCAGGAGAATCCCATAGGCTTCAATGTTAAAAATATTCCCGTTTTAATTCAATATCTAATAAACCGTTCATTATAAAATTCTGCAGTAAAGAGTCTCTTTATTTATAGATTTTTTAGGATATTTTAAGCATTTTTCAGATTTATTTTTTTAAAAGTCCAATTTTTATTTTTTTTAAGTTTACTTATTTTTTCTGTAACAGCCCTTTTTATTATCATTCCCTGGACCTCATATGCAAATTTCAGACATTTTCGCTCAGTAGTTTCTTTGCAAACAGCGTTTCATTTTCACACATTCACACAAACTGTTTT
Source organism: Leptobrachium leishanense (assembly GCA_009667805.1). Taxonomy (NCBI): domain Eukaryota; kingdom Metazoa; phylum Chordata; class Amphibia; order Anura; family Megophryidae; genus Leptobrachium; species Leptobrachium leishanense. Next base: position 114,874,630 of record CM019065.1, on the reverse strand, counting down.
GCTAATTTATTCACTGCCTCGTCTGCTGTCTCCGCTGCTTCGTTGCTTGTGATCGGCTCCTGCTCGGGTTTTTCGACGGGTTAATCCAGATGTTTTTGGGGGGTTTTCGGCATGCATTCGGTGGGTTTTGTGGTTCGTTTTCGTCGGGTTTGCGGCAGCCTTTCCCTGCAATTCGGGGACCCTGTGGTGCTTGCTGAATACACTGCAGGGTCACCGAAATGGGATCGGCAAAACAAACCAAATTGAAGAGAACGAAAAGTCACCGAACGTGCGGTGACTTTTCGAATCTCTTTGAATAACCCTGTAAGTATTTTAGTGATACAGATCTACAACCAGGGGTCAAGTTGAGGTGGAGACTATGGGAACACAGTACCTGTACTATTTTAACTGGTGGAACTGTGTTTCATTTGGACAAAAATTTACTGAGAGAACTAATAATTGTATCCCACAGCCTAAAATGTTACATCAAGATGGAGTTCCTACTTAAGTATTAGACGATTTTTATGCCTGCCCTGACTGACAGTTGCTTAGATTCATTTTTTTTTTTTTCTTTTGAGAAAGTATTTTACCAGGAAGGATAAATTGAGATTTCGCTTGTTTTCAAGTATGTCCTGGGTGGCGAGTATGTACCGTTAGGTGTCTTGCCCAAGGACACTTACTGGAGAGGTGCTCTTGCCGGGATTCAAACCCGTATCTCCACAGACTCCATGGTTATAGAGCAGTGATGTTACCTCTACTCCACCCAGCTGGTACTTGATATCTAAACCAGGGTTGAGCCCCAAGTTCCAGCAAGGAAGTCACAGCTTCAAAATATTCAAAAAGATCTGTGTTTTTAAATTACAGCGGTGAGCTTATTAAAAACGTGTATTAATTATTATTATTACTACTATCACCATTTAATAACTTATATAGCAGCAATAGTTTCTGCGGTGCTTTATAGTAAGGATGGGGAATTACCCTAACAAATTTCAAACAAGCCTGGGAACCAGAGACGAGTAGTGTAGAGGGCCATGCTCATAGGCGCTTACAATCTAGAGACGTTGGGGTGAAAAAGAACAAGATGAGCTACCAGATACCAACTTATTAGTGGTAAGGCTTTCTAATACGTACGTGCAAGGTCCTATATATGTAGAAGCCAACTCATTAGACAATTAAAGCTCCCAGTGATCAATGGCAATTGAGTAAACTTGCAAACCCTCTCCGCTGTGTTGTGAACATCAGATATCAGTTTCTACATTTGCAAACCACAGACACACCTAGAACCAGTGGTGTATTTAGGTTTTGTGCTGCCCTAGGCCTGACTAAACTCGTGCACCCCCTAATTCAAATTTGAGGCACCCTTTCCTGTCAAGGGCACACCTCTTCCTGGTTAATCCCCACCCTTCCTCTTTAAGCTCCACCTTTTCCACTTAGAGCTCCTCCTTTTCCTCTCTTTATATTAAAAGTGGATACCAAGTGCCTACTTGTATATTTTGTATACCATTTCAAATGTATCTATTGAGATAAATAAAATTATGAAATGTTTAAATTCAAGCATTATTACAAAGAACAGCCACGCATGTCAAGTATACTGGATCACAGCCGCTCTAATTGGTTGAACAATAAAATCCACAGAAACGTGCACTGCATATGAGCGTATCACAGAGCTGCACAGCATTAAAACCCACAGTAATGTGCAGTGTGTATGAGCGTATCCCAGAGCTCCAGGGCAATAAAACTCACAGTAATATGCAGTGTGTATCACAGAATCCACAGCAATAAAACTCCCAGCAATGCAATGTGCGGTGTGTGTGTCAGCGTATCAGAATTCACAGCAATAAAACTCACAGCAATGCAATGTGGGGTTTGTGTCAGCGTATCAGAATCCACAGCAATAAAACTCCCAGCAATGCAATGTGCGGTGTGTATGAGTGCATCAGAATCCACTGCAATAAAAGTCCCAGCAAACCGAGTGAATATGAGTACACAGCAATTATTTATTCTATATTTACCGGCCTCCGTCCGCGGTAGGGCTGTGTGTAGAGTCAGCAGGGACTGTGTACGGACTCAGCAGGAGGTCCCTCCAGGCCACGTTAGGATTGCGGCTGTGCCTGTGCATGGAGCCAGCTTGTCAGCAGTGGGGTGCCACTGCCAGAGGGTGCACCGTGGCTTTAATTCCCTTCCCGGTGAGTGTTCAGTCCAGAATAGAGTGAGAGTCCGTGTTAACGAAAGGCCGGGCAGCTGCATGCGTGCGTGTCACATGGTTTAGCCAGTCAGGTGGTACTGAGACTCAGTACCACCTGACTGGCCAGACCGCGTGACCTGCACGCACGCAGCCTCACCAGGAGCAGGCAGCTCAATGACAAATTTCTATCACTGCAGTGCTGGTTAAGGAAAGGTCCACTTTAAACAGCAGTAAGCAGACAGGGCTTCATATTCTGCTGATAATCCCCCCCCTTAACCTGACGTTTACTTTCATCTTCTCTCTCTCTGCACACAAATCACAAACCCCCTCACCTCTCCTAGAGCTGCTGCTGCGGGGCGGGGGAGGAGCAATTGAGGGAGGAGAGGGGGAGTTTTATTTTATTTGATTTTATTCCGTATGCCAACGCCCTGCTCCGCTGCTCATTGTTTGAGAACACAGCTCAAAGCTGACACACAGTGACAGTGGCACCTCCTAGTACCCCCTAATGACACCCCAATAATCACTGGCACCTGGGGCGGCCCACACCTAGCCACTCCCCTAAGTACGCCACTGCTCTGTGATATGCTCACACACAAGTTTGGCGAACTGCCAGCAAGTATGGTGCTGTTTGAAGGCAGTACAAATCCCCATAGAGAAGTAATGGTTAATCTATTCAGAGAAAACCAAATAGTAGAGAAATGGCAGTGAAATGCCCTGATTTTCGGTGGTTTCAATCAGCAGGTTTATTCAGGCGAACACCATATGTTTCAATGTTAAAAATATTCCCGTTTTTATGCAATATCTAATAAACCATTTATTATTTTAATCTGCAGTAAAAAATCTTTATTTATTGATTTTTTTTTAGTACCTTTCAGTAATTTTTCATATTTTTTTGGGCAAAATTCCCCCCCCCTTTTTTTTTAACCCATTAGTGACCGGGCGGTTTTACACAAATCCGTCTTTTAGTGACCGATGCTGTTTTTAAGTTTCTGCGCTGTTAGTGTTTAGGTCAAATTTTCCTCTTACTCGTTTATTCAACCCACACATATTATACACCCTTTTTCCCGCCATTAAATGGACTTTCTAGAAATACCATTATTTCCATCATATCCAATAATTTACTATAAAAAAATATGAAATATGATGAAAAAAATGGTAAAAACACACTTTTTCGTAATTTAATCCCCAAAATCTACAACCACCCAAAAAGACCCTGGCTAAATAGGTTCAAAATTTTGTCCCGAGACTAGAAATATCCAATATTTACATGCGTTTGCTTTTTAACCCCTTCACTGCTGAGACAGTTCACCTATGTGCGCTGCGCTCATTCTGACCATGTTGTGCTAATTATTTTTAGATGAAAGCCTAGGTCCTATTTAATTAAACCCCCCCAGACAAAAAAAACTTTTAAAAAAAAAAACATTTTTTTATTTATTAAATTTTTTTTATTATTTTTTTTATTTTTTTTATTTTTTTTAAAAAAAATTAAAACCAAACCTGGTCATGTTTCGTATCATTGGAAAGGCCATAATCAGGCCTTTCAAATGATGTCAAATATGACATTCTATGGATCTGGAGATAAAGGGATCCTTAGGATCCCCTTATCTTTACATGGCAGCTAGATGGTTAACTGGCCCACTGACATCCTCACACATATGATGAGGTTGTCAGTGGGTGGGGGGGACCTGGAGGCTTGGCTGACATCCAAGATGTCAGCCCCCCTCCAGGTTCGAATCGCGTTTTGGCGCCAATTAGCGCCGAAACGCGATTCGGCAGCGAAAAGGTTAATGCCATACACCCACCAATCCCCTCCATTGAATTGCATGGGGACGCCTGCTGATGACGTCACCACGCAGCATGGCGACGTCATCAGCCTCGCCTGCCCATGTAAATCACATGGGCAGGCTTCCTCCCTGCCAGATCGCCGTGGGATCCAGCGAGGGAGGTGAGTATCGGGCGGGAGGGGGATTAGGCGCTGCTGACGTACCCTGTACGTCCGCGGGTCTAAGGGAGACCTGTGGACAGGACGTACAGGGTACGTCAGGGGTCCTTAAGGGGTTAATAGCGGTTTTTCTTTTTTCTGTAACAGAACTTTTATTATCAATCATAGGATCTTATATGTAAATTCCAGACATTTTCGTTCACTAGTTCTTTTGAAAAATGCAGGCCACGGGTTTGCGGTGGCAGCATTCAGCGGCCTACTCCATGCACTTTGGGGACCCTGCAGTGAATGGTGAATTCACTGCAGGGTGGGGAAATTTTATTCCCCGAAGTGCAGGGAGCTACAGAACACCAAAATGTTGGGGTCATTTCGGTGCTCTGTGAATAACCCATTTAGTGGTGAGTTTTTTGCTGCCCCCTGGAAAGTGAAATCCTAGGCCTTGCCTACCCAGGACATACTTGAAAATTTGTGAAATCTCAATGTATCCTTCCTGGTAAAATATTTTGCAAAAGTTAAAAAAAATATATTAATTTTTTTTAGGGGTGGGGCCACCCGGTGCAGGCCTCCGCCCCCTGTAAAGTGCCACCCTAGGCCTGGGCCTTGTTGGCCTAGGCCTAGAACACCGATGTCTAGTACATGAAAGTCCAATTAGAACTCAAATGGACACATTAATTGATTTATTGAACTCATTAAAGAAACTAACATTTAAATAAGGGTTTTCCTATTACATATTGACCTTTTTAAATACTAAAATAGCAGACAACAATTTTAACTATCATTAAACCTTAAAAGAAAACAATGCATGAATAACAGGGCTTAAAACAGAGAACGGGCAGGCCAAAGCACAAACCACCTGTTCCAAATCTACAAGAGTTAGGGCCTAAGAGGGGCCAATAAACAGACCCACATAGATTATTTAGCTGCCAACCAGGGACCATATGAGTTGCGTATGGTGAGCATAGGGTTAGTTTAAATTGTGCAGGGGGATTGAAGGATTAATTATAAGGTTAGAATATTGTGTTCTACAGTTCTGCCTCTAATAAAATGCGTTATTGTTCCTCTATTATTAAGCTGCAATTTCTGTGCAATTTACCCTTAGTGTACGCTCGCTTACGTGGGTACTGCCCCTTAGTGATGTGTGTCCTTGAATCACACTGGCATCCAATACACAGTAAATGTCCCTGGCACTTCGCATTGTTTTTGCTAGCACTTTCCAGAAGAGTTTATCCCCATGTTGTATTATCACTTGACAGTACCACCAGCACTATAAAGAAACAATTTCTTTTTTCCTTTAATGGCCGGCAGCTGATGTTTACATATCACTGTTTTAAAGGTTAACTTTAGTATGAGGCTCTGTTTGAAAGCAGCGTCTTTCAAGAGGCACAATGAACATGATTATGGGTTCAGGGTTTGCTGGAGTAACTCTGAATAAGAGAAAGCAATCAGCATTGATTACATTCAAAGCAAAAGAGAGAGGAGATGTAAGCTGTATCTAGCTGGTAGAACTACATAAAAGAAATAACAGCATGGAAATAAAATTTGTAGTAGCATGAAAAAGGGAAATAGTAAGATGTAGAGACATTAATGCAAGGATTTCTGTTCTCATAGGATGATTTGCAAAATTTGTGGGATGTGCTAAATGAAACCATCCAATGATATTTTAACAGCATGAAACAGGATGAAAACAAACATTTAACAGCAATTACGCGTTTAAGAAGATGGTCAAACAATTTACAAAAGCAATGAACATCATGAACATATAACAAATTGTATGGCCAAAAAATGCATGTTCTTATTATTCTCTTTAAAATATAAGGGGCCCTATTCCAAGGGTGGCTTTAAGCTTAAGGCGTTAAAGCTTAATTTCTGCCCACTTTGACGAGTTCAATTTACCGACTCTGGGGTGAATTCAGCATTCACCAAAGGGTCCCCGAACTGCGCCAAATCCACCTGCCAAATGCTTCCGATAAACTGCAGAATCGATGGGATAAACCGCCGAATCGATTCTAAAACCACTGCCGAAAAACTGCCGAACGCAGCCTCATACTCGCCGAACGCAGTCGACGAATCACTGAACAGACTGCTAAATGACTCCGACCAGCTGCCAAACGCCAACGGAAAAAACGACCAGCCTCCGAACAGGGGTGAAATTTTTTTTAAAAAATAATGCATGAAAGTGTATGGAAATAATATATAAGGTCCTATAAATAACAATAAAAAGGTCTGTTACAGAATAAAAAATAAAAAATAAAAATCACCATTTAAAAAAAAATCTGAATCAAAAATTTCGCCGAAAAGCCCCAAAAAATGCAAATGGCTAGCTTTTTGAATAGCCGAATTGTCACTAAATTGCACCTTAGGTGGAAATCCTCCGTTCGGTGCAATCCGGTGGCAAGTTCGGCTCTCTTTGAATAACCCCTTTAGTGTTTGAGATGTGCAACAAAACGGTAGACACTATTAGCTTAATTTTATTCCTATTCTATTCCAACCTTGCTATTAAAGGAGACATTCTGACCTTAACATCCCACGGCTTGAGTTCAAGCACAAGAACATATAAACCTCTTCATTTATGTTGCCAAATTATATCAATGAATGCAGGCCCACATGCTCACTGTTGAGATGTTATAATGAGAGGCTTTAGATCATTGCTAGGAGTATAGCTGTATCACAATGAACCAATGCACTGATACCAATGCGCTGCTAAAGTTGTTTTCAAAATCTTGCGTTTTAAGTTCATAGTTTATGTCTTTTATTCCTAATAGACAGGGCTTTTTTTCAGGGGGTACTTGCCAGTACTCAATACTGGCACCTCACCACCAGCCCGAACTAACAGGAGAGAGCATGATGCTTTTCCCTCCTCCTGCAGTGGCAGGCAGAGAATCGGAAGCGTTTGGCAGCTCATGTTGCTCCTGAATGATTCCGATTGTCAGGAGTGTATGTAGGGACCAATAACCCCCCCCTCTTCTCCCAGGTTAAATAAAATCTCCCCTCTGTTTTTCAGTGCCCAGCTCTGGCAGATGTGTGAAAACATGCTGCACCCCCCTCTCTCTGCAGCCGCTGAAACTTTGAACAGCATGGGGAGGGGGGGTGCAGCATATTTACACATCTGCCAGAGCTGCTTATTGTCAGGCAAGCTGTGTGATCAGAGGAGCTGGCACTGTAAGGCTGTACAGGTGGCAGTCTAAGAGCACAAGACCAGGAGGGGGTGCAAAAAAAATTTGAATCCCTGGTCACTTGTCTTGGCAGTGATACAACTTTTTTAACTATCTGCCTGGCCCTGTGTCCCTGCTGCTCCTCCTCTAAGATGCAGCCGTTGCCCAGCGAGCTGCATTGTATCTGCCAGGACAGAGAGCAGACTCCCCCACGGTGCTGGATACGGAAGCCTGCGCTCTCTCTTCTCCTGGTCCCTTCCTCCTTGCTGGTGCCTGGCCCCCTCTGATGATGTCAAGAGGAGGGCATGCCAAAAGAAGTCTACACTGCCGCCTTACCCCCAGCTTCCCCAGCAGTTCCAGACAGTGTGTGGTGCACCCTGGAAGGTGAGAACGTGGAAATTTAAGTCCTGGCTGCATTGCTCTGCAGGGACTCCTTTACAGGCAGGCCTCAGAACTAAGACAAAAACTGCTGCTGCTTCCAAATACATTTCAAAACATTTAAAAATATCAGCTCTGGAAACACCAGTGTGTTCACCTGGTCCTGCTCTTACCAACATGTGCGGGTGTTCAAGGTCAAACACCCTCTCATTGGAGTCCCCCAATATTATTCAAACAGTACTTGGTGGATAGTGGAGTTTCATTGCTGTGGAGCTCATACACACTCTGCATTACTGTGAGTTTCATTGCTGTGGTGCTCACAAATGCTAGGGGATTATCCACTCAACGCCATCGTTGCAAAAAAGCACTTAGTGGAAAACCCCTATAGTGTTACAACAATAGTTGTAGTTCATTCAAAGGAACACAGTATTAAAAAAATATGATTCCGGGGGGCGGAGCCAACTGCCGACGAGAACGGATGCATGTCTCTGTGCTCTCCTGCAGACTCGCTGATTTTAATGTATTTTTGCGTCCCCCATCTATCTTGAGACCCCCCAATTGAGAACCTTTGCGTCCTGGGATCGGAGAGTGAGCACTGTGACACCTCGCTGATTGCTTCTCCACCGCTACCACCTGTTTTTTAACTTCAGGCCTGGGTTGCGGCCTACCCCGGTGGCCATTTTTGAAGCCTGCCAGTTTCTCTCACCCTGATGACTGACCCGGATTCAATACCCCTCACGAGGGAGATGCTGGCTGCACTGATGGAGGAGTTCAGGGCTGCGTGGGCCCTCTCTCGACGGGATGCTGGATGGGGCGGCATGGTGCTCCCTGCTGCGGTGGTGATCGGTGAGCCTGCGATGGAGGTGCGGCCATGTAGTGATCCTGCCGGAGGTGGATGGGTCCCTGATGGTGTGAGGAGTGTTAGCCCTTTGCCGACCAAGCGGGCCCTAGCTGTGCTCCCTGCTACCCCTGGGATCTTACCTGCTGCAGTGGTGGTCAGTGGTCTGGAGATGGAACCCCTAGCGATCTCACCTGTGGTGCCGATGGATGACCGGGTTGGTGGTGCCTGTGGCCCGGCGGGACTTTCTGGTCCTCGACTCCCTTCCCAGGTGCCAGGGCAACCTGGCAGCCGTGTGATGCACCTGGCCCTGTGGAGGGATGGAGACCGCCCGGCTGTCGCTGGAGAGGTGGAGATACTACCGCTCCTGCCATCTGCCCGTGGATCAGCTCCTGTGGTGGCCTTGGTTCCTTTTGATTTGCACCCAGTGGTGGTGGACAGACCTCCTGCATTACCTGCTGTGTTGCCTGCGACGTTGAAGATGCCCGGGACTTTCGTTCAGGCCCTTGCTGTTACTCATCTCCACGGGAATCCGGATGGAAAGGAGAGGGCTGGAAGTCGTGGCACGGTTGACATGCAGCCTCCTTGCTTTGCCTGAGGGCTTAGAGTTCTTGTGCATCTCGACCCCTGCCCATCTATGGGGGCCTCGGACCCTGTGCTTATTGTGGACACCGGCTGAGACATGTCCTCCCCTCTGCGGCCTTCTCCCACTACTGACACCGGACCTGCGACTTGCACCCCCCCATTGCTGACACCCCACATTATTCCCTGGCTGTGAATTCCGCCTCCCTCTTGATGATTTACCTAGATGTTGTTTTCTTTAAACCTGGACTATTTATGTAGCTCTGCTTGGTTATTTAGATGACAGTCCTTTTTTTTCCCCTTTCCCCTCTTTTTTTATTTTTTTTTCTCTATGTACTTTTGAGTGACTGTATGGCACTCCCTGCTGACTTTCTGGGCATCACGATGAACGACTACTGGAACACTGGGTCCCCCTCCCCCCCCCTTTTTTTAAGTGTGGGACATAGGGAGGTAACCTGGGTGAGCCGTTAGGATGGCTACCTAGGCTCTGCTCATTCTCCTGGCCCCAGGTCCCCCGGCCCTGTGGCTCTTTCCATGGCCCTCGGTTCCCTTGGGTTGCCGGGGTGAGCCAGGAAGGCCACAATATTTTGGCAGTCCCTCACCACCTTTTTCTTTTGTGTTTTTTTTTTTTGTTGTTTTTGTTTTTTTTCTTCTTCTTTTCTTTTTGGGGTGTCCACCCAGTGAACTCCACTGCTCATTTGTTTTTCTTAGAATAGCCCTTCTGATGAGATTATGCACCTCCTCCCCTTTTTTATCTTACCCCCTTCCCCAATGTTACATTTTTACAGATATCTCTGTGCCCCCCCCCTCCCCCTTTTTTTTGTTTTGTATGTCTCTTCTGAAAATTTTATATTTGGCCCTGCGAGACCAACCTTATTGTTCAGTATGTGAACCTTTGTTACTTATAAAATAAAATCTTAAATGTAAAAAAAAATATGATTCCCTTTTATAGTGTCTTCCTTTAAGTGAGCTACAACTATTGTTTATTAGGACACGAAAATAGTCATAATAATCAGTTTTTCCCTGGCGTGAGAGTACCCCACCTATTTTTCCAGAAAAAAAGCACTGCTAATAGAAATAAATTAGTCTGAACTATAACTAAGACATATGAAGGAAATTGTGACAAAAAAAGCTTCTTTATAATGTTACCAGACTGTAAAAATATTGTAGGCAAGTATCAGGACAATTCATGATGCTATTGCAGCCTGCACATAATCCTTCTTGCTTACCAGTAGCCGGCCTCCAAAACTCTAACGAGGCCACATAGCAAAATATTTTAAGGCATATTATACAACCTGACTTTCTAACTCATGATTTTTAATAGTATGCACACTGCTCTTTAAATTGCACAGCAACCCTTGTTTAAATTTAGAGATAGGCAGCGTGTTTAGTAGTTTTTGATTAAGCCTCTAATTATAACCAACCAGTCTTCGGTTGATGACTTAGTTCTATGCTAAGCAGGGCCTTCCTAGTTATTTCAAGATAAAGCAAAAGACTCTCATGTGAACTCATGTTTTGGCAATCCCCTGATACGGTGTATTGCACAAAATACAAAGCTCACACTAAAATGGGGATGCTAACTGGGAAAACCGGCACCTGCAGGTTTCCTTGTAACGTCCACATTTTAGCGTGATAGCACAAGAACGCTGCGCTACCCTCAGAGATACTTGCATTAGCTCGTCCGTGCCGTTGCGAGTATCATCTCCTGGAGTCTATAGGATTCAATAGAGGGTTGCGCTGCTGGGTCTCTGCCGGGTTGAACGCGAAGGGAAACTGGGAACTGTTTGTCCCCAGTCTCAATCTGCTGCCAGCGGCAACCTGCGGATCGGGCCACCGTTCTCGCCGCAGGATGAGTATCGGATTTATTGGGGGGTTTTGGGGTGCTAAGTGATTCTGCAAAACCTGAATCATTAAGCAGCACTTTTTAGGGCACAGTAAAAAAATATATAATCCATCAATGCGGTAATTAGCGCTAGGACTGTGTAATACCTTACTTATCCTAACGCCATGTTAAGTATATGGTGTGCAAAGTACAGTAGGTTCATGCTAGCTTGCGCAATCATAGAAACATAGGAAAATGTCGGCAGATAAGAACCTTTCGGTCCATCTAGTGTGCCCAATTACATGGATACTTTACCTGGATTTATCTTTTGTTTAGGATAGCCTTATGCCTATCCCATGCCTGCTTAAATTCAATCACTGTTTTGGCCTCTACCACTTCTACTGGAAGACTGTTCCATGTATCCACCACCCTCTCAGTAAAATAATGCTTCCTGATGTTACTTTTAAACCTTTGCCCCTCTAATGGCAAGTTTACTTTTAAACCTTTACCCCTTAGAGCTTGTCAAGCCTTCTAAGTGAAGCCTTCAAAGTGAACACTTAGAGGAGATCTTCTGGAGATACTCTGGAGGTAGTCTGAGGTTAGACAGGAGGTAGAAAACCCACAAAAAGGTAAGATTTGCTGGTTTTAAATCCATTCTTTTATAATGGCAGGCTTGGTCCAGTGTAAGAGCTGTCATGCATTTGTTTTTAGATCCAATTTTTGGAGGTTTGGAGTGTGCCTGATATGTAGGCAGTTCTCTTTATTGCAGCAGGAAATTGCCTGTTTGAAGTCTGAGATTTGTAAATTATCTGTTAGACAAACTCAGGCTATGACTGTTACAAAGCCACTGCCACAGAGGCCTCCTAGGAGCGGCAGATGGACTACTGTAGGATCTGGTAGACTTAGAGTTGTGGATAGAAGGCATGTCCCGCAATCTGTGGCTCTTCTTAATTCTTTTGAGGCACTTTCAGAGTGTAGTGGTGAGACGGATGTAGGCTCAGACACCATAGTTGAGGAACCACCATCCACTATGCCCAAGGTATGCAGGATTGCAACCAAGGACAAAAAGGAAAAGGTGGGACTTGATAGAAGGCAATTGTTGCTGGGTGATTCTATCATAAGAGGTGTTGAGCTGGAGAGTAGTGGTTTGGTGAGATGTCTTCCTGGGGCTACTGCTCGTAGAGACAAGAGACGTATTCTCAATATTGTCAAACAAGCAAAGCAAGAAGGAGAAGTGGACGTTCTAGTCCATCTAGGGACAAATGACTTGGCTAGCAATGAGGTTTCTGAGATTAAGGAAGATTTTTGTGTTCTTGGAGGTGAAATACAGCAGATTGCGTCCACTGTGTCATTCTCTGAAGTTTTGCCTGTGCATAACATTCAAGATAGGCAGATGCGCAATAGGGAATTCAATTTGTGGCTTTGGGAATGGTGTCGGGAGCAAGGATTTGGCTTTGTGTCCCATGATAGCTCTAATTGGAGCAGAAAGGAACTGTATAAAAAAGATGGTTTGCATCTTACTCATAGGGGAACATATGTTCTCAGTGAGAAGTTCAAAGGTTTCACAAAGGAATATTTAAACTAGGAGGGGGGGGACAAAAGGGTAAAAAACCATCTGCCTGATTGTCCCCCAAAACTAAATCCGAGGGTGCAAGCAACATGCGAGGTAAAAAATGACAAGCTCAGAGTCGTGTCTATAAATGCTCGCAGTTTAGTCAATAAAATCAATGAACTGGAGGCAATGATGGCAGCTGAAAAAGTAGATTTAGTGGGGGTTACTGAGACATGGTTCAGTGAGAAAAATAACTGGGACATAACAATACCGGGGTACTCTTTATATAGAAGAGACAGAGAAGGTAGGAAAGGAGGAGGAGTGGCCCTGTATGTGAAAAACAACATAAAAACAAACCAAATAAAAGTGAGCGAGGTGAATATAGAGTCAGTTTGGGCTACGCTAACATTTGGCAATCATACAGTAGCTCGTGTAGGTGTGATCTATAGACCCCCTGGACAAATAGAAGAGCTAGATAATCTGATGGTTGAGGAAATAGCCAAAATGGCAATGAAGGGGGAAGTTATTATCATGGGGGACTTTAATCTTCCATGATGTGAACTGGAAAACCAAAATAGCTGGGTGCACCAGGAGTACAAATATTCTAAACTCCTTATTGGGATTATCTCTAACACAAGTAGTTGAGGAGCCGACCCGTAAAGAGGCCATATTGGATTTAATACTCACAAATGGAGGTTTGGTATCGGACGTTGTTGTAGTTGAAAATTTGGGATCTAGTGATCACCAGTCAGTGTGGTTTAATATAAGAACAGGGATGGAGCCGCACCACACAAAAACAAAAGTTTTAGACTTTAAAAAAACAGATTTTTCTAAAATGAGATTTTGTGTGAAGGAGTCATTATCAGACTGGAGGAGTTTAAAGGGAGTCCAGGAGAAATGGGATTATTTAAAGGAACCATTATTGAAGGCCACAGGAAATTGCATTCGGCTTGTTAGCAAAAACAAAAAAGGGAAGAAACCACTGTGGTACTCTGCAGAAGTGGCCAAAATAGTGAAGAACAAAAAGATAGCATTCAATAATTATAAAAAAACTCAGAGTGAAGAAGATAGGCAAACCTATAAAATTAGGCAGAAAGTGGCAAAGCAATTTATAAGAGCTTCCAAAGCACACGCAGAAGAGAAAATAGCTCAGTCAGTAAAAAAGGGGGACAAAACATTTTTTAGATACATAAACGAGAAAAGAAAAGTAAAACAAGGATTAGTTAGATTAAAAACAAAGGAAGGAAGGTATGTAGAAGAGGATAAAAGTCTCGCTGACTGCCTCAATGAATATTTTTGTTCAGTCTTTGCAGAAGAAAAGGAAGGAAAGGGACCTCAGTTAGGAGAGAACACTAAAGAGACATTTACATATGAGTTTACAGAGGAGGAGGTTCTACAGCAGCTGTCTAAAGTAAAGACAAATAAGTCAATGGGGCCTGATGGGATCCACCCTAAATTATTAAAAGAGCTCAGTGATGTAATAGCAAAACCGTTAACAGATTTATTTAACCAATCTTTGTTAACGGGAGTCGTCCCAGAAGACTGGAAATTAGCAAATGTTGTGCCCATTTACAAGAAGGGTAGTAGGGAGGAATCGGGGAACTATAGGCCAGTTAGTCTTACGTCAGTAGTGGGGAAATTAATGGAAACCATGTTAAAGGAAAGGATTGTTGAACATCTAAAAACACATAGATTACAGGATCAGAAACAACATGGGTTTACCTCAGGGAGATCATGCCAAACTAATCTTATTGATTTTTTGATTGGGTAACAAAAATAATAGACACAGGTGGTGCAGTAGACATTGCTTATTTAGATTTCAGTAAGGCTTTTGATACTGTTCCGCATAGAAGGCTTATCAATAAATTGCAATCTTTGAGCTTGGATTCCAATATTGTTGAATGGATTAGGCAGTGGCTGAGTGACAGGCAACAGAGGGTTGTGGTAAATGAAGTTTATTCGGCGCAAGGTCTTGTTACCAGTGGGGTACCTCAGGGGTCAGTACTTGGACCCATTCTCTTTAATATTTTTATTAGTGATATTGCAGAAGGTATTAATGGAAAAGTATGTCTTTTTGCTGATGACACAAAGATTTGCAACAGGGTTGACGTTCCTGGAGGGATCAGCCAAATGACAAATGATTTAGGTAAACTAAAAAAATGGTCGGAGTTGTGGCAATTGAGTTTTAATGTGGATAAGTGCAAGATAATGCACCTGGGATGTAAAAACCCAAGGGCTGAATATAGAATATTTGACACAGTCCTAACCTCAACATCTGAGGAAAGGGATTTAGGGGTCATTATTTCAGAGGATCTAAGGGTAAGTAATCAATGTAATAGAGCAGCAGGAAATTCTAGCAGAATGCTTGGTTGTGTAGGGAGAGGTATTAGCAGTAGGAAAAGGGAAGTGCTCATGCCACTGTACAGAGCACTGGTGAGACCTCACTTGGAGTACTGTGTGCAGTACTGGAGACCGTATCTCCAGAAGGATATAGACATCTTAGAGAGAGTTCAGAGAAGAGCTACTAAAATGGTGTACGGCCTGAAGGAGAAAAGTTACCAGGAAAGGCTTAATGATCTTAACATGTACAGCTTGGAAAAAAGACGAGACAGAGGAGATATGATAGAAACATTTAAATACGTAAAGGGAATCCACAAGGTAGAGGAAGGGAGTATATTTAAAAGTCTGTCTCGTCTTTTTTCCAAGCTGTACATGTTAAGATCATTAAGCCTTTCCTGGTCACCGAATCACGGATGCACTAACGGATTTTTACCGTTTTTAGTGTTAGGAAGGTAATATGGGGGGCATGCATTAAAGTCACGTATCCTGCCGTTAACGCTTACATATCCGAATGCTACAGATAGCAATCGGTATGGAATCTAGCCCATACGCGCTTATTTCACTGTCTTGAGATGGTCTACCAAGTCTGTTTGAAGTGATATTCTAGGGTTAAAACTGGAAGGGGATGAAATTGAAAGGGTTAAATATTTATCTCTCCTGACTCCCTTCACACTCCTTCTCTTTTAATCCCTTTGTTCCCTTTAAAAACTCACCTAAATCCAGTGCTGGTCTCCCCCTGACCCCAGCAAGATATGACATTCTTCCAGCTCAGCATATTATGTCACCAGAGGGGGCTGGGTGCTCCAGCCAATCCAGTGGCTCTCCAGGCAGGAAGGCTTTGATACCATTGGATAAGCCTAGTTCCCAAAGGTCTCCAAGCCCTGAAATCTAAGGCAAGGACTCCCTGGTCTGAGGTTATGGGCAGGACTACAGCCTACATTTGAATAGCTGAATTAGCTCTCTGTGCCCTCCTTGGAGGGGGGAGAGAGCAAGGATATCACAGCAGTTCATGTCACGCAAGATTGTGTAGCTTGTCCCTTTAAGATGTGCTGCAACTGCTCTCACCGGTGTGCTTTTAACACCCTACAGCAGGGATCTCAAACTGCGTCCCTACCAGATGTTTCTGAACTACACCTCCCATGATTCTCAGGCCATTTATTGCATTTAAAGTATTCAAGGAGTTGTAGGCGATAAACATCTGGGGGGCCAGATTTTGAGATCCCTGCCTACAGAGAGACAAATACTTTGGAATGTATATATGCCAAGTATTACATCTTGCCTCCCTAGTTCTAACGTGGCTCACCAGAAGATCCCATGCTGTGTTTCCTCCATGGCAGCCTAGTGAAAAAATAATATGAATGACTCACTCAATTAAAAACGGAACATAAAGAAGCTGCTGATGATAAGTAATCAGGAAATTATGTTTTTGCACAGGGTTATAGATCTGCTTATGATAATTTGAAAATGAGGAAAAAAATGTAAAATCTTATAATAGAGATTATTTCAGTAATCTTATGTTATGCTCACAAACTCCTTAAACCAAATACACTTGTATCCATTGCGAAGCAACCTAGAATACACAAAAGCATCAAACTTAGAACTTAATTGCAAGCAGTCCAAATTCTTCTTCTCTGGCAGTGACAGGTAGACCATGGTCCAGTTTGAGGGAAAGGGTTAATGATGATCCCGTCAGCATCTCAGATACCAAACACGTCTGTACACAATCCTCATCACAACAAGGTCACCTTTCTAGAGTCTAACGCACACAAGGATGTCTACAGAAAATGTACTCCCTTCGTTAAAACCTGAATAATCAGTAATAAGGTACAGAACACAATGCCCTTGGCGTCACCTTCACTACTTATACAGAATACACACATTTTTATACTAATGCAAAAAAACAGACCTACGTGATATAACAAAGGAGATTAATTCAGCACAGGTTTAACAAACGCTAGAAAAAGGCAGTCACTGTTACAGCATGTAGATATTAATAACTTGGTCTCACCTAGAGTTGCAGGCGGATGCAGTGTGGTGCTGATGCTGTGTGCGAGTAGGATGTGGCTGTGGAATCTCCTCTTGCAGGGATGCAGGTCTGCCTAGCGGAGCATACTAATGATTACACCAGAGGGAAGCCCACTGGAAGCAGAGCTGGGCCATATGTCAGCCCATGGCATCCCCGCCTCCACAGTGAGAGAAAGGGAGCTGACAGATGAAACGAAGCAATAAGGGAAAGGAAATGGGTTGAAGAAAACAGCCAAAAGACAGAATTTATACAGCGCACGATGGGTTGTTACTGAAGCATGATAGCAATCCTTCTTTACTTACGCTGCTTGTGATTTTTCCTGCAGACATAAAGCATAAAGTTGATCTTTTGTCTATAGTGTTTTTGTTTTCTTTGTTGTTGTGGTTTGTTAATACACATGTTATTCTATTTTCTCTCCTCTGGCACCTCTTGCAGACCCATAACACACTTCCGATCTTACATAATAATCAATTTCCCACTGTCTGAGCTTTCTTAACCACAGAAATTAACAAGTTACAAATTAATTTTTGTTTACCATTTATTTTGTAACTCCCAAATTAGAAATCCATGTAAGTATAAATATAAACGGCACAGTGTGTGACTATCATATGTATATCACTGATATTAATACAGACTTGTTTTTGCAACCTATAACAATCAGGGCCGGTGCAAGCATTTTTATGTAGTCAGGCGAAGGTGCATTTTGGTGCCCCCCCCCCCATCCGTGTCATGTCAAGCCAATCAGGATAGAGGTGCCATGATAATCTCTATATATACACATATATATGTACACACACTAGGGTTGCTCATATAAGTATATTTGCCCCAGCTCATATGGGTATATTTGCCCCCAGATCACATGTGGATATATTTGTCCCCAGCTCATGGATATATTTGCCCCCAGCTCACATGTGGCTATATTTGCCCCCAGATTACATGTAGATATATTTGCCATGGACTGACATATTGCCCCAGCTTATATGGAGATATTTGCCCCAGCTCATATGGATATATTTGCCCCAGCTCATATGGGTACATTTGCCCCCAGCTCACATGTGGATATATTTGCCCTCAGATCACATGTAGATATATTTGCCCCCAGATTACATGGGTATATATTGCCCCAGCTCATATGGAAATATTTGCCCCAGCTCATATGGGTATATTTGCCCCCAGATCACATGTGGATATATTTGCCCCCAACTCATGGATATATTTGCTTCCAGATCACATGTGGATATATTTGCCCCCAGCTCATGGATATATTTGCCCCCAACTCATGGATATATTTGCCCCCAGATCGCAGGTGGATAGATTTGCCCCCAGATCACATGTGGATATATTTGCCCCAACTCATGGATATATTTGCCCCAGCTCATGGATATATATATATTTGCCCCAACTCATGGATATATTTGCCCCCAGCTCATGGATATATATATATTTGCCCCCAACTCATGGATATATTTGCCCCCAGCTCATGGTGGATGTATATATATTTGGCCCCAACTCATGGATATATTTGCCCCCAGATCACATGTGGATATATTTGCCCCCAGCTCATGGATATATTTGCCCCCAGCTCATGGATATATTTGCCCCAGCTCATGGATATATATATATATTTGCCCCAACTCATGGATATATTTGCCCCCAGCTCATGGATATATATATATTTGCCCCCAACTCATGTATATATTTGCCCCCAGCTCATGGATATATATATATTTGACCTCAGATCACATGTGGATATATTTGCCCCCAGATCACATGTGGATATATTTGCCCCCAGATCACATGCGGATATATTTGTCCCCAGCTCATGGATATATTTGGCCCAGATCACATGTGTATATATTTGCCCCCAACTCATGGATATATTTGCCCCCAGCTCACATGTGGATATATCTGCCCCCAGCTCTCACCTGCTGCCAGGCCCCCCAGGCTCCGCCGGTGTTCCTCTTCCATGGTGGCAAGCGGCCGCTGACATGATGCAGCTTTGCCGCTCACCAGGTGGGAACCACATGACCAGTGCAGCCGCGTTCTCGCGAGATCGCGCGTGGCGCTGGTCAGGTGGTTCGGCCCCTGGCGCTGCGCCGGGTCTCCCCGGCCGATCAAGATGGCAGCGCTCGGGGCCGGGGAATTCCGCCCCCCACAAACTGGCAGGAAGCCAGATAGCAAGGCGGCCGCCTGTGCCGCCTTACGCTATCGCCGGCCCTGATAACAATATTGATTAACATTGGTATTGCTGGTACCTTTCCTGAAGCACATTTCCCATCTTGTTTAGCATAACATTCCCCAGCAATGTTCCATAATGTCCCTGGTGGTCTGTACTTGGAGGTGTCTTAAGTTGTTGTGAGATGTGTAGAATGGGACATGTGACTGAAGTGATAATTTAAAATAGCGCTGCATTCATTAGAGAAAACCATCCTGATTAACTATTGTTACAAATACACTGTAATGGAGCAGTAGGACTAAGGATGAAGAGTGAAATTTTGATATATGTTTGTTTTATTCCAAATGTGTAAACATTACGGGCACTATCACCTCCTTAATGCTAGCGCTAGTGCTCACTTATAACAGATCACATCCCGATTGCTAACGGGTTAAAAATCCATTAGCACATCAGTAATAGCGCTTTGTAACGTGAGCTTACTGTACTTTGCGCTCCCTATACTTAACATGGGGAGCAGAAAGAGTAATCAGTGTTATTAGGGATGCACCAAAATTTCAGCCACCGAAAATTATCAGGTGAAATGGTGTTTTCGGTTTCAGCCGAAATGGACATGCAGCCGAAAAAAATGGCCAAAAATTTCCATTTCCCGGCCGAGCCGGGGGCTTGCCTGAGCTTGGAGACCGGCCGAATTGCCTGGAGCCGGGGCCTCGCCTGAGCCTGGAGGACGGCCGTGCAGCCTGCGACTGCCGGAAGACTGTCACCGCTGGAGCTCAGGACCGGAGTAGGAGGATGTATTTGAGTATAGTGCAACCCATCAGCCAAGCGAACCTGGGCCTGGAGGCCTCGCCGAGCAACTTGCTCGGCCGGCCTTCAGGATCAGGTGAGTCCCTGGACTCCAGGCCCAGGTTCTCATGTCTGATTTTCGGTTTCGGTATCGGTTTTCGGTTTTGGTATCGGCCGGAAATTTTCGTTTCGGTGCATCCCTATAAATATAATTAGTGTTATAGATTACAAAGTCCTAACACTAATTATGCACTGCTGCACTTAACTGAAAAGTTAGCCGCAGCTCTAAACTGGCGCTAACTGATTCCGCTTCTGCAGAATCCGTTAGCACCAGCTGGACCCCCCAAATAAAAGCTGATACTCACCTCTCATCCCGCGGTGCGAATGGCGGTGTCAGAATGGCGGTGTCAGGATGGCGATGTCAAGATGCCGGTACTGGGGCGGCAGGTTCGAGCCAATGGGCAATGACATATGAAGCAAGTATAACTGAAATGAGGGTTTATTGATATATAAGGGAAAATAACAGAAGTAACAACTAAGTAAAAGGGAACTGGATAAGAGAGAGAAGTGGAATAATGAATAAGTAATAGACAGACTGAAGGTACACAGGTAGAGTAGCTGGTATGGAATAAAAGAGGAATAGAGGAATGAGATATAGATATACAGGTTACGGGAGCTAGTAGTAAAACAGGGAATAGAGGAGTGAATATAGATATACAGGTTACAGGAGCTGGTAGTAAACAGAAGGAATAGAGGAATGAGAACAATATTGTTAGATATACATATACAGGTTACAGATACTGGTCAGAGGGGATAGAGAGGAAACAATAGTTTTAGGCACTGATATAACAGAAAGGGAAAGAGAGGATATATATATATATATATATATATACACAC
Source organism: Leptobrachium leishanense (assembly GCA_009667805.1). Classification (NCBI taxonomy): domain Eukaryota; kingdom Metazoa; phylum Chordata; class Amphibia; order Anura; family Megophryidae; genus Leptobrachium; species Leptobrachium leishanense. The sequence goes on along the minus strand of CM019065.1, from coordinate 114,853,978 downwards.
ACACAGATTACAGGTACTCAAGCTAAACCAAAGGGAATCAGACTATAGAGAGATGCATGATATTAAACTATACAAGAGTAGGGGTGAGGAGACAAAACTGAGTATACTGAATATATGTAACGGCAATAGGAGAGAAAGGGATCCTTGAGTAATGAGTAAATAGTCCTTACTCCTTAGAGTGCACTCTGTAGAAGTTTCCAGGTTGGGTTGCAAAATAAGTCTTTTAATCCAGGTGGGTTTATATAAAATGTCCAGGGAGAAAACAATAAGTCCAGGAGGTTCAAAAGAGGAGATCCAGCAGGTTATGAAGGAATTCAGGTATTTCAGGAGAGGACAGGCATAGCTCCTTTCACTTTGGAGATTCCCAAAGCAATGTGGAAGCATTGCTAAGCAGGCGTCGTCTGGTTTAATGCAAGAACGTTAAGGTGAGTTAGGCAACACCTGAGCACTGCACAGGTAGAGGTGGGTCTTGAGAAGACTGCTGAAAGTCTCATTACTAAGAGGCGGCGCTGGATCTAGGCTTTTTACTACGCCACCGGCGACTTTCCTTACAGGTGGCCCGATCAGCTGCTTCTGGCCGGTGGGAGCAGAGTGTGACTGGGGAAAAATAGTCTCCATTTCCCTCCAGAAATCACTCTGCAGCCCTGCACAATCTCGCAATTTAATCGAAACAGTATAAAATATATTTTTTAACCCTATCCCTACAACTAACTCTAATCATATAGCACCCCCCATGTCCGCCCTCTCTCACATAGATATATATATATTTATATAAAAACGGGGACACATGGCGTGCTATGTATAGAGAGTAGGGATGCACCGATACCACACACAGACCTCAGATATATGTATACTGTATGTATAGCTCCTACTGAAGAGGGTCCAATAAACTCGAAACAGCGCTGTCCAGGAGTGGCTTTGACCAGTTGCATAAACCTGATCTCTGCTAAAAAAAGCCATATAGTATGGCATGGCATTGATTGAAGGGTTCTATGTGAAAACAGACCCAGGATGCAAAAAAGTGAGACAGATGTCATTCGCATGTCGTACCCAGAGTTCCTTGCTGCATATGGGGAATGTAGCACAGGAGCTCTGGCATGCAGTTCTTTGAATTGCTGTGATGTGCAGATGGCTTCTGCAATAATAACTTTATACATATACCAACACACAGACCTCATAGATACATATATATATATATATATATATACACACAAACACACAGACGTCAGATATATATATATGTACTCAGCACTGAGGGAAACTCACTTCCAAAGACTCTCCGCTCTCATCCCGGACTTCACCTCTATAGAAGAGACGAGGAAACTCCACATCATATTGGGAGAAGAGGAGCCGGCGGTGAAAATATCTGCCCAATATGTCACAGAATGTCACAGACTGAGAGGAACATGAGAGATCCTGGACTTATAAATCCCCAACACGGACTCGCCCCCATCCCCCTTCACATTATCCCTTACCCCTGATAATGTCCATGGACTTGCCCATTCCCCCCCCCCATATATATGTCCCACTACCCCCCTCCTCCCCATATGCTTTGGCAATGCTAAAATGTATTTGGTCCTGCCAATAAAGCTTATTTTGATTTGATTTGATTTGATTTGATATACCCACACAGAACTCATATATGTATGCCCACACAGATCTCGTATATATGTTTGCCCACACAGACCTCCTATATGTATACCCACACATGTCTTAGATAAGATATGTATGCCCACTCAGCAGTGGCGACTCTAGGAACAATGTATAGGGGGGGAGGGGCACATAAGATACCACAGTCAAAACTGGGGGGGCACTAATAATTTTAGCCACTAAATCATACCACTGAAAATCCTAAATACATATATATAAATAAGATTCCATAATCCCAGAGTAATGTGATGCAATGATATCTTTTTGTTGTACTAGCCTGGTTCAGAAATTCAATATTTTATTCGCCGCAATTCAGTGGTTTTTGCCGACGTCCGATAACTTCTTCAGGGACTCAAATTTTCGCAAATTACGGTGACCAGTCGCTAAATAGGGAATTCATGGGATTAATCAAGGGAAAACATTAAATGAATAGACTGTGGGGCATATTATCCAATAACTCCTAAAATGCCATTAAGAAATTAAAAAATAAAATGTATACAGCGAGGAATGAAGTTTGCCCATTAACCCTTAAAATAACTAATAATTAACCCTAATTATTAACCCATTAACCCTTAATAACTAATCCAAGGCAAAAACGAAAGTAATACACAATGTAATATATAGTCTGACCATTAACCCTCTCACTGCTGAGTAATTTCCACCCTGTGAAAAAAAAATTGTTCCAGTTTTATTTTATTATTTACGATTTTGTATTTACCCATTATATGGTCAAGTTGGATATCATTGGAAAGGCCAGACTTTTTCCAATGACACATTGATCGACCACATACGAAGCACCGTGCCGGAGATACATCGGTCAACCCTGGCCCCCCCTAGAAACGCCTATGCCACTCAGACCTCAGACCAGATATGTATGCCCACACAGACCTCAGGAGGCAACTGCAGCACACGGCGCATGTGCATGGAAGACAAAGGATCTGGTCTTGGGGATCGCGCATGCGCCGTGTGCTGCAGATCTCGCCCCTCCTACCATCCCGCCGCTCCGCTGTAGGTAAAGTTGATTTTTTCCATCTCCTGCAGCTCAGCACCGCAATGTGACGCCAGCTGAGCGAGAGAGATGGAAAAGAATGGCTACACTGAGCGTGTCTGCACGCGTGGCACCTCCTACAGGCGTTGCGCGTCGCCTCTTACAGGCGCTGCGCATCACTTCACGCTCAGTGTATCTCAGGCTTGAAAGAAAAAAAAATAAGCAGAAAATTCTAAACAAACAACATAAATTATCAAGTAAATCTCTTTTAAATACGCAGTGGTAGATTTCAAGGAAAACACAGATCAGGCACTGACAGGGGAGTTTAAAGCATCCTATCAAAGAACATCTCTGAATTTTCTTTGCGTTTACTTCATTCTTCTCCTACATTTGACAAATTTAGGTTTTCTCTCAATACATTATTCAGTTTATTGATCTGTAGTAGCTTGGCAATATTTCAAATGTTAAAAGTGCAGTGTCAAATGCAAGTCATTAATTTTTTATGAATTCAGATATGGCTGAGCGTTAACTCTTTGTGAGCGCAGCAGTTTTCAATCTGCGAGGTCCTGTATTTCAGGGTGAAGGCGAGGTGCGAAACCCAGATAGTTTGAGAAATCGTGGAGCCACTAATTAAATGCTACTAGTAAGGATAACCTTTAAAATGCTTTTTATGCCACATCCACTGGATGCGGTAATGACTAATACCGAAGGAATCTATGAAACTGTGCTCTAGGTTCAAATCATTAAAAGTATCTTTTAATCCATGTGAGTCATATAGCAAAAAGGAATGTGAAGCATTCCTGAGCCGTATCGTACAAAATACAGAGCAGGAACGAAGAATCAGGATGAAAATTCAGCATTCATTTGTGGAAATATACTGTATAACTGCACATATGTTATACACAATTACCTCATTACAACAATGTGGATATTCTGAAGTTATCTCCAACAATGGTTTTAATGTTTGGCTTTGCAACATTCGGATTTGTATACTGGGTTATTTTGGCAAATGCAGTTTTCAATAAAATTGAAAGAATATACAGATTAATAAAGCTCTAATATATAATGTCACGTTTTTAATAAGGTCTGCCACGGGCATATACATGACTAAAGCGCCTCTCTACTGAGCAGAATAGCAGAAAATCAGAACGATAAGGCTGATGCGTACAATATTTTTTGCTTAGTAGCAGATTCCATCAGACATACTGTAAGCATTGCTATTTAACACCAATTACTCTCATTGCATTTCTTCCTAAGTGTTATACAAACATACACCCTTGTGATAAAGCATAAATTTACTCCTCCTAAAGGGCTAATTTTAACTCAGTAACTTTGATCATTATATATGTAATATGTAATCAGATAAGAATAGAAAGGATGCTTGTGTTAGAATATGCATCAGTTTTTTTTCGAAGCTACGCAAATGTCTGTCAACTGACCGAATGGAATTACTTGTTGTAATTTTAATTGCACCATCAGTTCCGGAAGAACATTACAAAACAACGAATGGGGAATTACAAAACATAATTAAAAACAAACCCAGGAACCAGAGATAAGCAGTGTAGACGGACCTGCTGGGATGAGCTTACAGTCTAGAGCAGTTGGGGTGGAGGACAAGAAGACTTCATTTTTAGTGGTCAGGTTCGCTTGTTCTAGCATTTGTATTAGAAATGGTGAGGGGGCGGAGCTGGATGCCGATATGAGCGGTCGCACTTCGAGGAGCTCTCTGACTTTTGTCCATTTTGTGGTGAATTCTTGCGACTCACCGCTGGCAATGGATCCCACTTCTTTTGCTTCATTCATTCATGGGATTTGCGGCGTCCTTTCAGTGGTGATCTCGTGAGTATCTTCGCCTGGGCTCCCTTCCGGTGGAGATCGTGGCACTCACCCTGTGTCAGTGTCCCCTGGCAGTCTTACCTGTACCAGTGGCCGGTGCCCAGCCTATCTGTGCCTTGGTGGGGCCTCCTGAATCCCTGCCTTCTCTGGACACTTCGGAGCTCCGTGACAGATGTGGGCTGGTCTCGGTGTCATTTCCTGTCGTCCTCAAGATGTGCCTGGAGATGGTGCTGTCGGCCCCAGTGCTGCTTACAGCAGTGGCACTGCCTGGTTCTGACCGGCCTTTTCCTGTGGAGGAGCTGAGGGTGTCTGTGACCCATGACTGGGACGCTGCTGTGTGGGGTGTTTTCTATGGCCTACTTGTTTTGGGGCACCCGGCTTCCCCTGTGGCGCCTTGCCGGTGCATATGCCGGCCTCATTCTTTGATGTGGGATGAGGTGTCCCCTTAGCTAAGTATCGACCCCATGGACACTGTCCCGTGTTACAGGGTTCCCCCCTGATTTTTTCTGAGGCTCTTTTCAGCTTACGTTCTGGTGACTTCTCAATTTGTGATAGTGAGACCCTGTGTTCCCCCCCGCAGGATCAGGCTGTAACTTAGTTTATTGGAACCCCGGACAACACCCCCTTTTTTTAATTTTTTAATTTATTTATTTATATTTTTTATTTTAGTGCGGGAACACTTAGGGACACCCAGGTGAGACGTTTGGGTGGCCACCATGGCTCTAGTCACCCACCTCGGCCCTGGGTTCCCCCGCACTGTGGCCTCTTCCTTGGCCTCTGATTTTCGGAGCGAGCCAGGAACGCCACATAACTGTGGGCAGTTCCCCACTACCCCCTCCCCACTGGCGTGGGTTTATTCCCCCTTTTTTTCCCTGTTCTGGGACCTCTTAAGCAGATTCCTTGTGCTTTCAGCCAATTTTCCTGCGGGTGTTACCTGCTGTTCTGCATATGCTGCCCCTTTTTTCCTGTTTTCTGCTGTTTCCAGATGACCACTTTGATGGACATTATTTTTGCTTATTTTATAGTTTCCATAAGTTGTGATTTATGATGCCTAGTTCTTTGTCTGATGTCCTGCTGATTTTATCTCACACTTATTGTACCGATGTCCTTTCTTCTTATTGTCATTTGCTGTACGGCTGACTCTTTCAAAAGAAAAATTGTCAATATAAAAAAAGAAATGATGAGGGGCATGGTAGTAAACCAAGTTATGCAACCTATAATTGAAAAGAAATTATTAGCTTTTTAATTTCCTGTATGAATATATATATAAATATATTGTGATTCAAATACATATCTTAGTCAATATGCCTCTTTAGTTTAAAAGCTTTAAAATCTTTCTAGCCATACATCCTCTATGAGTCAATGGAATGCTAATTAAAAGCAGACCTATGCTGTATAGAGAGGACCTTGATGCACAAAATGCCTTTTGATATCCTTTTTCATATTAATTTTGTTTCCCATATTTCACTTTTTTTCTATGTCCGTCATAAAAAACAGACTGTGTGGTGTCTACAGTATCTTCCGTCAGAACGTCCGTCCGTTGTGCACGCACGCAGAGTGTGCTCAGACTGCGCTCGTCTGACTCTAGCCTGAACTGTCGTGTATATATATATATATATATATATATATATATATAGCCAAAGTATATTCCAGCACAGCCTTTCAAATCACAGCAATAGAGAATATATCTGGTGCAGTGCCAAAAAGTTACATAGAAAAAAGAATTTTGGCCGCACTCAAGAAAAATAAAACAAAAAAAGTTTATCGACATCCTTAAAATAGAACCTATGTTTCGGCTTGTTATGTAAACGTCGGTTCTATTTTAAAGATATCAATAAACTTTTTTTGGTTTTTTTTCCTGTGTGCAGCCAACATTTTTTTCATATACAGTATATATATATATATACAAACTCAATGGAGAACTTGTAAACCATGTGACTAGGGAATGGTGGTGCGAGCCCAATAGGGTGGTCAACCTCACCCAGTTATTTGTATTATATAGATTAATTGCTCTTTTTCATCATATTTTTTCTGGTTTTCTCAGAATCCAACATGAATCCTTAAAGTAATAAAGCAAAGATAGGTTCAACCCTATTACACTACAAATTATTATTATTATGGTGTATTGTGTATGCAAACATGTATGTAAAGCCATATGAAAAAGATTTAACCTACTGTATAAAATTACATGCATATCTGCACAACATATACAGTAGCCCTCCAATGGTCATTTTGGTTATGGGTCTCAAGTAGCAGGTGTAGCTGATGCAATCTACAGTAGGTTCCATGAGCACAAGGCCCCATTCACACCTCAGCGTTTTTCATATGCGCGTATTACGTGCGTTTTTGCCACGTGTATTGCGCAAACATGAAAAACGCGCGAACGCGCATTGCGGCGCGTTCACACTGCAGTCTATGGCCGCGAACGCGCTGCAATAGGCCACAAAGAAGCTCATATACTTCTTTGGGCGTAGGGCGCTTTACAGCATGTTCCTACGTGCTGTAAAACACCCAGGTGTGAACAGGCCCCATAGGAAATCATGGGATTTCCGTGTTTGGACGTTTTACAGCGCATAGGAACATGCTGTAAAACGCCCAGGTGTGAACGGGGCCTCAGTGTCAAGGTCCTTGCCGGTGGCGCAAAGGTAAATCCAGCACTGCCATGTCCAGAAATGATCTGAACAGTGCTTGTAAAGTGCTGCCTTTTGCTGAATGACTTTTTCTGCTGCACCTGATCATTCACTCCCTATTTAAGGGTGGAATGCCCTTTCCTGAATGTTTCTGCATTTCTGAAGTCACCAGTTCCCTACTGACCACTGTGCTTTGCACATCTCCCAGAAGCTTCTGCTTTGTCTCATCTTATACCTCTGTTGCTGGATATCCCGATTACAAATTACTGCTTTGGACTTTGACCACGCTGTAGCCTGCTGCCCTCTTCGAACCATGCATGAACTCTGACTAAGCTACCTGGATTACCCCTTTCTGGAAACCTTGCATGATCACCCTTTGCATACCTGGACTTTGCCCATCATATTCACTGATCCTCGGCCCGCCTCCTTTTGGTTCTGTGTCATTGTCATTGTGTAAGTGTCCTTTTTGTTTTCCTTTGTTGTTGTATGCTTTCTGTTGCAGTCAGTCCCCTTCCTGTCCTGCCCCTCTGTTCCTAGTCAAAGCATTCTGTTTATTTACATTCAGTTCCTGTTCTGTCCACCTGGTGGTCTCCTATCCCATGTTTAGTGCTTTTGTATGCCAGGCCCTTCCCTGCCTCGCCTAGCTACCAGTTCTACGTTATCCAGTGTTCCCCCTTTGGTTTACCCTTGCTGTTGTGACTCCTTTTATAATAAACCTTATTGGTTTACCCCGTATTGCTGCCTCCCCTCCACTCTGTCACCGCATCCTAGGCTCTACCTTGCCACCCCGTGACAATAAGGTTTATGTATGGATTACCCTGAAAGCTTAGTGTCTCTCTCTGTCGCAGAGGAGATGCCCTCGGCACTCAGTCCATCTTGCCATTTTGGGTGGTAAAGGCTGGTAGCAAGCAAAAAACAATCATACTATACACAGCCATCCTCCCAACTCCTGCATTTTCAACCCTATCTACCAACAAGGTATATTTCCTTCAATATGTCATCCACCGATATACTCCACACTATCTCTGCTATAATATTATGGTTTTATGTTTGCATTTGTTTCTGCCTGGATAGTTGTCTTTTTAATTTTCCCTCTTTTTATTAAACTCTCACTTGCAATCTGTTTCTCTATTCCCTCCTAGGTTGTAAATACCTTAAATCCAAAGAACCCACTTTTGCTAAATCTGTTTCTCTCGTCCCATATAGCAATCATACCATACACAGCCATTCTACCAGCTCATGCTTTTTCCGCTGCATTCCCACCTGTGCACTCCGCCCCTGGGGCAATCCGCTCTGCCAAAGATCTGATGCCATCAGTTCCTCGCACCCTCACCCCCAACTCTCGCCTTCAGGACTTCTCCCGAGCTGCCCCTTTTCTATGGAACTCCCTCCCCTGCAACATTAGACTCTCCCGTCTCTCCAGTACTTCAAGAAGTCTCTGAAAACACATTACTTTAGAGAAGCCTATCAGCTCACTCCATGATCCCTCACTGTACATATCTTGCTCCTCTTCCCATTCAGCTCTCCTGCAAACCACCACTCCATCTGCTCTATTCACCCTCACCTAATGGGTCACCCCTCTCCTCTTAGATTGTAAGCTCTCAAGCGGGGTCCTCTCTCCTACTGTTTCGTATGTGTAACGTGTATGTATATTTGTATGGTAAAACCATTGTTCATTTTAGGGGCCCTATTACAATCTTAGCGTAAACGTTTGCGCCAGTGCAAAAAAGCATTAACGCGAGGGGTAAAACCCTTTGCACTAAACGTCGTATTACAATGTCAGCGAAACAAATGCGTGTATACGTCTACCGCGGGTGAACCTGCGCGAGCTTACTGTGTGTCGCGCGTCCTATACTTAACATTGTGAGCGCAAATGCGTTTGTGTGCTGGTACGCGGATGGTACTACAATCTATGCGCAGGAATTAACGCATAGACATTTTGCGCATAATTTTAGCAACTCCTAAAAGCTGGTGTTTGTGGCAAATTCTATCAACCTCGCCGAACACAAATACACCAGCCCAAAAAAAAAAACGCAGCAAAGTATAGTTACACATTCTACACATACAAAACCAAGAAATTTGAGAAGTTGTGTGTGCATTTTTTATTGATGCAGCATGTCATGGAGCTGATGTAACGCTCCATGCTTCAAACCCCAAGAGACTTTATTTTCATTTATATCGTGTTATTTTAGATATATTTTACATCGTTTGGTTTTAGTTTAATTTAGTTTAGTGTAAAATGGCATAGCTTTGGTTTTAAAAATACTTCTATTCCTGTAGGTAAATGTGTTTTTGTGTATACAGTAAACAAGCTTTACTGCTGTGTAATTTATGCACCAGGGCTTTTCCCATTATCTAGCTGCATGTCTAATTCAAGGGATCTCTGATAGTGTGTGTTTAATCTGATGTGTTAGAACAATGGAGTATACAAATGTTGTGTGAGCTGAAGGCTAAAGAATGTAAAGAATGTTTATTGTAAATAACTGACATAATGTAATTAGTATGGGTAGGATGAGGTGCGTCATTTTATGCAAATTATGACTGTTGGACTTCAGCATAAATGGTGGCGTTTTGTTCATTAAAAAGTCAGAGAACTCTCAGAGCTCAGAGAATCCTGTTTTAAAGCATACAGCCGCGCCTGGTGTCTTTATTTCAGCGACGCTACACTATACACTATCACCCTCAGAAGGTACCGAGCGGCCTTCTGGAGATTCCTAACGGCTCCAGGGCAGAGGAACAGAAGCAGGCAGGTCAAGCTGCTCGAAGCGCTGAGGACAGTGCTCCCAGTAGCCGGGCTGACCGCAACGAAGGGGTGTCTGGAGAGTCAGGACAGATGGAAGGGAACGGTTCCATCACATTGGTGGCAAGTGGTGTGGATAGAGGCTCTCCAACACCAATACACCCCGAGATGACAAACTATACAGCCTGCAAGCAGAACACCCTGAAGGACCTGCTGGAAAGCCATGGAAGGAACGAATATTGAAGAAAGGGTCAAAGGCACAAGTTTGGTGCAACCAGGAGCGAGATGGAAACGCTCAAAGAGGTAAAAAGACGCCTCAAGCAATATGGTCCAAACCCTAGCATGGACCTGTTCCAGAGCGTTTGGAATGAGGTCTGTTTATTGCAGAAAGGAGAAGCTGTGCAGGACCAGGAAGATTTTAACCCTCTGCATGTGGAATACAGTAAATACAAGGTCCCAGGCTGGATGGAACCAGGGGACATTCGTGGCCAGGAGGAGAACTGGCTGGCAACTACACCACACACCCAGAGGGTGTCTACAGACTTGGATTGGCAGAGACCAGGGATTTTGGAAGCATCGGCTTCTGCCAACACCAAGACCCAAACAAAATATGCCTCCGCACCAACCGTGACCGTCAACCCACCCTCAAGTAAGGCTAAAAAGAAGCGGAGGGGTGGACGGGTGAAAGAAATGGAGGTGGTGCTGGAGAGCGAATGCAAATGTTGTGACCCGCTTCGAAGGGAGGTAGAGACCTTGAAAGGGCAACTAGACTTTGCAACCCAGAGCGAGAAAGAGACTGGCCTGCAACTGCACCGGCTACAGGATAAACTGCGAACTGTCATGGAGGAGAGAGATTTCCACTGCATGGAAGTACGAGAACAGTCGGTCAGTATACGAAAGTTGTCATCCCAGCTGCAGGTCTGTGAGGACTGTAACATCGACCTACACACGGAGCTCCGTGGTGCTCAGGCGCAGATAGCGGAGCTGGAGCGCAGCTCCCGTGTAGTGATTGAGCAGCTGGAGGACGAACGGCGAACCAGAGCGGCTCTACAGACAGAAATTACCACATTTAAAACTCGTCTGGAGCGCTGTGAGCAGGAGTTGGAGCAGACACAGCTCTCCCGGGATACTTTTCAGGCACTTGTCTATGAGCAGCAAGAGGAAATAATGCTGCTCCAGAACCAACTCCAGCTGTGCCAACACCAGCTACTAGAAGCAGACGCAGCTCAGAAGGAGAGCCTCGCTCAAACTAAGGCAAGCGAGATGGAGGTGAGCCGTCTGACACACCAACTAGGTGTATTGGAGCAGGAGCACCAGGGCACTGTTAGCCACCTGCAGGCTGAGCTTGAAGGGACACGAGCACAGTGTCAACAGCTCCAAGATGAGTTGTCCCTGGCACAAGCTGCCAGCACCCATGTGCCCACCATGGAGGAGAGCAGCACAACAGGGGGTCGAGTCATTGCCCCTGATATATTTTGCACCAAAGAGCGTTTGTACCCGGTGTTGCTGGAGGCTGTTTTGGCATCCACGTGCGACTGTTCCCCGAGGAAAATGGAGACCCCTCATAATGCCACCCCTACCAACCAAGGTGCAGAAAGAAAGGAGATCACTTCCCCCCTTCCCAGGAGACCGGTGAGTGAACATTCTGACAGGCAATGAAGTTCCTGACCCCAAGAAGAATTGCGCCCTTTTGGGATTTTGGGGATTGCCTTGGGCTGGGCCCTTTTTAAATGTTCAGGAGGGGGGCATCAGCAGAAGGAGAGACTGGGAACTGTGACTGCTGACTGTATTCGGGTCCTGGGTCTGCAGAGGTGCCCTGGACAGAGCAAGATATAGGGGGTAATTTCAGGGTGCCCCCTAACAAACATTTTATGCCTGTGGACTGTGGTGGCCTGTTGCCTGGCGCACTGGACAAGAGGGTTGGCCTGCCTCTTGCCCCGGGACTATGGACCCACAGCCTTCCAGCGACCGTCAGACCCCACTGACTTTGCTTATGTGCCCGCAACCATGGAACTTTGAAGATGGCACAGAAGAGGGGCAAGGTGAGAGGTCTCGTCAGTGGCAAGCGATCCGTTTGGGATCTAAGCTTGCCCTGCCGTTCTGGAAGGGGGGACATATGTCATGGAGCTGATGTAACGCTCCATGCTTCAAACCCCAAGAGACTTTATGTTCATTTATATCGTGTGATTTTAGATATATTTTACATCGTTTGGTTTTAGTTTAATTTAGTTTAGTGTAAAATGGCATAGCTTTGGTTTTAAAAATACTTCTATTCCTGTAGGTAAATGTGTTTTTGTGTATACAGTAAACAAGCTTTACTGCTGTGTAATTTATGCACCAGGGCTTTTCCCATTATCTAGCTGCATGTCTAATTCAAGGGATCTCTGATAGTGTGTGTTTAATCTGATGTGTTAGAACAGGGGTCTGCAACCTTAAACACTCAAAGGGCCATTTGGACCCATTTCCCGCAAAAAAGAAAACACTGGGAGCCGCAAACCCCTTTTGACATCTAAAATGAAGATAACACTGCATATATCGTTTTTTACCTTTATGCTATGGGTGGGGAGGGGTACTCTAAACTAAAACTTTTAATAATATTTTTTTTTAAAAATCAATCTCCATGTCATTAGTATAAAAAAATATATATTTCAATTAATTACAGTTACAAGTATTTATAAAGCGCCAACAAATTATGTAGCGCTGTACAATGGGAGAGACCAAACATACAGGTGCATCTCAATAAATTTGAATGTCGCGGAAAAGTTCATTTATTTTATTAATCCAACTCAAATTGTGAAACTTGTGTATTAAATAAATTCAATGCACACAGACTGAAGTAGTTTAAGTCTTTGGGTCTTTTTAATTGTGATGATTTTGCTCACATTTAACAAAAACCCACCTATTCACTATCTCAACAAATTAGAATATGTTGACATGTCAATCAGCTAATCAACTCAAAACACCTGCAAAGGTTTCCTGAGCCTTCAAAATGGTCTCTCAGTTTGGTTCACTGGGCTACACAATCGTGGGGAAGACTGCTGATCTGACAGTTGTCCAGAAGACAATCATTGACACCCTTTACAAGGAGGGTAAGCCACAAACATTCATTGCCAAAGAAGCTGGCTGTTCAGAGTGCTGTATCCAAGCATGTTAACAGAAAGTTGAGTGGAAGAAAAAGATGCACAACCAACCGAGAGAACCGCAGCCTCCAAAGACTTGCCAAGCAAAATCAATTCATGAATTTGGGTGAACTTCTCAAGGAATGGACTGGGGCTGGGGTAAAGGCATCATGAGCCACCACACACAGACTTGTCAAAGAATTTGGCTACAAGTGTCATATTCCTCTTGTTATGCCTCTCCTGAACCACAGACAACATTGGAGCCGTCTTACCTGGGCTAAGGAGAAGAAGAACTGGACTGTTGCTCAGTGGTCCAAAGTCCTCTTTTCAGATGAGAGCAAGTTTTGTATTTCATTTGGAAACCAAGGTCCTAGAGTCTGGAGAAAGGATGGAGAAGCTCATAGCACAAGTTTCTTGATGTCCAGTGTTAAATTTCAACAGTCTGTGATGATTTGGGGTGCAATGTCATTTGCTGGTGTTGGTCCACTGTGTTTTTTTGAAAACCAAAGTCACTTCACCCGTTTAACGAGAGATTTTAGAGCACTTCATGCTTTCTTCTGCTGACCTGCTTTTTAAAGATGAAGATTTCATTTTCCAACAGGATTTGGCACCTGCCCACACTGCCAAAAGCACCAAAAGTTGGTTAAATGACCATGGTGTTGGTTTGCTTGACTGGCCAGAAAACTCACCGGACCTGAACCCCATAGAGAATCTATGGGATATTGTCAATGGGGAAATGAGAAACAAGAGACCAAAAAAACGCAGATGAGCTGAAGGCCACTGTCAAAGAAAGTTGGGCTTCCATAGCACCTCAGCAGTGCCACAGACTGATCACCTCCATACCACGCCAAATTGAGGCAGTAATTAAAGCAAAAGGAGCCCCTACCAAGTATTGAGTACATTTACAGTAAGTTAACACACTTTCCAGAAGGCCAACAATTCACTAAAAATGCTTTTTTTATTGGTCTTATGAAGTATTCTAACTTTTTGAGGTGGGTTTTTGTTAAATATGAGCCAAATCATCACAACTAAAGGAACCAAAGACTTTAAACTACTTCAGTATGTGTGCATTGAATTTACATAATACACAAACTTCACAATTTGAGTTGAATTAATGAAATAAATTAACTTTTTAATGCAGCCATGCCATGAATGATGCCATTTATTTATAATTATTAAATTTCTTCTCCCCATAAATATTAACCCCACCAGGCCCCACATATATAATAATCCCCAGGTTCCCACATATATATAATACTCACCCAGGACGCCCATATATAATACTCACCCAGGTTCCCCATATATAATAACCCCAGTACCCATGTATAAATGAATAACCCCCAGCCCCACCATGTATAATACTCCTCAAGTGTCTCCCTATGTATAAATTAATAACCCCCAGGCCCCCATGTATAAATTTATAACCCTCAGCCCCCCATGTATTATTAGTATTAGCATACTATTGGACAACCACCACGAGCCAACATCTTCCATTACGCTGTGCCAAGAGCAAGCGCACAGCGTGGTGATGGTGATAGATCCCAGTGACAGTGGCCGGCGGAGTGTGGGGAAGCTCCAGGTCGGGGTTGTCTGCGCTCTAGCATGAGCACCATCCCGGGAGCCGCAGCATGGCGATGAAAGAGCCGCACGCGGCTCCGGAGCCGCGGGTTGCTGACCACTGTGTTAGAACAATGGAGTATACAAATGTTGTGTGAGCTGAAGGCTAAAGAATGTAAAGAATGTTTATTGTAAATAACTGACATAATGTAATTAGTATGGGTAGGACGAGGTGCGTCATTTTATGCAAATTATGACTGTTGGACTTCAGCATAAATGGTGGCGTTTTGTTCATTAAAAAGTCAGAACTCTCAGAGCTCAGAGAGAGAGAATCCTGTTTTAAAGCATACAGCCGCGCCTGGTGTCTTTATTTCAGCGACGCTACACTATACACTATCAGCCTCAGAAGGTACCGAGCGGCCTTCTGGAGATTCCTAACGGCTCCAGGGCAGAGGAACAGAAGCAGGCGGGTCAAGCTGCTCGAGGCGCTGAGGACAGTGCTCCCAGTAGCCGGGCTGACCGCAACGAAGGGGTGTCTGGAGAGCCAGGACAGATGGAAGGGAACGGTTCCATCACACAGCATATATGCTCAGATTGACTTTGACAGGCGCAAAAACGTAACGTGAGATAATTGTGGTTCTTAATTCTGAATGGCTGGATCTCGTGAAAAAACAGTCCGCACACCGATTTCTGTGCACGCATTTGTGCGCGTCCGTTTAACGCACGTTATTGCTCGACAGATGAAAATATGCACGAGGATTGTAATTCCATCTTTGATTTACACTCTTTAACGTTTAACGCTGGGCGCACAAATTCACGTGTCACACGAGTGTTTTAATGCGAAGATTGTAATAGGGCCCTAGGTGTTCTAAAAAAATTTAGGTCAGTACAAATACCCATAACTTTATCACTAATATTTTAAGGCATGAATAAAATATTACACATTTCGTTGCTCTAAATAGTGACTAAAACTGTCAAGCCACATATATTCTTAGTAATTCTAATGACAAAAATAATAAAATTGCACATATTCACACAAACTCCATTTCCTTATCTCTTTTTGCTTGATTCCTCTCATGCTACTGTAATATCTTAAACACATACGATTATTTAAAGTTAAAAAGTTACCATTTCATTCTTTTATGTTTCGTGTTTACTATCTGCACCAATATGCCAAGTGTACATATGTTAAAATGTCCATGAAATGACAATAGAAAACAGAAAAAAGCTTATTTTAGATCAACCTTTCTGAGATTATTGTTTTGAATAACCAAGCAAGGTCCACTACGAGGTCACATGAAAAAAAGACAATGTGCAATCAAGAAACCGCAATAAGACCATAGAGATACTGTATTTGAGATGTTTCTTTACACATAAACAGTATATCACATTAAATGGTTTATTTAAAACCCCAGCAGGATCCCTTTTTATAATTAATAATATTGTGTTTCCTCTCATATTCCTGGCAGACACTAAGAAGAACCACCTTATAAGAAGTAAACCCTTAAAGCGGACTTTGTTATGTCCTTTAAAAATTTTGAAACTTTGCCAAGAATAACCATTTTGGCATCATTAGATGCTACACAGCTGGAAATGCTTGTTTGTTTAATTCTAATGCATCTCAGGCTGCTTTCCCTGTTACTACTGTTAATAAGATACTTCACTGAGGGCATTTAGGATTGAACTATTCTTTTTCAATGATACAATTTCAATCTGTTTATATTTGGCATATTTTTCCAAGCATAGACACTTCATCCTACACATACACTACATATATAGTGTAGGAAAGCTGATCAACTTTAAAGGGATACTCTAGGGTTAAAACCAGTGGTGTATTTAGGTTTTGTGCTGCCCTAGGCCTGACTAAAATCGTGAACCCCCTAATTTAAATTTGAGGCACCCTTTCCTGTCAAGGGCACACCTCTTCCTGGTTAATCCCCACCCTTCCTCTTTAAGCTCCACCTTTTCCACTTAGAACTCCTCCTTTTCCTCTCTTTATATTAAAAGTGGATACCAAGTGCCTACTTGTATATTTTGTATACCATTTCAAATGTATCTATTGAGATAAATAAAATTATGAAATGTTTAAATTCAAGCATTTTTACAAAGAACAGCCACGCATGTCAAGTATACTGGATCACAGCCGCTCTAATTGGTTGAACAATAAAATCCACAGAAACGTGCACTGCATATGAGCGTATCACAGAGCTGCACAGCATTAAAAACCACAGTAATGTGCAGTGTGTATGTGCGTATCCCAGAGCTCCAGGGCAATAAAACTCACAGTAATATGCAGTGTGTATCACAGAATCCACAGCAATAAAACTCCCAGCAATGCAATGTGTGGTGTGTGTGTCAGCGTATCAGAATTCACAGCAATAAAATTCACAGCAATGCAATGTGGGGTGTGTGTCAGCGTATCAGAATCCACAGCAATAAAACTCCCAGCAATGCAATGTGCGGTGTGTATGAGTGCATCAGAATCCACTGCAATAAAACTCCCAGCAAACCGAGTGAATATGAGTACATAGCAATTATTTATTCTATGCAAACGCCCTGCTCCGCTGCTCATTGTTTGAGAACACAGCTCAAAGCTGACACACAGTGACAGTGGCACCTCCTAGTATCCCCTAATGACACCCCAATAATCACTGGTACCTGGGACAGCCCACCCCCCGCCACTCCCCTAAGTACACCACTGCTCTGTGATATGCTCACACACAAGTTTGGCGAACTGCCAGCAAGTATGGTGCTGTTTGAAGGCAGTGCAAATCCCCATAGAGAAGTAATGGTTAATCTATTCAGAGAAAACCAAATAGTAGAGAAATGGCAGTGAAATGCCCTGATGTTCGGTGGTTTCAATCAGCAGGTTTATTCAGGCGAACCCCATATGTTTCAATGTTAAAAATATTCCCGTTTTTATGCAATATCTAATAAACCATTTATTATTTTAATCTGCAGTAAAAAGTCTTTTTATTTATTGTTTTTTTTTTTTTGTACCTGTTAGTAATTTTTCAGATTTTGTTTGGCAAAATTCCCCCCCTTTTTTTTAATAGCGGTTTTTCTTTTTTCTGTAACAAAACTTTTATCAATCATAGGATCTTATATGTAAATTCCAGACATTTTCGTTCAGTAGTTCTTTTGAAAAATGCAGGCTACGGGTTTGCGGTGGCAGCATTCAGCGGCCTACTCCATGCACTTTGGGGACCCTGCTGTGAATGGTGAATTCACTGCAGGGTGGGGAAATTTTATTCCCCGAAGTGCAGGGAACTACAGAACACCAAAATGTTGGTCATTTCGGTGCTCTGTGAGTAACCCATTTAGTGGTGAGTTTTTTTGCTGCCCCCTGGAAAGTGAAATCCTAGGCCTTGCCTACCAAGGACATACTTGAAAATTTGTGAAATCTCAATGTATCCTTCCTGGTAAAATATTTTGCAAAAGTTTAAAAAAACAAAAATTATTATTATTATTATTATTTTTTTTAGGGGTGGGGCCACCCGGTGCGGGCCGCCGCCCCCTGGAAAGTGCCGCCCTAGGCCTGGGCCTTGTTGGTCTAGGCCAAAATACACCACTGGTTAAAACAGGAATGGGCAGGAAACTGATAGAATAAAAACACTCTCCACCCACCTTCACTCCCCCTCCTGTTTTAAATATTTAGTTTCCTTTAAAAGCTCACCTAAATCCAGTGATGATCTCATTCTGATCTCTGCAGAATATGACTTGCTTCCAATTCAGCATGTCATGTGATGCATGGGGGACTGGGCTCTCTAGACCCATTGGTTCTCAACCGCGGTCCTCAAGTACCCCCAACAGGCCAGGTTTCGAGGATTGCCTTGGGGAAATGCAGACTGAATCCTGCAACCACTGAGCAGCAAATCATATCACCTGTGCATCAGATATCTGGAAAACCTGACCTGTTGGGGGTACTTGGGGGTTCTAGACCAGTGTTTCCCACCAAACCTGTCCTCGGGACCCTCAACCAGGCCAGATTTTGGAGTTCACCTTGGGGAAATGCAGACTGAATCCTGCAATCATGAGCAGCAAATCATATCACCTGTGCTGTGCTTCAGATATCTGGCAAACTTGGTGAGGCGGAGGGTCCTGAGGACAGATTTGGTAAACACTGCTCTAGACAATCCAGGGACTGTTAATGCAGGAAGGCTTTGATACCATTTGATAAATCATAAGGCTAGATCTCAAAGGTCTCCAGGCCCTGAAACATAATGTACACTTCTGTATATTGCAGAAGGGCATTTGAGTTATCATTGGAAAGGGTCTGGCCTTTCCAATAATACTGTAGAAACTCAAGTATACTGCTAGATTTTGGTGACAACAATTTACCTTAAATTTGAAGGGGTTGCGTTATATTCGAGATATCTGCATCGCGAATGAGGGCTCCCTGATGCAGGGCCGGCGCTGCCGCTAGGAGGGCACCAAGAGCGCAGTGCCCGCCTGGGGCGCAGCCGGCCCGACCAATTATAAAAAAAAATTTGGCTGCGAGGCAGCCTGGGGCAACCGCGTGCTGCAGCCAGCCCCAATACGTGCTGGCGTCGACCCCACCGGCATCAAGGAGACAGAGGCGTGGACTTGGTGCTTCCAGCTTCCTGGACCAAGTCCACGCCTCCGTCTCCTTGACGCCAGCGGCGACACCAGCACGTATTGGGACTGGCTACGAGGAAGACGGAGACAGCGCTGGAGGCAAATATTTATGTGTGAGCCTGCCTGGAGCCAAATATCCATGTGTGAGCCTGCCTGGAGGCAAATATCCATGTGTGAGCCTGGGGGCAAGTATCCATGTGTGAGCCTGGGGGCAAATATCAATGTGTGAGCTGGGGGCAAATATCAATGTGTGAGCCTGGGGGCAAATATCAATGTGTGAGCTGGGGGCAAATATCAATGTGTGAGCCTGCCTGGAGGCAAATATCCATGTGTGAGCCTGGGGGCAAATATCAATGTGTGAGCTGTGGGCAAATATCAATGTGTGAGCTGGGGGCAAATATCAATGTGTGAGCCTGGGGCAAATATCCATGTCTGAGCCTGGGGGCAAATATCCATGTGTGAGCCGGGGGGCAAATATCCTTGTGTGAGCCTGCCTGGGGGCAAATATCCATGTGTGAGTCTGGGGACAAGTATCCATGTGTGAGCCTGGGGGCAAATATCAATGTGTGAACCTGGGGGCAAATATCCATGTGTGAGCCTGGGGGCAAATATCCATGTGTGAGCCGGGGGCAAATATCCTTGTGTGAGCCTGCCTGGGGGCAAATATCCATGTGTGAGCCTGGGGGCAAATATCAATGTGTGAGCTGGGGGCAAATATCAATGTGTGAGCTGGGGGCAAATATCAATGTGTGATCCTGGGGCAAATATCCATGTCTGAGCCTGGGGGCAAATATCCATGTGTGAGCCGGGGGGCAAATATCCTTGTGTGAGCCTGCCTGGGGGCAAATATCCATGTGTGAGTCTGGGGACAAGTATCCATGTGTGAGCCTGGGGGCAAATATCAATGTGTGAGCCTGGGGGAAATATCCATGTGTGAGCCTGGGGGCAAATATCCATGTGTGAGCCTGGGGGCAAATATCAATGTGTGAGCCTGGGGGCAAATATCCATGTGTGAGCCTGGGGGCAAATATCCATGTGTGAGCCTGGGGGCAAATATCCATTTGTGAGCTGGGGGCAAATATCCATGTGTGAGCCTGGGGGCAAATATCCATGTGTGAGCTGGGGGCAAATATCAATGTTTGAGCCTGGGGGCAAATATCAATATATAATATATTGTGATACCCCTAACAAAATAATACAATGCAAAATGAAATGAAAATAAAAATAAAAGATGAATACAATGTATTCTTGGAGTATATTTTTAACCACTCACAGGCTGCCACTACTGGGAAGACACATAGCAGGTTCTTGAATTTCTCCAAGCTGAGATGATAGCCTTGAGGGAAGAATAATAACAATAGTGTAGATAGCCAAGCAACCATAAAAACAACGTTTTTATTGCACTTACAGAAATTTAAAACGAATGGAGCATAACATCACCAGCTCCCATGACCCAAATCATCTGGAGGTGTTGCTCGACGCGTTTCGTCACGTGGACTTCATCAGGCAACTATCAATGTGTGAGCCTGGGGGCAAATATCCATGTGTGAGCCTGGGGGCACATATCCATGTGTGAGCTGGAGCAGATACCCATGTGTGAGCCTGGGGGCAGATATCCATGTGTGAGCCTGGGGGCAGATATCCATGTGTGAGCTGGGGCAGATATCCATGTGTGAGCTGGGGCAGATATCCATGCCATGTGTTAGCTGGGGCAATATCTCCATGTGTTAGCTGGGGCAATATCTCCATGCCATGTGTGAGCTGGGGCAATATTTCCATGCCATGTGTGAGCTGTGGCAATATCTCCATGCCATGTGTTAGCTGGGGCAATATCTCCATGCCATGTGTTAGCTGGGGCAATATCTCCATGTGTGAGCTGGAGGCAAATATACCCATGTGAGCTGGGGGCAAATGTACCCATGTGATCTGGGGGAAAATGTACCCATGTGAGCGGGGGGCAATATATCCATGTGAGAGTTGGGGGCAAATATATCCATGTGAGCTTTCTTTTTTGGGGGGTGCAAGTAGCTGGTCTTGCCTGGGGCTCAAAATAGTCTAGCACCGGCCCTGCCCTGATGCTTGCAAACACTTCAGGAACTCCCGGATTCGAGAGAGGTGGGATCATCACTGCTAGAGGGCACGCTTGGTTTAAGCCAATCTTTCACCTCTCTCGCCTCCGCCGGCCATCTAATCGCTAATAAAGAAGACGGGTGGCCGATGGCTTCCTACTTAGTAACAACTGCAATCGTTCTAGAGCAGAGCACCCTGGCCTGAGGGGGAGCCTGACTGTGTTAAGAGAACATGGAAGGATCTTAATTGTTTACTGGTACAGTAAAATTTTGCTCCTCGCATTATATTCGAGTCTTGAATATTCTCTCATTTCCATAATAAATCTCTATCCATCGCGTTATATTCGGGTCGCGCTATACTCGATTATCTACGGTAGCAAACATGACCATGTAAAATTAACAATAAACAATATAAAAGTTTTTTTCTTCAGTTAAAATTGCTTATTTCCTTAGAAAATCCAGAGAATATATTTCTGCATCATCTGATTTATTTTTTAAGATATTACCGGATAAAATTTCTTGCCACAAAGGTTTGGATGAATGTGGAAAAATACATTTATACTCTGTAAATCAGTGTTTCTCAAACCTGTCCTCTGGACCCCCTAACAGGCCCGATTTTGCAGATCACCTTGGGGAAATGCAGACTGAATCCTGCAATCACTGAGCAGCAAATCATATCACTTGTGCTGTGCATCGGATATCTGACAAACCTGGCCTGTTAGGGGTACTTGAGGACCACGGTTGGGAAACACTGCTGTAAATTATTGAAATCCAAATAATAAGACACACACATTTGATGTAACATTCATGCATGGCATGACATATGCAGATACTAATGATTTATTTTGGAGCTTCTGAGTCCATTGAAAAAATTATATATAATTTGGCAGGGTTCAAATAGCATTTAACCCCGTCACACCCAAAATCAAGTTATCTTGATTTTGCATTGAAAAGCACACACAAAGTCACATACAAATATTATTTTTATATTATATTGGTATTCTTTGGAAACTGCATTACTAATAATCTCATTATGATCACTACAAACCCCCATTAGCAGGAGATCTGACCAATTTTATTATTTATCTTTAACACAGTTACTGTATCTAACGCAAAGGTATTTTCTGCCTGTATGATTATTATGCAGACCCCGTTTTAAATTGTTTTAGATAAGGGACACCATCTAGAGCTCAGAATCTTACATTTCAACAACATTTCTGTAAAGGATAAACAAATACATGAAAAATTAAAATGAGCAAATTCACATTATTTTACTATTGCTATCTCTGAATAACAATGTCTGTGAGAAACTTCTATTTTACCCTATATTTAATTGTTAACTTTACATTCCATGTTTCAAACAAATGTGATAAAAATGTTCTCAACAAAAATTGCTTGGTAGTGACGGGGTTAAATGTGATAAGCAAAAATTGGTAGAAATGAGCTCAGCACACAGGAGTGAAAAGTTCCGAACTGAAGGGGTTAAAATGGGAAGGTAACCTCTTACCCCCCTCCTATTTTACCCTTTGAGATAACCTAATATTACCAGACAAATGTTAAACTCAGTGTTTTAGTAAGATCAGTGTCAGACAAGCGTTTTTTCAGAGCGCAAGGAACGTCTGTGAGAGTGGACGCTCCTTCCACTCTGACGCCTGTGTTGTCACCTTGCTGAGCGCAATTAGTGCGCTCAGAGCTTCAAAGCTCGATCCTCCTATGGAACGTGCCACTCCACCATAACCTAAGCCCCCTCCAGGTTTGCCAGAAAGAATACAAAAATTATCAGGGTTATTCAGAGAGCTCCGAAATGTCAGTGACATTTCGGTGCTCTCCCATTCCCTGCACTTCGGCGAGATCGATTCACCGACCTTGCGATGAATTCAGCATTCACCGCAGGGTCCCCGAAGTGCAGGGAATGAGCTGCCGAATCGATCATAAAAACACTGCAAAACCGCCGACACGATCGGAATAAACGCTGCAAAACCACAAAATCGATCTGAAAAAAGCCAACGATCCATCGAACAGAGCGCCGACCTGCTGCCCAAAAAAATCAACAAGCCGAACGGGGTAAAAAAAAAAACGCAACCAAAAACAGAGCAACTTTTAAATCGCGGTTGCAAAAAAACTACAGCACGAAAATGCCTGGAAATAATATATAAGGTCCTATGAATAATAATAAAAAGGTCTGTTACGCCCTTTAACCCCTTAAGGACCGAGGACGTACCATGTACGTCATTGCAGCGGGTCTCTCTTAGACCCGCTGACGTACATGGTACGTCCTGCCGTTTTTGAGCTGCTGGAAGCGATCGGATCGCTTCCAGCAGCTCAAACGCCATTGCAGGATGCCTGGGAGTCCAGGCATCCGTGCAATGGCCGTTAGAAGTGCGGGGCACCATGTGATCGCTCCCCGGGAGCGATCTACATCCGGTTGCACCGGAGAGGTGCCCGGCACTTCTACAGAGCGCTGGAAGCGATCGGATCGCTTCCAGCTGCTCTGAGCATATTACAAGGATGC
Source organism: Leptobrachium leishanense (assembly GCA_009667805.1). NCBI lineage: Eukaryota > Metazoa > Chordata > Amphibia > Anura > Megophryidae > Leptobrachium > Leptobrachium leishanense. Next base: position 114,830,278 of record CM019065.1, on the reverse strand, counting down.
CTCGACATCGAGGCATCCTTGTAATATACTTACCTGCCGCCGGTCCGTCCGTGATCGCTCCCCCCGAGCGATCACTTCCGGTAGCGGCAGGAAGTACTGAGTGCCACGAGGTATCGTGGCACTCAGTACAAAATCGATCACTTCAGTGATCAGGTGCTCTGCTGGGTGCCTCGAGGGATCAAGGCACCCAGCAGAGAAAAAAAAAAGTGTAAAAAAAAAGTAAAAAAAAGTGTGTAAAAAAAGTGTAAAAAAAGAAAAATAAATAAAATAAACTGACAGTTAGGGTTAGGGTTAGGGTTAGGGGTAGGGGTAGGGGTAGGGTTAGGGTTAGGGGTAGGGTTAGGGTTAGGGGTAGGGTTAGGGGTAGGGTTAGGGGTAGGGGTTAGGGGTAGGGTTAGGGGTAGGGTACGGGTTAGGGTTAGGGGTAGGGTTAGGGTTAGGGTTCTAAGGGCAGGGTCAGGGGTAGGGTTAGGGTTCTAAGGGCAGGGTCATCTTGGGGCTGAGTGGGATGTTCCTAGCCTGCCTCATCAGAGAGGCAGGCTAGCAACATCCAATCAGAAGTTAGAAAAAATCAAAATAAAATTTCTAATTTGTCAGGTCAGGCCAATATTTTGTAAATATTGGCTCTGACCTCTGTGATTCTCCCTCCCTCTCCTCACTTGTGTTTTGGTGAGCGAGAGAGAGAGATCAGATTTGACAGGTTAGAGATTTTAGTGAGATTTAGTGAGATTAGAAAAATTGAGGCAGATTTTAGGGAGATTTAGAAGAATTGAGGCAGGTTTAGAGGGATTTAGAGAGATTTAGGTGTTTATTTGTATTTTCTTGTGAAACCCAACGGTTCTTCTAAGAACCAACAATCCGCTATATATATATAATATAATTATAAAATTTTATAATCTATTATATATAATGTCTGAGAGGGTGTACAGCGCCGAGGAGGCATATGCCATCCTGGCGTCAGAATCTGAGGCATCTGCGTCAGACTCAGACCCTCATTTCGACCCCGCTAACTGCTCAGAGGCGTCGCTAGATACATTATCTATGCTGGCTGATGTATCTAGTGATGTTTCTGATGCAGATCCTGGGTCACCACCTGCCAGCAGGAGACGCACAGCTCCAGCTGAGGAGTGGGTAGTGCCTCATCGCCAGAGGCCAGATATCCCTCCTTTCACGGCAAATCCTGGCATCAATATTGATGTTGCAGGATTTACCGCCACACAGTTTTTGCAGGTGTTTATGGGGGATGATTTGTTGGGCCACATCGTGGCCCAATCAAATCTGTATGCCCATCAGCATTGTGCTGCGAAGCCAGACTCCTACTTGGCAAGGCAGCAATGGACCCCGCTAGATGTGCCAGAATTTCTGAAATTCTGGGCACTTACTATGCTGAGGGCATCATAAAGAAGCCCTCAATTCGCTCCTGCTGGAGCAGTAGCCCCATCTGCTCTACCCCCATTTACCTCCAATCAATGTCACGTAGAAGGTATGAAAACATTTTGCGTTTCATGCACTTCAGTGACAACAGCCTGTGCTCCCCTAGAGAGCATCCCCAGTTTGACAGGCACCAGACTTTTACATTTTATTCGTACATTTTTATGTTCTACAATTGGTGCTGTATTTTGCCAAAATCTTTGCACACCTATGCATGGGGGGCATGGGTGTACTCAGGAGATCTTGCAGAAAACAACCTGGAGAGTTTTCATGCAGTAACAAACAACAGTGTCTGCTAAGGCTAGGGTCAGACGAGCGTGATTTCTACGGACTGTACGTCCGTGCAGTACGGACATCGTCAGTACGGAAGACGCAGTAGTGGTCACACAGTCCGTTTTTTCACTGACATTTATTTTTTGACAGATGTAGGAGGGACAATAAATTCAATTGCAAAACCATTTTGTCCGTGAAAAATGCAGGACGTATAAATGCAGTCCGTCTGACCACGTTCCATCACTCACACACAAAGCTATGCAGACGTTGCGGACGCAGCGCACTTTGTGCGGCCGTTCTAGCGGTTCTACGTTCTTGCCTGCCTTGCGTCCGTGGGCCGCGGCCGTTGTGCGTCCGCAGTTCAGTGCGGACGTACTTCGTGTGTCGGGCTCCATTGGACTTTATGTCATGCTATCACGGACGTACTTTTAGGCGCGATCACGGACGTGAACACTACGCTCGTCTGACCCTAGCCTAAATCACAGTCCAAAACTACTGTGGGCGTAAAAATCTGAAATTTGAAAAATTACCGCCACACACCTTGTTGCCAAATGTTTTGGGCTAAAACCGTTGCATCCATGGCATCAAAGCACTCCATATGCAATACCTTGGGGTGTCAACATAACAAATATAAACAATTTTCTGGCAATAATTCAAACTGGGGTATGCGGTAGACCCAAAACCAAAGATAGGCCTAGCTGAAGAAATAATCTCAATTTCAACTCTAATGACAAAGTCATAAAAATTGTATTTGAACCTTCCCAAAATCCTGGCAAACCTATGCATGGGGGGCATGGGTGTACTCAGGAGACCTTGCAGAAAACAACCTGGAGAGTTTTCATGCAGTAAAAAACAACAGTGTCTCCTAAATCACAGTCCAAAACTGATGTGGGTGTGAAAATGAAAAATGACCACCAAACAGTATCTAATTTGTTTGGAGCAAACGGATGCATCCATAGCATAAAAACACTCCATTTACAATACTTTGGGGTGTTAGCTTACCAAATATATGCACGTTCATAAAACTGGGGTATGTAAAAAGGCCCCTAAAAAGAAGATAAGCAAAGAAGATACTGTATGTCAAATTAGAAAATTGACAAGCACATGTCAAAGATTGGCGTAGCACCCCAAAAACAACAGAACAAATCTATATATGGGTGGTATCAATTTACTCAGAAGATGTTGCTGAACATATTTTGGGGTGTTTTTTGGCAGTAACCCATAACTGGATTTGACAATTCATGCCTAAAGTACAATGTGTGTGAAAAAATAACACAAAAAGTGACTACCTGAAAGTTTGACAAAGAGCTAGTGCATGGAAAGTGTTAAAATACAACTCTTTGAAGCACCCTAGGGTGTGCCCTTTCTAAAAATATATGGTTTGATGGGGGTAAATTACTTTGGCCGGCTTCAAAAATGTCCCAAATAGGACATGGGTGCATGATGACGAAATGTGAAAATTCCAAGTTGGAAAACTGAAATGCGCACCCCCCAAATAAGGCCTTTTAGCCCCCAAATGACCCGACATACCTATACATGGGTGGTATCAATTTACTCAGAAGATGTTGCTGAACATATTTTGGGGTGTTTTTTGGCAGTAACCCATAACTGGATTTGACAATTCATGCCTAAAGTACAATGTGTGTGAAAAAATAACACAAAAAGTGACTACCTGAAAGATTGACAAAGAGCTAGTGCATGGAAAGTGTTAAAATACAACTCTTTGAAGCACCCTAGGGTGTGCCCTTTCTAAAAATATATGGTTTGATGGGGGTAAATTACTTTGGCCGGCTTCAAAAATGTCCCAAATAGGACATGGGTGCATGATGACGAAATGTGAAAATTCCAAGTTGGAAAACTGAAATGCGCACCCCCCAAATAAGGCCTTTTAGCCCCCAAATGACCCGACATACCTATACATGGGTGGTATCAATTTACTCAGAAGATGTTGCTGAACATATTTTGGGGTGTTTTTTGGCAGTAACCCATAACTGGATTTGACAATTCATGCCTAAAGTACAACGTGTGTGAAAAAATAACACAAAAAGTGACTACCTGAAAGATTGACAAAGAGCTAGTGCATGGAAAGTGTTAAAATACAACTCTTTGAAGCACCCTAGGGTGTGCCCTTTCTAAAAATATATGGTTTGATGGGGGTAAATTACTTTGGCCGGCTTCAAAAATGTCCCAAATAGGACATGGTGGCATGATGACGAAATGTGAAAATTCCAAGTTGGAAAACTGAAATGCGCACCCCCCAAATAAGGCCTTTTAGCCCCCAAATGACCCGACATACCTATACATGGGTGGTATCAATTTACTCAGAAGATGTTGCTGAACATAGTTTGGGGTGTTTTTTGGCAGTAACCCATAACTGGATTTGACAATTCATGCCTAAAGTACAATGTGTGTGAAAAAATAACACAAAAAGTGACTACCTGAAAGATTGACAAAGAGCTAGTGCATGGAAAGTGTTAAAATACAACTCTTTGAAGCACCCTAGGGTGGTGTGCCCTTTCTAAAAATATATGGTTTGATGGGGGTAAATTACTTTGGCCGGCTTCAAAAATGTCCCAAATAGGACATGGGTGCATGATGACGAAATGTGAAAATTCCAAGTTGGAAAACTGAAATGCGCACCCCCCAAATAAGGCCTTTTAGCCCCCAAATGACCCAACATACCTATACATGGGTGGTATCAATTTACTCAGAAGATGTTGCTGAACATATTTTGGGGTGTTTTTTGGCAGTAACCCATAACTGGATTTGACAATTCATGCCTAAAGTACAATGTGTGTGAAAAAATAACACAAAAAGTGACTACCTGAAAGTTTGACAAAGAGCTAGTGCATGGAAAGTGTTAAAATACAACTCTTTGAAGCACCCTAGGGTGTGCCCTTTCTAAAAATATATGGTTTGATGGGGGTAAATTACTTTGGCCGGCTTCAAAAATGTCCCAAATAGGACATGGGTGCATGATGACGAAATGTTAAAATTCCAAGTTGGAAAACTGAAATGCGCACCCCCCAAATAAGGCCTTTTAGCCCCCAAATGACCCGACATACCTATACTTGGGTGGTATCAATTTACTCAGAAGATGTTGCTGAACATATTTTGGGGTGCTTTTTGGCAGTAAACCTTAAAGTTCACAGTACATGTATTCTTAAATTGCGTTCAAAAAAAAAAATCACCAAAATTTTTTTTTTCTCAAACTTTGGCATAGATTTGTGGTAAAATGGTTTGCATGGAAAGAGTCAAAATACCCCAAGTTTAATACCTTGATTTGTGTACTTTAAAAAAATATGTATATGTGGAGGGTTATTCAGGAATTAGTGACAGATATCAGTGTTACAATGTCACTATCACTAGTTTTGAAAATAAACTCTTTGGAAATGGCAAAGTGCTACTTGCACTTATTGTTGCATAAAATAAGGAAAAAAGCGAGGAATATGTAAACATTGGGTATTGCTAAACTCAGTACTAAATTTAGAAACTACTAAGGAATAAATTTTTTTTGACGGTTGTTGATACATAAGAAATTTTGGGGGTCAAAGTTCGAAAAAGTGGTGTTTTTTCAATTTTTGTGTCATATTTCACAATATTTTTTATAGTAAATTATATGAAATGATGAAAAAAATGGTATCTTTATAAAGTCCATTTAGTGACGAGAAAAACAGTGTAAAATATGTGTGGGTTACATAAACGAGTAAGAGGAAAATTTGACGTAAACACTAAGAGCGCAGAAACATAAAAACAGCTGCGGTCACGAACGGACGGATTTGTGTAAAACCGCCCGGTCACTAAGGGGTTAAAAATTATAAAATTGGGGAAAAAAAGATTTCATCGAAAAATGTCGAAAAAGTACTAGAGACTTTTTGCTGCAAATGAAAATAATAAACGGTGGAATAAATATTTAACAGAAATAGGGACATGTTTTTACATTGAAACCTATGGGATTCACCTGATTAAACCTGTCGAATGAAACCACCAAAAATCAGGACATTTCACTGACATTTGGCGAACTGCCAGCTTTGTGAAGATCTGAAATTACACCGTACGGGGAATTTCACTGTTCGGTGCAATTCGGTGGCCAGTTTGGCTCCCTTTTAATAACCCTGTAAGTATCTCTGTATACTTCACATAAAATAGTACTGAAGAAGAGAAAAACAATTGTTAAACCTATACTGTTGTAACAGAACAGAATAGAAATTACTGAGGGCGTGGCCGGCTACCGCCGAGAGCAGACGTGTTCTGGTGGAGCTCCGCACGTCTGCTGCTCTTCGGTACCTCCAGCTGACTCTTTTTCTGTGGACTTTTTAATTTGAGGTGCCGCAGTGACTGGCCACTGAAACTACGCTGTCCGGAGACCGCTCTGTCCCCCCCTCCGGACCAGAGACGAGCCGTTTCAAGCCTCCGCATTTTGCTGGGCTTGTCCCATCATCGGCCATCTTGGGGCCTAGACTCCAGGTTGTGCACGGCCTGACCCTCCCTCGGCCCCCTTACCTGGGTGCTCTCACTGCAAGCAGTGGGGATGGAGGGCCCCCACCTTGTGGCTGCAGGACCCGCAGCAGAGATAGCAGGGGTGGATATGGACTGGCAACAGCTGGCTCGCCCACCCCCCGCCAGAAATCTGGGAGCCATCCTAGAGGGCCTCGAGGCCTGTTTAGAGTTGATGCCCGGGGATGACGATGAGAGCCCGCTCACGCGCGCCACATGGTGCCATCTGATGGCAGTGTTGGGGCTGGATCGGCCGGAAGAGGCTTCGGATGGAGGTGTGCCGGCGTACAGATCCTCAGCCGGGAGCGTGGATGACGTCGAGGTACCGGTGGTCAAGATGTGTGCTGGAGGCCTGGTGGTCGAGCGGTTGCTGGCCTCTCCACCTTCGGGAGCGGCCCCTACCGCATGTGGAGAAGTTTTTCTTGTCGCCGAGGAGAGAGGCCTTGAAGTAGCGGCCGGGGAGAGGGATGATCTCTGCTCCATTGTGATGTCGGCCGCAGTGGGAGTCCCTAGCGTCGAGGGGCTGCCTCCCGTGGTGCTGCTGTGTCATTTTTTTTATTCCATGACACGGTTCATACCACAGCCAGAGTTGTATGAAGGGGACTCACCCGATGGATCCTATGTATGGGGACTCAAATGGACGAGGCTGCCCGTCCTGCACTCTGGGTGGATACGGGCTGAAGACACTTGTCGTACATCTTTTCCTGGATCCTGACTAGTCCTGCTTTCTTAACAACCCTCGCCCTACCTCCGTTTTCACCACAAGTGCTATTTTACAGTCTTTGAGACTCTAACGGTTTGCTGTTTTTTGTTTTTTGTAGCGCTACCTTTTGAAGACATTCCTGGATTTTCCGCTGAATTTTTTGGTTTATCAGTACTTTTTCCCTTGAGGGTTATTGTGTTGGCCCTGCGAGGCCACATTTATGCCAGTTAAAATGTGACACTACTTTGAAAGCCTTCATGTGCCACTTGGCGTACGTGTGCAGTTGGTTGGCCACCGCTGTTAGAAACAATTGATTCGTTGACACAATGGAAAAATGAACAGCACAAATCAGTAGCTAGATTTGAAAAATAATGGAACTACCTGGGTTTATAGTTACAATTTAGCATATTCTTGAATGCTTGTCTGTTGACTGTTTTTTGCTGCCAATTACCCATCTGACCACTTTTCCGTTTCTCCTTTTCTTTTCACCCCCTTTTTCTCCTCCTCCTTTACCTCTCTTGCTCTCTGCTACTTTTTAACTCGATCGATATCTCTACTACCTGTCACGTTTTCACCTTTCGCCCACCTTTCTTTTGTTACTAACTTCTTTTTAACGACCATATCTTCTGCTACTTGGTATCACTAGAAGAGTACTTCGTTTTTGTTTTCTTTTTGCCACTGATGTTTGATTGCATCTCGATCTCAATTTGTCTTAAATGATTCACATAGATCAAAAATAATATAAAACTGTCTTTCCAAATGTAAACAGCAGACTGCTATTACATTTTACTACTAGAGACATCTGAGAAAATGAAAGTAATGTTTAATACAACGATATTCTCTAGCTTTACAATGATTAACCCCTTCACTACCAAGTGATTTTCCAAATAAACATTGTCAGAAACCAGTGTTTTATTTTGTTAAACCAGTTTTAACTAATTTTAAATTAAGAAATATTTGAGCTTTTACCTATTGTATGTCTTACTGTAAATAACCTATTTTTTTGGCCAGTAGATGGCGCCATCTACTGACAAATTGAGTTAGAGGTTTAGTGCCTGGTCTATTTTCCTTTTTTTCCCTGCAGCAGCAGCTGAAAGTCCGATATTTCAGAGCTTTGAGCAGCTAATTTTACAGGTTTAGCTCTTTCAGCACAGGGCTAAAACTTTAGGGGCACCTTCGGCAGCCCAAAAACAAACAAAATTAAATTTCAGCAAACAAATTTAATTTGCTTTTCGGCTGCAGATCAGCATACCTAGATATCTTAAAGTCAGGGCACCAGACCTTTGAAGCCTGAGATATCTCGATATTGGGGCACCAGATGGTGCCTTTGAAGCCCGAGATATCTCGCTATCGGGGCCCGAGATATCTTGATATGAGTAGTGAAGGGGTTAAACCAAATGAGCCTGATGACTAAAAATGCAACTTCAATACATATGAGACTTTTCTTGCACACACTCATACACGGAAATATCTATTTTGAATAAAACATACATGTCTTTTAAAGCCTGCTTCAGGATGAGGATCCGCTTGAACATATGTGTGCTTAGAGGAAATAGTAACATGCTAAAAATATATCATCTGAAATCTCTGTAATTTGAAACACCCCTAACTTTGTTAGAGGTTAGACACATGTAGAGGGGGCCTTTTTGAATGTTCCTAAAACATATGCTTGTTGACTTTGGCGCGAGCAAAAGTACATTGGATTTCATATAAAATATTCTTTTGGATAGAAATCTCGACTCTTTTGAAATGTCGATGACTTGTAGTAGTGAGAACAAAAATGCAGCACTTGGGCCAGGAGAAATTAGAAAAAAGTCTCCTTCTCTTTCCTTTCAAATATTTGTCCCAAAAGAGGCCTGTAAAAATAGGTTGTCAGCCTATGTAAATACCACAGATCATTAACAGGGTTTCACCACGTGGTGTCTTCTGCCTCTGCAGTTAATGAGAGAAACTGCATTACAAGTGCGAATAATTCACCATTTATTGTTTGAAGCGCTGCTGAGCTCTGCGGATGGTAAGTTCAGTACTGCCATTAAATATGTGTGTTTCATATCTTAAATAAATTTTCAATGAGTTCTATATTTGCAAAGTATTTTACAGGAAGGATACATTGAGATTTCTCTCGTTTTCAAGTATGTCCTGGGTAGTGTGTATACACAAACAATTACTTTATGATTGCCATCTGCAATAATATATATATCATTATTATATTATTTGTGTATTTCCAATGGGAGCAAATAAATCGTTATCAAATAGTAATTGGATCATACATAATTATCTGTACTCATAAACTGACTTGACTACAGACTTATGACCTTTATCTTCTTGCTAATATGTAAAGAGGATCTGATTAAAGAGAAAAAATATACTTTTCATGTTAAATACAGGGTTCAAGTCTCTTTCTCTGTTCATAAAAAGCTTCAGATTTTGTAAATCATGACGTTCAGTTTTTAAATTGGCTATGAGGGGAGGTTCAAAAGTAAGGCTACAATCAAAGAAGTAATGATGCTAACTCAAAAAAAACATTTTCAAAGAAAGCTTGTTTATTCGTTTCTCTCAACATATATCCACTGTTCTCGGTGCACTTTTTCAAGCGGTACACCCACTTCTCAAAACACCACCGAAAATCATCTTTTGTCAACGTAGCCAACTGCTCTTGGACATCTTGACTGAAGCCTTCACGGTTATCGTAACTCCTCCTTCTTAATTTGAGAAGTTGTTTTGTTCTATGGCCAACAAATGCAGAACCCAGCAGGTGAACCTTTTAGTGAAATCCAACTAGTCATGAAAAACGCAGAACATGTTTGATTTTGGAATGTCAAAATCTTCCACAATGGAGAATGGTTTGAGGCTCCTGATCAAAAAAATTCCTTCACCTTGGCTAGCATAGTCTCATTTGGGGGCATCCCTTTGGCTCATCACAGACATCAAAATGTCCATACTTGAATTGAAACATCTGGGAATTGAGGCTTCATCACAAAGAGGGTTTTTGAGATCTTCAAAGTACTGTTAAGAAATCACAACGAAATTGGTAGAGCATGATGGTCCGTTTTTGCTCCTTTGCGAATTTCAATACAACCACCACTTTTTGAGCCATCTCACGTCTCCACAATGGTTTTGTAACGGTAGCGGTAACGCTGCCACACGAGTAGCGGAATTGAGATCCTTGAGGGCAAAAGTATGTGCTTGAATAACAAAAAAGTTCATAAACTACAGACTGTAACTTAATAGCCAAGGAGACACAAGGGCTAACAGAATTGCCTCTAGGCTCTGAAGGTTTCGAGACCAACAGATTACCTAGGACACGCTGGGAAACATGATACGTGGGACGACAGTCCTTGAAGTATTCAAGGTGCAGGGCAGTAAAAAGAAATTCAGAAACAGTATGGACTGGTTTGAAATTGCAGATAGTAGATACCTGACTAATACCAGAAGGTACTGACTTGCAGACAAGGTTGTTCTCACGAGTATATTCAGAGATGCAATTAGAAATAACAAACGGCTGAATTAAACAATCTTTCTTAATCGCGGTTTTCACATGAACATTAACATGAGCTGTATGTTGGGTAACGGTACCTCGAAAGGTCACAAGCGATACCCCAAGACGAGATGCGACAGAACCCAGACAGCGAGCAATAAACTCAGCGGCAAGCATAGGGTTAAATTGGCAACGCTCACAGACAGCGATATACAAACGTGCAGATAGAGTGGTCAAAGTGCAAGCCGGGTCAATAAACAGGAGAAGGAATCGCATACAGAAATGGGTCGGTAATAGGATATCAATGTAGGAATAAACTTAGCGCTGCTGGAATTAAACTCCACGTCAGGGCGACGAGGCAACCCCTCTCGCCCTCTTTTAAACCCGGCGGCTCCTTGTGACTACACCAGGCCCCGCCCCCTCAGATGCCAATCTGCCATCAGGAAGTGCTGGCAACCGACCAGCCAGCAGCACACCACCATGCCCAGACCGCCCAGGGAGCACAACAGGGGCTGAGGATGTAACAGATCTGTGGGGATATCAATTTTTTTTACAAGTATTAGAAGAAAAAAAAATTAGCATTATTATTTCATTGACTTTAACCTTAATTTTGGACCTCCCCTCATACAATCAAATTTCCCATACCTCAATCAAACTAATTGGCTGGTGTTTGATCTTATTCATGCTACAGAACAGTTTGGCGGTACGGACATGTCTTGAATCTGAATCAATTGCTCACTTAAAGTCATGATACAACATTTCAAATGTGTTAAAGGGGCACACCAGGTGGTAAAAATCACTTTTTAGCTACCTTGGTATTGAGCCTTATCACACCCTTCATGTACAGTGGCAAGAAAAAGTATGTGAACCCTTTGGGATTACGTGGAGTTTTGCATGAATTGGTCATAAAATGTGCTCTGATCTTCATCCAAGTCACAACAATTTGAAAAACACAGTCTGCTTAAAATAATACAACACAAATATTATATGTTTTCATGTTTTTATTGAACAGAACATGTAAACATTCACAGTACAGGGTGGAAAAAGTATGTGAACCTTTGGACTTAATAACTGGTTGACCCTCCTTTGGCAGCAATAACCTCAACCAAACGTTTCCTGTAGTTGCAGATCAGACCTGCACAACGATCTGGAGTAATTTTGGACCACTTCTCTTCACAAAACTGTTTCAGTGTAGCAATATTCTTGGGATGTCTGGTGTGAATCGCTCTCTTAAGGTCATGCCACAGCATTTCAATCGGGTTGAGGTCAGGACTCTGACTGGGCCACTCCAGAAGGTGTATTTTGTTTTGTTGAAGCCATTCTTTTGCTGAATTACTTGTATGCTTTGGGTCATTGTCCTGTTGCATCACCCATCCTCTGTGGAGCTTCAGTTGGCGGACAGATGGTCTTACTTTTTCCTGCAAAATGTCTTGATAAACTCTGGAATTCATTTTTCCATCAATGACAACAATCCGTCCAGGCCCTGAGGCAGCAAAGCAGCCCCAAACCATGATGCTCCCTCCGCCATGTTTTATAATGGGATGAGGTTTTGATGTTGGTGTGCTGTGCCTTTTTTCTCCACACGTATCTGGATCACATCTGTCCACAGAATATTTTGCCAGTAGTGCTGTGGAAAATCCAGGTGCTCTTTTGCAAACTTCAAACGTGCTGCAATATTCTTTTTGGACAGCAATGGCTTCCTCTGTGGTGTCCTCCCATGTACTCCATTCTTGTTTAATGTTTTCCTTATTGTAGATGTGTCAACAAAAATGTTAGCATGTGCCAGAGATTTCTGTAAGTCTTTAGCTGACACTCTAGGATTCTTCTTTACCTCATTAAGCATTCTGCGCTGTGCTCTTGCAGTCATCTTTACAGGACGACCACGCCTAGGGAGAGTAGCAACAGTGCTGAACTTTATCCATTTGTAGACAGTCTGTCTTACCATGGACACATGAACATCAAGGCTTTTGGAGATGCTTTTGTAACCCTTTCCAGCTTCATGCAAGTCAACAATTCTTGATCGTAGGTCTTCTGAGAGCTCTTTTCTGCGAGGCATGGTTCACATCAGGCAGTGCTTCTTGAAACCAGTAAACCCAAAACTGGTGTGTGTTTTTAAAGAGCAGGACCACTTTCAGCAACACATCCAATAATATCACACTGATTGGACTCAAGGTTGGCTCACTCCTGGCTCTAATTAGCTCTTGGACAAGTCATTAGACTAGGGGTTCACATACTTTTTCCACCCTGCACTGTGAATTTTTACATGTTATTTTCAATAAACACATGAAAACATATAATGTTTGTGTTGTATTATTTTAATCAGACTGTGTTTTTCAAATTGTTGTGACTTAGATGAAGAATAGATCAGAGCACATTTTATGACCAATTCATGCAAAACTCCACGTAATCCCAAAGAGTTCACACACTTTTTCTTGCCACTGTATCACTACATTTACTTTAATTGTAGCCCTTTTTCTCTGAAACATCTCCACAAATACCTTGACTTTTTCAGCACACCTTTCACTTTTAAAAGAGTAACTTTAATTTGTGCAATTACTGAAATATGGAAAAATTTCACCATATTAAAGCCAACAAAGGGAAACGAATAGTTCGCATTGTTCCTCTGCGTAACCCTCCACCACCCTTGGTCTCACTGAGATTGCAGCTTGAGTTATGCTCAGACCAGGATGTAGTTCAGTCACACAGGTTCTTCTAGCTAATCTCTATGTTGAAAATACAGCCTACAATGGCTTTAGAAAATATACAGTATATAGCCTAGCCATCAACATGTGCTATGTTACCTTCTGTGGTACCACTTCCTCTAACATCACTAAATACTCAAGAATTTTTTTTTAAAAAAAGTTTTCAGGTCTGTGGACAGGAAGAGAGTTTTGTAAGCAATGTAAGTATACTCTTAAACTGCTTTATTGAGGAAAGTATGGATAATTACTGTAGTTACAAGTTACTCTATCTTGGGGCCTTTTTCTTGGAAGAGCTAGAGCTGTTCTCTTACTTGGGATGTTCATTCACACTAGGTATGTCGACTTGACCATGTCAACAGTTTACTCGCTTTTGTTTCAGTAATTTGATAGTGGATTGACAAATTTCTTAAAGGATTATTAAAAGAGCGCCGAAATTGCCACCTAATTGCACCGAATTGTTAGTTCAACTATACAGTGCAATTTCGTGGTAGTTCAGCTCGGCTGCTCATAGAGCTGCCAATTCTCCAAAAATTGGCAGTTCACTGCAGATGGCTGCAATTCAGCACTCTTTGGCAACAGTGAAATTGTCCAGTATAGAGTAGTAATGGATAGTCTATTCAGAGACGCTGAACTGCAGCAAAATGTCAGTGAAATGCCCTGATTTTCGGTGGTTCAGTTTGACAGGTGTAAACAGGTGAATTCCATAGGATTCGATGTAAAAAAAATGCTATAATTTTTATTCATTCTTTATTCAACCATTTATTCTTTTCAGTTTCAGCAAACCACCTTATTTATTTTATGAAGGTTTTTGCGGATTTTTTACTGCAAAATTTATTTATTTATTTTTACTTTTTTTAGGCAAAATTTTTCATTCCCATTTATTTAATGACATTTTTTATTATTATTCTGTAAGACCTTTTTATTTAGCACTTTTTTATTATTTCCAGACATTTTCATGCATTTTTATTGGTTTAAACAACTTTTAAACCAATAGCATAGTTACGTTTTCTTATTTTTTCTGCTGTTCGACGGAGTTTGATGATTAGTTAGGCAATCTTCGGCGGCGTTCAGCAGTCAGTTCAGCTGTCAGTTCAGCAGTCTTTGGTAGCGTTTGGCTGGCTGATCGGAGGTTGGCAGTGGCCGCCAAGGTGTGTACAGTGGTCTTTCACGGCTCCATATTCAGCTCACTTCGGGGACTCTGTGGTGAATAGTGAATTCACCGCAGGGTTGGCGAACTGAAATTGCCGAGATGCACCGAAGAGCCCCGGACGAAAGGGCACTGAGATTTCCCTGAAACTTCAGTGCTCTTTGATTAACCCTTTAAGTTCATTTTACTTCAGCTATATTGCAAAAAATGCTTCAAGCACTGCAGTGACATCTTGAGGCGTTCTAGTGTACTGGTGAAAGCCACTGCAATAAAAAAATGATTGCGATCTCTTGCATTTCAATGCTTCATGGAAGCCTAGTGTAAATTTATTACATGACACATGTAGAGAGTATCCAATCCAAAGGGAAACACCAACTTTCAGATGGTAAACGCGATGGTTACATAATAACCAACGTTACTCTCACCTGTTTTTTTTATGTATTTGATTATAGTAAATACAGATTTGGTACACATCAAGACCTGAGGAAGAGAGGTACACTCTCGAAAACTTGTCTTTTAAATGTAATGATAGCCCAATAAAAAAGTATCACTATGTACTGCTATATTCTGGTAATTAATATATATATATATATATATATATATACATATATACATACATACTATGCTGTGAAAAGGTCCCTCTTCACTCCTCCAGCCAATGGTGGCACTTTCCAGGGGGCGGCGGCCCGCACTGGTGGCCCCACCCCTAAAATAAAAATATTTTTTTTACTTTTGCAAAGTATTTTGCCAAGAAGGATACATTGAGATTTCCCAAATTTTCAAGTATGTCCTGGGTAGGCAAGGCCTAGGCTTTCACTTTCCAGGGGGCAGCAAAAAACCTCACTACTAAGTGGGTTACTCACAGAGCACCGAAATGACGCCAACATTTTGGTGTTCTGTAGTTCCCTACACTTCGGGAAATAAAATTTCCCCACCCTGCAGTGAATTCACCATTCACCGCAGGGTCCCCAAAGTGCATGGAGTCGGCCGCTGAATGCTGCCACCGCAAACCCGTGGCCTGCTGTTTTCAAAAGAACTACTGAACGAAAATGTCTGGAATTTACATATAAGATCCTATGATTGATAATAAAAAGTTCTGTTATAAAAAAAGAAAAACTATTAAAAAAAGGGGGGGATTTTGCTGAAAAATTACTAAAAGGTACTAAAAAAAATCAATAAAGACTTTTTACTGCAGATTAAAATAATAAATGGTTTATTAGATATGGCATAAAAACGGGAATATTTTTAACATTCAAACCTATGGGGTTCACCTGAATAAACCTGCTGATTGAAACCACCAAACATCAGGGCATTTCACTGCCATTTCTCTGCTGTTTGGTGTTCTCTGAATAGATTAACCATTACTTCTCTATGGGGATTTGCAATGCCTTCAAACAGCACCGTACTTGCTGGCAGTTCGCCAAAATTTGTGTGTGAGCATATGACAGAGCAGTGGTGTACTTAGGGGAGTGGCGGAGGGCGTGCCATCCCAGGTACCAGTGATTATTTGGGTGTCATTAGGGGGTACTAGGAGGTGCCACTGTCACTGTGTATCAGCTTTGAGCTGTGTTCTCAAACAACGAGCAGCGGAGCAGGGCGTTTGCATATGGAATAAAATCAAATAGAATAAAAATCCCCCTCTCCTCCCTCCATAGCTCCTCCCCTGCCCCGCAGCAGCTCTAGGAGAGGGGAGGGGGATGTGATTTGTGTGCAGAGAGAGAAGATGACAGTAAATGGCAGGTAAAGGGGGGGGTATCAGCAGAATATGAAGCCCTGTCTGCTTACTGCTTTTTAAAGTGGACCTTTCCTTAACCAGCACTGCAGTGACAGAAATTTGTCATTGAGCTGTCTGGCTCCTGGTGAGGCTGCGTGCGTGCAGGTCACGCGGTCTGGCCTCAGGTGGTACTGAGTCTCAGTACCACCTGACTGGCTGAACCACGTGACACGCACGCAGCTGCCCGCCCTTTCGTTAATACGGACTCTCACTCTATTCTGGACTGAACACTCACCGAGAAGGGAATCAAAGCCACGGTGCACCCTCTGGCAGTGGTACCCCACTGCTGACAAGATGGCTCCAAACACAGGCACAGCCGCGATCCTAACGTGGCCTGGAGGGACCTCCTGCTGAGTCCGTACACAGTCCCTGCTGACTCTGCACACAGCCCTACCGCGGACGGAGGCCAGTAAATATAGAATAAATAATTGCTGTGTGCTCATATTCACTCGGTTTGCTGGGAGTCTTATTGCAGTGGATTCTGATGCACTCATACACACTGCACATTGCATTGCTGGGAGTTTTATTGCTGTGGATTCTGATACGCTGACACACACCACACATTGCATTGCTGTGAGTTTTATTGCTGTGAATTTTGATACGCTGACACAAACACCGCACATTGCATTGCTGGGAGTTTTATTGCTGTGGATTCTGATACACTCATACACACTGCA
This sequence comes from Leptobrachium leishanense, assembly GCA_009667805.1. NCBI lineage: Eukaryota > Metazoa > Chordata > Amphibia > Anura > Megophryidae > Leptobrachium > Leptobrachium leishanense. The sequence goes on along the minus strand of CM019065.1, from coordinate 114,813,596 downwards.
CATCGCATTGCTGGGAGTTTTATTGCTGTGGATTCTGTGATACACACTGCATATTAATGTGAGTTTTATTGCCCTGGAGCTCTGGGATATGCTCATACACACTGCACATTACTGTGAGTTTTATTGCTGTGCAGTTCTGAAATGCTCATACACAGTGCCTATTTCTGTGGGTTTTATTGCTGTGCAGCTCTGTGATGCACTCATATGCAGTGCACGTTTCTGTGGATTTTATTGTTCAACCAATTAGAGCGGCTGTGATCCAGTATACTTGACATGCGTGGCTGTTCTTTGTAAAAATGCTTGAATTTAAACATTTCATAATTTTATTTATCTCAATAGATACAGTCATGGCCGAAATTGTTTGCACCCCAGACATTTTTCCAGAAAATCAAGTATTTCTCACAGAAAAGTATTGCAGTAAGACATGTTTTGCTATACACATGTTTATTCCCTTTGTGTGTATTGGAACAAAACAAAAAAAGGGAGGAAAAAAAGCAAATTGGACATAATGTCACACAAAACTCCAAAAATGGGCTGGACAAAATTCTTGGCACCCTTAGCTTAATATTTGGTTGCACACCCTTTGGAAAAAAATAACTGAAATCAGTCGCTTCCTATAACCATCAATAAGCTTCTTACACCTCTCACCCAAAATTTTGGACCACTCTTTGTTTGCAAACTGCTCCAGGTCTCTGTTATTGGAAGGGCGCCTTTTCCCAACAGCAATTTTAAGATCTCCACAGGTGTTCAATGGGATTTAGATCTGGATTCATTGCTGGCCACTTCAGAACTCTCCAGCGCTTTGTTGCCATCCATTTCTGGGTGCTTTTTGACGGTATGTTTGGGGTCATTGTCCTGCTGGAAGACCCAAGATCTTGGATGCAAACCCAGCTTTCTGACACTGGGCTCTACAGTGCGACCCAAAATCCTTTGATAATCCTCAGATTTCATGATGCCTTGCACACATTCAAGGCACCCAGTGCCAGAGGCAGCAAAACAACCCCATAACATCATTGAACCTCCACCATATTTCACTGTAGGTACTGTGTTCTTTTCTTTGTAGGCCTCATTCTGTTTTCGGTAAACAGTAGAATGATGTGCTTTGCCAAAAAGCTCTATCTCGGTCTCATCTGTCCACAAGACGTTTTCCCAGAAGGATTTTGGCTTACTCAAGTACATTTTGGCAAACTGTAGTCTTGCTTTTTTATGTCTCTGTGTCAGCAGTGGGGTCCTCCTGGGTCTCCTGCCATAGCGTTTCATTTCATTTAAATGTCGACGGATAGTTCGCGCTGACACTGATGCTCCCTGAGCCTGCAGGACAGCTTGAATTTCTTTGGAACTTGTTTGGGGCCGCTTATCCACCATCCGAACTATCCTGCGTTGCAACCTTTCATAAATTTTTCTCTTCCGTCCACCCACAAAGAGATTAGCTACAGTGCCATGGGTTGCAAACTTCTTGATAATGTTGCGCACTGTGGACAAAGGCAAATCTAGATCTCTGGAGATGGACTTGTAACCTTGAGATTGTTGATATTTTTCCACAATTTTGGTTCTCAAGTCCTCAGACAGTTCTCTTCACCTCTTTCTGTTGTACATGCTTAGTGTGGCACACACAGACACACAATGCAAAGACTAAGTGAACTTCTCTCCTTTGTATCTGCTTTCAGGTGTGATTTTTATATTGCCCACACCTGTTACTTGCCCCAAGTGAGTTTACAGGAGCATCACATGCTTGAAACAATCTTATTTATCCACAATTTTGAAAGGGTGCCAAGAATTTTGTCCAGCCCATTTTTGGAGTTTTGTGTGACATTATGTCCAATTTGCTTTTTTTCTTCTCTTTTTTTTGTTTTGTTCCAATACACACAAAGGGAATAAACATGTGTATAGCAAAACACGTGTTACTGCAATACTTTTCTGTGAGAACTACTTGATTTTCTGGAAAAATGTCTGGGGTGCCAACAATTTCGGCCATGACTGTACATTTGAAATGGTATACAAAATATACAAGTAGGCACTTGGTATCCACTTTTAATATAAAGAGAGGAAAAGGCGGAGCTCTAAGAGGAAAAGGTTGAGCTTAAAGAGGAAGGGTGGGGATTAACCAGGAAGAGGTGTGCCCATGACAGGAAGGGGTGCCTCAAATTTAAATTAGGGGGTGCACGAGTTTTGTCAGGCCTAGGGCAGTACAAAACCTAAATACACCACTGCCTCCAGCACTGGCATTCAGCTACACAAATTAGCTGAACAATTGGTTATCCTATCAAATGCTTCTCATAAAGTAGCTTTGAGGATGCTCACACTCAGCCTATTAAATGCTTGTCATAGAGACGCTTTGGGGTTGTCAGGCTTGTTGTTTTGTTTTATTGTACACAAGGGCAAGATTATTTTTGAATTCTTTTCTTTTTGTTCCTTTTTGTGCGCAGGTTATTTTTTATTTTTTTTTTGTGTGGGTGTTTTATGCACCCTGCAAGTTATAGAGGCAAGTAATGGCAGCACGAGGCTCCTGATCAGGATCTGGAAGTGGGAACCGATGTAGGACCTAGGTGTCTATAATGGCCTATTTACAAGTACTTAGAAATTGAGGAACTGTATCCAAATTGCATACCTGCCAACTGTCCTGTTTAAGGTTGCGGTCACAGAAGCGCACTGATTGCACACTGCTTGACCGTTGAAATGGGTGCACTTTATAACAGATGAGATTGTGGTTACATTGTATCAGTTAGTTATGACTGACGTTGAGAAAAAGAAAAAAAAGAAGCTGTATGCAGGGGTTTCTCTACGTTCGTTGTAGCTTCTTCACGTCGATGTAATATAAACGTCCTTTGCAACATGCGTGAAAACGTGCTCATGTGCTTTGCGTGTTGCTCTCTATTGACTCCTTTGAAAAGCTATGACGGACAGCAAACAGTGTGGTCAGAGGGAAGCGAAAAGTGCGCTCGTGTGACCGCAGCCTAAGATGGGAGTATCCAAAATTTCAGGTAACGTCTTACTCTCAGCACTAACAGCAATCCGCCCTCTTTTCCTAGCGATTGTGGGACCCTTCCAATTTCCAGATGTGCTTTTTGCCTCTTTTGGGGTGTTCTGCCTAGATGGGCTTATCCCTTTCATTGTTGTCTGAGGGATGAGAGATGCTTGGTTGTGTAGGGAGAGGTATTAGCAGTAGGAAAAGGGAAGTGCTCATGCCACTGTACAGAGCACTGGTGAGACCTCACTTGGAGTACTGTGTGCAGTACTGGAGACCGTATCTCCAGAAGGATATAGACATCTTAGAGAGAGTTCAGAGAAGGGCTACTAAAATGGTGTACGGCTTGAAGGAGAAAAGTTACCAAGAAAGGCTTAATGATCTTAACATGTACAGCTTGGAAAAAAGACGAGACGGAGGAGATATGATAGAAACATTTAAATACGTAAAGGGAATCCACAAGGTAGAGGAAGGGAGTATATTTAAAAGGAAACAAAATAGCAAAACAAGAGGACATAGTCTTAGATTAGAGGGGCAAAGGTTTAAAAGTAACATCAGGAAGCATTATTTTACTGAGCGGGTGGTGGATACATGGAACAGTCTTCCAGTAGAAGTGGTAGAGGCCAAAACAGTAATTGAATTTAAGCAAGCATGGGATAGGCATAAGGCTATCCTAAACAAAAGATAAATCCAGGTTAAGTATCCATGTAATTGGGCAGACTAGATGGGCCGAAAGGTTCTTATCTGCCGACATTTTTCTATGTTTCTATGTTTCTATAGGCGACTCTACAGGGGGGTGAGGGGGGCAATTGCCCCCCCCCTAGGTTATTCCTTGCCCCCCACCAAAAATCAGCATCCTGCTTCCCACACTTCTTCGGACCGCTGTATCTCCGTCCCTGTGCATTGTATATGAACGAGGTGTCATTGGTTAGGGCAGATTCTGGCCTTTCCAATGATACCCAACATGACCATATTCAGTTTGAAGTAAAAGTCATAAAACATTAAATAATAATGGGCACTTAAACTTAAACATTTTCACAGGGGTGAAATGGCTAAGCAGTGAAGTGGTTAATGTTCAGACTATACATTACATTGTATATTACGTTTGTTTTTGCCTTGGTTTAGTTGTATATTAAGGGTTAATGGGTAGGCTTCATCCCTCACAGTATACATTTTATTTTTTCCTTGATTAATGGCATTGTAGGGGTTAATGGGTTGGCTATATGTCTCACAGTGTATTTGTTTCTTGTTTTATCTTGATTAATGGCATTTTAGGGGTTAATGGTTAGGCTAAATGCCACATTGTTTATTTTTTTTTGTATTTCCCTGGGTTTATGGCATTTTAGTGGTTATTATGGAAGTTAGAATCTAAAAGGTCTAATCAGCTGTAGATCCTTTGCTTTTCATCACATTTCGGGGGAATTCATTTCGCCGAAAATATAGTGAATTCCCTATTTATTTATTTATTTATTTATTTATAAAGGATTTTACCAGGAAGGATACATTGAGATTTCTCTCGTTTTCAAGTATGTCCTGGGTTCAAGAACAATGAAGTGTTACAGTTACAGAAATACAAAGTAATACAATGCAAGATATTGAAAAACAACACAAATATACAGATTAACAGAAAATAAATATGTAGGAAATATAGTCACTAGGTTACATGTTTACAGGTGCATTCTGTATTGAGGTATGTTAATAGGGAGCTCTTGAGTGACTTAAGACTGGGGGAAGATTTGATGGTGTCTGGGAGGTTATTCCATAATTGTGGTGCTCTGTAGGAAAATGAGGACCGAGCCACTGTCTTTCTGTATTGTGGTATTGCAAGTAAGGTGCTGGTCCTGGATCGGAGGTTATAGGATGAGGGAGCTGCTGGGGGAAGCAGTCTATTCAGGTAGGGTGGCAGTTTCCCAGAAATGCTCTTAGACACCAGGCTGGAGAGGTGAAGGGTGCGTTTAGACTCCAGCGATGGCCAGTTTAGCTCTTTTAACATGTTACAATGGTGGGTCATGTAGTTTTCATTGTAATGCAAAGCGGCAGAAGGAGTTATACAATGTAGTAAGTTTCTGAAGGTGTGTTTGTGGGGCCGCTGCATACAATACATCTCCGTAATCAATAGCTGGCATAAGCATTTGTTGTACAATCTGCTTTCTTACCGCGGGACTCAGGCAGGATTTGTTTCTGTACAGGGCACCTAGTTTGGGGTAAAGTTTAGATGAAAGTTTTTCGATGTGGGGGCCAAAGGATAGATTAGGGTCCAACCACATACCTAGATATTTGAGAGAAGTGACTGTGGTCAGCGTGCCATTTGATTTTGTCCCCACACATAGATGGGGATTTTGCAATTTATGTAGTTTAGGTGCTGTTCCAAAGAGCATCGTTACAGTTTTGTCAGTATTTAAAAAAAGTTTGTTGTTTTTGATCCACTTTTCTACCTCTGTGAATTGTTCTTGCAGCACGGCCTCCAGCAGCTGGAGATCTGGTTTGCTGGTATAGATTACATTGTTGTCTGCGTATGTACAGTTGAGGCTTTGCAGACGTTGGGCAGATCATTTATGAATATTGTGAATAGCAGGGGGCCTAGTATTGAGCCTTGGGGTACACCGCAAGTGACTGGGAGCGGGAGGGAGGAGCTGCCAGAAATTGACACATATTGTGATCTGTCAGATACATATGATTGAAACCAGGTTAGCGTGCTATCACCAATGCCAGAGTTTTTAAGTTTTTCTAACAAGATGCCATGGTCTACTGTGTCAAAGGCCTTGGCAAAATCAAGGAAGATGGCTCCAGTTAGGTTTCCTATTTAGCGAATGGTCATTGTAATTTGCTAAAAGTGGAGTCGCTGAAGAAGCAATCAGACATTCAGCGACAACTGCCGAATTGCAGCAAATAAAATATTGAATTTAAGTATCAGGTTAGTACAATAAAAAGGCATCATTGCGTCACATTACTCTGGGGTTTTGGAATCTTATTTATATATACTTATTTAGGCACTATTACCTGGTGTGAATTAACCCTGGCGTCGGCATGGTTTTGCGTTAGCGCCAGGTTAGGCTGGGGTCAGACAAACGCAGTGCAAACGTGCGTGCTGCCGCACTTAATCACGGCCATAGTAGCAGCAAATGACGGCCAATGACGGGCAATATACGAAGTACGGCCTCACAAAAGTTCGGCCGCGCAACGCAAGCGGCAAACAAACGCATTTTTTAGATAACGTGAAACCACTAGTACTGACGTACAGAGTGCGCTGCGTCCACTAGCGGCGTGTGTGTGTGATTAGGAGACGTCAGACGCTGCTAATGTCCGGCCTACATAACGTCCAGACGCAAAAAGTGTTTTATTGATGATCCGTACAAAGTCACGGACGAAAATGCGGATCGTATGACCGCTATCGCGTATTCTGTGAAAAAAGTCCAATCCTTCGAACGCACTTTTTCACGGACGACGCGAAAAATGCGTTCGTCTGACCCTAGCCTTAATCGAGTTTAGCGCCGGACCAACAGCTACAAACAGGAAAAATCACTTAGTGCGTTGCTATTAGCGATTTGTACCGCGAGCTTACTGTACTTTCCGCGTCCTTTACTTAACACTGGGAACGCTGGAGATCTCTAGCACTTTTGCAGCTAGCAGATCACTTGGTGCCAGCGCTAATTTTTTTGAGGGAAGCCAATTGCAACATTTTACCTACTGCTCAACCCTGGTGCTAACTCCAAAAAAACAGATCTTCGCCCAAAATTAACCCCTTAACGCCGCAGGACGTACATTTACGTCCTGCATTAGGCGGGCTTTGACGCCACAGGACGTAAATGTACGTCCTCGGCGTTTATAGCCCCCCTCGCTAAATACTCACCTCCTCCGGTCGCTCCCACGCTGCTCTGACTCCCGCGGAGTCAGATCAGTGTGATCCCTCCTCCGGCGCTGTGACGTCATCGCGCCGGTGGCGCGATGACGTCAGTTTCAGGCGTCCCCCCCCCGCCGGAGCAGGGGAAGCGCCTGGAGGGGAGGGGTGGGATCCTTCGGATCCCTCTATCTCCCGATCGCCTGGTCCCCGGCGGCTGTGGCCAGCATCGCTGGAAGGGTCACAGCCTGACCTTTCCAGTGATGTATGGGGGGTTAACCCCTTAGTTGCCAGGTCGCGACCGGGCACTAATTTGTGCCCGATCGCGGCCTATTTCCGGTGGGGGCCGCCATCTTGGATGGCAGCCCCCACCTCTGGGTCACGCCCCGGTCAACTGACTCATCGCGCCATGCGCGATGATGTCAGTTAACCGGGAACCCCCTAGCTGCAAAGGGATTTCCTATGGATTTCCTATGGAAATCCCTTGCAGGAGATAGGGGGGTTCTTTGAACCCCTTTATCTCCTGATCGGTGGCAGCTAGGGGGTCATGGCTGATATTGCTGGAAAGGCCAGAGCATGGCCTTTCCAATGATATCAAACATGACCATGGTAAATGTAAATTAAAAGTGTAAAAAAAGTAAAAATAAAAATAATAAATTAAATAATAAAAAAATAATAAATATAATAATAAAAAAAAAATTGTTTTTTTAATGCAGCACTATTGTTCACATTTCAATTATAATGTGAACAATGATGCTTCACTAATGATTTTTTTTTTTTGGGGGGTTTAGCTAAAATCACGCAATTTCTCCCCAAAAAAAAAATGGGTTCCCCGTTCTAATTTTTTTAACAAATCTACCCAATAGAATATGACCGCAGAGCCTCGGATAATAAAATTTTAAAAAAAAACACTTTACACACTGTGGAAGATTGAAATTTTATTGAAAATTCAATTTTTTTTACATTTTTTGTTATAGCATTTTGGCAGGACATGACATATACATATAATAATGATATATTATTAATCTGCCGAGTCTGCCGGAAAGAACGATATATAATATGTCTGGGTCGTATAATAATACGTGACTTAAAAATGGTCAAAATGAGCTCAGCAAACTTCTACTTCCAAAACAGCGCCGAAGTTGTAAAATTACTCCCGTCCTTAAGGGGTTAATAGGCAATTGAAAGGAATGCAGTGTTCTCTTGGCCCCATACACCATAACAATGGATCTGGTCAGCAGTGTCGTTGCTGTTGCAGTGATCTCTATTATGATATATATGTATCCTTTATCCACATATATGCTAATTCTAATATATTGCCTAATTTTAAACATTTTATGCTGGGGGATATTCATACAGGGTTATTCAGAGAGAGGTGAAAACTAGGAGAATTGCCAGGAGAATGAACAATCTAGACCAAATAGCCGATTTGGAAAGTGAGATAAATGGGTGAATTTTTCTGGTTTGGCTATTTTGACCTAGAATTTTCACTTCTCCAGTCATTCTCCTGATTTTCACCTCTTTCTGAATAACCTTGATAGTATGTTAGCGGTTGATTATTAGGGTGACCGTGTGGACCATGTTTAAAGGGACACGTGAATAAGTCTTGCCCTGAAACATGTATTATTTATATGCTGCAGCAGGGAACTTTTTGTTGCTCACCTGGCCTTCCTTTTGGATCTATTAAATGCAGAGTAATGTTTCTACAAGCTGCTGGGTGGCATTTATCATGCAATGCCCATCAGCCTTAATATATGTGTGCATCAAAACATGGATGATACGGCCACCTTGGAGGATTTTAATAATGCTGGGGTGTGAGGTTATTCACTGGATGTGTACATATTCAAGCTTGTGAGGGCGGGGGATAGGTATGGCCCGGCACTCTGCACTGGAAAAAAAAGAACGGTTCTATCCTGTACACAACCGCATTAGCGCTGGGTCTCAGCCTGGGTCTTAGAGTTTTCCTAGCATGGGCCAAATGACCTTGTTCATGGACTACTGCAGACAAGGTGATCTGTTAGTAATTCATCAGGGACTAAGTTTTAGCGACTCGCGCTAAATTTTTCCTTTAGCGAGGGTGTTTTAGCTCACACCAGGTGATAGGGCTCCTTATTCAGTGGTATGATTTAGTGGTGAAAATTATTAGTGCCCCCCCAGTTTTGACTGCGTTATCTTCTGTGCCCCCCCCTAAATATTGTTCCTAGAGTCGACACCGACTAGAAAGGCCTTATACTTGGTGGGCCTGTCCTTTCGGGTGTCACTAGTGACACAGTATGTGTCATTGGTACACTTCCACCACTAGACTTGCCCACCCCTGTCCCAAATGCACTTTAATATTACACTCCTCCATTCACCAGCTACAATATAAGCATTATGCATCTCTTATGGAACCATAAACATTCTATCAGCAGTTTTATTTTTATTGCTGGGATATGGTTGTTTTGTTTCCCGCTCTCAAAGACTGAGAAGTCATACATATTTCCTCATTACGTGATAATCCTATGTGTGAAGGTCAAATAAGTCGGGTTTTGTGCAAGCTTTAAAAGGTCAACTCAGAGGATAGTTATGCATAATTTAAATGGAAAGTGAAATTGCATTGGTTATAACACATGAGTTGGAAAGAACTACAGCTCTAATGGTCAATAAACCACATTTCACTAGGCATTTTAATATGCTAGATTTCCACGCGAAGGCTACTGACGTGCATAGTTTTGTATATAACATAATGGGCCTAGTGGAAGCAAAGATGTTTAAAAGATGTTTTAGTGCAGGGGTCAGCAACCTTGGCCCTCCAGATGTTTTGGAACTACATCTTCTGTGTTGCTCAGCTATTCATTAGGTTGGCAGAGCCTCATGGGAAATGTTTTTCCAAAACACCAGAAGAGCCAGGGTTACTAACTTCTCTTCTAGAACATGAGTCCTCAACCTGTTGGAACTGTAATGTACATACATGCTGGACCCAGGAGGCCAAGGTTAGAGCACAACATAATAACATTTCACACATTATCTGAATTCAAATTTGGAGTAAAAAATACATTTAATAAAAAATCTAAACATGAAAAAATGCAATATGTTTATTGTGATAATTTCATCACAATGCAAATAATTTATAATTCATATCAGATTTGCATGAAAATAAACACGACCATTTACTTCCTTTTATTTTACAATACAGAATATAAATAACCATTAGTCTACCTGAAATACTAAGGTGAAATTGAGTTATATTTTTCAAAAATGAGACCAGACAGTTTAAATGAATTTCTCACTATAAGTCAAAATCTGATTAAAAAAAAATGGTGTTCTTTCTGGTGTCCATGTTTTGTTTTCTCTCCGACTAGACTCTGTTTTGTGTTAAGAGACTGTCTGCTAGATTGTTATGATACAGCTCAGACATAAGTAGAAACAGATGGCTGCAGATTATGAGCGGATACTTTGCTCAATGCTTCTTATATTTACATGAAGTAGGAAGTGACTTTATTATTGGGTTATTTTCTTGTTTTTGTTTTTTTGATACTCTCAGACTATGGGGGTTATTCAGAGAGATCCGAAATGTCCCCGAAATGTAACCAGACACAGAATTTCAGCAAACGGGGACATTTCAGGGCCATTCGGCTATTCAGAGAGCAGGCAGTTCGCCAAATTCTGTACAGGTTATCTATCATAGCATAATGGGTTATATTTGTTATATTTGCACACAGCTTTTAATCAAGTGGTTTTTTTTGTACATAATACAGGTTCCCTGGCTATTTGGGAGGCAGACAAATTGACTTTCTATATAAGATGTCTACTTGGCTGTGTATATAGGTTAAATTTGACAATCTGCAAGGGATGTGAGCTGATAGAATGTTGTTCTCTGCTACTGCAGGTGCTAACAATGGTTGAACAATTTATGAAGTTCTCTTGATTATTACTCTGTCAATTTGGGGTCAATTTGGATCTTCCCTGCTTAATGAATAAACTGCCATTTCGCAGATGTGAAGCCACTGACGTTGCCAACTCTTTTATGTTTATTGACTAACAATTAGAGAAACTATGATGAGAGATATTATGAGAGAGAAATGGGCACGGTTGTACAAGGGACATAGGAAAAGGAGGTTCAGGAGCAAATAATCTGAGTGGGTTAAAGAGATTAACAAAAAGAAGAGGTCAAGGCTCATCATGGAGATAAATAATAATCTGCTGGAAATAATGGGAAAATACATGCTTTTCCCCATTCCCCACTGTGAAAAGGATACTTAACTCTAGGTTCATAACAATGATATTCAATGGTGTCATGAACGAAGCTTCTGTAACTGTGTTTACATTCTATTGTGTCCCCGACACATCTGAGGCTTAGACAAAGCTTCACTGCTCTGAATGTGTTCACTGAATGCGAATGTGTTTTAGAGATCTACACCTCATTTGGATGTGTCTAAAGACTTGGAGCTTGAATACTTTAGATTGGAGGTTCTAGCTGGGGGCTTGTATACCCTTTAACAGAGATTAGTACTTCATCAATGCAGATGTGCACCCCTAAGCATTGTTTGCTCTGCATAGCACCATTTGCATAAATAGAGGGGGAAGGGGAATAGGACCAAAAAGGCCTAGTGGACAGTAGAAGCTATCCATATTAATTTGTTTATAATGATGATTTCATGTCTGTATGTTTACAGGTGTCTGTCCTTGTGCATGTCAGTCTATATGTTTAAGTCTGTTTGTCTTAATATATCTGTCTGTTGGTCTCTATGTGTCTGTCTGTCTGTTTAATCCATCCATCATAAACAAAACAAACCATTTTTTCATTCAGACTATTTGCAATAACTTCTTAGTGCCCGGAGGGAAGGCCAGTCATTCATGCCATGGTTCACTAGAGGTTTCCTCCACATGGCTCTTTTCTCTCCTGAGATTTGAAGGATGATTCTCTGTGAGTAAAGAAGAGGTCACCCACATTACACAGTTTCCAGGCCAAAACATGCAATAAAATTCCTAAAATAAAATTGTTCTGGTTATAAGTCCCATATCATCCTGATAAATGTATTTAATAAATGTAGGATCAGTCACCTTGTGCGTTTTGTTGATAAACAAGACTAATAAATTTCATGAATCTGATTTGATTGGGACATTATTTGGTAGTGCAAAGGTGTTTTTATTTTTTAATTTTGGTGATTGGGGTACAGTTTGATGTTGTACATGGGAAACCAAAAAGGAATATGATGTTAATGATAGTGGGATAATATTTAACCATTAATCAAAACACTCATTACAAGAGGTATAGATCAGAGGAGGGACAGAAATAGTAAAAGTAAATTCTGAGTTTAAAGACGTTAAATTAACTCTAGTAAATTAACTCTACCATCTGGCACTGTTATTGATTCTCTATAAAATTAACTCTAAGCTTGATGTGATCTCCCAATGCTCCCCTTAACCTAATTGATGTCTCTTACATCAGGTTAGGCATTT